>JAZAQC010000004.1:7500000-8750000 GCA_036289425.1 Rhopalosiphum nymphaeae
ATACTTCAAATAGTCGAACTATTATTTTAATAAAGTCAACTGTTTATTGTCTTATAAACATTCAAATATTGAATAATATTATCAAATCAACGTTATTTTTTAAAATGTGATATTTTATAATTCAATAAGATTTATTAATCATTTGGATTCTTAACAATAAGCGTACATAAATAAAACAGTTTTAGTTTAAAATATTTAAAAAATAATTGATTTTATTATATTATCGATTTGAAATAATAAATGGAAACATAATATGGTATAGTTGAATCGGATATGACTCATACACCCACATTACATCTATAGCCACCCATATTTGTTATAGACATAATAATATTGTAGTTATAGTCTTATAGATGTTATAGTATAATATGAACGCGTAACGCCTATACAATAGAGCTTTTATATTTTTATATATATACAATGTACCAATATACGTACCTACAAAAAGTCAACAACTATAAAAGTATAAGCTACATAATATTTACAATCAATACTCAATAGTTATTATTATTAAATAATAACTAATAATTAAAAATAATAAATTGTAGTTGAATAATATGCGTTATATCAATGTTAGACTATCATTATTTAGTTTGATTTAAATTTTAAAATGAATTATTTTATGTATTTGCATAGACGTATAATAATCTATTATTCGTCTATGTGTATTTGTGAAAATAACTGATAACAGTGATAATCATTTAAATACAAGACATTACATTAAAATGTAACAGAATTACAATAATAATAATAATAATTATAATACAATAGGTTATAGGTATATGATCAAATAATATTTTAAATTTTAATGTTATAAGTTATATAAACTAAAATTAAAAGAAGCCTTCAACTTAAATCTGAGCACAAAATTTAAAGTATTTTTGTTTTATTGTTTTAAATCAAATTTATTTCAAAACACTGCAATAATAACTAACGACCGTGAAGAATGAATAAATAATAACTAGATTTTTTAAAACGATAACTACTAATTAGTAATAACATTTGTATTTGTACATTTAATATTAACATTAAAATTTAGATGATTCATTATCTGTGTACTCGTAGATATCAGACATATAATATATATATATATATATATTATTCTATATTTTAACCGTGGTTCGTTGAATAAGTAGGCAATGTCTATAGAGAGTTCGTGAGTAAGAAATACAAGAATAGAGTGAAAGGAACAAAAAGAAGTTTCATCTTAGACACTGAGAACTTTTTTTTATTTTTTAGCTGTGTCTTGAGTCTAATAATAAATTATATTCTCCAGGACTTTTGGCATCCATTTCAATAGCGAGTAAACCCAGACGTTTACCAAGCACAGGTTTAATAAACTCTGAACAAATCTATACGTTTGGTACGATGGTTTTTGTGGTTTTATTATTTTTTTTTCGATATAAGCTATAATATTTTTCGATATATTATAGAATACCTAATATAAATGTTATCAAACAGTTTTCTTTTGTCCGGAAAAAATGTTATAGAAATATTCGAAATACAATTCTATTATTGTCGGGTAGCCCATTAATTTTCAAATTTAATATACTTATAACGTAGGTATATATTTCAATGCTATTTATTACAATACGTCAAAACTGTGTATGTATAATACACATTTTGATGATCTGGTAATGTCAATCTGTCATTCATGTCCATGTTAACGTTAACCAGTTACTATTCTCTTGTTATTTTCCAACAATTATCTATTGACTGTTTGTTCTTAGCGCAAATTAGTCCGAAATTAAGTCATAATAATTATGTAATTATTATACTTGATTAAACTGATTAAAAGTCTAAAAATTTACAAATGAATGGCTCAATTTTTTTAAGTATTATATATCAGTATAAAATAATACATTATATATATATCTAGTATCTACATTTGAGTTTAGCAAGGTTTTTTTTTACAACACCTTGAAAAATTGAAAGTGTTTTTGATACCTACGCATTGAATTATTTAATGTAATGCAGAATGACGGATAGATTACTTTTAAGTAAATCAAGTTTTACTATTAATATATGGCAATAGACCTATTGGCTATTAATAATATTCTATTCATTATTAGATATTTATATATTGCATACAATTAATTTAAAAACGTTATTTGTTATATTATTTTGTAGTCGTGTAGATAACAAGAATATTAAAGGAATAAAATGGTCGGTACTCGTGTGTTATTAGTTATTACTATTATAACTAATACGAATATATGGTAAATGTTAAGATGTGTTATCAATGTACATGATTATTATTAATCTAGGTTTAACAGCGATGAAAAAAAAGGATCGTGTACATTGTAACGTCTGTAGTATAATTTTGAATAATTTAAGTATAATATAAACATTATAGATTAATAATCATAGTAGTATGAAGCAAGTTGCTTTTTATCGAGTACAAATAATTTATAATTTGTAAATAATATGTTGTAACTTATAATTAATAATAAATAAGTTCATTTCTATTTTTCAGTATAATTTTTTTTAATATTTGATAAATTCGTACGCAAGTTGATTTTGTTTTCATCAAATTGTATTTTCACGTTTAAAATCTTATGTAGTACTCCGTAGAATAAAGATGTTGCGAGTTGTAACGACATATCGCGTAAAAGAAACTACACGGGTACATGTAACCGATGCGAAATGCAACTAAGGTGTTAGGTGATATAATATTTATCAACGTATCGTTATGAGCAAAAGTAGTCGTACGTAGAAACGGAAAACAAAGGTTTCTTTATATGTAACACGATCTTTCATAAAGTTCAAACAAATAGAACCGAAAAAAAATGACCGTTAAACTTGGTCAAAGGTTATTTAGTTGGGTTTCGGTAAGGCTATATTATAGTCATATCGATGTCGAGTCATTTGATGGGAAACGAACGGCGATAAAATGTCGGGGCGAGGCGCAATACTGGCTGTTAAACGAGAGTAAGAACGTGACAGACGAACAGCCGAGGGAGATGGAGCGAGAGCGATAAAAAATTAAAAAGGAAATAATTTAACGGACTTTTACCGAACAGAGTACCGAATGGGCGGGACGAGGAGACGGGGTACATTCGTTGCGTGTGCGTTGGTGATTCACTGGCAAGCGGTGCGGATGTGGTGGGAAGTGTAGGCACCGCATTGCCGGTGTGCCGAACAGCGCGTCGTCGGTCTGTAGGCGGGTTTCGGAGCATACAACACGGGCGCCGTCGGCCATTGGACGTCAATTTGTGTTTGGACGTGAACGAAGCCGCTTCGATTGCTTCTTGTCTGACATAATAAACTCAAAGTTTTATACTTCAACCGTTCGTTCCTATCCAACGAAAAAACTCAAACTTCAAAATGGTAAGTAAACGATATTTAATTTATTTCAATATTGTGATATTGTCCGCGAAGTGTTTATTCGTTTTATACACGTTATATACGCTAACACTCGTCAAAATGGTCGCGGCGGTTACGTCGTTTTGACACGTCCGCGCTTTGAATCTAGTCAATAACTATTTTAGTCGTATTTCGTTGTTCTACTTTATTTCCGTCCGACATTCGTTCCGTCAACTTTACCGTTTTTCCTAAGCCGCTTCCGATCATTAACTATCGGACGAGTGACCGGATGGGCGTGACCGGAAAACCGTTAGCCGAGTGCGTCTTTGTGTGTTCGGCCGACGTGGCAATCTTATGGAACGGATTTAACTCGCATTATTTGTAGTTTTATCAAAAGTAATTGAAAAGTCTGTATAGAAATCTCTCGAAGTTACAATAAATTGTTCGTAATTACCTCGTTATGGCTTATTCATGGGGAGTGGTAAATGGATTGAGACCAAATCTAACGGACTTTTTTTTCATATACAATCACCGACGCGAGTCATTTCAATGAACAATTCGTCGGCAAAGGGAAGAGTTATCATTGTTATATTTTACTTTTTTTTTTTGGTCTGGTGGGTAGGAGGGTAGTGGTGTGCCATGGGTAATATTAATTATTATATTTTTGAAAGACTCGTTTTTAATGTTTATTGTCTGCCTATAAAGAATAGTAGTTTTAAATTGTAGTTTTTTTTTTTTTTTTTTGTTAAGTTTTTTTATTCAATCTGTTACAATCTAGAACATTAAATAAGATTGATGGAAATTAATAAGTAAAAAAATTAATATTAGAATGATAGTTTATACAGTGTAGATGCTTCCCAGTGGAGGTGGTATGGCTATTTTATTTATATAATTGTTTTTGTAGTCAGAATTCAAGTTTATACGATTTCCATTAGGTCTGATATTTATATTGATTTATACAATTTTTCAATTCTATAACTTTTTGCTATATTAATTTTTATTTAACTTTCTTTAAAAGTTACTTAAACTACTTGTCAAGTTTTCTATTTCTTATAAATATCTAGGTATAATAAGTTTGATTAAATGTTAATATGCATCTCTTATTTACCTATTAATAATATAATTTAAATTGAAAGTTGTGAGACATCTATATTACACTTCTATTAAGATGTAAAAAGAAACTTATATTATCTATTTACCTAACTTATAACTTATTTTTTCAACATTTTTAATTTTGATAAGTATGTAATTAAATGTTACATCTTTTTAACTCACCAATTATAAATTATTAGTATCTTAAATTATGTATTTGATATTCTGTGTTTTCAGTAGCTACAAATTTTACTATATTTTTTATTTCATTAGTTCTTCAAATTTATTATTGCAATCTAAAAATTTGTACTATCCCTTTAAACTGAATAATTTTATTTAATTTTTCAACGAAGTAATTTATTTGCTATATAGTAGCTCTCTTCTAACTTTCTTATTGATAATTTTTATATCCAACTGATATTTGTTTTGATATCATAAATAATTTTTGTATGAAAAAACTTATTGTTAAAAACCTATTAACATTTTAATTCTCATTATTTTTATAGCGTGAATGTATTTCTGTACACGTTGGCCAAGCTGGAGTCCAAATTGGTAATGCCTGCTGGGAATTGTACTGTTTGGAACATGGAATTGCTCCAGATGGTCAAATGCCATCTGACAAGACCATTGGAGGTGGAGATGACAGCTTCAACACCTTCTTCAGTGAAACTGGCTCAGGCAAACATGTGCCAAGAGCTGTGTTTGTTGATCTTGAACCCACTGTAGTTGGTAAGTCAATAGTAAAATATGAATTTTTTTTTTAAATGATCTAATTTACACTTCAATTACAGATGAGGTAAGAACTGGAACATACCGTCAATTGTTCCACCCTGAACAATTGATCACTGGTAAGGAAGATGCTGCCAACAATTATGCACGTGGACACTACACTATTGGAAAAGAGATTGTTGATGTTGTTTTGGACAGAATCAGGAAATTGGCTGATCAGTGCACTGGTCTTCAAGGTTTCTTGATCTTCCACTCTTTCGGAGGTGGTACTGGATCTGGCTTCACATCTTTGTTGATGGAAAGACTCAGTGTCGACTATGGAAAGAAGAGTAAATTAGAATTCGCCATCTATCCAGCCCCCCAAGTGTCCACCGCTGTTGTTGAGCCATACAACTCTATCTTGACCACACATACAACTCTTGAACACAGTGACTGTGCATTTATGGTTGATAATGAAGCCATCTATGACATTTGCCGTCGTAATCTTGATATTGAACGTCCAACTTATACTAACTTGAATCGTCTTATTGGCCAGATTGTTTCTTCAATCACTGCTTCTCTTCGTTTTGATGGTGCCCTTAATGTTGACTTGACTGAATTCCAGACCAATTTGGTCCCTTACCCCCGTATCCATTTCCCGTTGGTCACCTATGCCCCAGTCATTTCTGCTGAAAAGGCTTACCATGAACAATTGTCCGTATCAGAAATTACCAATGCCTGTTTTGAACCAGCCAACCAAATGGTGAAATGTGACCCACGTCATGGCAAATATATGGCATGTTGCATGTTGTACCGTGGTGATGTTGTACCTAAGGATGTCAATGCTGCCATTGCTTCCATTAAAACAAAGAGGACCATTCAGTTTGTTGATTGGTGTCCAACTGGGTTCAAAGTTGGTATCAATTATCAACCCCCAACTGTGGTCCCTGGCGGTGATTTGGCTAAAGTACAACGTGCTGTTTGCATGTTGTCCAACACAACTGCCATCGCTGAAGCTTGGGCTAGGTTGGACCACAAGTTCGACTTGATGTATGCTAAACGTGCTTTCGTCCATTGGTATGTTGGAGAAGGTATGGAAGAAGGAGAATTCTCTGAAGCCCGTGAAGATTTGGCTGCTCTAGAGAAGGATTACGAAGAGGTCGGCATGGACTCTGTTGAAGGAGAAGGTGAAGGTGGTGAAGAATACTAAACATTGAAGTTCCCAGACAACCCATGCTTGATTATACAACTCCAAAAATTTAATTAACCTCAGTATTTTTTTTTTTATATGGACATTTTTAGACATTTTATTTAAAAGAAAGCAAACTCAAATGAAATCATTTTGTTTTATTTTTTATTTTTTATAGAATCCTATAATATCTTGTTCCTTATATTATAGTAAACTAATTATCTTTGTTACTACCAATGCATCTGTACAGTTGGCTTGATAGTGGACTTAATCTTTTGGGTACATCTTTTGTAACAATTTGTTTGGTATGTATTGAATTCCATCAAAACTTTCAAAGTATTGGTCTTTTTTTTTGCTGTTTACCTATAAAGTACAGTTTTATTTTATATTAGACAATGGGATGTTTGTTTTTGTACAGGAAATGAGACTTATATCACCTTAATGTTTTCTAATTTAACTATAATTTTATCTTGGTTTATTTTAATGAATTCTTCATGAAATTCTGTTATTATTAAGTATTCCGGTTCTTTAGTAAGATCCTAATGAAAACAAAAAAAAAAAAACTAGAATTATTCAATTAATTAATGATAAATATCAAGTTTAAATGTAACATCTTAATATATCACAGATTAAGCTTTTTTTTGTTTGAAAACCTTATAACTAATTGTAGTGTGGGTTGAAGTATTTGTAATTTGTAATCGCATTGGTTAATTTTTAGTTTTCTAAAAAATAGAAATTCAATCAATATACCTAATAAGTTGAAATAATATAAGTTTTGATTGGTCACTAACTCTAGTTCTAAAGTTGTTTTTAAGTGATATTTTTGTGTAGTGTAATTTCTCTGAACTAATACTAACCACATATTTTTTTGTGTAATATTTAATGTTATGAATTTATAATATGTGTAACACTACAAAAAATTATTGATACTTATATTAACAGTAATTTATGGATTATTTGCAATAGTAGTGGGTCAGATGTGACTGAAAGGTTGTACGTAGGTGTCCTAATCTATACTAGTATAGTATGACTACATAGTATTTATTATTTAATTGTATTTATCTTTTGAAATAAATTAATATTAAGTTTTGTTGAATATTGGTAGGTAGGGGTAGGTACTAAACTCACTGTTTTATCAATATTCCATCCAACAATAATACCAGCAATCATGGTATTAGTCAATATTACATTTCCAACTCTGAATTCTACATGAGGTGGTCTAAAATTTCGAATTAAGTTTTCTGGTACTTCTTGGTCTTCTGAAGTATCATCTTCAAATGATTTTGATAGACCCAAATAGTTGTATATTATTTGTAAGTAATTTTCTTGAAAAAATGAGTATAAGTATTAGTTCCTTAAATTAAGCGTTCAATATAGTAGATATTCAAATTATTTTTATTATCCTGTAATGGGGAGGAACAATTAATGTATTGATATTATAATGATTTGTTTTTATAAATTTATTTTTTGCATGATTACCTTTTATAACATCAAGAATACTTAAATTAATTTTTTTACTTCATTATATTTTCTGCTAGGAAAGTGAATTTAATTTGGACTTATTGGGGGTTAAAGTAAACAATTTTCAATACTTTTCTTAATTTTACACACATGTTTTTGGAAAAATAACTTTTATTCTGTTATATCTAATTTAAAAACTAATAAAATATTAAGTGCATAGGACATTGGTACTTGACATTTTTATCAAATTTTAATAATAATGTTTTTCACACATAGTTTAATTTTTAATTACTTAGTTGATTTTTATGAGCTATTAATAGACAATTTTTTTTTTACAAAAATATCCATAAACAATTTTTTGCTTTCTCTAAAAGTTTGGAAATTTAAGGTAATAAGTTGGTATTACTGAAGTTTAAAAATAGTTTCTATTTATATGTTTTCTCATTAAACTTATGATGTTCAATTAAAAAAAGGGTGGGCAAGTGGGTATTGCTCTGGTGAATAGTAGAGGTGAAGAGTAGGCCACTATAATGGATCTGTTTAATTTAAATGCAATAATAAGCATTATTGTATACGAAAAATTATTCTGAACGAAGATGAGTATTTACAATGATTCGTTTTTGAGTTATAGCAAAATAAAAAAAATCGATTTTATCGAAAATTAGTTATATGTAAAAATGTTCGTTTTTCCGTTACTTTTTTAGGAGTTTTCCTGACATTATTGAAAACTATTGGAAATTTTATTATTTTGATTCCCCAAAGTACCAACCAGATTCATTTTCCTTTTCAAATCGAAGTTGAAGTTAAAAATAAAAACATTATTATACTGTTTCAAAACGTGATGACAGACAAAAAAAAACATCATTGTAAAATCAATAAATTCATCACTCCGTTCAGAATCTGAAATTGAATATTTAAACCAAAATTAATACAATAAATATAGTAGGTAGTTAAGTGGGTAGATTATGTATTTATTAAAACAATAAAACTTATCTGTTTTACAGAATTTCTAAAATAAAAAACTATTTGGTATTTACAATATTATGAAGCTATATGTATTATGTAACTAATTTGCCTATTCATAACGCCGCGTGACAAACTTTCATTATTTAACATCAATATATATTAGATAATATAAATAAATGGTAACAACTAACAATTAAATTAATGACATCATAAGAACGTGTTATAGATACATTTAATTTCTTACTTATTTGAGGTATTCAATTTTATTGAATAAATGATTAATATTACTATAATGTGATAAAATTAAATTTAAGTTGTATATCGTATTACTGTATTGTATTGCCATTGATTATAAATACTAGTATTTGTATTTTATAATTGATATTGTGTATTGTGTATATAAATATATAAATTAAACTTTATAGTTTACAGTAACAAATAGATCTAAAAGATGACGACAGTCACTAAATAAAATCACATGATCGCAAGACCAATATATAGTGCCATATTTATCATTAGGCAAGATAGGCAACTGCCTTGCCCTCCGTTATTAGAGGGCATTTGATTTTTATGAACCTTATTTTAATTTTATTTTATTTGGTAACTTAGATTTACTATCAATAGAAAGAAGACCGTTCTTTAAACTTTGATGACATAATAAATGAATTTACTTTAAAAAAAGCAAGAAATGTAATATTATAAGATATTTTATTTCTATTATAAATGTAAAAATGTATTGTTTTTTTTATAGTTAATAATATATAAAAATGTTTAATTTTGTTTTCCATATAATTATATATATTAATTAATAAATAATCGATAAAATTAAATCTGCAACCCGTAGAGATAAAAAATGTATAACATTATAATGATGTTTGTGAAAATGTAAATTGTAATTATTAATTTGTTTTATACAACTCATTTGTGTCGAGGGGAGGAGCTATGTATTCTACCGTTGACAAGGGAGCACATTTTTTTATTTTGCCTAAGGCCACAAAATTCCTAAATCGGGCCCTGTTAATATATAAATTTATTGTTCTCCTCAGCTAGAATCCTAAAGAAGTCATTAGAGTTAAAAGAAAACCGACTATTTTATTCATAATAGTAACCTATTTAGAATACCATTGTTATTATACCGACATTGAGTCTAATGATTGTGGAGTGTTTATTTTAGTTGTCACAAAATGATTTCGTGAGAATGGAAAATGTAGGTACTACAATGGCGTACTTGTTTACATTTTTTTGTTTTTTGGAGAAGTGAAGAGTTTATTACGTTATTTATAGGTATAAATATAGTCAAGCTATAAAATGAAATCAAGCTTATTATTGCTGTTCTAAAATGTTAAACCATCAATCCTGGGGGGAGGGGGTGGTTGGTGGTCCACAGCACTCCCGTAAATACGCCACTGAGGTACTATATCAAAATTGTCAGTGCATTATATTTACATTTTATGGAACGAAATAGAAAAACCATATGGTAATTTATATATACCTATAGTTTCAAAAACCTTTTTAAATTTCCGGATAATCGAACACTCACTCGCAAGGTTTACGTATCCGGAAACGTCGATGGACAGCTGCAGCAGGTCACTTGGTAAGTTGTTCACGATTTCCGATACAAAATGTCTAAAGTTTTGGTTGTACCTCGTCAGGTACAGCTGCAACGGCACTGCCGCCAGCAACAGCATCAACCCAATGACGTGTCGGACTTGCATGATGCTACAGTAGGTATATTATTGATGATTCAACACTGATCGGCGCTTACCAATTTCGGCTATGGCAAACGTCAGACAACGGCCGATGATGATTGTTTTTATTATTTTTTTTTTCCACAAAAACGGTTTATAACAATATGGTATGACGTGCATGTATTAATACGAAAATTAAATCGTAATTAATGTGATAAACACGGGCATCGTATTTTTGTGAAAATATTTGAGGCGCGAACCGCATTATACGCCAAACGAAACGGGTTCGAACGAAATACCTATGCTACGTCGAAATCACGCACACACTTGATGGCGGAAAGTATTAAAAATAATGTGCAGTGCACACTGCATACGATCAAATAGTGGTACAAAAGTCGATTATGTTACGATTTTATTCTCCACACCTCCTCGTCCATTGGTTTGTTGTGAACACAGGTGTTTTATATTGCGTATATTATATTATTGGTACCTGCAACGTACGCACCTAACTTTATTATATAAATTATAACCAGTATTCACACGTGCGTAATATAATAGCGTATTGCTGGGTGATTCTTTTTACAGTGGATAGCTTAGGTACTCATCATTATCTCAAAAAGTTATAATGTCCTATTTAACAGAACGCACTTCTGCTGTCGGCGTTGAACCAGACCTCTCAGGTTCCCCTCATTGATCATTATTCTGCGCAGCTACACTTTGTTATAGATATTTTCAGTTAAACATTTTCTTTTAACGATTTTAGTCATTGTGCTATAACTCTACGAGTATTGATAGTTATTGTAATCGAAACTTTTTACCGTTACACGCGTATTATTATTTTCTATAGACGACTAAATTTTTAAGATATTTAGACTAATTTTAAGCGATTCCTATTTTATCTATTTTATTAATAAGAGAATAAGAAATTACTATAAGTACCTAACACAAATAAACGAAGAAATACCGTTAAAAATAAAAATAGACGCCGAAGAATGGTCATCAGTTAATATGGTGTCTTTGCTCAGAATATTTTTCTTTTGTATACAATAATTTGACTCGTCTATTAAACTATTACAGTAATGATAATTGACTCAATTATGAGGTACCTACATTCAATATCAACAAAACAGCAGAATTACCTGGGTTTTTCGTAAATCAAAATTTTCAAAAACCTTTCAAGATCAGACACGAATCCAATAAGGGGGAGGGGTGGTATAAGCTTTTTTAGCTCCCTTTGGTTTATAAATTATATATTTATTTATATAACAAACAGTCCATATTTTTTAAAACCCACGGATAAAATTGTTTATATTGTCATAAAATCTTATCTAATGCACTAAAATTAGTTTTATATATATTTTTTAAAATTTAATCACCTTATTTTAGATTTATTATGAGTATTTACTGTTAAAATATAATCACCCATAATACGTCTATCTACGTGATTATTTGGTTGCCTTTTTTTTTTACAAAAGAGACAAAAATTATCATGTTGGGTTTAATTTTATTATTAGTGATGACAATCTTGTGTACTTATTCTTAACGCCACAATTTGTTATTATATAAATACACAACATACATGCAGCGTTATATTATACACTATACAGTCGAGTCACGATAACTCGAAGTTGAAGAAAGATAAAAATTCGCTTCGAAATATCCAACTCGAATTTATATTAATTTTTAATTGTAATCAATATTTTTAGGGGAATAAAAAAAAAATTCGAATTGTTAAGTTTTTCGAGTTATCGCGACTTGACTGTATAAGTATTAATGTTTATATCGTAATAATTGTAATAAAAACAATTTAAAAAACAATTGTAATATTAAAAAAATAATAACGATGACGACGACGATGTATTATTATCGATACATATTATAAAACATATCAATGGTATAATCAATAGTGTACACGAGTTGAGTGGCAGCGACGACGACGCCTACCGAGCGTCAGTTCAATAAGACATTTTTCATGTCCTGTAGGATTTCTAACTGTTGTAAAAGTCCTGAAACACACGCGAAAACAAAAAAATAACAACGTGGCGATAACATAACTGTTATTATATTATGATATAATATAGCGTTTAAGTGTTTGATTACCGTATAGGATGACCCACTGGCACAAGCACGCGGCATAATGGGTGGCACGATTACAATGGGTGGGAAGTGTATTATTTTAGGACCTTTAGGGTTCAAACAGATTATGGTTTTTAAGTTCCAGACTCGCGTGGTTTCGTTTTGGTATAGTTAGGAGCTTTCATTGTCACGCCATACGAATGTTTTATAATTTTAGTAATCCCAAGATTTCGATTGACTTTAATAGACTGGGTTGCATTACTCAAGCTAACCTATGCCGGGTTAGGCATACCTACCTATATTACTATTTGAATAGCAGAATAACTTAATCAATAACCATAGTCCTTTCTAATATAGTCGTATAAGACAAGCTGTACACGTAAAGTCTGTTGTTTATTTATTTAACTATATGTACGGCATGTTTTGTATGGATAGTCATGGATATTGGATATAGTGGATAGATAAAATTCACTTATGTATTATTATTTTTTGCGACCCGTATGCTTAAAAAAAGGTTTTATAACTACTTTTTTATATGTGTTTAATTTCGGAATTGAAGAACAAAAGCAATCTTTTAGAGAAATACAGATTGTAATACCTGTTCGAATTCATCAATAATGCTTCAAACAATTCTGATCTCGTCGCTTGGTTATGCTTAATGTATTCATACATACGATAGTATATACTATAATATAGTATCTATAGTGTGTTTATTTCGTCTACATTAATTTTTAACCGTATACTTTATACTTTATAGGCACTCGAGAGGGGGATTAGTCCTGTGAAATAGAGATAGATACGATTTTGCACTATCCGTTGTACAATTAAGATTTAGGTGTATTACAACGATAGTCGGTATACTATACGGTTTCGATTGATGTGTTATAAATTATAATCTGTTAAGAAGTAATCTCATAAAAAAAATATACACCAGCTAAATTGATTTTTATTTCATACAGTTATTTAAGTAGCCTACAATAAGTACTTAATAATGTCATTCTATTTTTATTACATTAAAAAAAAAAAAATAATAAAAACATCTTTTAAATGGTTAAGAGTTGATATACGTACATGATATTCCTAATTTACATTAAATCGTATTTTGCAATAATATGTGTTTCAATGTGTATCTGTTTTAGATTTTAAGACATTTACAATATGTCGTTAGCAGACGGTGTACAATGAGTTAAACCAAATGTTTCGAAATAATGTATATTTATTTTATACACGATTTATTGGATTTGGTTGTAAAAAAGATCTTAATTTTTAACATATACCTATTATTAATCATTATTTATGATTTATTGTGCTATGAACAATGAGTATCACGCAGTTTTAAATTTTAAAATATCGACATAGGTTTAATATTATATAATAATACATAATCTATATTATGTTTAATGTGTTTTATATTTCGCAATGATTTATATAATTTATATTTTCCTTAGATAATGTAAAATGTTTTAAGTGCAATTGGTCTATCGACCCTACAATGTTTAGAGCACAATTGATATATAAAAAGTAATTTCAAGCGCAATTGGTAAACTGTTGAACATGGATATAAACTATGTTTATAAACCAAATACTAGGTATTGAATTTTTTACTAAACTTTTTTTGGTTAATCGTGTTTATTTATTTCAATTATGTGAATTTCGTGCTCATGTAGGTATTTAAATATTTAAATAATTTAAAAAAATTGATAAGAAACCTAAATGCTATATACCTACTAACACAAATTAAATTTTTAATAAGCATAAAAAATATAAACAAACAGGATTCGCCTTATTAAGGGACGAAGGTATGTAGAATAACTAATCTATAATGTATTTTATTATTTTTATGATACGTTATCTATAGGTATGCCTACAATACTATATCGTACATGTAATGAGTTTAAATTTTAATTAATTATCTAACTACTTATCTTTTATTACTAACTTTCGTTTTCGTTTTTGTGAAAAAATTTAATATTTAATATAGGTAGCATTCGCAGACTAATTAATAGGTCTATGGTAGCAGCCTACAACTGTCGCTTATAGTACTATAAATTATGTGATTGGACTTATGTAGCTGAGTGTGGATTTCGTGAGATATAAAAAAACATTTCAAACTGTTTCGAGTTTGGACAGCACTCGATTTTTTAAATTTCACACCTTATATGCCAATAAAATCTGATACAAACAAATCTGGATTTTAAATTAGGCACTTAATATTATTTTCACATTTAAATGTGTTATTAAAGTAAAAAGTAAAACTAATTAGATAGAAATACAAATATCGAGAGTAGTATATCTACCTATAAATATATGGTTATTGGTTATACACCACTATCATAAAATAAAAATTTTCCCATCTATTTGTTTATATAATATTAGTATAAAATTACGATGTCTTGTTACATTATATTTTACTGTATAAGAAATTAAATATTGTAGGTAAAGGTATACAATGTATAGACTATGCCTAATTTATACGAATATAAATAATAAAGGTAAAATGTTTAATGAATGTAACGCTATTATAAGACAACATTAGTTATAAGTTCATGTCTAATTTATAAATAACAGTTTTGATTAGGTCTTCATAAATTTTCTATGTAAACAAATGGACAATTTATGACAATTACACGAACATTAAACAAACTTGATTTGAAAAATACCTACAGCACGTTTAGTGTAAGTATATGTAAAATATATGTAAAAAAATCTATTGTGTCGTTCGTTACATCTCAGCTGAAAGCCTAAAACATGACTAACAAAAGCATAAGCTATATGTACGTCTTGTCATTTGTTGATTATTATGACTTATATTCAAGTTAAAACTTTAAAAGTACACTATACAAATAAATGACAATACATTTTAATTTATAACATAATATGAAATCAGTATTTATGAATATTTTAATTTTACATGTTATTTGTAATTGGTTCTTTTTACTTGTATAAATATAGTTGTAATAATAATACAGATTATATCTGTAGTAAAATATTAAAATTAAATTGGGCGCTTATGACGCTTATGTAGTATAATAATATAATAATATAATAATATGCCTATATTTAGTTTATTATAGATGTCACATATTCAGTAATTTCGTGTATTCATTAACTTATGCTTACAAACAATTCTAACTATATATTTAATTAAATATAACTGAGAACTTAGAAGTTGTTTTTTTTGGCATCAGACTTATAGAACTTATTTGCCCCGGGACACTTATGAAATTCCGCCCTTTTTTTGGTGACAGAGATGAGGTGCATGTCCAGTGTTAAAAATAAAAATTATAAATACGTACATATAATTATAAAACATTACTTATCTTTTAAATAAAGGAACAAATTCACTTAAGTAATTAGTTACCTAGTGTAAAATCTCCACCAAAATACAATACATAAGAAAAAAAATTTAACATAATTTTAAAGTTATAACCTCGGTTAATAACTATGTTAGCTTAATGCATAAAAAAAGTTCACAAAAATTTACCGCCCTTTAAGTTCTATCAGGAAGAGGAGCAATGGCTCACCCTGGTCCCCTAAATAAAGGGTTGTTTGGCAAAGGTAATCAAAAGGAAAAAATATTAGAAATAATAATTGAGTAATTTAAAAAATATTCGTAATCAATAACAGGCATATATTGTTAAAATATATTTGGTTTCAGATATCATAATATTAAAATAAATATATATATTTCTGACGTGCTTATCGTATTATAGTATTATTCTATATATTATTAATTATTCTAGTTCTAATGTATTTTAATATATCTGTAGCAAACATTAAGTGAGTAAATCATATTGAAATCGTATGTGACTATTTGAGGTTTGAGCACTTTTTACATCAAATTGGGCCACTAATGGTATGTTAGTGTAATATCATATCGGCATTACACAAATCCCTGATTTTATAACAATGTATGTATGTATGTGTAATGGACAATGGTTACGTAGGAGACATTTGGGGGAGGAGAGTTCGCTAAGCTTCCCAAAAATTATTCAGAATTCTGAATTACCTATATAATTATATGAGTACAACAAATAAAAATATATTTTATTTATTCCTTCAATAAGCACGTTTTTAAATAAAAGGGGAATGGCGGAAGAAAAGTTTGTGAATATTACTCATTAAAAAAATTTATGACGCTAACCTACTCTAGCAAAAAATATTTATCTAAAAAAGCACATGGCATATTCCTAAAACATTCCTATAGTTTATGTTACTTTAAAGTAAGAAAATTTTAAACTAAGAACAATAATACACATATATATTATATACATAACCACTATAGTTTTAGCTATACATATATATATTTATGTTATACTCTGCAGTATGATTCTGTGATGGTAGGATTATTATTTTTAAGTTACACATAATATTTTCACTTTAAAAACGAGAAAGCATTTTAAACAAATACAGTGAAACCTCTAAGTACCGGATACTGTTGGTTGCAATAATTGTTTTACTATTTGTTGGTGTTCGTTATTTAGAGGGGCGGAGAGATAAATAATAAAACAAATAATACCAAAATATATTAAAAACATGATTTACATATGTATATTTATGTTATTTATATGTACGAATATACTTATGTGTAATAATATTTAAAATAAAATCAGTAACCAAATGATACAGTCATTTTCTATGACGGATAAGATAAACTATAATAATATAATAATGTGTAAAAAATAAAAATGTACATTGTAATAAAATATACTAAGATAATAAATAGTAATTACGATAAAAATTATAGAAATCTAGGCACGAAAGTGATCGTTATTTAGAGGTTATCCTATAGATAAACAGTGAAAAATTTCCCACTCCAGAAAAAATGTAAGCTATCTAGAGGTATCCGTCCAGGGAGGTTTCATTGTATATTTTGATAGTATAAAAAATAATTTTAAGTTATTTAAAATTAAAATTGAATGTATATCTTAATTATTTTAAAACAGTTAGATGTATATTACACACATGGTGATGAAATACATCTAACTATGCAAAGTATATTATGTATGAACTTTATTTACGAAATAACAAATAATGTATTGTAGGTATAAATTTAATAGGAATTTTAAAGTTCAAGCGCACCTTCTTCTTTCAGAGAGACCAAATTTTTCGCTACGTAGAACCCTTGCTTGAAATGTTTCTCATTATCCGCGGCTAACTCCGCATTGGTTCTCTCAATGATTTCCTCCAGTTGACAGGTTTTGGTCCGTTCCACATCCAAATCGTTCAACAGCCTCTCCTGAAAGTATTACAAGTACCTATACCTATTGTCCATTCCATCCGAACCTCGAAACAATATTTCGTTAATAATAACCTCGTTATTAATATCGATCGATTCTCAACGATTTGTACTTACACGAGTTTCGATAAGCTTAGCGTTTTCCGCCATAACCGCCAGTTCACGCTGTTGTGCCGCTACTAACTGTCCCGCAAATTCCTGTCTCGTTGACACGGCGGCTCGGAACCTTTCCTCTTTGTCGGCCAGTTCATTTTCCAACGCAGTTAGTTCTGACCGGAACTTTCTTTGGTCCTACATACGTTTTTATTCTTTAAAATTTTAAATGTAAAATTAAAACCCAACACCAAAATAATTTGAATGATAGTTATAAATGTGAACTCTATTCCTAGCCAAGATTTTCGGACCTATGGGTGAGTTTTTCTTACATCAGATATTCTAAAAATACTAATCGTAATAGGTAATCAAAAATTCAAAAAATTCTATTATACCTATGTTAACATTAATAACAACCTTTAATAAATACATAATAATTAGTGTTTATATCATCATTCATTTAGTTTAAAATTCAACATAGAAATAGAAAAAATGGAATGACATATTTTCAAAATCACAGCGAAAACAGTAAGTCTATTAAATTAGTACAATTTTAGTATATAAAAAAAATATTTTCATACATAGCGTTTAATATTATACGAAACATTGTAATACTGCAGACCGACGGAAACAAGTCAGAAGACTAATTTTTAATGTAAAAAATGTTTTTATAATACTATAATATACTATCATTAGCGTGTTTTCTCATTTAGCATGCGGTGAAAATTATTGACACGGTAGAACCTACGTTACATACATACTTCAAGTTTGGTCTTTTCTTGCTCTTCGCGGAAATGTGATTCGAGTTCTTCGAAAAGTTTTTGCATCTGAAAATCGCACGACAAAGGACGGTTAGGTATAATCGGTATTTATTATTCGCTGTGATTTTCACACATTGTAACCCGGTAAAATGCAGCAACGCTGGAGGTGATAAATTTATAGGCGCGCAGATTTAAGTATAACACTGGTAATATTAGGCGGGCATACGTATATCGGTAACATACGTTGTTTTGATGTTGGACTTCACGGCTCTGCAGCATTTCTTCAAGCTCCCTGTCGTGCTCGACGATTTTTATCAGGTCCATGTTGAGCGCCCTGAGAAACGCTTCGACGCGGCCCACCGAGACCGCACTGTCTGGTTCCGTTTGAGTGGCTGCCTTGCATATGTTCTCTAAATGTCCTATGCTCCTGCCGAAAGTACACCGATTGTTAATAATCACCGCATTCGGTGCATGCAATAAAGCGATTTATTTTTTGATTTTTATGATCTTCGTAGATAAGGCGACAAATTTATAACTTGGCTAATTCGTTATTTCTGAGTAAAAATGTATTTTATGTGTTTATAAGTCTAGACTGAACAAATAAATACTTATAATTACCCAAACTATTGGTTTATCACAGGAATTTTAGATATTCCATATGAACGATTTCAAAGTTTAAAGTTTTTCAAAAATACTTAAATTTAACCTGGAAAACGACTGTTTAATGATGAAAGAATCACCTTGTATTATAAACTATATAATATTACAAAATATGGATCTTCATGCGCGTTTACAAAATTTATTTGCACGTGGTGTCTTTGTTTATAAAATAATAAAGTACGATATTTTGTGTTTTTAGATTTAAAATTAGAATGAATTATATTACAATTGACTTATCATAAAACTTAAAAGTAAAAATATTATAA
Source organism: Rhopalosiphum nymphaeae (assembly GCA_036289425.1). Lineage (NCBI taxonomy): Eukaryota > Metazoa > Arthropoda > Insecta > Hemiptera > Aphididae > Rhopalosiphum > Rhopalosiphum nymphaeae. The sequence continues at coordinate 7,519,506 of JAZAQC010000004.1, forward strand.
ATAAAACCTTAAACACTTTTATTGGTATATAAATTTTGAACGAGTTATGAGTATTTTAAAAATGTTATGTTTATAATAACGTTTATATAATATTATAATCAAAATTAAAATCTTATGATAGCCCTAGATCCTATATCGACTATATCCTTACTTTTAAGTTTGATAATAATTCAATTTACTCAAATATTAAATCTAACAAAATAAAATTGGTTTTGCTGAACGAAACCTTAGCATATCATGCTTTTGTAAATAACTTACAATTTAATCATGTTCGTGTCTTTAATTGTTTGCAGAAGTGTTTGGATGTCTTCTGTGTATGAACATTTGAACGAAACGATATTTTGCTGCTCCTTCCATCGATTATTCCGGAAATTCATCGGTGCCGTGTCTTCTGTATGTGCATTTTTATTTATAATCAATGCTGTATTTATTACTTAGAACCCCTCCTCCCATAAATACGTCATTGTACATAGGTAATATACTATTATTTAATATTTTTTTATGTTTTATTAAGACGTATAAGTATAAGCTTGCACTAATAAATATGTTTCAACTAATTAAATGTTTCATGTTCGTAGTTATATTTCGAGTTAATTATTGTGTAGGTACTATTTATTTCAGTCTTCGGGTTATGTAACTTTTAGAGTTATGATTAAATAAAATATTTATTGAGCCGTGTGTTTTCAAATAACAAATAACTGCAAAGATGAAGTATTTCAATAATAGTGGATGTGATTTTTGTCACCCTTTTTCTTTAACATCGAACCAAGCCCACTAAAGTTTGCATGGACGGTGCATCATAAAGTATAGCCATTGATGTAGCCCAAAGTAATAAAAAATAATTACATTATTCTATTATTTTAAGTTAGTGTATACACTGAGTATGCTATTAATATACAATCATAAATCATATAAGGTAGGTACTTACTGAACTTTTCTAAAAATTGAGAGAGTGTGAGGTAACCTTTTTGCTCGACATCCAATGTATCAAATACGATCTCCAATTGCTCCGGTGTCATCGAGAGCTCGTTTTTTAATTTCTAAATTAATATTTTTTTTAATTTGATTATAGAACTAAATAAATATACTATAATAATATATAGCTTACATGAATTAAATACTAAATGTATAATTACATTTCTGGTTTAAAATTTAACATTGTAGACGCAATTACATATATTAATATGTGCTATTGGGTAATGTTTTGATTGACAATTTGATCGACTTGGTTGATAATTTTGAAAAATTTTAATTATTAAAATTATATACATTCTGATGTAACTTTCGGCTTTTTTACAAATATATTGGCATTTGATCATCAAACCTCATATACCTCCATTATGTTTTTGTATCTCTTAAATAGTGTTTTGTAGTGCAGTGCGATAAATAGGTTTTTACATTATCGGTTTACATACTATTACATACTATTATAATACATAAGTATACAGCAATGTATTTTTTAAGTATATTTTCATTAAAAACTTTTTTAGGAAGTAAATAAAAACCAAAATAAATTATTATTAGATAAGTACATTAACTTGTTTTAAAAAATATAATTTTGTGTCTTTATACATTTTAAATTTTTTTTAAAAATTTACCCTCCTTCTCCCGTGTGACCTCTAGATTAGCTACTGGGTATAATTGTGATGGTATAAATAATATAGTTATTATAGCATATTTAGGTACGTGCGTTCAATGGTTTTGTAGGTAGGTATTATAAACGGTATAGTGACAATGCACCGCGTAAGCCGCTATAATGTATGCATTGAATCGTTTATTCAATTTTAAATGTTGTTAATTGTACGCACCACTATACAAGTGCCTACTGTGCAGTTCTATGAGAATTTATTCATGTTTTTTTCTTTATTGTTTATTGTCTATACGACGTCGTGTCGTACTGTGTTATAATAGTATGTACTCCGTCATTGCCTTCGTATATATGCATATTGTTTTTCGTGCATACAATAACTGTATAGTTAGGACACAAATTACGATAATTATCTTTGCTTGTTCGTTGTTTAATAATAATCGGGTAAATTATAAAAAAAAATATATAGGTACCTATTTAGAATACGAAGCAGTAAAATAATTTGTTATATATGGCGCATTATTGCGTCTAACAACAGAATGGTTTTGAGTCGTATGTAAAGGTAAAATAGTGAATAAAATTTATTATATTTTCCTGTGCCGAAACAGTAAAATGTATGTACGACGAAAATTTGATCGCTGAAACGATTATAAAAGTTATATAGTATATATAATATACCTACAGGTAATGAGTTTTTACGACGAGATTAATACCTATATTATTTATTGTTTATAATATTAATAATTTTGAATTGGGTTTTTAATCGAAATCGAAAAGGTACTAAACCGTTTAAAATTTCGATTTCTGATTCATATTTCATTGTAATATATACACGAAATTTACTCTTCTGTTTTAATTTATTCTTAATCAAATATTTCAAACAGTGTGTCTATTATACAGCATAATAATATAATAATAATTGTGTGCAATACACATATTATGTTTTATAACTTTTTATTGTATTGTTTTTTAAGAATATTTGTTCACATTTAAATTTGGTATTAAATGGTTTCAAAGAATTCTACGGGAAACTGAGTACGACAACATGCGTGTTTAAACAAGTGTTCGCCATTATTATAGGCGTAAAAATCGCTAGCGCGTATGTGGCAACTTTCAATATAAATAATAATACATAAGTTTTAAATTTATTTTTTTGTGGTCGTTTATTGTACTTTTTGAAATTTAGAATTTATATTTACAAACCTAATCATTTAATAAAAAATTGATGAAACGTCCATGATCCGATAATGGAGATTATTTTAGATGTCATAAACAATCATATAAAATCAATACATTTTAAAGTTGCGAATTACTTTGGCTGTTGGGTAAATAATTATCATTATAGTTAAATAATTCTCAATTGTTCTGCTACGAGTATAACACCTATAAGTATTAAGCAAGATAAGTAAACATACGATAGATAAAAATGTAAAAAAAAAACACCCAGCTACTCATAAGACCAATTAGTATTAACTATAAAATGCAGGTAAAAAATGTAATGGGATGATATAAAAAAGTTATTTTTAAAAATGTAACGTCTATGTAATATAACTCTGTACTTATATAATATTAGGGTTATATTATGTTACATTAGATGGGGCTATGGCACCGTGGCGCAGTATTAAATTACGCCAATTTATAATACGTACTTACTATAATATATTGGTATACGACCATTACAGACGATTACGCGGGATTTTAATTGTTCGGGATGGGAAAAATAGTTTTGAAAAAGGTATACCTACCAGCTTACTCATGACGCGTGCATTTCTTGGGGCTCAAAAATCGGCCAAAACGTCAATAAAAATAAATGACGATTCGATCACTATAGCTATAGCGTTTTACATATATTGTTGGTGACTTGACTGTAACTTATGGTGATGATCGCGACTCGTAGCAAACACTCGATCGATTCGTCCGGTCGATACACGTTATAATAGTATGTTGTCAATTCACTCATCTTATAAATCCCGCGTTATCTGTCGATATACCGCGAGCACTTATAATTCACGCGATTATATACTATTATAATATACGAAATAACACGGTTGGTAGCGTGAATTCGAGCCAGATGTAATGCAGACTTCGGTTCGAGACCGCATTACTCGAATAATAACTTATTGACGTATCGCATATTATAACGATTTTTGTGCTACACGCGTGCTATATATTTTGTATGGTAAAGATTGCCAGGAATATTAATTTTTTTCCGGCAAAAATAAAAATCTTTCGTCCTTTGTAATATTCCCGAGTCTAATAATATAACATATTATACGCGGCGCGATCGTAGTCAACAAAGGTGATCACCAACGGCACCATCGCGATAAATCCATATAATCTATGCAGTATACACTATGCATAGTCGTATTCCACTTATTAAATGTATTCTTACTTGCATGTCTCGCCTCACGATGAACCCCTTTCCCTCGGGGTCGCCAAGCTGAAAGAGTTTGTGTCCGATGGCCTCCATGGCGGAGGCAGGCCACGTGCAGTGTATTATTTTTTTTCAATTCTTATCACGAAACGCCACGACCCGATGCCGTGTCGAGCTCGCCGGCAGGAATGTACCGCAGTCGGAGTTGTCGCCAGCCGGGCGGGCTGACAGGCAGGCGAGTATAGGAAGAGTCGGCGCACAAAGCTGCGTTCGCGCGGCAGACGGCCGTCCAAGGTCGCGGGCGGCGAGCACGCGTCGTCGACGAAAGCGGACCAGCGACGGCGTGCGACTTTTTTTGCGTTTTCGCCTCGGCAATCATTGCTGCTGATCCAATGCTGATGCTACCGATCTATACGATGCACTGTTATACACAATATTATTAATATTTATTATATTTATTTTGATATGCTGCAGAGTTTCTGAAATGTAAGCGTTTGAACAATTTAATTTTAGATTTTCATCGGAGCGATAAACATAATCATGTGAGCATTTTTTTTTTGTGTGTATAGTGTACCTACACGATAAGTAGTCGATCAAATGTTTAAATTTTCAACTTTGAGGGATGATTTTGGACAAAAAATTTGATTTAGTTTGTACTTTTGAGAGATTTACATTATACATTTTCAGAACTTTTTTATAATTGGGGGGGAGGGGAATAATAAGGAGAAACGGAAAATTTTACTCAAATTTAATTTTTGATAACATCAATTTTTATTTTTTGAATAACTCAAAAACACAAAACCGTAGATACTTAACATTTTCTCCAAATATTTATTTTATCATTTTATATTCATAATAAAATTTTACTAACTATTTTGTAGTTGGAAATCTATAAAAAGTTTTATTTTTATTCCTAAGTTTTGAAAATTTAATATGAGATTCTTCATAAAGTAGTCCATACTGGAACATGATATTTTTGATTTATTTTAAAGTACTATTTATTTATATCAAGAATCTATTTTTATTGTTTTACAATATTTATAGAAATACACTATTTAATTTCGATTTATGTAAGTTGATATAAAATGATATAAATATATATTATAACAATAATTAAATACTAATAATATAGTAAATGCATTATATTTGAAAAATGTATCAATATATTATCGTAATATTAAAAGTAAAAAAAAAAAATTGAATAGCTTTATCAAAAAATCATAATATCTTGAATATACTTTGTGATATAAGCTAACAGATCGTTTCCTTTCATAATCTTTATTTTTGTATAGGTACAATAATGTATCACTGAATTCAAACTTAACACATCCATTGATCATAATAGTAACATACTCGCCTACGTTTTTCATTTTAAATACGACTTTAATTTTTTTATTGGTTTAATAAAAGTTTGAAATATTTTTTTAATAAAACTAGTGCTATATATCATAAGTTTAATTGTATTCTAATCACAATAGCGTCAATAGCCTATACTCAATACATATAAATATTATGTATCGGTAAATGTATTATATATTCATTTTAACTTTATTCTTAAATTAATCATAGATTAACAAAATACATGTAAACATAAGAAATCATCATAATATTGCTGTTATAAAATTTGCTACTAGTCATTTATTATAATATAAATGAAGTGTGCGAATAGTCGTAAAATATCAGTAAGTTTAGTGTATTATTTTACACGATTATAATATTGATATTATAGGCAGAAGTGCAAAATGTTTCAGTGCGTCAATCGGCGTATAAATAATAAATCGTTGTTGCCGCCGCGCGCGCATTCACAAGTGCCTACTTATCATTAATTCATACTCGCGATTTATGTTATGTACTATAATTACGTTGTCTATATTATATGTAATTATATTCCGTATTATGCAACAAATATAATACATCATATTATAGTGGTAAACGAAAAATCAATCGCGAAAACGAATATTACAAAAACAACAAACTAATAATATATTATAACAACACGTTATGTTGGTAGGTAATGCTTATACTTGTTGTGATATCTATCGCTTCGTATCAGTTTTGTTATAGATTAACTATGGCTTGGTATTTACTATTTGGATTGGATCTGTTATTTATGTCATAACCTATGGTTGTCCACCGACCAGGATTAAATATAACAAATTAGAACATTCATTATTTCTAGTTATTTTAAAACTAAAGAATATACTTAATACATTTTTTTTTATTTCAATTTTTTTTTAAATAAAAATTAGTTTCACCCATAGATACCCTATCTATTAATGTTGTTAATATTGTTTATTATTTAACTTGTACAATAACATTATTTTTTGTAAAATTCTGAGAAATTTTTACTTTTGACCACTCCAAAAACAAATTAGTTCCAATTCACTAGGTAGATACTAGAAACTTCACTCAAAGAAGATTGGATTATTTTTTTTCTATAAAAAACGTATAATCAACATATTTATTATATTAAGTATCATTTATTAGAATTAGGTAAATACCGAAGAAATGTTGTTATTAATATTAACATTTATTTATTCATTTTTTAGAAGTAATTAAACAAAATTTGTTTCACTATTCAGAGTCAGTAAAATTTATTATAGTTATTGAAAAGGAAAAAAAATCAACTTAGCTATACACTACTATAATATAATTTATATATTCGTAGATGGAATACAGAGGGACACTTAAATTCTAAGGCGCAATTGAAAAAAAAAATAAAACTAATATGGAGGGAGGTCAATGCTTAAAATGGACAATTGTAAAATTGTAACGCAATGCCCAAATTTTTTTGGTGGATGAGGTCAGTTAGTGAATAGTAACAGTTTTTTTATCTCATTGTAGCAAAATATATTTGTTTTAATAAATTATTTTTTTTAAAATATTTTAACACTGTTTACGTGCCAATTATAGTTTATGTGATTTTTATAGTTAGCCAGTGCCTATAGAAGGCTCACTTAAATACATAGATTAAATCATTAAATATAGTAAAGTCAGAGAGAGATAGATGCTATAGAATTTATTCCGTATTTTAAATCAAATTATTTTCTATATTTATTTAATGTAGGTAAAAAGTCCTTGTAATCCTTCAACTTGGACATACTTTGGGGGTAGTTCCAGGGCCTGGTCCTCGGTTTTCTTGGACATCATTGTAGTTTATAATTTACCAAAAAATATAGAATTTTTGATTTATTTATTTATTATATTATATTATATTAACCCAATAGTAACAAAACTGTCTTAATTTTTTTTTTTCGCTTTCCACTCATATTTTGAATATAGATAAGTCTTTGTACTACTATTAACCAAAAATGGAACTATTCAAATTTTTATTACATAAAAAAAAATACAATAATAATGTAGAAAATAATAATTTAGGTACATTTAACAGTATACTTAGTACCTATTTACACAAAACATAAAATAATATAAGAACTACTACAAACAATTTGTAAAAATATTATTTTATTAACTTTCAGTACTACTACCACCACACTGATATCTGAGTAACACCAGTGGTACACGTGTTAGAGTTTGAGATCCGCTGATCTATGTAGATAAATAAACAGTGATAATATAATTAAACTGACGTTGTCATAGATATCATTATTTTAAAGATTAGAAAAGCAGTGTTTATTTTTTAAAACTAATATAAAATTATAAAACCAGATGTATAAATAAAGTCATAATAATCATATATTATACGATTTTATAATAGTTTCCACAATGTTTTGTATTATTTGTATTTTTTTGCACGTTGGTAACTTGCATTATCATCAGCTGAATGCTAACTATAGATAACTACAACTTCTAGGACAAAATTCTCATGAACGGGTTAATTAACACAATTTATAAATAAAAGTTAACAAATTGTATTAATATTTAATGCAGCTTTTAAGGCTGATATAATTTTGTTCTTTGAACTAAAATTACACACACATTTACTGTATAGTTGAAACGGAAATAATAGCTATAGCTCTATAAAAGAGTTCTAAATTGTCACAATGCTCAATTATATGTGTAACTACAAAAAAAAGTAAAACATTAAATAATAATAATAATAAAAAAAAAAAAAACAAATGACAATAATATTATTGTATACTATTAAGTATTTGTATAATTGTATATGCTGAGTTTTAATGCTTTTATTAATATTTTTCACAAAAATTACATGATGACAGATGTTACTGAATTTCGGTATTGACAAAGTGTATCATATAAAATATATTTAACTTTTAATATAATAAAGTGTCAAGAGTAAAAACAAGAAAAATATAGTTGCATTTTCAAAAATTTATAATGTATAATAATTTATCATGTCCCTCTTTTTATTCATACAACATTTTGATCGACAATAAAGTAAATAATAAAAAAAATAATATATATATATATAAATAAATTACGTCATTATAGTTGTTGGTATCATAATTCATTAACAAGTAGGTAGCAATAGCAATAATAAAAATAATAATAATAATGATACGAATACAAATACAAATTAACAATATGTATGCATCTTAATAAAATGTACAGTATAAAATATAAATATAAATCGGTGTCAACAAAACAATATAAAATTATATGATGGATTTTTGGTTTTACTCTCCCTACTGATTACACAGAAATCAATGCAAGCAACACTACTTAAAGGACATTATGTCAGTCATATGTGCGTCATGCCGTTTCTGTGATCACATTTGATAAACCACTGAGCGTTCGGGTTCACTTGGTATACAGCCATCATGTTGGCGGTGGGTTCTATGCGCCGTTGACCTGTACACAACCGTAAAAATACACATGAGTACATTATATTGCCGTTATATATTAGCACAAGAATGAATAAAATATTATGCAAAATACCAATTGTTTCAAATTTAAGTTATGGCGAATACGCTAGTTAATGTGAAATACAATGAAAAAATTATTAGTTATTGAACATATTATTTTTAAAGCTTTTTTCAGTCCGATGGTTTTCAAGCTTTTCTTGAACATGTTGTACAAACAAACAGTTTTGGTTTTCTTACCAGTAATAAGTAGAGTACATTGTCGTATAATATGCGAGTACATAGTTTAAATAGTTATGTATAATAATGTAAAATATTGATGAATCAATTCATGAATAATTTTAGTTTTTTAATTTTTGATAAGGAAAAAATATTTAATCACTAACGCATACCGAAAATTATTATTCGAATGTGATAATTTATATGACTTTAAAATTTTTAAACTCTAACATTTTTATTTAAATACACAAAATATTTTTTGAAACAACTTTAAATTAAATTCTTATAAAGTTATAAGGAAATACCAAATCGTTCAATCGAGCAATCAATTAAAGAATTAATACTAATTTTTTATAATTTAAGTGATTAAATGTGACGTATTACCAATATTGCCACCAGTCTCGTATAGGAAATGTGTCCTAGTGGCCATATCAGGATCAGCAGTAGTTAACAAGCACGACAAGTTTCCATTGGGGGCAAGTTCAGTTAATGCCCTTGACTTGAGGTCCTTGCGGCCAGGTTTGCCTATGTGTCCATTTTTTGTCACTGTTTGTTTAGCAGCTTCTTCCACAATTCTTTAAAAGTGTAACAGTTATATTAGTAATGAATACGTGACAATTGATAAATTAAATATGCTATACTAATACGATTGTTTATGGAATATACTTACTTAAGTATTACGTCGCCGACTGTGGTTGAATCAGATAAGAACAATGGTATACCAGAAATCCGAAATTGAGGTGCATCAACACGGACTACGCCGTCTTGATAATCTACCTCGTTATTAATCTTTTTGGTGACAATATCTGTTTTCTTTTTTCCAAGGAACCTTCTCACCTGAAAAATATAACGATTATTACAGTTAAAAATGTAATAAATTAATAATAAATAACGATTATTTAATTATAGCACAACCTGTTTAGTGTTATTTATGATTTTAACTGGTAATAACATAAATATAAAGTGTCAAGCAACGTGTACTCACTGGATTATTATTTTCTTTCAGTCTGCATTGGTACAGTTCGTTGTTGTGTCTCAGCTGGGTCATAAGGTCGGTAGGAACTAGGCATAACTCTTCGATGTGGTTCATTAGAGTTTCAGTTAGACGACAGCTTCGGGCAGCCTGATCCAGATGTGACTGCAAGTCTTTTTTCTCCAAATACACGGACCTAATAATAATAAAAAGATAATGTATAATTAAAATTTTTACATACAGGAGTTTTCGTTTGTATCTTACCTAGGGGGGAATAGAGATGGTGCAATAATCATGGCCACGTTATGTTCGGTCATTTTATTTTCTAGGTCGTGTCTTTGCTGATATTCGACCAGCTTAGACATGAATTGTAAAAGGGCACGCAATGTGGCCCTGTTTTCTGTAGGTAATAGTAGCACCAATAGGTTTAGAGCCCTTACAGTATCTAGTACAGCTGCAAGTTCAGAATAACATAATGGTTTAAAACAGTTAAACAATTAATTAATCAATTCATAGAGTATACAATAAAGTACCTATAGGTTACTAGATACTTACAGTAGCTCTGATAAAACAAATTGACCAGCTCGTGGGTGAGCAATAATCCGGGTAAGTCTCTGAGCAAACGTTTCAGGAAAGCTACTAGATCATGAACAGAACATTTTTCTAATAGCTGATCAGCTTCTTCGTGCTTGACATAGAAAAACTTCTCGACAGCACCACACAGTTTATCGACTTTCGCCTTAGGAGCTGCCATACGCAACAGACCTTGCTCACCTAATCCACGTTTCTCCAATTGTCCAATAACCTTTTGGACAATCAAAGGAACTTGAACGCGGCGGTTGGCGATAGCTTCATCGCGATCCACTAGCGTTGACAACGAAACACCAAAAATTGTACCTTCTGATAAAACAGTAATAATCAATAAAAAAATAATTAAACAAAACTTGTAATATTTGTCTGAATTTGTTTTAATTACCTTCTCTTCTTTTGCGTTTATGTGGTTTCCCTTTATGGAACGGTATACCAGCACTATCAAACATAGAGGAAAGTTCGAGAAATAAGAGAGGGCGTAGTTTAGCCAAATCTTCGTCACTCAGAGAGTCTGGCCAAGTCCTCCCAGTGTTTTCGTCAACGGAAGAACAGGATCTCTGTAAGTAGTTGAAAAAAATTTTTTTTTTAGTATTATATTTTATTAGGTATTTATATTTATTATAATGTGTTATAGTTCAAAGGTAGTGTGTATAAAATATAATTTATAGACATACCTCCATTTGATAATTGTTATTTTGCCACATTTGTTCGAATCCCACGTACTGGGAGCTATCCCGGTGATTATCGTTTGGTTCGTATAAACAACCGTGACTGCGGGTCAAGCTAGATTGTGGCACAACTAAATCCATGCTGCATAAACGCAAAACGAAATTGAACATTACAGTATTTATATAAATAGAAAAATAGATTCATCATACTTAGGAGAACCGACGTGTTCGTCAGAAGAACTTGAGTATAAATGGAGTGGATCGCTACCGCTACGATTTCTGTCTTTGACCATAGGTAACGGTCGTTGTTCGAATTTGTAGCCTCGTACAGTGCCAAGTCTTTGAAAACCAACCATTGTAATACCATCTGTAATCGACATTATTAAATAATTTTTTAAGCACTCAAAATCTCTATTAAAATATAGTTAAGTATTAGAGTTTATTATGGAATAAGTATTGTAATTATAAATTGTAATTTATTTCGGTTTATAAGTAAAAGTTAAATAAAAGTAGAAATAGAAAAGTGGCGAGATTTCAGTAATTGACTTTAATAGCTAGTGGTTGACAAAATATAATCATAATATTATTTTCATGAGATTTAAATCGAAGTTAAAACATTTAAATTCCACGATTTAAGTAATAGTAATATAAATATATATAATAGGTAAAATTAGATAGGTACTTAATAGGTAAAATTGTGAAATTATTTAATTTACGATTTACGATATACCTAAATTATAATAATTATATTATAGGGGAAATCGGGCGACGATTATGTATTTACGTGATTCTCGGTAGATTCGTATTTCTTTAAATATTACTGTGTAACGGACTTAGGCTCTGTAGTTTTTATTAAATAGAATAAATGAATCCTAATAATTTATTTATTTATTTAAGCTTACAATACGGGCGTGAGCCCAATGTACATTTAATATTGATACAATTAAAATTATAAGTATGATATAACAGTGAAATAAAATCGTTAATAGTACTTGGTTAGGTTTGTGTGATAGAAAAGAAGGGGTCAGAAATGACAATAAGCATACAGCACCGAAGTGGTTCATTTAAATCATAATTATTCAAGGAGGTAGGTAAATTAAAATAAGTATGTTGACGAGTGAAGTGAGGAGGGACATTTAATGGAATTAAACATAATGTATTAATATGCAAACAATACAATATGATAATAACAATGTGAAAATTATTGTAATACATTTTAATTACAACGTATTCTTCATATTGGCAAAAAACACTTGAAGCGTTTTAATATCATTTTGAGATAAACCTCAGGCGAAAGTACTTGATTTCAAAGGCGGCCCGGCCTGCGCCTAGTATAAAGGGACTCTTTTTGAAGCTTATAGGTTATTTGGTATCTGAACCCAAAAACCTTCATATCTATCGTCACAATAATTTGTTACTTGGCACTTAAAATAGTTTTATTATTCCGGGATAAATATTAAATAAAAAATTATTCAAATAATTAAGTAACATTATCAGTGATTACAATATTTTATTTAATAACTTAAACTTTATTTTTATTTAATACCATAATGACTATTTAATTATAATAAATAATTTGTAAATTAAATAGTGTTCTTCAATTTAATTTATTATTACTACTCAATCCAGTACTAGAAAGTTACAAGTATTAAAATTATTTTTTTATTGAGTAGATCCACGTTAAAATTAAAATATATTAATGTGATTTGTATTGATTGTACTTTTATTGCTACTATATTTGTATATATTTTGAAAATATTTAAAAATGTTCAATATTAAGATTATTGTTTATACTTAGTATGCGCTACACACCAATTCATAAAGCAAAATAATTTGTAATAAGATAACGAGAAAATATTCTTATAGTAAGAAGTAAGATTTATATTCTTTTAATATTATGTAAAAATAAATCATTAAACTTTTTCAGTTTAAATTTATATAATTAATTTGGTTTACAATAAAATTTTTGATTTATTATATTTAATTGTGTTTACAATAACAATGAAGTTGGTGTATAAAAATAATATGTAATATTATCATTAATTATATTGTCTTCGAAAAAATATTTCTAAAAAATAGAATTTTTGTTTTTATTCTCAAATATTCTTTAACGTATTGATTATTCTCTAACCTCTGAAAATAAGCTTTTTATGTAAAATACACTTTTTCTATGAATTCTATGTTTCATGAATTGTAAATATATCTTCCATTAACTGCATACACTAGAAATAAATGTGTAGCCGTAAAAATCCAACATCTACTTATAACGATAAATACTTAGGGACTTTATAAATTATCACTTTAATGATTACGTAGCAGTTAAATGTATGATATACACACCACTTTCAGAAGCGACGATACCATTATTGCTTCGATTGCTTCTGCGAAATATGTCTCTTGACGGTAAAACTGGCGCACTGGGCATTCGGCGGACATCTTTTTTTGAATACGCAACTGTGAGTTCGTGATTAGGATCCGTGTATCTGGAAAAATATTACATTAATGTGTTTTGTGTATATATAACCTTTATGTTGTATATGTTAGTTTGTAACAAATTATATTTAAATTGTTGCCTGCTTACATTAGCTTATATAATATTATGAGTAGCAAATGTTGGTACCTACATTAAATATTAAATATAATATAAAACAGCATAATATTTTTTTGTTGAGTTGATTGAAATTTACAACCATATAAAAGGCTAGGGTTGCTATATTTTAATTTAGGTACTTCAGTCGGACAAATATTTTTGTATGAATTTCACTCCTCCGTGGCCAACTACTAGTTTTCATACAATATTTAATCGTAGTTTGAGACCACAAGAAATGGGCAGCACTCTGCGACATATTATTATGTAGGTAATGTAAAAACAAATTCAACGTTATAATTGGATTGACGATTAATCGACAAAATGATCAATTATTAACGATAAGTGATAATAAAAATTGTTGTGAAAGAACAGGAAACAATTTTAAAATGATTTTTGTAATTCCATAAAATAACCAACTAGATTATTTTATCATACTTTTATGATATTGTATTATTGTTTTTCTACTATAGACATGTTTAGTAAAAGACGAAATGTTAACATGCACTATTGAAGTTTGATACTGGTATAGTTGGCATTTGGCCGTCCCAAACACTTTATCGGTTCAACGGGACGTTATATTAAAATGTTTATTCAAAACTAGTAAACAAACTAGCCCCGGCCAAACTGGAAAGTATAGCAGCCCTATATAAGGTCGTATTAGCGCCGACGCGTATAGGTGTGAAGTAATAGATTCGGATCGACCGGTCAAACGGATAATAAAAAACGAGTCAGTGTATATCCTCGTCCGCATCTAATTGTATTAGGTATTATTAATACAGGACGATGAGTGCATGGTTTCAAGGTGGTATTATACCATCAGTGAGGTTTCCCGAGAAAACACGTACTATTTACCTATTATACCTACACGTATACCTGAGCACGTCATATTTTTAATTACTCGCAATATCCTTGACCTATCGAATGGTCTGGTTCATTAAATAATATTCATAGAACATTTTTATTATAGCGCTGTAAAAGCATTCAACCCATATCGATAGCCGGGATATCAAATAAACAGTATTACTCTGTATGTCTGTGGGAGCTTCGTTGAGAGAACATTTATTATGCAGTACATAGCTGGTATATAATCATTAAAAACAAAAACGTACTTACAGAAGGATTGTGTTGTGGGTTTGGTTGGGTTTTCAGGTAATAATTACATATAAAGATATCAAACGAAAAACCTCCATGTAACCCACACACACACACAACAGAACTCCACCGAAAATATAAAACCTATTGTGATAATAATAATAAATAATATTATATATATATAAAAAAAAAATCGAGTTCGCTAAAACAAACGAAACAAAACGTGACTAGCTTTCGTTTTGCGGTGGTTAATTCATAAGCTATTGTTTGGTCGTGTCCGTGGCTTATTAATGCCAACCTTGACTGGTGGGAAAATTCAACGCGGAGAGTAAAAATAATAATAAATAAGTACTTATACGCATGGACTATAGCGCGAGAGAGACCGTTTACGGGAGCGAGCGGACGCTTAATTACGAGTGGAGAGAGAGCCTTGGAACGGCAGGAAACATTACAAATTGTACAAAAAATGATATATTATATTACATTATACTTGCCGATGGAAAAAAAAAACAGTTAAAATTAAACTAAACCACAGTCGTTAATGTACACACTCGAGTACTCGACAGAAGGAAGGAGACGAGGCGTAATAAATAACAACGGAAACCCGTGTATTCCGCAAAACGCATTATTATCATCAATGAAAGTGGATTAAAATACGTATAAATACTAGATAGTTACATGTAAAAGCAAAAGTGCATTAGCCCCGTCAATGCTTATTCATCTAAATGTATTTTTCCAAAAAATACATACGTTTCTCGCTTGCCAGTACAAAGTACAATTTGTTCAATTTGATTTTTTTTTTTTTACTAAGAGAGAATTTTATTATTAAATTAACACAACAATAAACAGTGATAATTAAAATAACAAAAATTACCTACACTTTTAAGTTGAGTTCATGGTGGTGTAGGGAGTGCACATAAGATTGAGTAATTTTACATTTAATAAAAATGATTAATTAAATATACGTAGATACAACAATATAGACTTATAAAACTCAAATTATAAAAATTGACTTATTTGACAAAACACAATTAATACATTTCTTGATATTAGTATTATTATTAAGAATTTTTTTATAACAATCGGCAAAGAGTTAAAATTAACAGGACCAAGATAATTTATGAACTTTTACCAAAACTTGTGTTAGTGTAAATTATTTTAATATTAAATAATCTATCTCCATTCAAAAGATTATCGTTCTATTTAATAAAGAAAAACTTAGATTTTTTATGTACAAATATTATAACTTTTTTTTTTAATAGAAATTCAAATGGAATTATGTTAAATTCTTTATAGTTTGAATAAGTGGACCTTATGAGATTGTTTTTCCTTAAACTTAAACAAATCATATTATTTTGTTGTACTCTTAAAGGTTTAAAAAGTACCACCTCAAATTACCATACCATATTGTAGTATAGATTGGTATAAAGAAAGATAAACTATCCTCAAAGAATGAGGTGAAATTAAATATTTTAATTTATTAAATTAAAACATTATAGAATGCAATTTTACTGTCGGGCTATTTTTATGAATTTTCCATTTAAGGTTATAATTAAGTAAAATTCCTAAGTATTTAATCTTTTTAACTATGATAAATGTTGGACAGTTATAGTTTGATACGTTTGGATATATATGTAAAGTGATTTAATCAAACGGTGATACAGTATTATATATTGAAAAAACCATAAACATTGTTTTGTTTAAGTTTTAAAGATATTTTTTAATATTTAACCACTTTATTACTTTATTAAAATTCTGTTCTATTTTTGTCTTGGACTTTCTTAATTTGTACCAGAAAATAGCATATATGCGTCATCTGCATATTAAACTATTTTTCCATCAACATTCATATCACACCGATTATATATAAAGATAGTAAACAAAATAGGAACCTAAGATGATATCTTTTACCTTAAATTTATTCTTTCTTGCCAGATCTATCAATTTTTTTTTATTATTCAAGAAAGCCACATTTTTACCATATTTTATATACTTACATAAACAATTAGTATATATCAAATTGACCAACATTATTGCAAAAACTAATAGACAACAATTTATCGTTGTTTATGAAAATATATATATACGAGTATAATCAGTTGAAATGTAGACATAATATTATGTAGGACCTACTTATAAGTTATAAGTCAGGAAAAGATAAAGTTGAAAATAATATGCAGATGCTAATCAGTATTCGCAAGATTATAGTGTCCTGCTCCAATACTTAAGTACCTAATGGTATACTTAATATATGTATATCAGATTTTCCAATTGAATAATTATTATTTTATTTTGGGATCGGCGAACGTCATAGCTGGTATACACGCAAGACAGCCGGTAATTTAAATGCACGCAGCATTTTTGTATATTTAAAACACTAGGTTACAATGTTATTAAATTATATCATATTATATTATAATCGATATTGCATACAATAGTAATAATTATACAATACGATTTACCTTAACTATAAATGTACAATAATAAAATTTGTCAGGATTAATATTATGGTTTTGTCGGCAATGGCATACTAACGAAAAGAAAAGCAATCTGAACGCACGGTGCAGCCCTATAGGAGGTCGTCGTTGCTCTCACCAGTTATCGCCACTATATTATATATATATATATATATATATATATATATATATATATATTTAGGACATAGGTAGGTACGCATATATAATACATATATTATATAGTTGTTTATCGCTAGTCGACCAGTCGTCGCCAGTATATGTATATAATATGTAATAATAATAAACGCACTAAACTGCTAAAGACGATTGGCCACGGTCAGCCACCTCGCGGTCACACGCCGAGGTTTATTATTTGGTTTTCAAACACGCGAATAATAACGAAAAAACAAACAAATTACCCCATATAGCAACAGGGTTCTTGGTTTCGTGATTCTTGATTTAAGGGGACAAACTTTATTGCACGTGTAATTATATATATTATTATTACAGTTAAGATTTGTCACTAAAGACGATGTTTTTAGTTTGAAATTTATTATCAGGTAACCAAGTAGGAATACTGAGTATGCAGTCAATCATTAAAATATAATTATGACTTTCAGATTTTGTTTGTTACATAATCATCAACACAAAAATTAATCTAATCGATTTTTTTTTTTTACATAGTTTGTTGTATTTTAATATTATATTTTTTGATTTAAATAAAATCGAATTAGTGCCAAATGCTTTATCGAAAATATGTATAATAATATATTTGTAAATTAAAAAATGTACTGTTCTGCAGCATTAGTAATGATTCGACCAGAAGTAGTATGACCACGGTGGAAGTGGCACAAGCAACCGCGCCTCTTCATAATTGCTATATCATATATTTAAATTTAAAATACTCACGCGATAACTCTTAAATTATTAATTATTAATTTTGCGATTAAAAATAATTGAGGAGGAATTACGACGGACTTACTATATGTTAGTAAATATAAAAAGATCTGAAAAATCACAGGACCAAAATTTTCCTGTTTTAATGTCATTATTAAAAACCAGGATACTCACTCTCAAAGAGTTCTACATCATTAGTAGGTTATAAACTGTTTATAACGTGTCAACTTCTAAGGATATTTTATATTTTATAATTTATTAATATTACTATTAACAATACGGTAAGTTGAACTTGAACTAATTTTTGACAAAATAATATCATATAATATTATATCTTAGGACTTTAGTGAATATTGACGTATCATAAATAGATTAACTATAAATAAATTAAAATTAGTCTAAATATTTTAAAAACTATGATCAAAAGTATAAAAAGCGTAGGTAATGGTGAAAAGTTTGAAAACTATACAATTAATATATTATTTTAAATATAATTAAAATTGTTATTTTTGTTTATCCATTTTGGTAGTATCCAATTATATAGAAATTTTAAGTGTTAGGTATCTCTATTGAAAATTGTATGTATTTATTAATTACAAAATAATATATACATTGTTGATATTTTGATGAATTTTGTCAATAAGTATTTTAATTTCAAATACTTATAAAAAAAAAAGTTGTACCCGTGTGTTTAGTATTATTTTAAAATGCTATAAGAACCATTTATGAGGAATCTTGTAGTACATTTTCAAGTTTTTTGATCGAGAAAAAATTGACGTCTCTCTCTGTCAATCTAAAATCCTGATTACGCCAATGTTAATCATTAAATTGTACGTTTCTGATATTAACATAATGCGTCAGTGATGAAACAATGTCTTTTGAGTACAATCCTAAATGTTTTCTCATAGACTACAATATCATCCCGTAGAATCATTTTTTTATTTAATTTGGTATTGGCACCTATATTTTTATGTATAATACACATTATACATGTAATAAAGTTGAACGTTTAATCGTAGATGTACTCGTACATAAAATAACAGCAGATTATTATACATTCTTATGACATGTGTACTTACTAAAAGTATATACATCAGAATTAGATCATAGTAAATCTTGGTATTAAAAGATTTTATTTACATATGTGTTTAACTTAATTTTAAATTTGAATATGAACCTTGAGAAAAATAAACATAAAATATCATTGTATAAGTATATATTATATGAATTGTCTGTTATAAATTACGTAAAATATGCTAAGGTGGAACATTTTATTTATATTTTATTATAAATTATAATTGAAGAACAACGTTTTCTGGCAGTGAAATCTTATAAACTATAAATTAACCACGTGACGTTAATACACGCAGAAGAAAGAAAGGTAAAAGAAAATGAAGATTACAGAATGAAAAATAATTCAAGTCTTTGTCTATTATGGACTTTAACATTTAAAAATATAAGGTTGATAACATTTTGCAGTGTTGTATAGAATATACAGAGGCGATCTAAACTTACTAATCTAATGAATGTAGGACATAGGTACCTACTTAACTTTATATAAATACATAATTATAATAAATTGTAAAATTTTTGATCGATTAGTTTTTTATAGTTAATAATGTATTTTAATGTAACTACAAACGAATATCGTAAAAAGTTATAAAATATAATTAAATGCATGATCCATATGTTTAATTGAAAACCTAGGACCTAGGTATATCTTTAAATTATAACAATTTAATTGTTTTAAAATTTTTAAAAAAGATCAATTTTATTTAAGAATTTACCATAGTTGTATTGCACTTAAAAGTTTTTCCTGTTTTGTATAAGCATTATAAGTCAATAAAATAATATTTAAAATAATTATCTTTTAGAATTTTAACGATGTTATAATATATTATGTGTATAATAATATAATTTTAAAAAATGAATTTATTTATATACAAGAATTTTGATTGGGAAATAATTAATACATAATATTACAGACAATAATTCTTGTCTGTAATCTTGTAAAAGCCGTTTGGCGTTGATTATAATAATAAAATAATAATAAAAAATAACAAATTTAATTTAAATAGAATAGTTTAGTTGATTTTATTTTTACCGTAATAATATGAAGAGTTGCATTTTTATTTTCAAATGAACACTTAAACAACATTTGTAAGCTGTTGTTGTTGTTGTTTATAAATTTTTTTTCTTTTAAATTAATTTTAAATGGCATTTTTTAATGAACGATTGTTGTTAAGAATGAACACTTTACTCGTACATTTTTTTTATACGTTTCGTTATGAAATAAGTGCAAACAAAATAAATTATACATCTCAATGGTTTTTTATGTCACATCGTAGACATTGATACGGTTTTATGGGAATCGATCATTTTTTTTTTTTGCTTCATTTTTGACACGCATTAATGCGAGTGTGCATAGATTGTATGGTGTGCATCAGTATGTCCTATACCGACAGCCAACTACTGTTGTAAAATATAACGATACATAATCAGTATAGGTATATGGCAGAAGGTGGACCGTATTAAAAATGTTAAAATATTATTATTGTCCTTTTTTTTGCAAATGGTAATTATGCCTTCATTGTGTTTGATCAATGATCATATTATATTATATTACACTGTTCTAGGGTATTATATGTTCGTTTATACTTGTACAATGACATGACGTGACGAACACGCGGTTATTGTGCGTACTAGCCAGCAAAACCGAACAGTGGAAGTGAATTAAAACGAGAGGGGATGAATATATAATATGTATATTATTATTTATTATACGTATGATATTTGAGTATAAAGAATTTCACTCGAAGTGTCAATTTTCAATATTATATCCAAATACTTAGGTGCATATTACATAGTATTGAACAATGAATATTATGTATTACCTATCTATATTACTATATCATTTTATATTTATTGTTACATTATTACTACTTATACATAAAAAATGTTAGAAATTTGTTATTAGTTGCGATTAGTTAATGGATATATGTATTAATTAAAATCAAATTATTGTACATAACAATAACATATCTTCATTAATAATAATTACAACAATTTAAATTTGAGTTCATAATTTTAAATCAACTATTACCGATATTATTTTTTTAATGCACTTAAACGGTTTATATTACATCCTCAAAGAATAATACACGATATGTTTAAAAAAAATTAAAAATTTAACGTAGGTATTCTTTAATGTCTATATAATTATATCGTGTTTGGTTTATGTATGTTTTTGGCCCGCTAAAGGTTTCTCGTTTATCTATAAAATATACGGCTAACTCTAAAATCGAAGTCTGGTGACATACGTGGTGTATATAATTAGTAGCGAGCACGGGAAGGAATGATTTTTTATACTTTAAACTTGGATCTCCAATTCACCAATTTATTAATACGTAGTTTTTACGTATCTGTTTTAAAACTAAATTTCTCATCAGAAATATGTGCTGATAATAAAGGCTGGTTGGGTTATAATTGTTATTATAAATAAGATTAAAATATAATACACTTTTTTTTTTTTGTTACTGTTTATGACATCCTTCTCCCTCTTTCCTTTTCAAATTCCTAGGCACGTCTCTTTGCAGTACAGAAAGTAATGGACAGCATATGTAAACGTAGTATTTATAGCTTGTGTCTGTGAAGCGTGTGGTAACACATGCACGCATCTATGTTACAACATGGATAATAAAATATTGGACCATCATCGGTTACTACTCGAGTGTTAATTCCTATGACCCGCGACTATATTACCAGCACCGGTTTTAAATGATTATTTTGTCGTCCTGCCGTATTCTATTATTATTTGCATGAATGCACGATTTAGACGATTTATGTCAGATTGTTCGAGGAGTGGTATCAAAATTGGGTTATAAAAAAAACTTCCGTTGTCCGATGATTTGAGAAAACCCAACGAAATGTGGTCCACGAGATATATCACATTGTTGTAGACGTAAATCGAAAATAAACGTTTTGCCATTTTTTTCTAATTTAAATGAAATGTCAGCAATATTGTTATACTGCATGCATGTAATGCTATACAAATAAAATATTAATTTACAATTATTATCAAATTTATTTATAAGAACCGAGATTATACAATTATATTTTAAATTTGATTTAAGCTACTTTGGATATTTTTTAAAGTAGCAACTAGATATTGTTGTATTTTAAAACGTACTTAGGTATATGTACATTTATAAAGTTGTTTAAGTATTTAGTATTTTTATTGGCCTATTTATAATTTTTTTTTGCGAAGAAAAAAACTGCAAAATAGTTACCAGTTATCGCCATTCAACAACTAAGATCAAATTACATTTTAATAAAACCAATAAAATTCGTATTACAAATGTTTAGAGCTATTAAATATAAGGCATTTGAATATTTTATATAACGTTGAAAAATAAATCTATATTTTAAAACTATATGTATTTTGTAATAAATTCAAGCACTCCTATTTCCGAGGATCTAAATTTCGTTTTTTAACACTTATATTGATTTTAGATTAGGCATATTTTATGATTTATGAATATTAATTTTTGTTTAAAACGTTTAGCGGTTACCCACATGTGTGCTATAATTATTTTTTTAGTTGCACGCATATTCTCTATACAGCATATATTTTAGTGAATTATAAACATCATGCCCAACCTCAGGCTAAATATATAATTAACTCGTATGCAATAAATTATTAAACGTACCGTATAGTACAGATTGGTAATTAAATATTTAAGTCGAAATGAAAAATATAAAGCATCAGCTAAAATTATGCGAACAAAGGATATAAACGATTGATATGTACAACATATTCATTAAAAATTATAACCGTTTCGTTGTGGGAGTTATTTTGATATCCATATATTCTAGTAGGTATAATAATGTTATATATAATACTATATAGTCATAGGGGCTCATAAAATCATTAAATCGAAATAATCGTAGTCTAGTGAATCCGATATGAATTAAGCAGAATGTTCGAGATACATCTTCACAATCGAAATATTAAAAAAATAAACTCGTTTTAATAAAATATAATGAGTAATTACTGTAGTATTGTACTACTCACTGTAATACCTATAGGTACGTTGTACACGTTAAACACGCGGATTATGCTACTGTACAAGTTGAATGATTGTAGCCGATTTTGTAGGTACGTAAGTACGACAAATAAAACTTAAGTCTTTACGATATTGTTCAATTGTACAACAGAGCTGCAGGAACAATATAAATAAATAAATATGTATAACATGTTTGTACAGAGATTATTGCTAAGGCACGATTTGTCAAGAATCGATTAAATTAATTTATTTGAGCGTATTAATCTATTTTGTTTTATTGTGTGTGATTAATGAATCGCGAACACAAAGCAAAACGATGACAAAACATTTTATGAAACCGTATTAGCATATTATATAATTCACATACCTAATCGATTAATAATACTATGTGCGCTTGAAGATAATATAAATAGGTGTAATTAATTTTGTGTTAATGACTTCTGTTTTCATTAGATATCACTTATTACGCATATTTCTACCGATATTGTTGTCCAACAATCAGTAATTAATTCCACTGTAAAGTTATTTTACGAATGTATACATTATTTTTATTGCTTTTTAACAATCTACATAGGTATTACTAATATTTGTTTTATATACGTTTTTACATTCGTCAAGTGTTGTGCAATATTTCTTGTGATTCACATACGGGGGTCAGTAACCCAAAAACGAAAATTTGTCTACTCACTTAGGTAATGGCGTAGGTACTGCTATTTCTGTTTGAGACCATGACATAGGTGGACTATTTGAATCCGAATCTGGTGTTGCGCTTCTCGATCTGGAACTGGAACTCAGACTCTGAAATATTGGATAACACATGTCAGACACTATAATTCTAGTTGTACATATAAGAAAGACTAAGGAATATTGTTCGAAAATAATTCACAGTAGGTATATTTCCTAGGAATTTTATCACAACTATATTCAACACCAGGTATGAATTATAATCAAAACTCGATAAACAGTTTGACAAGAATATACTAAAAAAATATTGTTTAATCGTCTAAAGATCTGATCGTTGAAAAATCGGCAATCGGCACATAACCATAGATAATGGATTTGACATAGGTAGGCGGTACTTATTAAAAATCACAGATTTCTATATTACTTAGAGATCTGTGGTTAAAACCAAACGCTTGAAAAATCCCACGGATATCATAATAGTGATTGTGTGGTTCAATATAGTTACGTATATATGGTTCATGATAATCACAATAACGAGTGATATTATATATGTATATGTGTTGCCTATAGTGAATACAATACAATTAGTTAAAATCATACGCTCGATATATCCGATATCTCTATAGTAAAAATTAATTTTTATTTAAATCTGCAATATATTAGCCACTGATCGTCGTTTTACAATTGTAAAATGTTAATTTATAAACGCATAATACATTTATATCATATTATTTAAATGAGTTAAAATAATAATTTTAATTTGATATAATATGTTTAAAGTATATAATGTATTAATTTTTAAATCTGTGTTTGTTATATTATTTTTTTTATTACCAGCATAGCAGTTGCTGGTCATAACCAAAATTCTTCGGTTACGTTACCTATGTGTTACCAACATGGTACTTCTCACCCTTTGAGCATTTTCTATTTATCTACGTATAACAACATGTACATTTTAAAATGCATTCGTTGTAGCGCTATTTCACTATTATTTTCGAATACTTGCTACCTGCGTTATAATAAATATTATTTCCAACTAAGTTCGATGAGTAATACAGATGAATTTTAAATAAATAATAATCAGGGCAAATATTTATAGATATATACAAATATAATATAAAAATGTAATGCACACACGTAAACCTATGTATAGAATAAAATGTTATTGTGTATTTGTGTACACGCATATACCTAATATAATTATTTGAAATACACTACAAATATTTCTATTATTATTATTATTTTTTAAGAATTTCATTATCATTACATTGTGCAGATTTGTTTTGGATATATTATTATTTTCTTTGTGCGTATAGTTCCAATTATAGTCACAACCTAAAGCAATTGAGACTCAGCTTATTCGAAATTTTAGCGAGCCACTGTTTAATTAGATTATTTTTTAGATACATAAAACGTAAACAAAAAATACACAATGTCTAATATAAATAATATAAATAATTTAGAGATACATGAATAACAAAATGTGAAACAATGACATTAACATTTTAGGCATTAAATACTATTATTGTCATTATGATTAAATTCCCTGCTTTGTAGTCTAACTTGATGAATTATTGAATTTTCAGAATTTCCTTAATCCTTTAGTCACGAATAGAATATCAGACACCAGCATTTTACATAATTATATAATATACGAGATAATAATTTACGGATGAAATAAGAACCTGGTAATAATGGATTATCTAACGCCATTAAAAAAAAAATCGTAAATTAGTGTGTCAGTGAGTACTTATACTGTAACGCCTATAGATGTTCACATAAAAATGTAATTTATATTTAAATTTCCCAACTATAACCAACAATGAATGTGGTACCGTATTTCTTAATATATACGCATTTGTACCTAATACTTATAATCGCGTTTAAAAAATGTCTGACGATTAGTATTAGATTGATAAGTAGCAACAGTAGTTAATATTCAAGTATTCTATATTTCCAGACTATTTTTGTACATTGATAAACAATATATGAACGACAGATTTTAGTTAAAATAATTTATAATTCCAACCCCAAAATATAAATGTCACTAATAATATGAAACTATAATAATTGTTGAACACATCTATGAGTTTTCTTCAGTGAATACTCAAACTTACTTCAAAGTCGCGGAAAACGTCTCTTATATCAGGTTTTTTGTGTCTTGCCTTTAGCTGTCTGCCCCTTTGTCTAACCGTATGATTGAGTGAATGCACTCTCAGCCTGACAGCGTCTGCTTGTCTGGTGGAGAGATGCCTAATCGCCGGTTCAAGTTCCGAATCCGGAACTTCGCACCCGTTCTCAAATGATTCAGTCAGGAACGACAGACCAGCAGATGACAACCAATCGGCTTCTACGGCGCCTTCTGGTAAATGAGTGACGGCGAACTCTTGTTCTGGTGGACATTCTTCGTCCAAGTAACTATCCAGTTGTCTTGTTTCCTGGATGATCTTATACTCATTCCAATAGTCTTCGAAGTCTTGACTCACGTCAGTCTCCATAACCTAAAAGTAATTAAACAATTTGATTAGTATTTTAAGTATATAGATATATATATAATATACAAATATAGCTACAATATATGTAGATATAATCATCATGTATGAATATGTATAATAATATTTAATATTAGGCAGTGTTTAATTTGAACATCATCGGCGTAAGGTGTGTTTAACTTTCAAATATTTATATACAAGGTGATTCATCAAGTGTATGCGTTATTTTATGATTTTACGGACTTTCTATTACTCTAACACAAGCAAATCAATTCTCAATGAATTGCCCTGTATGTGCATATAAATATAGTTTAAACTTCGTTAATTGCCATAAAAATATTATTGTATATTTAAGGAGTTATTAAGGGTTAATAATATATCTTATTATGTCAGTAAAATGAAAATCAAATAGAGTATTTAGAAAATTTGAACATGTTATAATATTGTATATCCTTGTATGATTACTTTTATTTATTTTTAAATTAATGATAATTATAATACATTTTACTATATCTTACGGCGGATTCTGGTTTTAAGTTGTACAGTAAAATAATTAATAGAATAAATTATGAATATATTATATTCATTTCTTGTATTTTATTTGTATCAATTAAAACACTTATTAAATTTTTATTCTTTGAATTTTAAATTAGTCACAGCTTTATTTTTGTAATTTTTTAATAGTTTAGTATAAATATAATTAAAATATTGTATGGTTATTTAATTTTAAAATATTTAATGTGGTTTAAAAAATGTAAAACTGATAAGTTATTATTATTATTAGATTAAATTTATTGGAGTTAAAATCTTCAAATATAATTTAAAAATCATACAGTATAAATATTTTAGACAACATTTAACTTTGAACAGTTTTAACATAAATCATTATTTACATAACCACAGGGCCATCAGTCAGGCTGAGAAAGTTGCTAAACTCGTATGGTATGTTACAAATAGCTTCAAGTTTATATCAGATAACCCATATTCTTTTGATGTTATGGTAGTTGAAAATATATAAATTGAATTAAACTATTCTTCTTGGTTAATAATTTACTTCCATTCATCTCAGAAAAAAAAACAACTCTCCATATCACTAATTATGAATAAAGAAAAACATTTATTTAGTTATGGTAGGTATACTAATTTAATGGTGAAATATGAATACTGTATTATCCAGCCATTGGAAATGACCAGAATTTAACGCTTAAACTTAAACATTGATAAATTAAAAAAAAAACTGATAATTGAATAAATCAATTTAATTTACGCGGTAAAACTATTTGATAGTAAGTAACACACAGAGTTTCACTAAACACAAAAAAGCTTTGAACGCATCAACTGCATGTGCACGTTTGACAAGTGCCGTACGACTAAAATTTTAGAAAAACCATGTTCAGCGACTTAACTTTATATTTATTATACACCTATGTGGTTCTCGATGTCAACGCTAAACTGCATATTAAACAATGTAATTCACACTGCGTAAAGTACCTATGCCCAATGTACATATTGCATAAATGGCTAATTGGATTCGTTCACAGTATGCATATAGGGATCATATGCAGACAAAGAAGCCCTTCGAGTAGTTTTGACAAACATATAAAACTAATTACCATATACGTGGTATATACTATATACCTAAATACCTAATACAATATAATAACATATATAATTTGTTGTGTATGCGAATATAAACAGGTACCTACTGTCATTACACGTGCATTTTATATACACAGTATGGAATATATACGTTCTACGTCCTACAGAAAAATAAATGATTAATCTAAATTTTAAATTTTTAGAAAAAACGCCGATAGATAGTGTTATTATCAAAAAATTCTTTATATTTTCTGAGGCTTATACAACTTGGTTAACTTTAAAGTAATTACCTTTGTATGCATATATATTTTACTGTCGGATATATTGTACGCTCAGCTAACCGGAGGGCGGGGACCTTCGATTGCTTTCCGTAAAGTCACTTGACTGAGAGAGCATCTATCGCGGTATGACAACCACAGCAGAGGCATGAAATTTTATTTTAATCATATCTAGCGATAATTATGAAGGGAGACCAAGGCAAAGCGGACGATAGATAAACTTTATGTGTACATATAGTAACCAAACTATTGTTTCAAAAACTCATTTTCAATATAATCATAAATTAACTTCTCAAGTTTATTTTTTGTAACTCAATTAATAATATATAAAAATGTTAAAAAGTGGATTTTTATTCACTTTGCTCTAGTATTTGGTAAAAATGGTATATAATGAGGTAAATAAATTATTTATATTCATCAATTTAATGCAAACAAATTAAAAAACCAATTCTTAATCAAAAAACAACATTTTTAAAAAAAATATTCAATTCCTTATAATAACCATAATCATAAAATAATGAACTAAGTTTAAAACAGTTAATTTATAAATATTATTATAAGCTTAAATTCTTATTTTATTTTTTTTATAATTTCGTATATTTTCGATGTACCAATTTTTTAGTGAATGTAAACGTATGAACGATATTAAATCATTATTCCATATTGATGAATCATAGCGCTACCAATTTATATGATCAATAAGATTTAATCTTTAATATTGAAAAAGTAATCATTCACTTATTTCACTTTACCCAGGTCTCCTCTACAACGTTACTATATTATATGATGGCATATTTGGATATAGTTATTATATTACTAAGGCGGGTTTGTTGATCTCTATTCCACGAAACAAAATATTAAAGTATATGTGTACGTATTATATTATAATATATTCGGTGATTGGCGCACAACGAGGTGCTCATACTGTGCGAAAAAATTGATTTCTGATCGAGTTTCCCTCGAGGGGGCTATGTATGCGCAATAATACAAATTCGGTGCAGTACAAACGCATAGCAATAAGATGGCCAGGAAAATCCGGAATTTTTTATTGGTTACTTGTATGAATGATATTGTTTTAGAAACAACTGTGAAAGAGTCGATTGATCGGATATGTGAAATGTATTGTTATTATTTATTTGCCTGCAGAATTATTATACTGTTTATACTATTACTATTTTAATGCGTCATCGCCTAACAACCTTATTAGTTTTAATAATAAAAAATAAAAATGTAATTTTCCTAGTTTGTTATAGAGTTCAAAATTTAAATATATAATACAATAAAATGAAACCATAAGAATTTGTATTATTAATATTCACTAAACACAAAATAAAAAATAAAAAAATGAAGCACGTAAATTAAACTACTGAAAGTATATTATACTTATATATGAAATTTATTTACTAAAATAATTTATAATTGAGCTAGTTTACTATTTACTGTGATTATTTAATGATGGAAATTTTTCGAGGTGGGTGGTTGGGTATATTATTATAACTTGTAAGCAGTAATACAGCATAAAAATTATATTTAGTCATAATAATTCTATCTACTGATATATTAAGGTGATTAAGGGTGGGTAGGTCCTGAAATATATGTTGTGCATTATAGTTTATAAATGTTTGCGGTGAACTTCACGCTAATGCGTACAATTACTTTCAAATTTATTATTATAATATTGTTCTTTATTTGTGGTTATATTTTCACAATCCAATATATATTAAGAAAGTTATAAACACGTAATGTAAAAATAATTACTTAAAGTATTTTACGCAGTGTTTAATAGAAAATTGTTTGCTGCATTAACTTATAATATTCTGTTGATAATTAGATTGTTTTTGTCAAAAAGTCCATTTTTATAGTCAATGGGAAATAAATAAAGAATAAAGTTTAGATGTATCTAATACAACAATTATAGAAATGTACAGATATGAGTTAACTATCGGTTATAATAACATAAATATTAATATACCATTTAAATAGCATTATAATATATTTTAATTGATAGTTTTTTAAACTCAATTACTTTAAGTAATAAATTCATAGAATAATATAAATAGAATATAAATATTATTTTAAATCATTTTTGGTTCTAGTTCAATTATTATACTAAAACGGAGTATAATCCATAAAACTAGCTACGTATATTAAACGAATTAAATTAAATTATTAAATACATCTTTGATGATAGAAGAGGTATCATCATTATGTTAGAGTCACGTATAAATTATTCCTCCCTCCACCCTTACACTAATAATTGGATCGTTATAATTTACAATTCTTCCATCAGCCTTACTATATGTTTAATTTAATTCATAGTACGCGGAGATAATATAATCTGCTGGAGGTTTAGCCAAAAACGTATACATATTACTTAATCTTTAATTATACGATTTTTTTTACCTATACATAGAAATAATGTATTAAAAGTCTTTAAAAATATGGCAGTCAATTAACCTTTTTTATGTTAAGTCTATACCTTAAAAATACTCGTTTTGTTAATCAAGTAAATATAATTTGAAAAAATACAATTGAATAACTATAGGAATAAATAAGTTCACATAAACTTGAAATTTATAGTATTCGTCATTCGAACAATAAAACTAGAATGCCATGATTTGGAAAATAAAATGTTTTTAGTACTAATTATAATTCATATTCTCTAATCTAACCTATAATAATAGTCTATATAGTTGTTCAAGTTCAATTAATGAAAAAAACCGGGATAATCGTTCTGCTGTATATAGTAGTTAATTTCTAGTAAACTTTGCTCAGAGTAGGTCATTGTAATGGACGTGTTAAATTTCAATTCAATAATAAATCATTACATACGAAAAACAATTCCGAGCGGAAATGGTGTGTCAACTTCTATTTTAAGGATGTGTTATAATTTATTAAAACTAATAAAAGTAATATAGTAAGTTAAAATAATTTTTGCAATAACATTGCATATCTTATATTTAACAATTATTATAATATTATATGACATAAGTTATTGTTATTATATCATAAGGTAATATTGTTGTACTATAGAACTGTGAAATAGGTTTGTTTTATAAACATCTATTTAAAGTCAGTCTAAATATTTTCAAAATTTTTTTAGTTGCTTTAAGACATATTATAAGAAACATTCCATTAAATTTTTAAGCTTTTTGCAAATAAACAAAAATAATAATAAACATAAATAAAAACTAAAAAAGTTGAAAATTAAAGTCATTTAAATATATATAAATTACACAAAAATTGTTAAAATATTAAAAAAAATTATGTAGTATCTCGGAAATGGTAATGGATCTAAGTATTTTATAAAAATGTCAAGCTTTTATAATGATTTATTTTAACTAGGTACAATCAAAAAATAAAATTGATTTTGTCAACTTATTCGTAAAAATTCCAGTTTTTCACAATTTTGTTTTTTTGGTTATCATAATTTTTTGAAAATATTAGACTTTTCAACTCGTCAAAATATTTACTAAATCCCATATGATACCAGAAACCATATTCAAAGTGGAAAAATAAAGCTCTTTATTGTTTCTAATAATTATTTTCTTTGGTAATTTCTTTTTTTTCTTTTTATGTTTTTAAATTGCATTAAGTAAAGTATTAAAACGTAATTATTAACCAAATAGAAGGAAAAATTATTCAAGCAATATAAAACATCTTATATCTATATTGCTGGAATGAAATTAATCAGTGATGACTCGTAAATGGGCGGTATAAATATTGTTATGAATTATAATCCCAATGAATATTTATAAGATATTGAGCATGTAGTTACAGTAGTTCAAAATACACTTTCTTCCGGTAAATCAGAAAGCCCTATGGCTGTAACCTATTATAATGGTTCATATTTGAGACATTGTATAAAAGTGTAAATCATCTGACGAAATTTATATCGGGTTCAATGACATTTTTGCCATAACACAGTAAGGTATTAGCTAGGTATTATTATCAGCCATCAGGTACCTTTTTTTCAAAACCATTCGATGTCTATTAAACAATTTTTATAAGAGGAACATTATAGAAAACAACTTGCAATTTAAATTTATTTAAAATATCAACAAGTAGTAAACATATTTGATGTAACAAAAACTAATAGTAAAAAAGTCTGACACAGATTCATTAAATTTGTATAACCACTCATATAGAATAATCGAGATAGAAGTCGAAAAAATTATTTCTGCTCAAAGATACGAGTACAAATCGATTTACAAACCAGTTTTAAGAAGTATAAAAACATTTCGTTCACTTGTTTACCGTTGAGAATACTAGGTATACAATAATGGTTGTTGTAAGTATCATTACAATAAATTATTTTTCAATTTTTATAAAAAAAAAAAAAAAAAAAATGTATCAAAGAAAATTATATTAACTGTAAGATAAAATATCTAATGAGTTTCAAAGTAAACTATGATGTTATATAGTGATTGCAAATTGCGATTTTGTATTAAAAGTGAAAATTACAACATGATTTAAGGTTTAATTGATATAATTTAATACCATTATGAAAATTAGGCTAGTTTCTTAGAAATAACTCATGTTATAATAATAATAATAATAATAATAATGGTAATAAGATAATTACAGTGTATAGTTTCAAGTACATCATACGTAAATCTGCAATATATAAGCTGCATTGAATTCAAGCACGAATATAATTTAAATCGCATGAGGTACTCAGCGTATTATACATAATAATATATACACTCATATACACGCACGCACAATGCACACATACATAAGTAGATCTTAAGTTTAAAAGCAGTTTAAAATCATGATATAAAAAAAAAACTATAAAATTGTTTAACCTACATTTTGTTTGCCACAACCGTAATATGCTTAGTAATATTATGCGTGTAATAATTTACATAATATATATTTTTATTTCGTGCTCTGTTTGTAAATATATGAAAAAAAAAATTTAAAAACTTATATTATTTATTTATTTAAAAAAATGTTTATTGTGTATATTTATATATAAACAATAATAATATGAGGCGTTTAGATAACCTTTTTTAAAAAAAAAAAATCTATTTAAATAAAACTACGCGATTGTGTTGACTGCATCGAAAACAGACAACACGTTAATAGATCCGTACATACGTTTATCCGTTATGCAATTTAAATGACATCAGCTAAATATTGCAACGCATGCGTGTACTTCGC
Source organism: Rhopalosiphum nymphaeae (assembly GCA_036289425.1). Lineage (NCBI taxonomy): Eukaryota > Metazoa > Arthropoda > Insecta > Hemiptera > Aphididae > Rhopalosiphum > Rhopalosiphum nymphaeae. Next base: position 7,553,023 of record JAZAQC010000004.1, read on the forward strand.
GGGATTAACAATGAAAACAATATCACAATTGTTGTTTAAAGCGTAAACGTAGGTAGTTTAGTTTACGGACGGATGATTAGAAGATAGTGATTATGTGTATCCGTATAATAAAAAAATATGCATATAGTATAAAACTGATGTTACTATTTAAGACAATCCTATTGGCTGCATCAGGATGTGTAACAAAATAAATCGTTAATCGTTCACCTATAAATATAGACTAAAAACTGTATATTTTTAATCAAACCAATAATTTAATCTAACTGTATTATTATTTATTACATCCATGACCAATCTTGAAAAAATAATATATAGAGAAAAACATTGAAATTTTACTTTAAAGCTTACAATTCTACTATAGGAATTAAATAAGAATTTAATTTTGTTTTTTAATTAACCTAAATAATTTAATATTTTTTAGTACATCGAAAGTGCGTATATGGACGACATGAAATGCGTATATTATGTTATTATAATATTATGGTTAGCAATCGACTTGGATAGCTTATAGTTCGTTTCAAATGTTTATTAACATAAACGACGTTCGTAAAAACACTGTTTAGAATAAACAGTATTTTAAATATTATGAACGTCCACATAGCACAAATTATGTGCTTAACAAGCTATAAGTTTTTAGATGAACCATACCCTGTTATGCCTATAAGGGTTTACCTATTTAACTACAATACAAGTATCAATATTAACAGATCGTAGACCTACCAAATTATTCAACACTTTAACTATCTAACATACATGTAATAATCCTAATCGATCTGATATGCTCATTTTTTACTGTGGTTCCGGTATGTGGTCTACCAGCGACCGGCCGCTATAACAATCACAAATTAAATACAACGTATTAACGTGTAAACGGGTATATCGGAAATAACCAACACTTAATTACGAACGGATACATTTTTTATCAACGAGATAAGCCAGATTACTGCCGGAAGCTTATATACATCAAATTATTTCAACATCGTTGGGAAATTTCATAGATCCGTTATAGCGAATATCCGTCGAAGAGAGAATTTTCGATAACAATAATTTTCAAAAATGATGCGTGGACTAACTGCAGAGAGTTTCTGGAAGCCTAAAAGGCATTTTAAAGGCGTTACACATCAACAATATTCATATAGCATGACTATCAGTCTATGTGTAAATAAATATTGTTGGAGAGGTATGAATAACATAAAGGTCTCTTTCGCGATACGTTTCATTGACAAAATTTATGTTACCATTGGTATGGGTATTATGGTATATTATATAGTAATTAGAAAAGAGCATAATGTTAAAGTATTTCAACAAAATTAAATAATGGTAGATAGCATATTATTTAATGAGGTACCTTTAATATTGTTTTTCTACATAAATTATAAATAAATAAATAACAAATTTTATTTTAAAATTATTTAATATTGTTTACTTATATCATTGAGTAATATAATAGTATAACCGTATGAATGTATGATGCATACCGAAACAACGGCTATGTTTTCAAAACTTATATGTCTACAACTTCGCGATAGATGTTTATTTGTCGATTCGACAATAATAATATTATTGTCATATTTTGTCATCGACTCATCGTTCAACGGCGTAGAGTCACTATAGACAGGATTAGTATTACATATACGCAGTATATTTAATATTATATTAAGTATTTATTGGCACACTTGTCTTGTATACCCGCGCATGTCCATAATATAATATCGTAATTATTTGCCGAGTGCTTATAATATGCATTTCCGTTATCAGTTTATGTACACATCATGTACCTACTTATATCGTATATTTTATTTTAAGTTGAGGCAATATTATAATATAATGACGGCGGCAAAGGAGGGTGTGTTGTTGCGGCGCGTACATTTGTAAGCAAAACCGTCGCCGCCGTGACGAAGTGGTGGCCGGTGGTCCGGTGTTTTTGTCGGTGGTGGGATGGCGACGAGGTGATGGGTGGAAGGAAAAAAGGAGCAATATTAGTGTTTTTGGATAGCGGCAGCGAACACGTTTGCCTTGAGATGGACCCAGCGAGAAAACGACCGGACGAAAACGGCATATGTGTGTCGCCCCCCCCCCCCCGCTCCTTGCCACTCAGCAACATCAATCATTCTCCGGACGCGAAAATACCCACGTTGCCGATTCTACTATATCGATATACATTATTTACTACCAAGGCAGCTATAGATGTACGCATATTATTATATTATATTGTATTATACTTCGATCTATACAATAAAATATAATATCATTAAAACATAAATAATACAATAGGTAACATATATTATTATCATAGATATACGAACGCGACGTATCAGTGCCACAGAACTGTCGCTGACGGAAACACTATCGTTTGAATATGCTATTGACGATTATTAATAATTGTTGTTATATTATTATCGACGTCTCCGAGTTCCGACGTCCGAAAGTCGCGCGGTCGATCGGCAACACGATTTTATAGATTGCTTTTGTTTCGAACGAGCTGTTGGCTGGCGACCTCCCCGGCCGCACGATAGCTCTTCGCCTGCCAAATCTCATTATATTAATATTATGTTCACGGACAATACAACAAACGCCTACCACGCGTCGGGTGCATATTAAAGCAAACGATATGGCTTATAAGTTGTGTACATAATACTGCAGTTGTACACGATAATATACATACATATTATTATTGTTGTTGTTGTATATTATGTGCGCAACAGTCGCAACACGTCGTGTAGGTACTACACGTTATATAGCCATGGAGCCGCGTAGGTACTCGATGCTCATTAAGGGACACCGCCGAGTCGGTTCGTTCGTTTTATTATCCATTATTATTGTTGTTATCGTTTTTGTGCTTTTGTATCATATATTATTTACTTGTTACCCGCCAACGCCGATCATTAATCGTTGCAGTACACTCGCCATTTCGAAACACGGTCCGGTGACGACATTTTTTTGTCCTGTACTCTTTGCCGGAGAGCGATTCAAAAAATTAATTGACTGGTTACTGGTTGCGATGTATATATGAATATCATGTAATAAACCGTGTACCGTATCAGCATAACGCGAATATATATTAAATATATGGTTCAAAGATACGCTGTAAGAGTATGCACACTCGGAGAAACGCGCTAATTATCGTAATATCGTATACATCATAAACAACACAGGCTGATTATTTTTGACTATAAACTACACCAATTTCATCAGTATAATTGAATAATTAAATTAAACGTTGCCTATATAGTATATTATTTATTACATAATTTAATTTTAGATAAGATTAGTTAAGACTTTTAGTCAAGGGATGATGCCCTTTATGTGTTTGCTCCATTATTTATTATGCTTATCTATAAAAAACTTTAAAACCTACTTATGGAAAGGGTTTTAATGTAATCATTTAAGGTGTAGGTAAAAACATACAAAGTAAGATCGAAGGTTAGTTTATACCAACATCTTTAATATTTTTCTTAGGTTTTCGAAATATTATTAAACGTGCATTCCTAGGATTCAGTTTACATGTTCTTTGTATTGTGAAATTATTTATTATGGTAGAAGATTTAAATTAGTTGTATTACTTTCAATTTTCCTACGCGAATGGAAACTTTTAAAAACACATTTTTAACCGCGATAATTAATTAATTAAATTAAAAAAAAATTAAATTATCATGGTTTCTCCAAAGAAAATTTTTTTTTCTTACAACTATAATAACACTTATAAAACAAAAATGTGAAATTAATAGTTATTGCTATGAAAAAATGAGACCCCTCGATATATCTATAAAATAGGGTAAAAACATGTTTATACGATAAAATATTATGTAAAATAAATGTAAATCAGTTAATTGTATCTATAATTTTTGAGACGTATTTACCATATTCCAAAGCTGATAAACCATAAATTAATTTAAACTAATGATTTAATATTATAATTTTATAGTTATTTATGCATTATCTAATGTTACAAATTTCAAAAATTTAACTAAAATATAGGTTGATATTAAAAAAGTATGATATATCTACGTATCAATAATCACCATGATAAGTAATAATTCAAATGAAATTTACTTGCAAAAAATACTGTGTAAAACTAAACCTTATAAAAAAACCCATTTTTTCTGAAATTTAAAATTTGAACCCTCACATTAAAAATATTTCTCTGTATTACATTATCTACATATTTATAGTATGGTATGAAAAAATATTTTAATATAATATAAAGTATAATGATTTGGCTATTATATAAGTTATAAGAATAACATATATTTCTGTAAAAATCATTAAAATGTAATTATATTGATAGATATAGAAACCTTAACATTCAGTTAGTGTATAATATTTATAAAACAAATTTTAAAATATACTGATTTTTGAAAATATTTCTATGTGCTAACTTTTTAAGTTTATTAATTGATCTGTGCTTAAATAAATGATGAGGAAAAATTAAAATTATAATCCCAACCTAAGTTTAATGATGTTCGGTAAATTTAAACTGTATTAATATTTTCATAACCCGCTAATAAGTTATGAGTCACTCAAATTTATTTTCCAATAATATAATTTATATTTTAAGCTATATAATACTTGAAATGGAATGCGATAATACAAGACTTTTAATTAAAGTTTTAAAAAGTAAATAATATTATCTTACCTTCATTAGATTCAACTTAATTGATGGAATATTGAAGTCGAGCTTTTAAAATAATGATTAGTGACAGCAAAACAAAATTCAAAGCTTTTCATGTATACGTTTATGATTCCCAAAATGATCCATAACTGGTTTATTTCCCCGCATCGTCAACTAAAAAAATAAATTGTACAATATATTAATATTTTGTTTTGAGAACAATATTTATCTAAGTAATAGCTATTTTTTCATAACGTTATTATTATTAAAGATAATATTTTTTGACCAAATTTTCACCGTTAACATTTTATATATTACAGGCACTGTATTCTTATTCAATTGTAATATTTAAATGGTCGAAAAAAAAGATACACACGATATACCAATTCTTATGAAATTCGTATGTGGTGATGCACTGATACTGAGGTAATGTATGCAACCTAATAATTTGTCGTTTTTAATAATAATGTAGTAGCAGAGCCTTAAAATATAAAAAAAAGCATTACTCTAATTGGATAGACTCTTTCTGGGTGGCAGATAAAATATATAATGACTTTATTTGCCATCACACGACGAGAATAGGATGATAATTACTATAAAAAATAACGAAAGGAAAATGTAATATTCATCCCTTAAAAAAAACCAAACTGATTACCTATATAACGAAGAACTATATAATTATATTAGGTTTTAAACAAATTGATAAACGAGATTATTTTATTGAGATTACAATCTATACTCTATAGATAGAAAATTAGATTAAATCATTAACTCAGATTGAAAATTAAATGGAAAAAAATCAAGTCTATATTTTTTAATAGATGTTAAAAAAAATATCGGTTAAGTACGATAAAATCAAGTTTAAGTATATCTATTCATCGATATAAATTACACTAACTTTATAGATATAAAAAATAAATTACAATAACTCACCAACGAACGAGTAGTAAAAATGGAAATCAATATAAGTTGAAATTAAGAAAAAAAACAAAAACGTTATGGAAAACGTATTACTAAATTATTACATAAAATGTAAAATTCAGAGCTGTATATTTATGTTTAATATAGATAAGTAGGCTAAACTGGGATAGGCACCAGATATGGGTATTATATCTATTATATAATGAGATAAGGCCACTATTTTAACATTGTAAAAACTACAAACGTTCTAAAAATGTATATGCATTTATAATAATATTATGTATAATATATATGTAACGTCGCGTCAAACTTTTACATAATAATATTATATTCAAAGACGTATACACGAGTTCGAGTAATATTGCGAGAGAGACACAACAAATATAAACGAAAACCATAACGCTATGAGTTAGCAATATGTATAATGCGCGTTGTGTTGAGTAAAATAGCATAATATAATATAGTAAATTACATCATACTGCAGTACATTAATGTTATAGTCTCATTGGCTGAATCTTCGTAATTAATAATAATAATGCTATCGTACACGAAAAGTACACACTTTATATGGACCGTTAAACGCGCTTTTGAAATAACATAAAAAATTAAACCGAAACGCCTTCACCTTTTCTCTATTCGTCTGTCCGCGCGACCAACGACTGCACACGGTCCACACGGACGAGAGGAAAAGTAAATAATACGTGTATGAAACACGTGTATAATATAATAATAAAAATAATAGTTAAATAATATAATAATATGAGATAAACACGGTGTGCCGTTTCAGGTATAATGTATGCGAGCGCACGGCGTCGGCAACACACACGTCCGTCCGCGGAAATTTCTCCGGTTTCACGGTAATCCCGCGGAGAGTGAGCGCGAGATCAGCACTATGTGAAAAACCGCAGTAACCAAATCACAACACGCACGTATATAATAATATTATGTTATACTCGTCTGTGCAAACAATAGAGGAGGAAGGAAAAAAGAAAAATCACGAATCGTACATCATAGTACAATCATATTATATACAGTATTTATAGGTACAACATAATATAACACGGTTCGTAAATTGTCGAAAAAAAACATAATAATAGTAAAAACTCCGACAGAAATGTGATCGATCATAACTAAAAAATTATTATACGCTATTATTATTATTATTGTTGTTATTATTACTACCACGGGCATGTAAAGGATATATAATATTATTTTTATGTCTGTGATTACTATATACGCGTCATGTACGTAAGGCGCGGCGGCGAGGTTTTCGCGGCTCGACGTTTATGTGGAACAACCACACACGAGGAATTATAGAAAAGCGAAAGTCAGCAGCAGCGCGCGGCGACCAAAAGATTCTTCTGTAACACTGTGTCGATTCGGACATTTGGCCTGCGGTGTGTGAGTGTGTGCGCGTACACCCATTACCCCGATGAATTAAATATTATTATTTTAAGGACGACAAAATTCGACGAATCCGCGACCAATGCCGGTGTCCCCGTAGGCGAATTTCGCAAAACGCACACACACACACACACACACACACACACACACACACAATAATAATATATTACATGATATCTGTGCACACTGCAAAAACGATACAATTATGTGTATGTGTATGTGTGTGTGTGTGTGTGTGTGTGTGAGTACAACACGTAGGCAGACGGTGTATTATACGTATACCATGTCTCGATAGTTCGTATAATATAATACATAATACAATAATAGCCACCTGTGAGATCCGAGTATTCTGTTCGATTAAGTATGAAATATTATTATTATAATTTAAAAGTTATGACGTATAATAGGTAGTAAAACCACCACGCGTATACCGACAATACTGTATTCGGTCACCACGGGTCGACAACACATTATACATAGGTATTTACTGTTATTATTATTAATTATGATTATAATACAGATATAAGTATACGTTTTCGGGTCATCGTAGACTGTCTCCTCTTTCGTAAGGCTTTCAATATTTATACCGTAGACGGTCAAAAATAATGATTTAAACACTAAAACGTAACATACTAATATCGTATAAATTACAAAATGGTGTATTTCTCAATAATCGAATATTAATATATAACCAACGAGAAATACATCACGAATCACACCGTTTCGAGTAACAACAAGACTTTGAATATTTACGAATATTGGTAGGTATCTATGTTACGTTAAAATCGAACGTATATATCATCAGAAACTCACTTGTAAATATTGTTAAATTGGCCATCTGTATTTTCTGTAGACGTCCACTTGTGTCTTATTTTCGACATCGTGTTTAATTTTCAAAATTAATTAGATTTAGACAAAATAAATACTTAAATTTATTAAATTTAACGATTATACTGGGGTAAAATCGTGTATGATATATTGTAAATAATTTTATACATTATAAGCACTTAATATATTAACATATATAATATAGAAAGAGAAATATATTATAGTGTGCGGATTTTAAATTTGTATGGTACCAAACTACAATCAACACGAACCAAAGACTGACGACCTTATATAGGTACCGCAAGTATATGAAATTTCCAATCCATAGATTTATCTAAGCTCTTTGATTAGATAATTAATTAATACCAATAATTACAAATTAATATATATCGATGTAACAAAGTTCATTGCCATTGTAATAATTGCGTTCATCAATTGATTATTGTTTATTACCTTCTTCACTCATAATTACGTTATGGCTAGAGTAACGACACTACAACAAGCCATTCATTATTTAATTTTCTATTATATATAGTATAATGTGTACAAAACAAAAAGTATACACAAGTATACAATAAGTCAAGAACCGTAGTTAGGATTGTGTATTATACATAGATTCATTAAATATGTACACTATAGTGTTGTAAAAAATTTAAATTCCTTACATTAGCATGTAATAATTCATAATATTCACTAATAATATTTTTATATGTACGTTTTATATTTGATAGGGCAAGTTTAACTAAATATATTAAAAGTCATAAACAGCTAAATGTAGTCTGTTAAAAAAAAAATGAATGCATTGTTTTTCAAATACCATGTAGTATGATTAAAATAATTAAATATTTATATAAGTAGTAAAAATCAAAAATATTTTTATTGTTGTAACTGGTGTTTAATTTTGTCATATTTTGTAGTAAATAGTAATTATATTTTTTATTTGTGTATAATATACTTTAATACTTTATAGATAAATAATAATCAATTCAGCATTCGATATGATAATTAATGATTTTATTTATTCAACACTAAAGTACATGAGATGGTTACTTATTTTGATTTGTAAAAAACAAGTTTGCGCGTTTAAAAAAATACGACGCACAACGTTTAAAAATTAATTAATTAAAGAATGATAACTATGTGATATGTATAATATAGTATAATATATATGTACATATATACATTGTATATAATAAATCGTATGATAAATAAAGGTTTAGCATCTACGTATTATTATTGCAATGCTTATAATTTGCTGTTTTGAAGTCGGTGATTGTTTGAATAAAGTATCAAAATTAAAAGTTGTAAATCTTATTTTATCTTATTATAATTTAGATTCCATAAGTATAAAAATTATGTATTGGTTTTAAAATTATGTGTTTTTTTTTTTAATTTTTTTTATGTCTATATAATGTTAGATTTGGCCTTTAGATACAGTAAACATTTTTCGATTTTAAACTTTGAGAAGGGTTTCTGGTAGAAAAATGTATCTAGTTGATACAATTGGTGGTCTTTTGAATTCCTCTTTTTATTCTATAAATAAAATAAATTAGAGAAAAACTAGAGATTTTACGTAAAATTAGTTTTTAACAAAATCGTTTTTGGCAATTCAAAAATTAATGTTTACAATTAAAATTGTAGAGATTTATATTACTAACTAAATATTTAAAAAGCCGTTCTTATACAAAATTTCTACTGTTTGAGATGATTTTTAATTTACGAAAAACACAATTGAGAGTAAAAATCTCAAACATTTAATACAATATTAGTAGTAATCATAAACGTTCATTTAGATTTTATTTTTATCATCCAGTCTACATAAATTTAATTTGTTAATAAGTGAGGTATTTGAAAATTTGAAACATTACAAAAATAAACATGGGCAAAGGGAGATTTTAGTCAGTAAAACAATACTGTGCGAACAGAATACTCCTAACATAATATGGTTGTGATCTATAATGTAGAATATGGACATCAAAATTATAAGAAATTTTTTATATAAATATCTGAACGCCTTTTTCGGCTTAAATGTACCCTTCTCTTTTTGAGCAGTACAGTTTTTTTTTTAATTTGTAATTATACCGACTAAACTTAACATTTAAATTAATGTTATATCAAAAAAATGATAACTTTGGCTTATTTTTATATCAAAAAAAAAAAAAAACAATTATAAACGAATTTAAACTTATTACATTGAAGACTAAAACTTAATCTTAATTTTTACATATTCGTGAAAACATATTTTTTGCACACAGTTTTATGTAATAATTTTGATAATTAAAAATCAAATTTATGGACTTAATCATATTTAATTAAGTATAAAAATTGCCAAGTTCAATTATTATTATTATAATTTAAAGACAACTGTATTAGCCGAAAAGGGAACTGTATGTTTTTGCCGAAAAGGAGACCACCGTGTACTAATAAGGTACGTACACTACGTACGTTTCCACAACCTATACGATAGATTACCGTGGCCGCTGTTGCATTTATATTATATATATTGCACCTGTTGAAAATAATCGCGGTATATATTATGTCCTATTAGATATGATTAGATGACACTGTCGCGATGACTAATCGAAATAATGATAAATACATTTCGATACGGTTCAACATTTTATTAATCGTACTATATTTTATCCATTACGATTTTGTTCGCTATAAAATATTATTATTTATTAGCCACAGTTTAACGTCGTGAAACGTTTTTTTCCACTATATTATATTATGTTATGTATAGATATATTATAGGTAGATACACCGCTACTCTTACATTATACTATAACGATTCGGTATCATATTATGTTTCTTTTTATGTTGCTGCAGCAATAGTGATGCATTATAATATTGGCGACTGGCGTTCGATGAAAACCGTAAAACAATCGCTCGGAGATAACATATTATACGTAGGTAGCCATATTACGGGACTAGGTATCTGTCGGCGAGAATAACACATCAGCTGACTTCGCACAACGTCTACTAATATATTATACTGGAAAAGAGACAGCGATGACATACAAAACGACGTCATCGAATGAAATAAACGTGATATATATCATTATTGTGTTGCCAAAGTGCAGTAAGACGAAATGAAAAATCTCAAATGTCCATTATTATGTAGACCTCTTTTTATGAACGTTGGTGTGCGTTGTAGAGTTGTAATATAGACAAATATATAGTACACATGGTAAGGAACGGATCATTGGGAGAAGGTTTGGGGAATAGAAAGAGGAACTGACTGTTTCGGAGGGTAATTTGTTAAATTACCGTCAAAAGTTATAAGAAAATCAATAAAATACTATTGTCAAGGTTAAACATGCAAGATAAAGAAAAAATCATGTTTGGCAGTGAGACGTTTTCGGCGAAAGATATAGACTTACTCAACAGAATGATATGCCTAACATATAAATAAACATATAAACTGAAATACTAACACAATTAATAAATTGTACTTAAGTTATATCTATGACTTGAAAATAACTGCTATATTGTAAAAACTCCCAGAGAGCCTTGGTTAGTATTAAATCCTGTTTTGTTTCATTCGAGCCACAATTATTTTGTTTTTGTCGTTAATTATAAAGTCACTGAGTTCCTAAACTCAAAATGTTGGTACATTTTGCGTCCTTTATTGTATACCGTTTCTTTTTAAACTTATGCACAGTATAAGCGCAGTATATTAACAATAATGTATAGTATTACGTGCTACATACAAAAATACAAAATCCAATGTCAACACGTCACAATATAACTATATAATATATACATTTAGATTTATAAGTAAATTTATAATAGTTGTTTATAATTGTCTTTACATTCATATATGTTATATTACGAGTATATGTATAACAATATATGATATCTTCTATTTGCAGATAATTTTTTAAGAAGTAAATAAAGTATGTAAATTATTTTGATTTAAATGTACAATCGAAATACTATATAGGGGAAAATGCAAAATAATATAAAATAAAAGAAAACGGTTTATTGTTATAAATAAAATTAAAACAACTGAATGGATAGAGAGTTGCTATATTTTATCTGACATCCGAATAATGTGGGCTTAGGGAGTTCATTTATTGTATATAATATATATTTAATAATAATATATTGTCCTAAGCTTGTAATACACACAGAGGTCTGTATTTAGAATGTTTCCACCCACTACTATAAAATACTGTACACAATAAGTTTTTTGTGTACCTATAACAAAAATATAAATTTACCAAACTGTTGATATTGCTTTATGAGATCACACCATTTTCGACGTTAAGATACATTAGAATTTAAAAACGAGTTAATTTCTGATACACTGAGTTAGTAACACTGAATTATATCTCAAATTCCATTTTTTAAACGTGTTGCATAGGTCGCGAACCAATTGTCCGTTTAATACCGATACACAAGAACGCAATGACAACGCTGCTGATAATAATATAATAAAATATAATATTTTACCTACGGTTATAGTATTGCGTAGTGAATACTGATTATTATAATATTAATTGTAGGTACGTCATTATTATAATATAACGGTTATCGTTGCACGCCGGGCGATAATTTTATAGTGCGAGTTCATTTTTCTAGTCCGCGGGCGCAAAAAAAATTTATACACTTTTACGGGTCTGAAGCACGTGATCCGAAGAGTGCACGACATATATAACACTACTACAACAAAGCTTTAATACGCACTCGATACGAGTGTGTATAGGCACTCATTACGATGAGCTGTTTTCAAAGCGTCATCGTAGCAAAGACATATAATAAATACTACGGGATAAAACCAAACCGGCCTCAAGCACACTATAAATACGTTATCGCGTAAAAACTATAATAAATTCGCATGATATTTTATCTCTCGCGGATCATAGCGGCTTTGCATGTTTGCGCGTGCCGCGAATTTAACGACGCATTTGTTTTTCCGCAAATGTACGTCATCGTCTTTTATTACGCGGATGTCGAAGACGACCGTCGTCGTGGGGAATTAGTCATCAGAACGTGCGCGTTTAACGGACGACCGATTACATATACGTTAGGTATAATGTTTTGTATCTTGTATATATAACAGACGTCTGTCAGATAGTCGTCGTACAGAGTATATACCTATGATATACGCCAAGGATTCAAATAATCGTGATGATTTATATACATACATACGCACATGAGCGATTATTATTATTATTATTACCATTATGTTGTGTTTTGTACCTACAGAATACAATGGCAAAATGACGATAAAACGCATTTTGTACGAGGTGAGGACGGGCTGGGAGTATATTATAATATTATTAACGGACGAGCAGTGAATCCATCGTAAATTCGCAACCATACATTACAGTACAATGAATTATGAATTATTATGTTATGTAATTGAGTCGTTTAGAATTGGTGAAATGTGCGTATGAAAAACTTGAAGCTAAGTATATATACATATGTGTGTGTGTGTAATTTATACATACATATTGGTCAAAGATGATTAATGTAAAATAAATTTAAGTTCAGAGGTCGAATAACGATTTCGCAGGCAGCGTATACATTGAATTTATATAGATAGTAAGTAGGCACCTACATATGATATAAGTAAAGATATAATATGTGTAGCATGTGTAATTAAGTGCTTAAATTGCAAAAAAAAAATACATAAGTATTACGAAAATGTAGATAGTGAAAATATGGGTAACTGTGCCTAGACGACCTTTCTTTTAATTAACTACGCCCTTCAATTCTAAGATATAGCATTTCTAAACCCAGAAAGTGTATCTGAGTATTTCGTAAATAATTTAATGAAATCCAAATAAAAAGTGACACGATTTGCGAATTGTTTAGTATATATATAACTGTAAGTAAAAAGCTAAGTCTTCACATGAAATATGGACTCAAGAAACCCTATATAAGAGTACTCTAAAATATTGTAATTCAGAAACATTTGATGCGATACACCAAAAAAAAAAGGTATAAAACGTAAGAACTAAGAAGAAGACAAGGGGTAATTTACACCGTCACCTATTTATAATTCAAGCACTGTATATAACATTAATGCGCAAGAAAAGTCAAAGCTTGCTAGTGGAAGGAATTTAGAATAGTATGATGTGTTAATAAAAAGGACACATTAAAACAAAATAACCACAATATATTACACGTTGTTAAATTAACACCAATGGCATAATATTACGTTCGATTTACGATATAAATTTAGGGTGGAGTTGACGATTATGCTCGATTATGTCTACCACGAGATCCATAATTTTATTTCTATTATAGTATTATACCTACTAATATACCTTGTGTACAGTTGATGGTCAATTCTAATTTTGTAGAATTTTTATCTGCGTCAAACGTTTGAGTTGTTCGCTTATATTATATAATATTCCGGATATAGTATATACCTACACAACAATATTTATAAAGTAGGAAGATGAGATAACACTGCGGTACATTACTCTCCCCTCTAACAACACGGCCCCGAAGCGAAGTTATGATAGTTATGTAATATAATAAGCGATTTTCATTCGTATGGCGGTGGTCTATCGTCTTATGATAGGTCGTGATTACACGCGATTTTGTTGCATCCGTCTGGTAACCAGTAGTGTCGGGTGCCCGAAAAGTCGTGACTGGCCCCGTGGAAGGACGAGATGGTTGTCATAATAATTTTCCTGACGCACACTGTACACATACATATGCGGATGGACCGCGAATCACAATGCAAGACAAAAGCTTATGTGAATACGTTTATATGTTATATACAATATACATTATTATATATTAGCTAACAATCCGATTTAAACAACACGAAAACGATAATTTGGCAAGTTTGGGTGAATATTTTCAATTTTGGTTACGCATACGTAAAAATAAACAGTCACGTCACGATTAAAACATAAACCACCTCCTATATAGGGTTTAATTGATTTTTAACAGATTTAAAATAAAAATAATATTATTCCCACGTCGTACATGACTATTTTTTGATTACAGTGAGAAACAGCTGATGTATACCGATGTCTGTGTTATTTATTGTTACATGTTTTAACCTAACCTATGTTTCGTAAATAAGTATGTATTATACAATTTTTTCATTAAATACATTTAATAAAATATTTTTTTTGAAACTTTTGATTTTCTTGATTGATATTGCGAATGAAAAGGTATGACGTAAAAATAAAAATATTAGTTTAAAATTTTATGTTCAATAAACAATAAGTTGGATAACATATTTTATATATCCTATATCATTGGTTATATCTATATGTTAGTTGACATGACCAGAATCAAAATCAACATTTTAAGATTTTAAATGTTACATAATATAATTATAAAATACAGAATAGAAAATAACCAACAGAGTTTATTTTACATTAAAAAATTATTATCTGGATATATGCAAGGCTGTATTCACATACGAGTATAAGAGTATTTGATCGTAAAAAAATAAAGCTTTGGAAAAAATATTATTATTTAATGTTGTGTTTTTAATATAATTAGAGACTTCAATGAGAGAGACATTTTTTGTGTAAGCAATATTTGTTTGAACATATCTGATTTAATTTTATTAGGTATTAATTTTTATATAATTGTATCGAACAAAATAATACGTAAAACCTAATTTTGATAATATGATAGGTTCAAATTATTATTTTTTGTTTTTTTTTTCAGCTAATTAGTCTATAATAAATAATATATTTATAAATATTTATCTATATATAATTGATCATACAAATTATAATCATCTAAGATTTACCTTGAAACTTGTTGAGTTGACCTCGAATTCTTTTATTTATTGATTAATTTGTGTAAAATACATTACACAACAATAATATAGTTAATTTATAAATCGTATTATTCATTGTAGACCATTAATAGTTTTTTTCCGATTTCCATAACTCCGACCTATTATATACTATAATATATAAAACGTATACAAATCAGTGCAACTAGTGCAAGGTTAATTTATATTCATTTAAAATATTCTTTCATCGTGTTTTGAATAAAACGATAATTTATATGTATGAAAATTATTCAAAATGTATATAGGTGTACGTCTTATAATCAAACGATTTAAATGTTTTAACAGAGTATCCAATCCAGCAAAATTAATTTCATATTATGGTTTCCTCATAAAAAAAAAAATTAAAATATTGGCCATTGATCAACTAATTATTGCAAGCATAAAAAAGTATAAATTACTTACATCCAGCATGTGAATTAAGTGTGTATGGATTTCGAAAATATTAATATTAATAATGTTTATGGACATTATACTTAAGAAATCTTGTCTTAAAAATGTATATTACAATATTTAAATGTGGCCGATATATAATACATTATAATATATTATATGCAAGTGCATGACCCAATTAAGAGCAATAATAGTTTACCGAAAAAACATATTGACAATTGTATTGTTAACGATACATATTTTGATTACCACAGCTGACCGGTGTACGACATATTAAGAGATTTGCATTTATACTCCGACAATGACAAATAAAGCTTCGTCGTAGATAATAAATTCATAATTAATTTCATCCATTGTAGTCACATTTGTAGTTTCACAACCAATATTCTTATCTTCTTTTCTCTCGGCACACAATAAAATAGACGATATTTTTTTTTACTTCTTCTACCGTCTAGGTAGCTGGTACAGGTAGGTGCATTGTTCTGGCGTACAATGGAAAACCAATTTTGTAGACTTCAATAATCTATTTGAACTCGTAGATAAACAAGAAATATAAATATGCCGTCAATTTTTCAACGGAGAAAAAATATGAAAATATAAATAATAAAGATTTCTTAGTTATTGATATGAACTCGATCGCAAACAGGAAACTTTCAATTTTTGATTGCAAATTTAACATAACTGCCGGTTTTTCAAACACTGAAGGTATAAACACATCAATATAATAACGAATCCGTCGAGATACGATGATGAATATATTGTCCTACTTTCGTCTTTCCTGCTGCTGCATCGATAAATATAATTACACACTGCAGTTGGATCGCACCAGTCAAACATTTTCTAAACCGTTTCCAAATCGTGCCATATATTTTTTATGCATAATGAACTTTTTTTTGGCTAAAACTTAAGGGACATTCACATTAATATTTAATAGTATTATTATTATACATAGAATTCAAGCGTTCACCGACAATTTTGTACCACTTCAACCAACGAAAAAACCGTAGAAATCGATCTAACTCATAGCTGACATATATTACACATAATATATCAGGACCTATATTTCACGCTGTATAATGCATTATTTATTATTTATTTATTTATTAACTAATTAATGGCTTGGAATTATCACGACGTACTCGGCAAAAGATAGTTTTGAAACAAAGGCATTGAACCACATGCTAATAAGTGATAATATTATATCAAAATAGTTATCGTTTAGACACTATACTAGACGTGCTACGTGTGGAGTTCAACTTAAGTTTGGAATTTGGGTACTGCAATAACTGAGAAACCGTCCAGTCAGAGTCTACGTGTAAACATTTACGTATATATCCGGCGCCAGTGACTCGTAGCTTCGTGAGTAATTCACTAATGCTAAATGCGATTGGACTCGATTAGCCGAATATGGTCAGAAATATCGTAGGTTTACTAAATGATCGTGTATACATATTGCATCATATATTATACATAGGCAATTTAATGTAAAAATATGTAACAATTTATTATATATATTTTATGATATACAAGGTGATTCTTTTGAAGACAAATACTAATTTTCTAGTTAATCATCAATATTTTTGAAAATATTTTTTTACAATTATTACATAATTTGAAAACGTTACTTCAAACAAAATTTTTGAAAAAAATATTTCTAACTACAATTTTTTTTTCATTATTATTTTTTATACCTATATTTATATATTTGGATCACAAAATACATTTTTAGTTTAATATTTATGAAGTACAATATATTTTTTTTGAAAATTTGTCGAAGTTATGATACTCACTATTTAAATCTAGATGAGCGAAGTAGTGTGGAATTGGGGTTTTGGGCTCCTACTAGATGTTAGTCCAACACTTCGCTCAATTTAACTTGAAATGCTAATTAACGAAATTAATGAATTAACTATCGTTAAAAATTCGATTTTTAAGTATTTACATCTTCGAATTTTGATAAAAAATATGAAATTAATACTGATGTTAGAATACGAAAAGTGAAACAAAATATAAAAATACTATAGTAAAAAATATAACTGAAAAAAAAATACTAACTTAATAATAGTAATTCGAGGAGCTGTTAAAATTACTGAGTATGATGTTTATATCATGTAGGGGTGGAATTCATGGTAAATAAAAAACGGATGTAAGAGAGAAACAAAAATAGTCAAATTTTACTTGGGATTATAGTTGAGAAAATAGTTATAAGGACAATTTTTAAAAAATGATAAATACCAAGGGAGTAATGATCAAATTAAATATGAGATAGATGATATTTGTTATCCTAAGAATTTGTGACAGATGAACCACGGTCAATTTTGGGTGAGATAAAATAATTTTATGACTAGAGAAGGGGATCGAAACAAGTTTTTCAAACGAAAGTTTCTTGAATTTTGGAGTGCTTAACGAATAATTAAAGGAATCTAATCGATTAATAATGTATAATACGTCATCAATCAGAAACGTCGAATTCTTGTAGACTATATTATAGTGCATATGCCGCGTTCACCAACATATCGTATTATATTCAGACGTCGAATACATTCAATATCCGTCGACGATCGTACGGTTTGTATATAATATAATACGTTTATCGTTGTCGAACAAATTACTTTCATAATATATATTGTACACAATAATAAAACGATGAAAAAAAAATGTACCAAATGAGTATTTATTTTCTTTCTTTTGCAGCCAAACAGACGACGCCGTATATAATAGTTGAAAATATGGTCTCGATTTAACGGTATTAATGCTAAACGATTCCCCAGCCCCATTTTAATCGACGTTGACAATTACGATACGCTTGCCTATATTATAAAATCAATAATAATTGAAAATATTCCAATGCACTTTTTACGTACTGTATGCATTGTGTGCGTCAAAAGATGTATTCGTTTCCAATCGAAATTAACATTTAAACGGTCGTCGCAATCGTGTATAAGTATCCATAATAATGTTAATATTATGTTTACTCGATTGATATTATTACCATTATCTATCACGCAACAATGCGTATTATATACAATATACATACAATATTTATTCAATATGAGCAATGCGAGTTTATGTCATTTCGAAACGTTAAGGTGCGGCGCGCAACGTACAACAATATAGGTAATATACCTACTACCTATAATATTATAATATTTTATGGGATAAATAAAACTCAATTCAATTGCTTTTATTATAACAGTATTACTTTATATAGTAGTAATTATTCTGTTTTTATAAATGCATATTAAAAAATGTACATCATTGTATAATATTAATTTTTATTGAATATTAATTTTTTACTAATATGAATTCTTTGAGTGTGTGTATGTCTCATTGGTCAGTTAAAAAAATTGTACTTGTTATAGAAAAAAAATACTGACAAATACAACATTATTGTCTGTTATTTGCGCGGGAATAATAATAATAATAATAATACTATTATTATAGTGAAGTGATGTACCTACATGATTGCACGATCAAGAATTAGCCAGTTGTGTTGTTTATTACGAAATTTGAAGAAATAAAATATTTATTATGTTTCCATATTCGACTCGATATCACAATAATACCCACTTGTGTTAATGAAGTGCGGTTTATTTTCTTCAACAATTTCTTTGGATATGTATGCCTAGAGGTATGTGATGGTATGCATTCGATTGACCGTGGCTCGGCATAATATGCAACTGGAATTATTCATCGTCATCGTTATTAAATATTATGTTTAAACGTCGATTGCGAAATAGACGCAAGGTGAGAAACAATGGACGTTTGAAAATAAATGCATAGCGCGTAAACATATCATAATCTTGGTCGTAAACCGTTTGTACGGCGTGAATAAAAAGCTAAATGGAAATAGTATCTTGCGTTATTACATAGGCACTCTGTGCGTGTATAAGTGTACGCACACGGCGAACTCTTATTGCGTACTGAACCAGAAGCAGAACATTTTAATCTATAATAATATGCCTTTATTAATAACACCATAGATCACTATTTTGTCTGCCGAAAATTAAAAAAAATAAATATATACACAACAGTGCGGTTCAAAATTCAACGATCGGGGATATAATCGCCGTAAAACCAATACAGTCTCGACACTTCACCAGTAATCTAAAAATCGAAGATATACTATACTCACTATTTTCTGATTGTCATTTGCGTAGGTATACTTAATATATTGTTGTAATGTAGTTATTGTTATTGTTACACCTCTTACATCTATATAATGCAAATTGTGAAACGTGTTATGTTATTGTTCTTTTTGTACGTACGCATAGCTTGGCGGTTAATGTTATTACAAACAACTTGTTTAATTTTAAACTAAACTAAAAAGAGAGGGTAAGGGAGTACAATAAGAATATTTTGACCAGACAATTTTGCCAATGACCATTTTGGCAGCATCGATAGTTTAAAAATTGAAATAACTTCCGACTAAATCACGTCTATATAACACCTAATGATCTTTGTTAGACTTGTTTATTTTAAATAATTGGTCATAAAGGCCTTTGTACGAATTATCAAACATTAAAGAATTTATTTTCATATAGAATAGCTTACTAATGATGATTAATCAAGTATTTTCAAATAAACTAAGCAGGTTAAGGATCGGAGACAGTCGGAATAAGTGTCAAAGGATATACAATCAACACATTGAAATATCGAAATCAACACGGACCCTTCAGGACTGCAGGAGTCACTGCAGCTGTTTGTTATATTAAATTACGAGTATATACATACGCTTAATTTTTAACATATTAAATTATTACATCGTTTCAAATTCTCAATCATATCTGTAGGTATAAAAATTCATTAATACAAAAAATATAATTATATGATGCATTATGTACTACCTATACTATTTAATTTGTATGACGTATATTAAAGGAAAAATGTTAAGGATTTTAATAATATTATTATTAAAACAAAATATATTCTAATATGTTATTAAAAGTTAGAGAATTTATATTAAATAAAATGGTTGAATTTTTAGTATAATTCTTATCCTCAAAATAGTGGAACAATTAATAAACATTTGAGTACAGAAATTGCATTAACAATTGGGGAGAGTACCAGTGGACTATACTTACGTCTCATTAAAAATATAGGTTGTTTAAAAACGAACGTTTCACTGAACGTTTTTCGATACAGACACGGAATATTTCATGCACATAATTATTATTTTATTCCAGCTGTACTAGACTGTGCATTTTGTGATTTACAACTTTAATATAATATAATGTATCTTATTAAAGCGTTGTCCTCAAAAACGAATTTTACGCGCCGAATTCACGGATCTGCCAAAGTCTATGAGGTGTAATTGCCATGAAGTGATTATTTTTCATCGTCGAATTATTATTTTTTTTTCCACGCAAACACCGTTTCGATACATATAAATAATAGAAATTGACAATGCCAAACTATAATCTGTAGATATATAAAAGTGAAATGTCAATGTGGGCAATAAAATATAATATAATATACATCTAAATCCAATGGTACGGAACAACACAGCGAAACAACTTTTAATTTCAAAACGATCTTTAGTCATATAAAATTGCAACGTTTTTCGTGTTTATTATGCTTTACAGAATTAGGTTGTATCTATAGGTAATGTTGCATACATCACTCGCGGAGCACATATATTTACTTACGAGCATATATATATTATATATGTTTTCCTCCTATTACGTTGTTATAATAAGTTGACACGATTATACTGTGTTGGCAGCGACTACGGATGGTGGAAATTACTGATTTTTCCATTTTTTTCCTTCCTCGTTCGTATATCCTATGTATAAATAACGAATGTGAATTTTTCTGCCTCGGTCTATGGAATATCTAGGTCTCATATATTTTTTGATTATGTGCACTTATATTATACACAGTGATGTTAAAAAATTCGTTTTTCACGACCTACTTTTGGTTTCAATATGCCAAATAGTATAATAGTTTGCCAGTTCGGGAGCACTTCAACGCCAAATCGGTTTCAATAGGTAGTCTACAAGAAAAACATATTAATAATGCGTTGATAATGCGCGTTTACTCAGTGCGCTTCAGTTTTTCTGGCCAAAAGTGCTCAAGCCATTAGGCATTACTCATTTATTCATAGTTCAATTGCGTCATGTTTTACATAACCATGAGAACAAGTACTTATATATTTTTTTAGTATACAAAAATACATAATAATACAATATATCTTTCGAACGGACTAAATGCAAAAATCTTTTATATATAAATTTATAAATTTTTTATTACAGACAAAAAAAAACCATCACAATCATTAATTAGCAAAGTTAATTCAATTGTATTGAACCTATTATATATATACTATTAAGTGTTATAACATTTGATTTTCTTAATTTATACAGGGTGATCCACTAAGCATAGATACCCAATCTTTTCCTTTTAACATATGAATTAATTCAAATTTTCAAAAATGAAAATTTGAAGTAGGTATACCTTAAAGCCCATATGCTCAAATTATAATACCCATATTATCTTTCAAACTTACTAAGTTAAATAATTCAAAAATTATTCGTTCAAATTTCGATTTAGTAACATCAACATTTTTAAAAATTAAATTTGATTAATAATTTACAAAAAAAAGGTGATTCTTGTTTGATAAAAAAAAGAATTAAGTATCACCAAAATCATTAAACTATTCCCAGCGTAATTATTATTGAGAACTTATACAGTTTTTCTTCTATTACGTACTATATTATAATATCTACGTATATCATATTTCCTTATATATTGAAATGCATATTGAACATATCCTTAAATAATTATTTGTAAAATTTTTCATAAATGATAATATAATATTAATATGTAGACCTTAATGCTAACAATAATATAATATAATATAATAATATATATTAAGTATGTTTAATTTACAATTTTCTGTTGATATTAGTTATTAACATAATTATATATTAGGAGAGGATATAAAATCTTATGAAATAATTTTTGGGCCGTGAACCAGTTAATAAAACTGTAATATAATTTTAGCACACATTCAATAATATTTCACTAATTTTATTTGTAATGAGCGGTATACGGACTATTTGCGCTAATATTTTTACTAAAACGAATTCGATTGTATTATAACATTGCAAAAATGTAGGCGATAGAGATTATATATTGTCAATTTTTTCCGCAAGCAAGATTAGAAAAAGGATAAAATATTAATTTCTACAACAATTTAACATGGTTTTTAAAAACACCTAGAAAAACACCGACATATTTTTAAAATTAAAACAAGAACTTTTCTAATTACTTTTAGATATTATACTTAAAATATGCACCAATTATACGTATCGTACAGATAAATTGATATTTAAAAATCTAATTTGTGGCACTATAGTTAAAGGTGTTATTTATATTTAAAATGAATTATGGTACCCTACCCAACTAATTTACATTAAACATAATTCACAGTGATATCTATATCAATGCATATTATAAATCAACTTAAGTTGTAATTGTCATGTCTCTAAGAGATACATATGACTATATTATTTATGGAGTTGCATATTTTATTATTGTACGAGTATTTTAATGACATAAAAATCTGTTTTCTTGAGTATATTACGTATTAATACGCATATAAACGCATTACAGAGTGCACGATAGTACGTGCGTCATATCGATGATTTTCAGTAAGTACGGGAAGTATAATACCGTTTCGGCATTGCATTGATTAGCGCACAGAAATCGTTCGATTTACATAATATTTTTACACCAGAATTCGTTTAATTTCACTTTTTTCACGTTTGATTGTTTGTCGGGCTTTCGAGAAACGACACGCAATTATGATAAACGGTAAAAAATATTCACCGCACTTCACGGATTCGTAAATTCGAGGACAAATTTTGGACAATATGGTTATAATTTTTTTCTTTCATATTTTTCAATTTTCAAATTTTTGAAGTCTATTATTTCATCATACTTGTCACTTCCTCGGATGTTTTAAGTATATGACAACTTACTTGAGTAATTTCGGATAACAAACAAACTATAAATCTGCCGCGTTACTCTGGTATGACTGTGAAACGCGTATTTTTTTTCACATTTTTTCTCTATTGTTTTTACCGTCCGATCGTCAGCGTCTTATGAGTTACGACCACGACGTGCAACACGCTTATAATAACATGACCACAAATAATAATAATATAATATTTTATTGTTGCCTGTGTATAATATATTTTATCGTAAAAAATCGTTTTTACTTTTGTTTTTTCACAATATTTACCATAGTTTCCCATACATTATCATAATGTCAGTGTACTGTTGAAGATTTTCGCAATTTGAAAACAGTAATGTTGAAAATAACGATTTTTTAGCAATAATATCAAGACATCGTGTGAAATCGATATAAACTATACGAAAAAATATTTGATAAGCTCATAAATAGGATAAATAGGATCGTCATAACCGATAAGTCGTAAATGAATAGGCATATGATATTATAATTTGGTTAAATATTAATAATATTATTTTAATGTTTATAAAAATATCGATTATCTTTAACGTTTCAAATAATATAATTACGCACAAATGAACAAACCGCAAGGTCGTATTGACGGTTTGGAAAGCGAAAATCCTGTTAAATCATAACTGAAAAAGAAAATGTAGATCACTATTGTAAAGTGGCAACCGACAAATGACGAAATATATATTATATTATTGATTAACGAATTTGATCAATGTTAAATACGTTGCACAAATTGCATAATATTAAATGTATAATGTTATGGTGATTGACCATCTAGTCCTAGTTTTGAATCAATAAGCCTAGTGTTTTATAATGACACAATTGAAAAAATATTATAAAACAAAAATAATAAATATGTTTGTATAGAAATGGATATTATACCCAACAATGTGAAATATATAATAAATAATAAATATCATGATATACATAATATAGGTGTACATATTAAATATATTTATAGGTTGTACATTTTTATAAACGTAACAAATATTTTCTATAAAAGTACAAATCTACTCGAACAGTATTTGGTGTTTTATTTAAAAGTACCAAATTTCTTTGAAAATATATTATTTGTCAAACACTGATCAAGAAAAGAATAAAGTCTTATTTTATGATATTTATGATTTTTTTGTGTTGTGTACCTACTTAACTAATAAAAATCTTATTACAAGACGTGTATCTGTTTTTATTTTAATTAAATTGCATAGTTAGATAACATACCTATTACCCATCTGTTAAAAATGTTGTAATATTATGCAGTAAATTTGTAATTATATTTAAAGTATAAGTAATTTTGAATTGAATTGCACATTTTATTAATATTAATGAGGAAATTTATTTTTTTCCCGTTTAAATTAAACTATTGTTAATTTAAGAGCAATAAATCTTAAGTAGTTCTAATATTTTTATTGACTATCTACATATTTTATCAATTAAATCGTGTATAGCTTAAATTTTTAAAACAAAATTAAAATACTTAGTTTATATAATTACATTAATCTTACTATTAAAAAATGTATGAAGTAACAATAGTAAATATAGTTAAAATATTTTACAGTTGTATGCAGTTGTAGTACTATTACAAAAAAAAACACATAAGTTAATGATTAAATAGTATATCATCTATTACATATATTTTTTAAACTAGGACAATTATGGATACTAAATAACATAAACTACGTATTTTAAAAATGTATCGAATATATGTCCCACTAAAAAACTCGTAACCGTTACTTCGTATGTGTAAAATAATTAAATTATCAAGCCAATTTTGTATTAAGTTATAATATTATATTTATAGAAAAAAATATAGACGTAATAAAATCAAATAGTTAATGTCAGAAAACGATTAGATAAAAGTAAAAATAATATTACGTTCTCTAGTTGAGCGTATGATTTTCCCGTAATTAGGTAATAGATAAGTAAAGTTCAAATAACATTCAAGATAAACGGAATATCAATAATTTTAAATAAGCCATATATAAATATAACTATATTTCGCCACGGTAGAGCGCATACGAGAAGATAATTATACAACCATTCATTTTAAATACTTTTCTTTTATAAAGTACCTATGTTACATTATCGTTACCAAGAATGGCCCAGGAACTCTGACAAATAATTGAAAATATTAATGGCCAGTATAAAACACCACGTAATTTACATCTAAATGCACATTGCACATTATCTCGTGATCATCTCACCATTGCAAGTATTATACTACAATAAAACGGTATATAAATATAAATATACTATATATATAAACATTTCATAGATTTGATTTGTGTTAACTGTAGTTTGTCAATAACATAGAATAATCATTAAACGGTTTTGTGAAAAATATAAACGAATAGTATAATAACATGGAAAATAGAAACACGACTGCAGTACTGCACACGTACACGCGCGTATTTTGTAGGTACACTGCATAATGCACTATTTTATGGACGATATACCAACTTACATTATGATGTATATATATTAAACAGACCTAACGACCAACGCAATTAATGCGTCACGAAAAATGACAATAATTCTATGTGTAATCACTAGAAAATGTTTGGTTATCTATTTCGATTAAATACTAGGTGCACGCGAGGTATTTATTTTACTTAATTTATATCTATAGGAAACCTTATTACTCACATGCGGCTGATGAATAATATCACTCATCACAAATGTATTGGATAAAGACCACTCCACCCTAATGTTTTTCGTGTTCATGAGGGTCAATCACACACTTGTAATGATATACCGTATGAGAAATAATATAACATCAACGACGATGATGTTGTTGGAATGTAAAAAACCGGCCTAGACGGTTGATTCCTGTTAAAAAAAACCCCTTTCCATGTATACCCACAAGAAAAATCAGACGATGAGCAATATTCATTGGTGTGTTATAATACCGAAAACGAGTATACCTACCAATCTACATAAAATATACATATGATGGTCATTTGAACTGAGATCAAGCTAATAGATCTTTATGCGTTCAGACGACTTTAAATTTTTGTTTATACGCTATAAATAATGCGACTATATATAATGTTGGTCTCGCTTGACAATCATTTCTATATAATATTATATTTTATTAGGTACCCTAACGACATACACTCACTTTAAATATATACAAATATAATATATAACACAATAATCATGTTCCTAGTATTTTTTATGGAATGATTTTCATACTTAAAAATGATATAACAAAAAAATTGCATTATGATGGTTTGTAAAAAAAACAAATTTTCTTAAGATTTTTAAGCGTTATGGTGATGAATAGCAGTTTATGTTGAATTAATTATCACACGTACATACATGACTGATCGAGTTCTTGCTTCAGGTTATATGATGTAGTGTGACAACCGAAATTCGGCCACGGCGGCGGTTAACAAAACCATTGTCCGCCGTCGTGGTCTCTCATTGGATACGGTCACGTATCAATGTGTTCAACGCTGTCCAACCCGTCATCCCCAAGAACTCCTATAGGTACAGTAAAACCTTAAGCGGGAAGTGCAGTGTCCTATAGACCCAGACAACAGCTAGACGATTATTATTTCTAAGCGTTAAGTAATTTTCCGGATGATGAGTAAAATTGTATGTATACGTTGACTGTTGAGTGACTATCAAAATCAAAAGGGAGTATGGTAAATCAATAACGATATGCGTTTTCCATTTATTTCCTATGCCAAATTATTATACTATATGCGTGACATGAAAAATCTAAGAAAATTACACTATTACAATGTGCATAGAAACTAAATGTCAACTAGAATTTCTGTAAACTATAAAAATCAAGTACTTGATGTGTTCTATAATGTATTATAATATACATGTGTATTGTGTTAGGACCTATTACAAAGGACTATGAAAACAATTAAAACATGATTAAATAAATATTTCATATTTTGTCACATAAGTTATATATTATGAGTACGCTACACTACAATTTGAATAATTAAAGTATGAGCCGTTTTAAATAATTTTTTTTTATCGTATTACACGTCATACAATAATAATATACATTTTATCCTTAAATCTCCTTATTACGTAAAGTAATTTAGTTCGACCAAAAATGCATATTATTAGGTATAATAATAATTTATACCTATAATATAGGTATGATTGTTTCTTAAATACAAAATTGCTCAAGACCTAAATGTCATAATATAAGAACATAAATGGTACGTCGTATATTTATAATTTCAGAATGACTTGCAATTGATTTGAATAATAAAAAATAAAAAATATATCATAATATATAAACAATTGACAAATAAAATATAAATGTTGATATTAATAAATAGAGTTGATATTTTTTATCACTTAAAATTTAAAAAAAAATGATATTGTAAATATGGTACAAACATTAACAATTCTGGAAACATACCAATATTTGGAATAATAAATACCAGCGGGTTAGGGTCAAGACCACATCCAAACAGTCGTCAAACATGTTCATGAAAACGATGGTTTTTTTTTATATGTAAAATAGACTGATGAAGTATAGTTTGACCTCTGGAATTTCGAATGCGTTACCAAACAAATTAAATAGATTTATTTTTGAATAAAATATTTGAATAGCACATATAAACGTAACTTCGATAAAGAATAATTCTCTACTTTTTAATGTGAAAGTAATAATAATATAATCAATATATTTGGGTGTAATATTAAATATTATGACAATGATATTACGAACAATATAGTTACCTATATGTTATATAATTAAATTTACAACGAATAATAATAAGTAATATAATTATATACATTTTTTTAAATTGTGATTATTTACCTAATTAAAATAAAATGTACTATGCCATACCATACATAGACAGTCTATAGTTTATATTATAAAATCAATGACTATATCTACTACTGCATGCAATACTGTAATGAAGAATATTTTGAAATTGTATTTATAAATAATAATATATTTAATTTATAGTAACACTTTTCAAATATGTTGATGCAGAAAAAAATATCCATTTTAATTTATTTATGTATGGGTAATATTATTTGTATTTTTTTTTTTTTTAATTTAAAATATAAAAATGTATGTAAGATAAATAAATTCTAAGGAAGGAATCAGGAACCGTAAATGTGGAAGTCATCTTATAGCGTCACCCCAGAAATATTTATTAATATATAATACAACTGAATATTATTTATTTATCTTATTTTACAGGTTAAGTCCTTTGACAAAATAAAAATATATATACAATTTTATGTTATTATGTCATTATTTTTCGTCAAAAAAATGCATTGTTAAACTTAAGTATTCAAACTTTGAATACTTGGTTTAAATGTTTATCCATTATTTACCTAAAATAGAACTATTAACAAATAATAAAAAAATAATTAAATATTTTGTCATTTATACATAACACATCAACATGACCATTGTATATTTAATATAAATTTAAAATCGTAATTCACGAAATAACTAAAAAATTAAATGATATAAAAAACGAACAATCCAAAATTAAAAATTAAATATTCAATACAAATCGATATTCAAACACAATGATAAATATTTAAAATACGATTTAATTATTTTATAACAATGTGCCATACCAATATATATTATAGCACAAAAAAATGTTCATTAAATTAAAATAGTATTTACTAATTTAAAATGATTAATATAAACATTGGAACAATTCTACTTAATGAAATTTAATCCACACTGTATATATTAATTCACTTTTATACGATGGAAAATGGACAACCATGAACTCATGATTTAATTGTTATATAAATTGATAACATGTGATATCTGATGGTCTTTGTGTTCCAATCACTTACTATACAGTTTCCCTAATAGTTAGTAGGTACTTACTTATTTTGAAAGGTGACATAATACTTTGAATTCAAACAGTTTTGTACGTAAAAATATTTAAATAGATTCCATTTAATACAGTTAAAATAATAATTAAAGACTTAATGAACATCCGTTGGGTATTCGAGCTAATGCGAATTACAATTTGCCGAATAAAACGAAACTTGATAGTGAATAATCGATTTAGAAAATAAAATATCTTCTACTAATCTTCATGTAAACTAGACAAGCAACTAAATTGTGGTTAAATCGTTTGTTACCTCTGTGACCACAATAATGTTTCATTTTTCATGCTGCTCCCCAATCTCACTGTGAGTAAATTTAACCAGTTATAGTGTCATCAATCACAATTCAAGAAATCAGATCACTAGATCACCCAATTTCTTCTTTATCATTTTTACTGGAGAATAACCCAAAATGTGTCGTTACTGCAGAAAATATATTTTTCTTTAGATAAATTTTCTAAAAACACTGAAAATGATGGATCATTTTTTACAGTGTGTATATAATATATTGCATTATCACGTTTAAGTCAAAATACGCTTGTTTTGTAATACCTACTTAAATCGATGTACCGTAACACGTCAAGTAGCATGCGTTATTGGGAGTTTAAATATTTGCTAGCGATTAAATAAAGTTTTATGGTTAGTTTTTTTTTTTATTGGCGGCTATTGTGGCTGAATTGGACAGGCGTTTTAATAGTTTATCAAAGTGCCCTTATGCGAAGTTCGTAATTCGATGAAAAACGTGAGAAAAATGTTGTTTATCATCTGTCAACGATAATTTTATTATGTGTAAACTATAATGATAGCGATTAATAACTGAATTCTGTGATCAGTGATAAAATAGAACATTTAAATGTGAAAAATAAAAATAAATTTTATACTCAGATGGCTTTTTAACTTTAATGGAATATTTTAAATATTTATTTATTATTTAAAAAAACTCCAATAAAGATTAATTACGAATAAAAGGCTACAATTTTCGTATTGTTATTTTTTTACTAATAGCTTATTTGCTCTATTGCATATACATTTCAATTTGAAGAAAAATTATGATCAATTTTTATTTAATTATATAGATTTTTAATTTGTTTTGTATACATTGGTATATTCATATCTAAATTTGGCTTGTAGCGTTCAAAATTATTATCACGTCTAAAGGGAATACCTAAAGAACAATAACTGTATACCCTTCACTTACACACTAGCTATTATAAAAATAAAAGATTGATCATCCAGCTAAACGTGTGTGTGTGTGACACAATTTTATGATTAGATGCTATAAGAACGCGGTGTGTATTGTCTGCAAGTTCGTGCCCTGTATTGCAAATGCATTTGGTCTCCTATATTATACGCCGAAACACAGAAAAAATACTAATTCTAATATAGATGATGATATCAAGTTCAAACTATAATTAAATTACAATTTCTAGTTTTTACAGCCTTATTAAGAAATCAAGAAGAAAATGTTTGAATAGGTGTAAAGCAATTTTTGTAGTTTGATTTAGATTTCTTAATTCTAGCATGAGCATCAAGCATAAAATTACAATAAATTAAAATTATAAAAATTATATTGTGAGGTCAAATAATAAGCCTCAGAAAAGGTTTAATATGCATACAAAACAACAAAAATGATTTATTGAGACGAAAACAAAATAAAAAGAAAGTTTAATCAGAATGTGGTAAATCGTACAATAATGAATGAGTAAAAATATCGATATCAAAAATAAAAAATAACTAGAAGAGAAGTATAATTTCCTTTGTTCTATAAGTAATGATTTATTTGACCTTGAAAATCATCTATTACTTCAATTTATGATCTATAATAATAATTTCAAGATCAAGCCCTCGGCATATTTGTATTAATCCTCAGGGCCAAGTGGTAAGCAATGAATGAAACGTCTCTTTTATTAAATAATAAAAGACTCAGGTAAAATAAGATCAACTATTATGATTGACAAAAGTCCATAGAGAAAGCGTAAGAAAATTAGTATAATATAGAATCTTATTTTATTATTTTAGTAAAAAAATTAAAAATTCGTAATATATTTTCAAAAATGAGTAATCAGTGTTTGAAAAATATTCGGAAAAACTTAAATATAATATTGATAGAATGTTATGTTATACGAAATAAATAATTTTTTAAATCTTATAAATGATAAACGTTTTAAATTTTTTATTACATTAAAAAACATATGAATAGGTACATTAGTTGAATATTTTTTTATTTTATTTATAAGTAATGAAAATTCAGTAGGTAGGTACACTTATTAAAAACGTAAAAGAAAAACAATCCTAACCAGAGTTCGATTTAGATAAAAAAAATTCTCAAAAATCATTCATTAAAATAAAATTATTGTTTATATATAATACCTCAGTAACTTATATTTTCTGTAGGTTTTCGCAAAGTTATAAAAAACTACTAGAAAAATAGAATACTGAATTATTTCCTTTTTATTATCACGTGGAACATCTGAATTCAATTTGTAACGCAGATATGGTTTATTCTAGGGGCCACGTTATAATTCTTTTTGTCCCTTTTTTACTGCTTCAAAAGGAGATTAATCAATTCATAATAAAACCTGCAATTTTTCACATAGACATACATATTTGTCTGTATTAAAATAACAACATTTGTTCTAACACACTGATTAAGTGCATAATCTATACTTTACAAGTCAGTAGATAGTAGTTGCATCATCATTAGAATACATAATGATGAAGATTAATCTAATTTTTAAGATAGTTAGATACTTTCGCTTATGAGGAGATGTTATATGGAAAATGTAAGCAGTGCACGAATAATGTTACGTAATATCAGCTGAGTATCAGGAAAATATTAAAAATATTTGACACTGAGGGAATATAATTTAGTTCAATGAATTTTATCTAAATTAAATCAATATTATTATAAAATTACATTAGCATTAAGTAGATAAGTAGTAGAAATTATTATTTATTTTATAAAATTTATTAGTATGAAAAAATGTTTCCGCAATTTATACCTTTTTTTGTACGGCATTTGAAGACACATCATATCATCGGTTTCTTTTCGTTACTTAAAACTATTAAATCAAATAAATCAAAATAATTTTTTTAATTATTTTTGCTGATAAAAACCTAGCATAGAAATTAAATTTTAATAACAATATTAATATTTAATAAAATACAAAAAACGAAAAATGAAAAAATGAATAAAATATTACTTATTAATATTGATGTTAATAGTCATTAATTTATATAAATACAATCCATCTATTTCTATTATATATGTAATAATAATATTATACACAATATTATTCTAGTTCATATTATCGATACAAATTCTTATTAGAGATTTATTTTTCATTTAAAAAAAATAAAAATATTTTTGACTAAATACCATTTTTTTTTTTCAATAACTTATTTGAAGATTATGAATTATAAGCACGAATCTGTGTAGATACTGTTGTCATACTATATGTAAGATACCTAATATGGTATAACAATGACATTCCTTTGAAATATTTTAGTTTAATTATGTTACACTGTAATAATACCAGTCAAGAGTTGATGATAACATATAGGTAGCCAAATGTATATATACATTTCTCATATAACTGGCGATTATAAACTGCGCTGTAACAATCTTTTTTTAGTATAAAGTGGGCTGAGAAAACAATATATTTCTAAACAATTTAATGAAAAATATGTGTTAGAAACGTATGTTACTATTTTTTATGCACCATGAAATTTAAAAAATATTTAGATTAGTTTTAAGCAATTTATCTATAAACCTATTCACGATTTACTGCATTTTATCTAGTATCTATAGATATATTGACTAATACGCAGCCATCGTATAAATTAGTTCAATGTAGAAATAAACTTATTAATAATAGGAAAATAAATTACTAATAGCAATATAATATAATAAAATATTTCTAAAAAATAGACTGTCTATCTCTGCATAGATTCGTTTTTCGTGTATAATGATTTATTATTGAATTCAAATTTAACCCAATACTATAAAGAATTATGAAAAGTAAAACTGTACAGACTCACTAATAATTGAATACTTTAAGTATTTATGAAGTATATATTATGTGTCCACCTCACAACTCTCTGTTGTTAAAGGATTCTTCGATTAAATTATTTAGATCCAATACGAAATACAATCATGTAAAGTGAACATTCAATATAACTATATAATAATATAATTATATACATATATTCTTTAAATGATGCTTATCACTTAAAAAAGACTAAAAAAAAGTAATTATGAATTGTGATCAAACTATTTTTTCATTATGACTTTAAATGATTATTTTGTTAATAAATAAATAAAAATAATAAATTTAATAACGTTATATATCACTTTTAAGTATTTAAATTTCTAATGTAAAGTAAATAGTTTCACTTTAAAATACAATTAGATAAATCCTTGAAATTAATTTATTGACCATAGACACTTAGATATGCATTTGTCAACAAAACCGTATCGACTTCTTAAAGAATTGTATAATAGTACTGAACATAAACTAAACAATTAAACATAAAATAATGAATTAATGAAGAGTCCTTCGCATAATTGTGCGAAATAAACGCTTTGATGTAACCAATTTAATAAATTAAAAGAAATATTGATTTATTGAAGTTTTTTTAAACTAAGGTATAACCTTCAGAATAGTGCGGTATTGATACAAATTAATTTTAAAGTGGGTAGGTACCTACGTAGTGTATAAAAAGACAAGTATTGATTAATTAAAAGTGGTTATTAGTTTATCACTCATTTCCTTATTTAAAAAGTAAAAGATAAAAAAAAACGTCAACAAAACGTTTCCTGGAAAAGACCAAAAATGTTTTGCATTAATTCCTATATTATGTTGTAATTAAAATAAAAGTAGCTACTTATATAATATTTGTTTTCAATCCACGAAAAAAGGTGAAATCAGTTCCATGTGACAGATTTCAGTAATAAAACAAAATTAGAATATCTATAATACTGAAGAAATTTTTTTTTTATCTATATCCGTCATTTAGTTACCGTTCCGTGCAATTGAATCAATATACTGTTTTATTATCTGCAGTGGAATAATTTTTATGTCTGTTTCGGGGTTGGATATTAGTGATATATTAAACTTGATATTTTATAAATTTGTAAGTATATTATATTTTTTATTTGTATTTCATATATTTTATTTTTTAAATTGCTATTTATATTATATACATTAATACTCCAACAATATGTTTAAGCAATTATTTTCGAAGGAAACTATAAATACGAAATAATTTATCTATATCTATATCTATATATATATATATACAATATTAATTAACACAACAAAATAAATTACAATATAATAATATTATTATAATCTTCAATGATGAAATTAACTATGAACAAATTATTTTATACTTTTTTATTTAAGGCAATTATAACCATCAAACCGTTATTTTTGATTTTTTATTGTTATTATTTTCAAACTCGAAAGTTCCGTATACAAGGAAATGTTGAAAGTGATTGATGATTGTAAAAAATAAAGTAGGCACCTAAATACCATAATAATACAATTTTAAACTAAATTAAATATATATGTATACATTTAAATGACTAAAGAAAACCATAAAAAAAAAATATTTAAATAGATTAGTTCTAAATATTAAATCATTAATTGCTAATGTTATTGACAAATTTTAAAATTTTAATATTCAACTATATTCATGAAAATTGTAGTTGAAAATCGAGTTGAAAAATATCATTTCTATTTCCGACCGGTTTCTTTAATAAGATAAATATTTCGCAGAAAAATAAATTATAATTTCATATACCAACCTAATTGAATAATGTGAATTCAATGTACTTTTTTCATGTATAGCACTTTTTAATAATAATAAGTACAATTATAGTAAAAGTACTACAATAACAGGTCATTAATGATTTTACAAATCCTTGACCCAGTTGAACGTGTAAGGAATATATGTATGAATTGCGGATCAAACTCATCATCTTTTAACTCCATTGACTAGTTCTAGTTAATTAATAGTACCTATAGAATTCCTCCATGTTACCACTTCACTTAATAGATAAGATAATCGAATAGAAAAAAAGAGAGAGAATGAAATTACTAGCGATAGTCAGATAGTGTAAAGGAGGGGTCGAGATTTTAGCGGTTTGCATATATATAACTTTAAGGTCAGCCAACGGGTTACAAGGTGAATTCCACTCGTATATGCATAACATATATAATATACATATACATTATACATACATATTATAGTACCCACCTAATGATTATAAAAATAATAACAACACCGGTTAGATTTCAGACCAGCAGAATATAAGAACCGTATACACTGAATAAAATCGGATGACTGAATCAGAATGCAGACGTTTAAGTCTCTCGTCACCTAAGTATTGTTCTATTGACAAATTATCAGTTAATTAAATTTGAATCAAACAAATACCCACAACAGCATTAAAATCCTTGGATTTTGTATTACTATATACAAAAAAATCGTAATCTTGAAAAATGTACACAGTTTGATACACCTATGGACACAAAATAATACATTTCATGTAACTATAATTACATGTATAAATGTATATTTTTCTCAAAAAATTGTCATTTAAATCCATAATAATTAGTTCATATTTTAGCTTCAAATTTTGTGTAATTAAGTTCTAAGAAGGTGGAAAATATTAAGTGCCTACTGCCTATCCTACCAATAAGAAATATATGTCTGTGCAGATAGTAATGTTATTTTAAACAATTTCACGCTATGCGCGTACTCAGTAGGTGTAAAAAGTCTCAAATATAAAATCAAGAAAATCATCTGTTGTTAACCTACTCTACTATATAATATATTGTATAGTAGGTACAAAAAATTTAAAAAAAAAAAAAATTACAAGCAGTGGGCGCTTAACATGTATAATATACATCTACAGTCTACATTTACAAAGAGATTACTTATTTTTATTAAAATACATATTTACTATATTTATTGGACTAAAAAAATAAAAACACATTAATCCAAAAAAATCTTTTATTCACCTACTGTGACCTTATATAAATAGTTTATATTACCACTTAAAATTACCATTATAATCACATACACAAGAATAATATTTAACTATGATTTTAGAATAGACCGAAAAAATCTTTAAGTTTAAACACATTGATTCAACGAGGTATATCAAATAAACTACCAAGCAGTAATCTAATTAACCACGTATCCTCAACAATTTTTTAAAAACTTAAAAAAAAATAAAATTTATTTAATCCTAAACTGATTAATATTTAACTATAAAAAAATATATATGCTTTATATAAACAACATATTACGTTTACAGAAGAACCATCATAATCCACTTAAACTCACATACACACACACACACACACACATATATAATATATCTATCAACAATAACATTTTCGACTAAAAGTGGTAATAATGATAAGTGGAAACTAGAAGGCGGGAAAAAATATAATTTATAACCTTATTATGATGATACAGACAATTATTACTTCGAATTTGACTTTACTTTTTAAAATAGGTACTCACTATATTACAACTATATTCAAGTAAACTTATCCAGTATCTCTCTTATTAATGGTATTACGTGTGTACAATTACTTATTTTAGTTAACATTTTTCTAAGAATCAATATTTTTTTATTAAACTTTTAAATCAATTAAAATGTCGATTAAATATGTCAAAAACTATTAATAGCATAAAATATCTTTGTAATAAATATCACAACAATTTTTTGCATTCAATAACTAAATGGTAAAACTTGAACGTATCATATACACAATTATTGAAAGTGTATAATGTGTAACGATTCGATTGTCAACATTCATGTAACTTCAATGTAAGCATATCGAATTACATTCAATGCCTCTGCGGCAATTTCAAGGGTAATTATTTGTACATTATTCCTTGACGGGGACAGTGAGTTAATTAAAATATATTTGTGTAAATGTTCAGCAAAATACATTTAAATATTGAACGTAGGTGAAAAGTACGACGATTACATGCAATTGTAGGTTCTTTTAAAATAAAAAACTGTGTATAATGGGTTAACACGATCTTAAAATAAATTATTGATTTGTACTTGACAATATTATTATTATTATACAATATAGATTTAGGCTATTTATTTTACAGGAAAACTTATTTATAGGTAGATATGCTAGAGGCACACAGTAAGTTTTAAAAGTAGGTAACAATAATGGTCTAACCTTAACCATAGATGTAATTGACAAAAATATTGATTTTCGTGGTTGGGCCAATTATGATAAACCTGATAAGTGTGTAACGTATTAAAATATACTTATATACTTATATATAAATATATATATATCGATGTATGCCGCTAATTTAGAAAAATAAAAAATAACGTATAAATAAGTGTTATATAGGTATACGTACTCACTTGTTATACGGTGCGGGACACAGCGAACCCGCTGGTCTTCAACCGATCACCTTTTACGCATTTGAATTCAAACAAGGGATGGAAAAATTCCCGTCTCAGATCATTCAAAAAGAAAATTAAAAAAAAAAAACCACAAACGTAAACTAGGTATTATGTAAAACAAAATGTGATAACGGTAGATAAAAACAATCGGAAAACGAACTCTTAACGAACGGAACGCGCGCGCGATCGACGACAATCGAAACACAACCGACAAGTACTCGATACGGAATGCGGCCACCGACTAAGCGACAAGAGCGTAATGTTATGTGGTGTGTGGCATGTGTACCGTCGCCGTCGCCGTCGCCACCGCCACCACCTCCGTTGCCGCTCAACAGGTTAAGATATATTCAGGTTAAGATGGGCACAGCCCACGGGAGTTCGGGCGACGGGTCCGGACGAAAACCACGAGGAAAAAAAAAATCATATACGCATACCTATTACGATTTAGGTAGGTATAATATAATATGTGTGCCTGTTTATACCTGTATAATATGTTATAAAGGATCCTTATTTACGCTGCGAGTGAAAAACAAGTTTGGGGAAAAAAAATATGAAACGAAAGAGAGAAAACTGTAAGACACAATAGCAAAACAGCCCTACAATATTTGACGATAAAATAATGTGTACAGGTGAGGGTTATTTTTGTTGAATTGCAGCAACTATTATAAAATACGTCTTATATGATAATAGCGGCCGGCTGCGCTCGGGTAGAACCTATATAATATATATATTATTTATAATAATAGAATTGTTGTGTACAATATATTATTTATACATGCGATTGCTGGTCGAGGGGAAAGAGGTAGTAGGTAATAACTATTATAATAATTGCAGTACCCATGAAACGAGACACGAGTATAATGTGTCAGACTTTTACGCTCTACCTATAATGTACTGATTGAATATTTTTTATACTCGTTATTAACTGTCGTGTATGGTATATATTATAATCAACAGGGTGGTAAGGATAATGATAACATCAATCATATCCCTAAATATTTTTAATAAAATGGAAAATGTATTATTTATAAGCCTTGGCTCGTTGAAAAAATATCCCAATATAATAACGATAAATACTTTGATAATATTATTTTATTTTTAGAATTGTTAAAAACTTAATATAGGACACTTTTTTTTGGTCTCCATAATTTATCTGCTGTTGTTTTTCATCACTCCTGTCGGCTGTCACCGACCTAACGAGTCTATTATATTTATTATTAATATTATAATATAATTATATTATATTTTCAAATTAAACACTACAAATCAACATAGAAAGTGAGCGCTCTGTTCGGTCACGGTTAATAAATTGCATACGAATTGTAGGATGGAGGATACTCTACTGACCAATTAGTGATAGGTAACTATATTTTTATATTTTATTTTAAAACCAATATATACTTAAAAATTGAATTCAAATTAATAATTATTGGTTAGGTCATTTGGTAATCAAAAGCTAAAAGTTTGTGAAAGTAAACGATTTTAGGACTTATTATAACCAAAACGTGTTTTTCGCACAAACATTTATCCAAACCGTTTAAATGTTTATACTTTAGAGTTAAGACTATTATAGAATTAAGGTTTATATTAAAATAATTGGCTGTACAATTTAGCCTTATAAACAATGATCTAAGTTTGTCTTGTCATGTATGTATGATCTCACTTGAAAAAAAATAATAGGCACTTATTATAGACATAATAAAATTACATCATAAAATTACAAACTGCATGATGGCCATACGTCAAGAGTATTTCCTTAGTTCAATTTTATTTGATACAGCTTTAGTGTTTATTTAATCTTTTGTTTGTATCTATCAGTTACAATCATTGCAAAGTCGTAATTTGGAAGTCAAAAATAAAGAGAATAAAAAATTTGTTAATCTATTTTATAAAAATGTGTACCTATGTACACACGACTAAACATAGATAAATAATACCATAAATTATTAAGTATATACATATTTAATTGTACATAGAAGGTGCTACAAACGTTTTTCTTTTTATAGTTAGTGGTCATTGTTCATGACTACATAATAGAAAATGTTATCACAAAGAGCAAAAAAAAAAAAACAATAAAATATTAATAGCTGTAAGTGCTGAGTGCTGACATACTAAAATAAAAAAAATAGATTCTTATGTAATTTTAAATCGTATTTAAATTTAAGAAACAATGATTGAATAATCATAAATGATTTAATTAATTAACTTGAATAATAAATTTTAAAAAAATTAACGCGTTATTCTGATTACAAGACAATTAACTTGTCGAGCACAAATAAAACTCTCATCTCACTATATGAATAATAGAATTAAATGATAATTATTTTTTACAATAACTTAATAGTCTATTTGGTTCATTGTATTTTTAATAGATTTTTAAAAAACAATTATACTTTATTCAAATGTACCTACAAATAATATTAAACAGTTTACCATTATGGCAGTGTAAAATATAATATTATGATCGATCATAGAGTGTTAAATTTGTAAAATATTTGGTATTTGGCCTATTTAGGTCTTATAAGTTGCGGAAGATAATATTTTTTGGTTACATGACTTACAGTAATATTTAGTGATTCGGGTATCTGTCAAATATAAATACAAAATTAATAATTTGTTAGGTGCTCGTAAACTGACGCGCAAATGAATTTTTGGGTGAACGAACACATTCATTTAAGCTGTATCTGAACCGTGGTTGAAGTCCCGCCTGTAATCAGCACA
The DNA here is from genome assembly GCA_036289425.1 of Rhopalosiphum nymphaeae. Lineage (NCBI taxonomy): Eukaryota > Metazoa > Arthropoda > Insecta > Hemiptera > Aphididae > Rhopalosiphum > Rhopalosiphum nymphaeae. The sequence goes on from JAZAQC010000004.1 coordinate 7,593,983, forward strand.
CTTACATTTTATGATTTAAATAATTTGAAAAATTATTTCTTAGATTAAAATACCACACTTTATCACTGAAAAGTAAAAACAATGATACATATTATATGCGTTTTTTTTTTAATTTTGTCTACATTTATAAATTTATAATAGGTAGTATTTATTTAAGTGTAGTTGTTGTTTTAATTTAATAATTATATTATGCGCATTAAATTGTTTTAAATTGGATAGAAATCATTTTTCCTAATAAAATATCTAGTTATTTTAAAAACCATCTGATCATATGAAACAGTTACAAAGAGGTAAAATTGAATATAGAGATAGTTTTGTTCTAAAATTTCAAGTTGACTTAGAACAAAATACATTTTGGTAGGTGAAGTTAAGCCTAGTATACAAATTAATCCCTACAATCAAGAAATTTATTGAATGATGATTATATATTGTATAAGTATCAACTGATACATATTTCTTACTTTTGTGTTCTTGTGTAGAAAGAATTTACCAGCATATATTGTTGCTTTGATATTTTAGATATTTCGGTTCGGCTTTAATATAAATTACTTATGTAAATCTTTGCAATTATAAATATTCAAGTCTTAATTAAAAAATCCCATATTTTATAAATTTTCAATTTCAAAACAATTTACACATCTTTGTGAATTGATGAATTTTTGTCGAAATTTGAACATCAAAAATTTATAAAAATACCTAAATTGTACCAATGTATTTTAAAAATGTATACATATATATATATATAAGGAATACTTGTACGTAATCTTGTATTAAACTTTTAAGGTTTTTATCAACATTTATAAAAATATAACTTAAAAAAAAAATTAAAAATTTCAAATAAATTAATTATTCGTTTTTGAGTTACACCAAAAAAAAAAAAATTGATATTATCAAAAACTGTATTTGAGTAAAAATTTCTGTTCTTTTTAATTTTTTTTTTTTTTGTATATTCCAGTTATTTAAAAAACATTTGGAATTTTTAACATAGACTTCTTTTAAGTACAAAATAACTGAAAAGATATAGTATTTTACCTTAAAAATCAAAAAAATGTTAAATTACTTATCGTATATATAGTAGGTATATACATATTAACAAACAAAAATAATAACAAATACACTTCATTGTAAATCAATACATTGATTACCGCTCAGATACTATAAAAACAAACGTGACTCACACGGAGAACATTTTATAGTTAAATAAATGAAAAATATAACAATATTGATAATGGAAGTGGAATAAAGTAGCACAAAATTTTAATTTAAAAATAAAACCAAAACAAAATGTATGAAATTAGAAAAAAGTAACATAAAGAAATAACAATACTAAATAAGGAGAAAAAAATACATCGAACAAGACGACAGAATACATGAGGTGAGGGGAGAGGAGAAGTAAACATGTGATAGCGTAGTCGGTGTAAGATATGATGATGAGAGCTGTTGGCCACCGGTTTCACTTTTGCAACGTTCAACGGTCCCGCGCGGGCGAACGAGTGTCGCGGGTAAGTTTGCTCAGGCGCGCGATGTCGTACGTTTCGAAGGTACAGATGACGAATTTGGTTACGAAAGGCGGAGACCGAAACATGTGGCGGGCGGGGAAGAATCGATGCTGCGGAATCGTCTGCGACCGAAACGAAATTCGGCTGACGGGATTGCCGTGGGACGAAAAAGTGAGTCAGTGAACCGTTCGGTGACGCGGTACCGATATAACTCTCCGTAGATTTCGCGCTGGCGTCTGTTGACCGTGTCTGCATCCAATAGCTGCCGGACCCGGAAACATCGAGAAGATCCGGCGCTGCTGACGACATCCGCATCCTTAGCTCTTATTATCACTCACTCCGAAGCAGTCTTTGCTACCGACGTATTGAACATCATCGAGTCGGATTTGCTGCTCGCGCCGGTACAGCTATATAGTGGCGTAGCCAGGATTATTTTTCGGGGAGGGCTAATAAATTTTTGTAAAATACAATTTAAGATTTTTGTAGCGATTTTCATAGACCATTAAAAATTAAAATAATTTTTTTATTTTCTTGATATTTCGGGGGAGGAGGGCTGCAGCCTCCTCAGCCCTCTCCCTGACTACGCAGCTATAGCTGCCGTGTTGTCCTCCGTCGTTTTGCCCCAGACGGTCGATACACTCGTGAAACCCCATCGCGCCGTGGGTTACCGGACAAAGTATGTAGCTGATATACCGTAAAACACCGTCCATACTTTAACTCATATTCCGCTGCAGTCCTTACGTCGCAGTCATCCTGTCCGATGTTTTCGACTAAATGAGTGAGAGATGTATAACGGATTCGTGAACGCTATTCGCATTGGGTGCAACCTTATTACCTATGAGATGCCTCAAATGTTTGTGTTACAAAAGATTTCCTTGTTTTACCTGAATTTAATACAATTCCGAATATTCACATAAAATTTGGTGCGACGATAACAGTTTTCATAAATTATTATGATTTAATTATTCGTTTCAAATGCGGTATCGTCAGAGAATTATTTAGGAATTTTGTGCCACAGGTAAGAATAGCCTAGTTATTGTATTATATCAAAATACTCTCCAAAATCCAAAATTTAGCGACCACTGCCCAAGCCTCCTCAGACCCCTCCCTAAATACGTATCTGGATAAATACGAATTAAGAATGAAAACAAAATTAGTTAAAATATAAAAAAAAAAATATTATGTTTGATTTAAATTGTTTACCTCAATATCAACGACTAATTTGAGACGAAAATGAATAATTTAATAGTTCGATTTTTGTATATTTGCAAAATAATAATAACGATTATTTGTCATAAAATTCGTATTTATTTATTTTACTTAGTTTTAGTGCTCTTTAGGACAATTCAACAATACTTTTATATTCGAATAAAATATGTAAGAATATTGTATAACTGAAATGATTACGTGAACGTTGTCGTTTATGGTCCATGTCCCATAATAGAGGTAATCAATTTTATAACACGCTCTGTCAATCGTTAGAAAATTCTTCAACCATGATAATTAATATTATTATGTAAAAAGTATAAACAACGTCATAAACTCATAACGTGTTAAGTTCACACCTTATATGGTAAAGAAAAACAGCAATAAGACAATACTTCTGGTCGATAATCATTACGATTTTATTTTAGATAGGTAGGTATGATGAAAGAGTTTACTTAAAATATTACCCGCTTGTCAGTAAAAAATAATAAGTATTGGCATTGCAAATCAATAATGTATAGGTATATGGCTAACTATAGATATAATGACGCTTAAAGGAAAACTTTGACTTCCCGCAGTTTTTTCCTTGCCATCCGATTCTCGATTGTTTTTCGCGTTGTCGTTAAGAAGTGTTGTTTTATCTATAGTACGACGACATTCTGGCGAAAATAAACTTTTCTATACTTTTCTATTTAGATTATTATAGCACAATCTCTAGTGCCCAATTAAAATTTAATAATTCAGAAACTAATCATTCAAATCGGCAAACCTAAACAGCTCAAAACGAAGCGGAAAAATCTGTGGCGTATAGCATGAAACTTATAATGGCCTTAGTCCTTTAGGGGCGAAACCTCTTTAAACACCTATATAAAATTATTCAACAGTGATGCTATACATTTTTTATCGTCTTTAAATTAAATTATTTTCAATACAAATAATCCTAATATAAATTTTAAAAATATATTTAATGTTGGCCCTCAACTTTGATACACCTTGGGAGTACCGGACTCAATACGTCACCGAGGAAAATAGTAAATTGCGCCTACCAAATCAAACTTTAAGTATTTTTGGTTAGTATTATTTTTATAATATCTAATTAACTGATTAAGTTGAAAAATCTTGATACTTTTTAAATTAATCAAGAAAAAAAAATTAAAGGAAAATGGGTATTTTTAATTTTTAGAAAAATTAATTTTCTTATTTTGTTATAATTCAAAAATGAATAACCGTACGTACCAAATGTTTATATTAGTTAGGTATTTTTTGACAATTCTGATTTTAGTATTTTTTCCTATAAATATCATTAACATTTTTTTTTCTTGGTAACAAAGCTTCAATATTTAATATAAGATTAAATATCTATTACATAATATATTATTTTATTATAATTATCATTATGAATTTGATATTTTTATAACTGCTTAAAAACTATCTAAAATTCAAATTTTTACAAAATTCGTCAAAATTATGAAAATTGCATATTATTTCGTAGTTTAATATTTATTAAATACTCAATTTTTATAGCTAAATGTTGAAAATTGAACACGAGGTTCTTCATAAATAATTCATACTGGAACTTTATAAAAACATAAAGTTGGGTAAATAAAAATTTTTTTATGCATATTTTAACTTCAATTTTGGACGTACGTAATTATATATTTATATCCATAAACGAATAATAATGATTTGGATTACCTAATTATTTATAGTTCGAATATATTCTTTTGTGAGAATTTGAAAAATGTATGTATCATATTATATTTTATATTCACAATGACATTTTCAAAACATTTAAATTAATCGTATGTTATTGCCTATTTAATATTTATACCACAAATTTAACAGTATTGGTATTGGCTGAAAATGTAATAATAAAGATATATTATATTAGAAATAGATAGTAGGCATTTTAATAATATGATAAATTTATTACAGGTTTGAGTAAGACTTACTCTTATAGCCTTTCCCAATACATAGATTTAATAAATATATATATATGGATAGATCAATCTGCTGTATATAATAGGTATCGAATGTAATTCATTGTTGAATAGGTCACTGTATAGAAGTGTTAAATTTTTATTCAATAATAAATAATTCTACACAAATTACAGTTCTGAGCAGTGACAGCCTGCCAATAATACATTTTATATTTATAATGACCATAGTTATATATTTATCTATTAGTATATTATGGATTTATACATAGTTATACATTCTTAAATTACAAAAAAAGAGAAGAAAAAATATATCAAATAACTTATTGGTTCTTAATGTTCTCATGCACTTTACTTGTTAATCAATTATAATATTAAAACTAATCATAAATTGCAATTAGGTATAATTTTTTTACTTTATATTGATATTTAATTTTATTAATATAATATACAATTGAGAATTTTGCTTATTGTATAATAAAACAATTATTATAAGATTCAAAGATGGAATTGGATTTTTTCAAAGGATATAGTTTTTGTACCCCCCTCTCAAACAATGAATTTAAATATTTTATGTAAAAGAAAAACACAACTTGTTAGATTAGTAAGGTTTATTAAAACCAAAATTACTTACAATTGATGATAGTGGTTAAAAGATATTTTCATAGGTACTTTATAAGAAAAATACTTCACAAAATATAATGGTGTACAAGAATGGAACAGTTTCAGTTAAACATTTTTAATACAATATAAATGTGCACAAATTATACAATATATTAAATGCATGTATAATTTCCTGACCTACACAAATAAAATAATATCCTTGTATCTTAAAGATTTAGGAATAAGGTTGTGAGGTTGTTATATTTCTATTTCAAAACCATAACCATTAATTCATAAAACTGCTATTGTAGTTATTATCATAACTTTAACTTTTTTTTTTTCCATTTTTGAACCGACGACGCCGCGGGATCTGCTTTCGCATTTTTGCGCGGCGCAATCATAACTTTAACTATAATTTCAAGAGATCAAGTAGAACACTTTAATAAGAAAATGAAATTAAAAATTAATAAACAATTTTTATTGTGTATCTATGTAAAAATAAAAAATATGATAACTACCATAGTTTAATAGTTGTATAAGGGGAAAGCTTAAAATGCTGTTTATTCTGTAGTAAACACCATATTGATTTTTAGTCTTCTTTGTTTTATACCATTCCACATTGGAAATTAATTTTTGAATTTACAGTTATAGCAACAAAAAATATGTAATAAGATTACAGAAATATAATTGAAAAAAAGTTTTCATTTTTTAGGAGGGAATATCATTATTAATGAGCTACATTTTTTTTTATAACATAAGACTGTAAACTTTGTATCAAATTTGACTTTTGTTTCCACAAATAAATTATTTGAATAGTATTTTGATGAAAACCCACATTTATAACTATTATTAAAGTAAAGTCAATGTCACATCAAACAGATATATAGACAGATAGCTGCTATATAGGTTACCTCATGTTTTCACAAAAAATTATTTTAATATAAATTATAATTAATCTACTAAAAAAATTAAAATGATTTAAAAGATACCCAAAACTAACTCAACATTATTTCAATTAAATATTGTTTATATATTATATTATCAAGAGAATTATAAAATAATTTTGATATAGAAAATACTGTAAGTTTTTAACAATTCATCAATATTACATTTAGTTATAAATATTAAATACAAAAAAAAAAAAAATAAATACATTAAAAAAAACTGATTTTATAATTAATAGTCAATTGGGGAACATATAATTTGTTTTTGTGCATGAAAAATGCATCGACTAGATATAAAATAATTCATCACATAGTGAATACCATGAATATTTAAAACATTAACCAAATTTCATTTATGGTTAATCCTTCTTTTTTGTATCTGCTTTATCATCTTTGGTACTTTTGAATGCTTTAGTAGTATAATCAAATATACCTCCAAAGAATATTGCACATATCAAGTTTTCAAATGGTAACATTGGCTCATGTATACCCAAAATCATTGAAGAAAATACCTTGAAAAGAATAAAATACAGTTAATTAATTGTATATACTACAAATGTACAATATGATTCACCAACTATAAATATGTATTTAGTCTTGAAACTATTAAATTTTGTTAGGTTTTAATGCATATTATTAAACATATACATACATAAATATAATATGTTATTGTTTCAAAAATTATAATTTAAATTTTTACAATGATTAATATAGTTTGTTTGAAATTGAAATAGAAAATACAAATAATAATATCCAGTAGATATTGATACATATAAAATATAATATCAAACAAACTTGTTTGTTAACAAGTTGATTATGTTTTACTTTTATTATAAAAAAATAGACATTAATTATTCAATTCTAAATAAAAAAAAGATAATCAATTAATTTAAAAATACAACATATTTAACTCTATTTCTGTACTCAATATGATAAAATTGAATAACAGTTTGTTTAACTTATGCAACAATATTCTAAGAATTATTTTTTAAATGAATAAACTAAATCTATGATAAGCATTTAAGAATTAAACGTTAATGCAAAATAAATAACAAAACGAAAAAAAACTTTTTTTAATTGGTGTATTATCTTATATAGAAATTATAGTAAAAATATACAGACGCCTTATGAGAATTTAACCATTGCAATTTCTCCTGAAATAATGGGGATATCAAAATTATGTATTTTTTAAAGACTCGCTAGGACAAAGATTACAAGTATTTCATATTTTAATTTAATTTAATGTTTTGGTTAAGTTAAGAAAATAACTTTTTCAAATAAATCGAAGATAGCACTTTTGTAAATTTTATTTTTCTGTAAATGTTGACATTTTAACATTTTATTTTTTATTAGCATTGTGATTTTTAATATATTTTTTTTTAGTTTTGATAATATTTTTGTATTATTATTATATAGGTTAGATTAGGCTCATGTTTGATAACACTGGCACTTATATGGTATTAAAAACAATAAAAATCATGAGATTAATGAAAATAAAATGTTAAAACGTCAAAAGTTTAGAAAAATAAACTCTACAAAATGGCTATCTTCGATTTTTTTTTTAGAATAATTAAATAAAATATTATTTTTTAACTTTATTACCAAAACATTAAATTAAATAAAAATATGAAATTCCTACTTGTAGTAGTTGTCCCTGTAAATCCTAAAAAAATATATAATTATATCTCCATTATTTTAGAAGATATCGCAATGGGTAAATCCTCATGGGACACTGTAAATTTTAAGATTTCTAAGATCTAATTATTATTTTAGGTACAATATAAGGCTTGTTTTACATGGACAAGTATTGTACATGGAATATTGAAATTTGTACTTTTTACAGCAAAAAAGGCAAATTTTACATGAGGATTTAAACAATGTAAATTAAAATGCATAGTATGTAGATTGTGAGTTGTGACCATGTTAATCATGCCTTATATTTTAAAAGATAAATTTAGATAAAACTCTTTCAGATGTTTTATTTAATCTAATTTGAACATTATTTATAAATTAACATTAAAAATATATTTAACAAACCTTGAAGTAAATGAAGAAACCGATGACAAAAACATAAACAAAAGCATGTGGAGCTGATATCAAATCACTTTTAATATCAAGTACAAACACCACCGATGCTATAATGCATGCCTTAGTAGTACTGCAAAAAATAGACTTAATATAATACAATTTTAAAAATAACATAAATCTGTTTTACATACAAACTTGGTTGTAATGTTTCAATAGATGTGGGTGTCCACACTCCTCGTAATAGTCTTTCAATAATTTTTGTAAACGAAGCACCATTTCCTGGAGTTAATAAATGATATGTCCAATGTTGTTTAACAAAGTTATAAGTATATTAATAAATCATAAGTTTTAATACCTTTAAGAGTTCCGATTAAAATCATTATGATGTAGGCATTGGGATAGAGTTTAGCTGCATGCAATACACCATCATGTACCTTCTTGCAACTAGAAATAACTTGTTGTTACAAGAATACAATAACGTTAAAGCAAATACATACCGATATATTTCTTTCATAACAGAAAACACTAATTTTACAGGAAGAAATTTTGCAATACTGTATCCAATATCAAATGGCGTGTAAAAAACTAGATACCTAGGAAAAATCAGTATAAGACAGATAATGATTACAGATCAGAATGATTAAATAGTTAATTACCATACGGCTGAAGCAATAACAAGTTGTTGAGTATTTTTGAGTGGTGCTAGTGGGGGTTCGCCGAGCAGCATAGCACTCAGCATGCCTCCGGCAAAGACTACCAGCATTGTAGACAACCAACAGGAAATAGGATGCTTGCGTGAAAACGCCAATGCTCCTGTGGGACACATGCACACACAAAAGTAAGTAATGATATTCGCAGATTTAAAACAATTGTTCCACTATTACCTGGACCGAGGTCGTCACGGACATGGAGCGCACAGAGCACGCTATGCGCAACGTCGAAATACGGGTACATCTTCCATTTGGTGACTTGGCTGGCAAACTCCAAAAACGATTCGGCGTCCATGGTCCGTCCTATATTAGCACATAAAAAATATTATATTATTATAACCTGCATAAGTCCCTCGATCTACATTACAATAGTCAATAATACAGCTATATACAGCTATGGTGATCTCCAATGGGGTACCTACCAAAAATTGTGGCAGGATCTGTGCGGTACACTGTCGGCGTTTACCGGGTGAATTATCTATCATTAAACAGGCAGACCTGCCAGCGGACTGTGAGATAATTATAGCACCATGCCCCGGCGAGTAGCGTGTCCGCCGTCCCGTTGGTGTATAAATAAAACGCGCGACAAACGACGACGGGCACCGTGCGCGCTACGGACGACGCTCGCCGTTGTCAGTGTCACGAAGACGGTCGTTCAGGCGTTGTGCGATATAATATTATATATTAACGTTTAAAATATAACTCACGGCGTCTTCTCCAACTGCAGCTTTCGACTGCCGTAAGGCGTAGCGTAAATATAAAACAATGATTAGTGACTCAGTGCACACTGATACCACTACCAAAGAACACTGTTAAAGTGTTAAGTTTAAACACTAAACTTTAGTGTTCGCCATAGAGCATAGACACCTTGACAAGCATACTATACTATCATGAACCATCTTATATAATAAATCTTTTTTTCACTCATTTCATTGTTTGCTGTTGTCTCTTGTTAGTTTTTTAAGTAGCAACATGAACTAAGATATTTTATATATTTATTAGATAATACCTCCATAGCACGCGTATAGTTGCATGTTTAACTACGTTATCACTAAACGGCTGCCGCCAACACTGAACAGATAACAACTACGCTGACTTGTACTGAGTCAATACGTAACATGCAACAAACTTTTTATTGGGCGTTGTTAACTGATCATGATAATTGTTGACTGGTCAACTTACTGGTCACTAGCATTTGACATTAAGGCAATTTTTTTGCTGCTGCTGAATACTCTCATGTTTTAATCTGTGTACTAATAAAATTATAAAACCGAAGAGTTCGTTGGTTTTTTTTTTTTTATTTGAACACGCTAATCTCTAGAACTAGCCTATAGGTACCAGTAAGATTTGAAAAATTATTTTTGCATTTGATAGCCCCAACTCAGTATTTATTTTGGCGTATTTAAAAATTATTATAAAGAGGGGATGAGAAATTTATTATCATACGTTAAAAACCATACCATCCTTTAAGGTTTCTAATACTTGCTCACTAGATCACTAAATAATGTACAGTTAAACACTTAACATGGTATATACCATTCTACATTGAATACCAATTAGTCATTATTTTTATAGTGAATAACAGTGGCGTAGTCATGGTGGGAGAGGGCAGTGGGCTATACCCCCCATCGGCTGTATCAACTTGGTATAAAAATTAACTGTTTTTGTTTATTATTGATTATGTTTTTTTAGTAGTTTAGGTTTGGCCCCCCCCCCATTTTAAAATCCTACGCCACTGAATAACAATACCTACCTAATATATTGGTTATTATAAATTAGATCTGAAATAAATTTAAATTTTTAATTTACATTCAAAAAATATTCTTTGAGTTCTAACTCTTTAATAATTACTATCCTACCTACTATCATCACCAATATCCTATAACACAATAATAAATTTAATACAAAAATAATAGTATTATATAAATATTTATTTTTGCTATAATAGTTATTAATTAAAACATCTAACATCATGATTCATGAGTCATGATTTAAAAAAAAAACTTTTCTTTGTTTATTAACCAGTTTATCATTATTTAATATTTATGTCTATTGTCCGATGAACTGATAATAAAAGTGCTATAAAAGTCTTTAAGGACAATAAAAATAATTAATTATATATTATAGGTAATAATACAACATAATAAATTATAATAATGTATAGCAATATTAGAAAATAATATAGCAAAATATCAAAATCCTTATGGTTCATATTTTGCAATATTGTATTACTGCAGTATAATTTTAATCTTTACAATGTGGAAAAGCTTCGTTTAGGCAAAGTTGCTGATATTTTAAACAAAAAACGGATGTTTGAATAAATATCTTTATTATAGTTTTGTAAGGCTTCTAATTAATTTTTTGTTAGATTTTTACAGCTTGAAGCTAATTTGAGTTTCCATACTTTGAGTCCAGACAAAATATTGTGCTTATTGATAGTAGAAAAGTATAGATCGACTTTTGAAATTCTGTTTTATCGTTAGATATCAGTAAACTTTGAGTGAAATAAGCATTCAAAACTTAGGGATTTCAGCAAGAGTTTTGTAATAAAATATAAATATACTTTTTAACTAGGTATACATTTCACAATTATTTACAATCAATGTTTTGGTATTACCTCTTAAAATATTTTTATGATAGGTAAATCTTTTCTTAAGCTGAGATATGAAAGGATCTATATACTTCAGTCTAAAAATATTTTATTTCTATACTACGAATTTACAACTGTATAGTAATACAGTCGTGTTCTGCTGGCGCGTCGAATTATCGAATGCGGCCCGCATACAGAACAGCACCTTTGAATAGAAATCGGACCATAGGCGCAATTTCAACTATTGACTAATGATTTGCGGTGGCTGAATATATTAAACTCAATTAAAGACAAGCTGACCTACTGGCGCCAAAGGTTTGACTAGGACTGTGAATTTGTAGAAAAGTTCATTTCTTTTTGGTAATTGTGAAACTTAGCTATGTTAGTACATAATTTAAATTATGTAATAACAAATCCATTTATGAAACTTTTATTTTGTATTTGTTTGCATTTTTTAACGTTTTTAATTTTTTAAGTCATATTTTCATTTTCTAGTATTTTTAATTAAATTTCGTCAATTAACATCTTTAAAAACAATGTTTCAGCCGTTTCAGGCGAATAGCATTATTAAAAATTAATTTACTTCAGAATCAAAATTCAAATAAAATCAACTTTTTTATAATTTTTTTTTTTTAAATAAATACATTTTTATGCATATAATATACTAATATCAATATAAATGTTAAATTAAACACCATTTTATGTGCATTTTATACCATAATTTTTGCCATTTTAAATGCATTTTTTAAGGTTTTTTATTGCATTAAATTCACAGCCCTAATGATAACAGATGGAAAACACACACACACACACATCATTATAAAATAAATATATTCATTGCCCATTCATCCCGTTTAAAATGTAAAATAAAAATAACTTAATAATATTAAACTTTTTTATTTACTTAGATAGTATACTATTGTATACAATAAAATATTTTAAAGCATTATAATTTTGACTTTCTAATGAATTATAATTTAATAATTTATATCAATAACTGAAAATTTAGTACTTAAAATCAGTTACCAACGCAATTGTTGGTGGAAAACATATATAAGTGCTAAAATGAGATGAGAAGAAAAAGTTGTATCGTACGAAAGCTCAAAAATCCTAGGTACCCGTTATGATTGATAACGGATATAAAATTCAAAATTTACCGTTCAAAAATTCCAAACGTTTAATTTTAATTGACAAATTTATTATTTGATTACAATAGATTATCACATAGTGAGTGAGACTGTGAGCAGTTTTGTGTTATAACATATTGTTAGCATACTTCGTAAGCATCCATGTAAGCTTCGTGTAAAATGAATTTTACAAAAACTAACCTAACCTAATCTAAAGTGTTACTTGCATTTTATTTAATGATCAAAAATATTGATTTTTACAAAAAATGACCAGTGGTAATGTTTCGTTAAGGTGTAAAAAAATGTTCTATTAGAATAGAGATTGATAAATCAATGACTGCAATTGTTCGTGACTTCGTGTCGGTGGTGAACAATATGCATTTACACGAGATGACATCGGATTTCCAGTTGAACATATTTCCACTGTCATTGATACCAATTCTGATATAAATTATAGTAAATGAACAAGAGGTAAATCGAATTATTATAAGTTCTGTAAAAATACAGAACAATAAATAAAAACTAGATCCGTCAGCCTTATTCTCTATGTTAGTTCTGTTACACCATTACCGCTAGACGTGAATACGCGACGCACGTATTCTAGTATTCTCGTCCATGGCCTATGGGGCGAACTGCCGTTTATTCTTCAATCCTTATCGAATTTTCAGTGGCGACGCTAGGGACGAGCAAGGTAGGGCCATAACCCTATTTGAAAATATCTGGCGCTCTGGCCGTATTAGTGGCCCTACCTAGAAAAAAATCCTGAATGTTCGTTTTGCCCGTTTACGCTATAGGAGACGTCTTTAATTTATATTGTTTTATTTAAATGCTATAATAAACCATTCGTATACACAATTGTTATTAGCTCTACAGTTATATTTATTTAATTGACCTGACAACGTTTTCCGTCTGTCTATTTTTTGCCTTTTTACAATGTTAAATAATATGTTAAATACTCTTAGTATTTTAGTAATTATTATATTGTAAATATTGGTATTAAATTTATCTTTAATTAAAGTTGTTAAGGTATTCTACTGATTGGAGTACTTATGTTGTATATTTCAATGGTGTTAGTGCCTAGTGGTATTACCTAGGTTTTAGAAGTAGGACGTTGATGACTTTTGAATTTATTTCTCATTATTCCTATAAAATGCCATCTTGGCTAAAAATTCGTTTCATGCTTCTATTTCAGAATATACAAATTTTATTTTACATTTTTGAGCGTTTTTAGACTTTTAGTTATAAATGCATGATTTTAATTTTTAATGTCATAGTTTTAGGTCAATTTTTATATTATTGGCCATTATTAATAATTTTTGTATAATATGGCCAATATGGGGCATTTTTCTTAAATTTTAGATTTTAAAGAAAATTTGTTCAAAAAAAATAATTGCATTATTATCTATTATTGATGGATTTTTGTAGTAACAACTAACAAAAGTTATAGTTATTATTTATTAGTTTATCAATAATAAATAATAATCACCATTCTATTTCTTAGTGCTTATTATACACATACGCTACTCCGATCATCACGTTTATCGACTATTATATTTATAAATTGTATGGAATAAATACGATTAACAAGATTAAATTGATATGGACGTTATGATTGACGTATTAATTAGGTATTGTAAATGGAACTACCTATTGTCAGTAATGATTCGGCATTCACAAAATTTCATATACTTGTTTTCACTGTATATTAAACTTAAAATATAGGTAAATGTTTACCAAATTTTGTTTACGAACATTTTTTTATATTTTTTAGGGTATTAAAGCATGTTTTTTGGATTATTTTTGATACTTTCTTAGGTCATCAACATCCTATCTCTAGTGATAACCTAACTAACATTTATGTTTTGTTTAATATTTTTATTATCTGTAGTATTACTTTGTTTCTATGCAAATAGAGTAGGTACTAGGTATTGTAATTACTATTTTATTAACCTACACTAATGTGGATGGATGTTTATTGTTGGCAGAAAAGTTGGCAATAATACTGAAATTTTTATTGAATTTGGACAATGGAAAAGACAACCAACAATAAGTAATGTTTTAGACAATATATATTTAATTTATATACCTATCTAACTGTAAAAAAAAAATATGTTATTTATTTAATCAGACAGACAGAAATTGAACTCAAAGGCAAGAATAGAAAACATTATTATGTGAATATGAGAACAGTTAAAAAAAAAAATTCAGCGTATGGAAATCATGATAATTTTATCATTTTTGAGAACTTTAGAAAAAATATTTATGTAAGTATTCATGTGCATTTTAAACAATATTTTGTGTGTTTTCTTTTAATGTTAATTTATAATATTAAAACCGAGTATTATAAATAAATAATTTTGTTAAATTCAAATAAGTATTTAACTGAAAGAATTTGTTTGTAGCTATTTAGAAGTAAGTCAACACATGTTTGTCAATAATTTCTTTGTTCTAATAGTGAAATTATATTTTTGGGATCATTTAGACTTAAGAAATTATTAAAAATAATTGATAATCATTTGTTATGATTTAATTGATTTATTAAATTTAAGCATGGCATTATGGAAAAAGCAGTAACAAATATGTTATTACAATATACATCTAATCTACACTATAGTATATAATTGATTTTTAAATTACTTTGAATATAATTATAAAATGTTTCAAACACTTATAGTGTTTACATTTTAACTGTGTGTTCAAGTCAAATTCATTATAAACAACAATATATTTATATGTTTTTACAAGTATATTATATTTTAGGAAGATGGGTATACAAAAAATATAACTAGGTATATGTTTAACACACTATATTTACATTACTTACTGTTTTGAACATGTAAACCTATGTATAAGACTAATATAACACTAATACCTATGTAACACTAATAGTAATTTTATAGCTGTACAATTAAACTTGAATGTAAAAGTTACTAAATGGCACAGTTGACATAATCCATGAGGTAATTAAAAAAAAATTGGACATTTTAATGTTTAGATTTCAGAAAGAGAAGGTTGCTGCCATGCAATATTGTGATACCAAATTGGTAAGTTTGATTAATATATTAATTAAATTGTTGCCAGAACTAATGACAGCAGAACAAACTAATCTCATTAAACCGTTTATACAAAGTACATAAAAACAGTGAGTTAGTGAAAGCGTTGAAAGTTGTCATGGGAAGTACTAAATTGTATGTGAAAAAGAGAAAACCATTTCTTAGCAGGTTACGGGGGCACGGGACAGTGGATACGACGATTTGCCTAATAAATGATCCCAGAAACTTAGTCCCCGAAAAAATAACCACGAAAAAAATAACTCCGTGAAAAAATAACCATCACGGAAAAAACGATCGTGTTTCTATCTAATTATAAATGTGTAATACAATGTCAATAATTTATAAATATAAAACAAATAGTCAATTTTTTTAATCACGGTAAGTTTGTTTGAAATATCAATAATATATAAATAAATATTCACAAATAATGTGTAATACAATTTCAATAATATAATCATTTTAAACAAATAGTAAATTTTTTCAATCACGGTAAATTAGTTTGAAATGTCAATAATATATAAATAAAAAAAGTCTATATTATATTAATAATATTAAATGTCAATTATAATACATAAAAAAAATATATATATATAATATCTATTAATAATAGACTAATTTATTAATCTTATTTTATAATCATATTTTCAAATTGAAGTAAATCTTTTTTTAAAAATGTGCACTTCAATTATAACATAATGTTGTTAATCTTTTTTGAACGGTTAGGTAGATGTATAATAATTTATCATTATTTGTAGGGACATAAAAATTGTACGTAGGTATGTTATAAATTGTATTATACGTTATACGTAATGACATAATACTAATATTTAGATTAATTTGTAAAATCTTACAAAATCTCATATGGGGTTATTTTTTTGCGGTACCGGATAGGACAGAAGCAAAAATCCAGGAGAACTATTATTCTCCTATAACTTGTCTAAAGGTAAAGTTATTAGACTATATACACATCATTATGGATTTAATACATAAATTAATAAAATTAAAATTTTATAAAAATAAAAATAATAAATTATAGTAATTATACGCATTTTAAGATAAATGATAAATATAACAATATTTTAAGTAAATAGAGCTTTTAAATATAAGTAGATAATATTTATCAAAGAAGTTAATATTAAAAAAAAGAATATATCATCGGTACATATTTTATACTACTTTGAGATAGAAGTTAATATTGATTTAGTACAAGTTGATCATGCTGAGATGAACTAAAATGTAGTTAAAGAGGATATGCTTTAAAAAATATAATTATGATTTTATTATCGGATATTAGTTTTTTATGTTATATATTTAGGCTCCGATAAGGTAAATAGCCAACAATTACAAAATGTACAATTTGCTGTTTACAAATAAATAGATAAGAATATTTAAAAAAAATTGATGTTTTTATTATTTAATTGTTTTTGAATTTTAGTATTTATTTTTTTCGTTTTATATAGGTATAGAGTGAAAATTTTGAAATTGTGGAGGTGGGAATACCATAAATATCAGGAATAAATATTGTATACTTATTTTCATAATATAATAACGTATAAACGTAAAATACAATTTTATGGTAACAATATAATATAATGAACAATTTAACTCAACCATTGAGCATTTGAGTCATAGAAAAAAGATAAATGTGTTGTGATTGACTATTGAGTAAATAATCAATCATGTCTATCCACATATATATACTAATAGTATCAGTTTATATCTAACATCTGTGTGTCTATCACAGAATGTTATCAAATATTAGGTGATTATGATAACAACGGCGGCGTTGAAGCTTTTTACTTTTTTAGTTTTCTTATCAGTATCATCGTTTATCGCATAATTGATAAATGATAATATTTGCATTTATGGTGTATACCGCATTATCGCACGTCTGCACTTGCGCGTGGTTGTCATCTTATACTAATTACATTTCTGTCGTAGCACATCACTAGTAGCACACTTTTCGTTGCCTTTGAGTGTTTCATCCATAGTCGTCCCGCTGCTCCACTGTTGACCTTGCTTTCCGACGTCCCTCCCTTCTTTCTCGCGTAGTAGAGTGAAATAATAACAATTAAAAATAAAATTTAACTAAAAACATAACTTATCGTACTTCGTCTATTCGTTGACCGTGATCCGTGACCTCTAAGAGGTCGTTCTGTAGGTAATATCTTCAGACTCGCGGTTTTAAAATAGAGCGCAACAGCGGACGCTCTTGCAGTTGCTCAATTGATAGCGGAACAGACTACTGACAATACGTTACTGTTCGTCGCCAATCATCTCGATGAACATGATTAAATAGTCGCTCGTTAATACACATATATATATATATTTAAATTTTTAGTCTTCTTCCCGTGCTTAAAAACTCAAATTGTTGTTAGTTTTAGTTCGTTTGTACACCAGGTAAGGATTTTTTTTTAAACTTTAATAATAATAATGATATTATTATATATTATTTTTGCTTTTAAGAACATTATGGAGGAAGATCAAAAAAGATTCATTGAACGGGGCTCTCACAAGGGAAAAGGACTTGCTGTTTTCACCAGTGGTGGCGATTCACAAGGTACTGAATAATTTTCAATTTTTTTAGTTACATATGAATGATTTAAAAATTAATTAATTATTATGAAGTAAACCAGAAAATAACTATTTCTTTATCTACAAGAATATTAGTTGGGTTTTTAGAGGATTGGAATAATTTTTGAGTAAAGAATATACTTATTTTATTTTAAAAATGTTTTATTATTGTACATCAGTACACATATTTAGCTATTTTTCAGACTTTTAGAGCTCAAACTAAGTAAAACCAACTATTATATAATGCTGGTTTTTAGAGTTATATTTCATTATAATATAGAAAAGTAAAATTTAAGTTTATTTAAAGTATTAAACTTTATAAATAGTAATTAGTTAAGTTATTCAGAGAAATTACTTCACCAATAAAAAAAAAAAAAAGAATTAATATTTTAAATAATATTATGTTAACAGTAGCAATTATTTTAAGATTAAATTTCTCGGTATAAAAAAATATTATTTTACTAATATATATTTAAATTTCTAAACTTAGAAATCTATAATTATTTTAGAACATATTTAATATATTACTTTTGATGTTGGCTAGGCACAGCCAGATATGTAATTTTTTTAGAAACCCAACTCATAATAAAACTAACTATATTATTTTTCTTGTTTTCAATAGTTCTTTAATTAATTTTTAATATCATATTTTCCTAAAATTTTAATAGTCTAAAAGATTTTTAAAAATTATTTTTATTTTGACAGGTATGAATGCTGCTGTCCGTGCAGTTGTTCGTATGGCTATATACCTTGGCTGCAAGGTTTTTTTCATTAAAGAGGGTTACCAAGGTATGGTGGATGGTGGGGATAACATAGAAGAAGCTAATTGGTCTTCGGTGTCATCTATAATACATAAGGTGTGTTAAGTAAAATTCACATAATTTATGATTTTATTTTTTTTTAGAAGGTATGTTTATATAACTATTACACACATTTTGATAAATATTGTGTTCTCATAAATATGTATTATTATTAGTTCGTGCAGTGTATTTTAAATTAAAACTCGTTTTGAATTTTTATAAAGTTGCTAGGATTAGTTAGTCATACAAGTGGCCCAAAAATATATTTTACTGTTGCAATTTAATAAAAATAATAATTATCTGAAATAAATATGCTTTCATGTAATAAAATAGAGGGCCAAGGAATTCAAATTAACTTATACATTTTAAACATTTTAAGTCAGTAAATGTTACAATATAAAATAAGTTTAATGATGAATATTATAACATTTAATTGATTTTTATATATCTTAAAACAATAATCTGATCTCATTTAGAAAATTGCCATATGTTATTGTTAATTTTTGCATCTCCATCTGTAGTATTTGAATTTTAATAAAATATTGACTTGTGTATAACTTACTTATATGGTGATTTTATAATATATATATAGTCATATTTGTTAAATAACTACATTTATGGCTACTCTTTTAACATGACCTCAGTAAACCAAGTAAGGCTGAGTTATATTACAACTTTGATGATCAGTAAAATGTATAAGGAAAGTGACATTATTTTAAAGTTAAACTAATTTGTAATTTGTATTATGTCCCTATCTTTATTCATTAAAATATAGTTCTATTTGTTAGTGGTTAAATATTGCAAAATTGCATTATAAATTTATTGCAAATAATTTTGTTTTAAATTATATTTATACTATTGTCTGGTGTATCAATCTGCTTGAGATGTTCTTTACCTTATTGAGTTGTATTATTTCTGACCTTCAAATAACCCCTAGTATAGCTTATAGAACATTACTGAATACATGTATTTTTTATTTATTAATAATTATAGATTTAAATATTTTATAATTTAGGGAGGTACTGTAATTGGTTCAGCACGCTGTATGGATTTTAAAGAACGAGCAGGACGAGTAAAGGCTGCTTGCAACCTGGTTAAACGAGGAATTACAAATTTGGTAGTAATTGGAGGTGACGGTTCTCTAACAGGAGCCAACCTATTTAGACAAGAATGGTCTAGTCTTCTAGATGAGCTATTGCAGACTTCACAGATTAATAAAGCAGAACGTGAAAAATATGCACATTTAAATATTGTTGGAATGGTTGGTTCTATTGATAATGATTTTTGTGGTACTGACATGACAATTGGTACGGATTCTGCATTACATCGCATTATGGACGCAATTGATGCTATTGTGTCAACAGCCTATTCACATCAGAGAACATTTATTATGGAAGTAATGGGACGTCATTGCGGGTATGATTGTTAATTCTAATTATTAAATAGTTTTAAAACTTGGTATTTTTTTTAAGAAAATTGAGAAAACTCCAAAAATCGGGTGATTCTATGGCTTTAAGATTTATTAAATATTAGATAGTAGTAATCGCAAAAAAATTTCAAAGATTATTATAATATCTTTTATTAAAAAGAAATGCATTTCTTTGAAATTTCTCATTCATTAAATACTTTATTAAATGTTTATATAAACGATTAAGTTCATTTTAAATTTAAATAAAACAAGTTGTTTAATATTTTAGTTGTATCTTAGTTCTTACAATCTCTTAGACTATTTATTGACTAAATCAGTAATTGTAAATGCTTAATTATTGAATGACAATTATTAGTTTATTGTGATATCTGGTAATTTTGGCGGGCCATTTATTTTGTATAAGTCTATTTATTGAAGTCTATAATAAATAATTTGCTAAAGGTTCAAATTAAATGAAATTTTATCAATATTCATTTTTAATAATTGATAAAATAATTATATGTTATAATAAGCAATCAATAAAATGGTTTGAAAAATTGTATTATTACAGTTCTGCATTTTGTTTTAATTATATTGATATTAACACATATTTTATCTTGGTAAATATGACTAATTTATTTTGTAATTTGTAATAGATGGATTTATTTTTTCATAACATTGCTTCAGGCTATTCTAAATAGACAATAGTTAATCAAAATATTATACTCTAAGATTTTAAACTTGATTTTTATTTACACCAATTACTGATTTATTATATTTTAATTAATTTAAATGAATACTTCATTTTGCTATTTATAATTTAGACTTTCTTCATGAGCTAAAATTGAGTTTATTATTTACCTTTAGCAAAACATACATTTTTTTTATATCTCTGTTTTAATACATGTTTAGAGTGTGTTCATGCTAAGACTAAATATATGCTAGTACTAAATATTTTAGTTAGATGACCTTATATTGAAATAGGGTTTTTGGGGAATGAAAGAGAGTACCAAAATATACATTTTCAGAAAAAATTTAAAATTGTTTTAACACTTTTGGTACTTGCTTGCACAATATAACTTATTTTTCATAATAGCAATACCTTTTTTTTCTATAAATTTAGGTAGAGTATTTAAAAAAAAAAATTTTTTTTTTTAAAGTTTTTTCTTATTACAAAATTGGCTAATGAAATATAATAAAATCTATGAATAATCTGTTCTTGACTAAATTTTAAGTAGAACATGTTCTATTATTTATTTTAACTATCTAATAAATTGTTCAAAGTTTCCACCTTAAAACAGTGTTTATTTAATCTTCTCTCTAGTTATTTAAACAAAAAAATTTAGATATGAATACTTAAATTCATGTTTGTAATAAATTTTGTGAACTGTGAAGGTTATAAAAGCTTATTATATTCACAAAATGTTTTAATTTTTAAATGTGATAGAGTGTATTAAACTTTATCCAATTTTTAATCACAATGTTATATGATAACCTGATGAAAATCTTGAACAGTCATAGAATCACCTAAAACAGGTTTTTTTGGTTTTTAGATTTTTAATCCTTATCAACATATTAGGGAAATTAAATTAGTAAACTAGCTAAGTCAATTATTGTATTTTAATAGAAATTTAAGGTAATAGAAGTTAATTATGAAATATTTTGTTTATTATAGTTGTGGTTTATATATAATTCGAGTTACCTACTAGTTACTAAGTATAATTAAACAAATATAACTTTTTATTTTTCTAATTTTATGAATAATACATTATTTTTAATAATTTTAAATATTTTTTTTAATAGCCTTTTGTTTATGAAATTTATAAATTGAGTAGTATTTGTTAATCCACTACTTATGAAAAAAAAAATCCTATAGGCATATATTCAAACGTATTTATTTTTATATATATTTACTTATCATTTGAAGCTCGTAAGTAATTGACTTGGCTTCGATTTTCGTTTGATTGTCTGGTGAAATTAAATTATCTATTGAATATTAATACTTCTCCATATTAAAACTTGGTCTATCTCTTCTTTTTATAACAAAATAAAAGTGATTGAAGTGTTCTTGTTTCAAGTTTAATAACGCCGCTGTTGCATATAAAGGTACCTTGCACTTGTCACAGCCCTCACTAGTGAAGCTGACTACGTGTTTATACCAGAGATGCCACCACCACGTGATTGGCCGACCAAACTTTGCACCAAATTAGAGCAGGCAAGGACTATACTATAGAAAGAAAAACAATACATGATCATTACCTTAACCTGAAATTCTTGCCAACTTCTTCTCTGATATGTATTTACCAACACATCTTTAAATCTATTAACAACCGCTCGCACATTTTGATTTTATAATTTATATATATATATTATACTAAAGCATGATTATCCCAGTGTTATATTTTATCTGTCTTTGCGCTTAACTATTTTAAATTTTAAGTTTTATTCTTGCCTCATTTTGTAGATAAGGTCATAGGAAGCTCACCGCGCAAATTCATTTTATCTATAGAGTATAAAGAAAACTGGTCTGATTTGTTTGTGGCTATGTCGCGGGGTGAAGTGTACAGTAGTGGCAAAAACGTAATATTAATAATAATAATATAATATTTACATTTATTTATTCAATAACAATTATAACTACATACCTATACAAAGTGTTTATTATTTAACGCAAGGCACTCATTTTATCTTGTTTAAAAAAATAAAAATCAATTACAATATATCTGATTCATTTTTAGCATCATAGTAATTAGCGATAAATTATTTAAATAATTTTTATGATATTTTTAATTTAATATTTTGATAAATAGTATGGTAATTATAAGTAAACAAAATGAAAAATTGTTGACAAAAATATAGTGTCTTGCATTAAAAAAAAATTTGCTCTGTATAACTCATATATGTATTATATATTCATATACATTATATACATTTATGTATATAGTATACAAATATGTATACATAAATTATTGTCATGTATAATATTGAATTAGTGGATGTTTAGAAATGTATGGTGGGAGTGTGCTATATTAAAAAAAATGTGCAGGTATTTAGCTTTGGTTACGGCATTGGCGGCAGAAGCCGATTTTGTGTTCATTCCAGAATGGCCGCCTCACCAAGATTGGGCGTCGAAAATGTGTAAAAAATTGCTACAGGCAAGACTGACTTCTGTTTTACCAGCATAAAAATATGATGCATGAGTTGTATTAGTCCGCCAGTGTGTTATATATTATCCTTATACATTGCATTAATTATTATATATTATTATACTTTGGTTGTAGCTATATTATGAAATTATTATTAATCAGTGTAATTCCATTAAATTTGGTTAAGAAATTGTACATAATATAGTGTTACAAAATGATCATAGAAAATATATTTTAATTTTTTAAAAGGATTTGGTTACAAATTATTTTAGAAGTACTGTTGCATAAGTTTGACAATTTTGAGGTTCTATTTACTTTTGTTATTGTTCTTTAAGTGAGAATTCATAAATATTTATTTTAAATTTAAAAAATACACTGATTATAATATATTATTTTTATGAAAGTTTAACCACTGTGCATTTTCTATTTTAATGTTGATATCACTTAACTTTACCGTTTTCATTCAAGATAGTTGATTTACTATGTACCTACATTAATTAGTTGAGTTTATTGTTTACAATTTTTATTTTTATTTTTCAAGAATTCAAGCTATTGTTTCAAAATATAGTTCATGTTATATTTTTGACGTGTCAAATTGTAACATTAATTTAACCAATATACTATATATAGTATTTGCCAATTATTTTGACCCAACTTTTATGAATCAAATGATTATTAGACGAATAATGATCATTGATCATAATTAATTCATAAATTATTTTATGTAACAATGAATTATTGTGTAAGTGACTAGGATTGATTGTGGTGCGTTTTGTCAATAATGACTTTAGATATAATGTGTAAGACTGTACGAGGAAGAGTAATAATTATTTAAGTGTTCAATGATGCATGTATTAATTGGACTTTAGAACAAGGATGGCAAAATTTTATAATTTAGCTATAAAAATATTGTATTTGACTTTAGTTTATTTGTGTGTTAGCTATGTAAAAAATGCAGTAGGTATACAAATATTAAATATAAAACACACATACAAAAATGTATTTTTTGAAATTTACTGATATATTTTAAAGGATTTTATCATATTTTGTATTTACATCATATAATTTTGTTAAACAGATTGTTTGTCGAATGATCAATTGACAATTATTGTAATTTAAATATATTTTAATTTAAAGTTAAAAAAATAAATGTATCATTATTGTTTAGGATCTTTAATTATAATGTAATAAAGCCTAGTAGTCATTACTAAAATGTTCGTCATCCTTGGTCTAGAATAACATTTTACTAACTAGGAGTATTTTTGCTTTGCAACTAATTTATATTTGGTAATATCTTTTTTTTTGATTCCAATAGTAATGGGAATTGAAGAAGGTGATGTTTTGTCTATAGGTGTGTTAACAAAGCGTACATATATAAATTTAGACGAATTCTATTTTCAACATACTTAGTTAATCTATAGCAAATCGATAAGAATTCTGATTTTCTCGTGTTATTTTTCTAAATCCAAAAAAAGTAGAAATTAAAAATTTTGCATGTTTTCATTTTGGATATTAGTTAAATGTGGGAAAGTTAATTTAAAGTAGACTTAACAACACATTCAAATTAAATGTTTTTGAGTTCTTATTGTTTAATTAGATCAATTGGTACGTTGAAAATACAACATATCTAAATTCCTATATAGCGCGTGTTAAACAAATGCTGACAATTACCATCGCTTTTAAAAGCTTTTATAATTAATCACATTAATAATATTATTGTTGTCAATAGGTATATTACAAATTAATATTTTTATTACGACTATTTATTTATTATTTCCATTTAAACGCTTAAAGGTTATAGATCATCAGCAAAATGATGATTAGGCTGTCTTGAGATTATACAAATAGCTTAATATATTATATTTATAGAGTTAGTTATTATACATTTAATAATAACCTTTTAATTGTTTTTTTATTTTCACAGTTTCATGCATTTACGCATTTTTACCTTTTATAATTTTAGTTACCTTATGTCTTACGACGGCACTAACCATAACTATATAAAATTCAAATAATATGATTGTTAGTCACTAATTATAAACTATAGCTATTGTTAATTGTAATTAACTAATAAACAACGTATACAATATTAGTCTTACAAGTGAAAACAAGGGTATCACACATTTATACCATTATTGACCATGATTTATCTTTGATAATATAAAAAATATTTCATATAATATGCTGTATTTACTATTTCATATTTTCCAAAATATTTTTCGTATTTAACATGCAAACGAAAAGTACTTTAAAAAAAATGTTTATGCGTATATAATTTCTTATACAGCACACATCAGGTAAAATCATAATTATAAGTTCTTTTAGGAATATAAAGTATTACATAATATGTTATTAGTACTTACTCATATGTTAAAATTAAAAATGTTTAGTTCCAACAAAAAATTAGACAATATATTATATCCTACCTTTATTCAGACTGGCCAAGTTATATTATTATTATGATTGTATTTAATTATATGTGAATTTGAAAAAATATTTAAAAGAATAATAATAAAAATAGGAATAAAATTATAGAGAAAAAATATCAGATTTATTTTCAAGTATTCATATATCAATAACATCATTATAAATCTATTCATATTTATTCTATTTATAATTTCACTTACAATTAAGCACACAAATATAATTCATTTTTAATACAACCATTACATTAATTGTCAGTACTAAGTTTGATTAAAAGAAGGACATAATTTGTCTAATTTCGCGTAGGAACTAATATTTTGAACTTTAGCTTGTAGGTATTTCTATTTTTTATTAATTTCTAATAATAATTTAATGACATATATTTTTTTTTATATTACTCAAATTACCTCTAAATAACAATTAACAACAATGAATAAATTAATCTATGGTTTTAATTGTTTTCTCTCATGTAGGAACTTATCGTTTCCTGTGTTTTTTATGCTTAATCGTTAAAGTATATTCCTATTTTTTTTTCAAGTCACCAATTCCAAAAATGTTTGAAGCATATTATAATATATCAATTTGAAATTGTCCATTTTAAAGTCGAGTCATAACAAATACTACCTATTAATGCGCAGATTATGTAGCGTATACGTTTATAATCCTAATAAATGTTTTCTATCGTATTTGTTTGAATTTATTTTCATTAGTCTTATGAAAAATCTTATTTGTGACGACTTTATTGTCATATATGTTCTACAATACAGACCAGTCTTCATAATGTATACCTAATTACCTTAGTTGCTGTTCATCGTCATCCTTTTATATAGTTATTGCAATGGGGCTTTATGTACACTTTTTCGCTTAGTTGTTGTGCATGACGAAATCATTTGTAATAATTATTAAATTACTAGATGTCGTTAAATTATTTTTATCGAAAAGTTTTTCGAAAATGTAACAAATAATGTGAATACGTATGGGCGAGTGCCTAGTAAATGGGTATACGCTAAAAATATAAATCTTGCAGGTGGTTGAAAATCTTATTATATTTGAGCTTTGTGAACGAGCTTTGGGAATATGATATGCGTCGTTTGGCTAAATTTTCAATTATTATTAATATTCATGTGCATGTATATAATATATGTTTTACGTGTATTTAGGAACGGACGGCGGGACAGCGTTTAAACATCATCATCGTGTCTGAAGGCGCAATTGACCGTGATGGACAGCCGATCACTGCCGAGATGGTGAAACAAGTAGTAGTCGACAACTTGAAACAGGACACGCGGATCACAGTCTTGGGTCATGTCCAGAGAGGAGGTGCCCCGTCGGCTTTTGATAGAGTTTTGGTAAATATACAAAACACTGTTAATTTGCGTTAAGATGATAACGATGACTTGCAGGAGGTGGAAAGGGCTAAAATTTAATGTGGTTTATAATATTATTTTTAATCGTCCACGTTAATAATCTGATATTATATAAAAATAATTATAAATATCCATTTAGGTACTATTTTTACATAATAATTTGAAGTGAAAAAAAAACCATCTATCCAGTATAAATTATGGGTTGCAATTATTATTTGAGAATTCGCCACATTTTATTTCGTTAACCGTTAACTCAGTATATAATTGCCAAGATTCGATGTTTTTGACATTTTTTTGTTAGTTCCCTTCCCCTAATGATTTATTGAGGTACACAATTTCATAAAATCGTTTGAAGTTGTATGCGTCTATGTCTATCATTATAGTAATGTCAAATGTCGCATCTCCTAAAATTTCGAATGTTACTCAATTGTAAGTCACATCATTCGTGTAGTATAGTACTTATTATATACGCCAAGTTATATTATGTTAGTGATTATTGTGATTTTTTTTTTTATCCCCAGGGATGTAGAATGGGAGCCGAAGCTGTTATGGCCTTGATGGAAGCTACACCGGAAACTGAGGCTTGTGTTGTGTCGTTGGATGGCAACCAGGCGGTCCGTCTGCCATTGATGGAATGCGTTGAAAAGACCAAAGCTGTTGCCAAAGCGATGGCGGACAAAGAATGGGAATTGGCCGTGCAACTTAGAGGAAGGTAAAATATCTAATGCAGCTCCAATATACTGGAGTAACAAAAGGGCGTTATTTTTAAATAAAAACGAAATAAACGAATGTCTACTCAAAATACCACGTGTATGCTGATTTTTGTAAGCCCGTTTAACGTTTGATTTTAGAAAAATAAATAACTGTAGTTTCTGTTTAAATAATCGATATATTAACAATTGTACGATCATTTTTAATTACACACTAAAAATAACGCGAAATATTGTCAAATAAAAAAAATAAATAAATAAATAAATACAAATATGAAGTTATTGGAGTTTTGGTTATTTGGCTTTTTGACGGGTTCGTCTAAATAGCAATATATCGTAATCCATAGTGCCAAATAATTATTAAAAGTTATCCAAGTTGCTCTGCTGTAGATAGGTGTCGAGTGTAGCTTGTCATTGAGAAGGTCACTAATTCTAAGCTGAGCGATGAATGTACTGGTTATTGGTTATGAAGTTCTTTGATTTCTCATGTCTGAAAATATTTGTTTAATATGAACAAATGCTTTGTATCATCTTACTTGAGAGATGTTTCTGGTAGAGAATTGGATCTAGTTTGTATTTTTTATCAAAAATGTAGACATTTTCTATTACTTTTTAAAATAATTAGAAAAAAAATAAGTAATAAAAAAGAATTGAACATTTTTTTTATTATATTATTATTATTATTAAAATTGTTTTGTAGTTTAATTGTGTCTGCTCATAATCATTTTTGATCATGCACAATGATTTATCATTGAATTTAAATTTAACCCGTCTACTCAATGACAATACTTAACTGCTTTTTTTTTGTTTTTTCAGATGTTTTTAAAAAGTGCTAGAAAATTTATTTTTGTGTACCCTTAATTAAAAATTACATTAAATTTTTAAATAAAAATAAAAATGTAAAACCAATACATTGTGTATAAAATATATGTACATTCTGCTATTATTGAACAATTTAACAATTCATTTGCCTAAGAACACCTCTTAAAATATGTTTTAAAAACTGTATGAACTGTGGAACAGTTTGTCCCATGGATGAATTATTCATTAAACAATTAATTTTTGTTTGCAGGAGTTTTGCGAGAAATCTG
Source organism: Rhopalosiphum nymphaeae (assembly GCA_036289425.1). NCBI lineage: Eukaryota > Metazoa > Arthropoda > Insecta > Hemiptera > Aphididae > Rhopalosiphum > Rhopalosiphum nymphaeae. The sequence goes on from JAZAQC010000004.1 coordinate 7,623,200, forward strand.
GAAACGTACAAAATGTTGACACGTTTAAAGCCTCCACGCTCAGCATTTGATGAATTGGGACGTGGATTGGTAAGTTGATCATTATTTGATTGAAATATTTTTATCTTAATGAAATTTTTATATTTATTTTTATTAATTGAAACAATATTGTTTGATATTTTTTCTATGGATTCTTTAGAGTTTAAATCGAGTAAGTAAATTGATTTTTCAATTTGTTGTGCAATATATTATTATTGCAAACACAACACACATACAAAAAAAAATCACATTAAAATTATTGTTTTTATATAACAGCAAGACACGCTGTGGGGTCAGGTAAGATGACTTATGGTGGAGTAATGATATTTTTGGAGTATTTTTATTTTCAAGCTTCATAACGCCTATAACGCGCGTGGTTTAAAATAAAAAATTTATGAAAAAAAAAAAACAATAATTATTTAAACAATCTTATCACATTATAGTAGATATTGTTTTTTAAATAGGTATTAAAGTTTTATTAGTGTTGACTATTAATTTGAGTGTTTTGATTGGGCTTATGTTATATTGTAATGCAGATTCTTTATTTACAAAGATTGTATCAGTAGTTTTCATTTTATAAATGAAACATAATTACGGCATATTAATAATTTTGAGTCATTGTCAATTACAGGAAGGTTATACTTTAGCTGTAATGCACATTGGAGCTCCCGCTTGTGGTATGAATTCTGCCGTACGTTCATTTGTTCGGAATTGCATCTATAGAGGTGACACTGTTTATGGTATTCATGATGGCGTGGAAGGTTTAGTTGCAGGAAATGTAAGTATATTATTATGTAATTAAGGTATAGCATTAAATAACTTGGTTGGTCGCTTAGATTCAAGTAATGCAGTGGTCTGATGTTACTGGTTGGGTTGGCCAAGGTGGTGCTATGTTGGGTACTAAGCGTACTCTTCCTGAAAAAAGAATGCCAGAAATTGCTGCAAGGCTCAAAGAGTTCAACATCCAAGCACTTTTGATAATTGGAGGCTTTGAGGTTGGTAGCATTTTATACTTATTAGTACTTGTAAATAGTTTAAAATTTATATTAACTTAATTATTTTAGGCGTACCAAGCTGGAATTCAGTTAGTTCAGAACCGTAAAAATTTCACAGAATTCTGTATACCAATGGTTATAATACCATCAACTATTAGTAACAATGTGCCTGGTACAGAATTTTCATTAGGTTGTGATACTGCTTTAAATGAAATCACTGAGGTTTGTAATTTTATTTAAATTTTTCTTAAAATTTGTATCACAAATATATTTTATTTATTATTGATTTTTATATATTTGTATAGCCTATAATATATACTTAACAATTGTTTAATTTTAGATTTGTGATAGAATTAGACAGTCTGCTCAAGGTACTAAGCGACGTGTATTTGTTATTGAAACTATGGGAGGTTATTGTGGATATTTAGCTACTGTTGCTGGTCTAGCTGGTGGTGCTGATGCAGCTTATATATATGAAGAGAAATTTACCATAAAAGATTTGCAAAACGATGTGTATCATATGGCTTCAAAGATGGCAGAAGGTGTTCAACGTGGTTTGATATTAAGGTTAATTTCTAAAAAACAATGTTATTATTTAATAGGCCTTAAAATTGTGTTTTTATTTTTAGGAACGAAAAATGTAGTGAGAATTACAATACTGACTTCATATTTAGACTTTACACTGAAGAAGGAAAAGGATTATTTAGTACTCGTATGAATGTTTTAGGTAAAGTTTTGTAGTATGTTAAATTGTTTAATCTAATGAAATAGTTAAAAACAAAAATTAACTTGATTTCTATTTGTTTTTGTAAATTGTTCATTATAAATGTATGTTTCTAGGTCATATGCAACAAGGTGGTTCACCAACTCCATTTGATCGTAATATGGGTACAAAGCAAGCAGCAAAATGTGTAGAATGGCTAGTAGAAAAATTGAGAGAATCTACTAGACCAGATGGAACAATTTATACTGATAATCCAGATACAGCAGCCATGATGGGTGTAATAAGACGGCAGTATCGTTTCACACCTTTAACTGATTTATTGCCTCTTACTAATTTCGAGTAAGAACATTGTTTTAATGTATTTCATATTTTATTAATTTTATTTAAAAAGTTCAAAAATTATTTAAATCATTATGTCAACTAGAAAGTAGGTTGTGAGAAGGAATATTCATTTTTAAAATTCCGATATTTTTATAAAATTAATTAATATTACATCTCAATTTAATAATTATTTAATAATTTATAATATTGAATGGATATTTCAAAAAGTGAAAATAATGTAAAAAGGTAATTATAATTGTGACATTCAACCATGGAATTTTGAATTAAGATGTCAGCACACCATTTGTTTTTTCTCTCTACCCCATGCGCAACATAGACAAAACACATTTATGCTGAATCAATTTTTTTATGTTTTTAAGTTATCTTAGAGTAAAATCAATCATTACAAAAACAATAGAGAATAATATTTTTGAGGATATGGCTTATCGATTTGTTTAAATATCAAAACATTTTAAACATCATTTAAATTAAAATTTTTTTTTTTACTTTGAAAATCTAATACAAAATCAAATAACAATAAAATATAAAACTGATTTGTCATTCCCTCAACAATATTATTTTCTATAATTTTTGTAATAGGTGATTTTTTTCTAATATTGCTCAAAAATTATAATAAAAACTATTTTAAGGGAAAGCGTTTTATCTATGTTGTGCGTGGGTCTGAAAGAAAAAACAAATATTGTGCTGACATCCTCTTAAGAATATTTCTTCTTGAAAGATAATAATAACTAATAATAAAAACTATTAATAATAACTAATAAGCTAAGGTTTTGCTAGAGTTTGCAAAAGAGCTGAATGTTTTATTACTTATATTTAATACATATTTAAAGTTATACAAATAGTTTTGAATGTGAAAATTTATTTTATTTTATAGGCAGCGTATAGCTAAAACTCAGTGGTGGTTGAAATTGAGACCACTCTTACGTATACTCGCTAAACACGATAGTGCGTATGAAGAGGAAGGTATGTACATAACAGTTGAGGAAGGACTTGAAGCAGATACATTGTTGGCTTAAACAAACACTTTACTGATTATATATGTTTTTACTGAAACTATTATTTTTATCCGAAGAGTGTGCAAGTATATTATTAATAATAATAACATTTAAATTAAAAAAATCATTTAATTAATATTTATTATAGTTTATACATTAGTAAACACTCTAGTCATCAAGTGTAAAATAGGTAATACTTATATCCTCAGAAAATTATTTACCAATATTAAAACTATTATAATTATATTTGTTAACTACGTTTAGACTGTTTTTTTAGATAAATATTTGTGTTTATCAGTACAATGCTATCTAGTTTGATGTTTAAACGGGATGATGAATATAGAAAATTATTATTTAATGTATCCAATTAATTTGTTATTAAAGTAGATAATCGTTTTCTAAATATTTCTTATTATATACAAATAGCTGACAACTACTACTTAATATAAAAGAACCATTAGCTAATTTAGATTAGGATTTATTTTTATTGTAAAATAAAATCATATCAATTTGATACTACAAGTTTTCAACAAAATAAAAATTACACTGTCCAATGCAAACCAAATGTGATTTCAAATTTCTTCTATTGTCCTCTTCTAACTATCCTTCTAATAGAAACAATACACTGTTAAATAAAAGTATACATAAAACTACACACTAAAAACAATGTTTGTACAAATTCGTATTATTGCTAAGATTTAATAAGTTATATTTAAACATTGTGTATGATTAGAAAATTATTGTTGACGAATACTATTTGTAGTGAATTATTATGCTATTAATGTTAATTATAAATTCAAAATTGTTTATTATCATATTATATAGTGAACACTTGAAAATGTGAGTTATTTGAGAAGTAATAAATATTGTGTATGTATTCAAAGCAAAACGTGTATGTATAAATTAAATATTATCAAAACAATTAAGTTTATCACATTTTGGAATATCAACATTAAAAAGCCAGGCAAGTAACCACTGGGTATCACTATGTTGTACATTCGGTGTCGAGTGGATCACTATTATAGATGTATTAAATTTGAATTCAATAATATATCGTTATATACAAAAAATAATTCTGAGCTGAAACTGTGGTCTTTCAGTTTTTATGAATAAGTATATTTCATGATATGTTTTTTTTGATACAGCTGTTGAAGTCGTTTATTTTACCATCACGGTAGGTGGATACATTTTTTTCCAAAAATGTTGCATTTATTATATAAAAACATATGGTTGAGTATTTATTGGATTATAACTACTAGCTAGATACTATTTAAACATTAAACATAAAGGTATAAATCAGAGATTGATTTAAATTTTAGAATGCCGGGAATACAATATACTTGGGAGTTAGAAACTTAAAATACTTATTTAAAAAATACAAATTGTGCCATTTTACCATTGTGTTTTGGCAGTTGTTTATGGTTGATATGTCAACTAGTTACTACCTATCTCAAAATCTGTCAATTGTCAAGTACGTACCTGTGTAGATATCTGTAGAATAATGAAAGTAACATGACACTCATCACTTACATATATTCAGTAATGCCTAAAAATACTTGTACGGCTATATGGCAAGATTTAAGATAATACTATCTTAGATCGTGTCGTATTGTTTGAAATATGTGTGCAGTAGTCAGAAAACAAATAAACAACGTTTTATTAGGTACCTATAATACCTATATATTATCTACAAACATATAGAAACCTTGAACGCATACGCATTATTATTCAATTTTATTCTCAGATTTCTTCGTATGTTAACTAATTAATATTTTTTCAAAGTTAAAAAAAATAAAAACTCGTGTCAAGATAATTATTATATTCAAATAATATTTATCACGAGTATTTCTAGGAAAAAACAAAATTATTTCATGTATATTAATAACGATTGGTCGGTCTCTTCATCATAGAAAATCTTCATCACTGTACCTACACACTTTTTGTAATTGTTATGATATATATATATAATAACTAGTTCTCGAATCTGAACGTAAATTAAGGTTCACGCGTTATCTTTGACATTTGTAATTATTGTTTATAATTGACATGAGATGAGAATAATGATGACTGATAATGAGTTAATAGGTTAATATAATGATTATTTTTATAAATAAAGCTATGTATAATGTAGTTTTTTATAATATTTAATTAATTTTGTTAAATTTAAGTGTTATTAAACTAGTTTGAGTGATATAATATTATAATGTGTATAGATATTACAGTGTAATTAAATTAATTGGAAATATGGAAGAATACTTCATATAAATTCTTTGGAAATATTTAATAGAGTATAAATAGAAATTTCAGAGTACCATAAATTTGGTTATGTTATTATTGGTTTCGTACTGAAGGATAATGGAGGATTTAAAGATAATCTAATTAAATAAAACATGTTAGTATATTTTTCTTAGAGTATTGTATTTTTGATAAGTTGAAATAAAATATAACTGTTGGATTTTTAAAATTTATTTTTTAATTGAATTTTAATATCTGTAATTGTCAGGTTTGTATGGCCCATCAATTGGAATTCCAAGGTACTTAGATTGATCAGGAGTGAGCTTGGTCAACTTGACACCCAAGTGGTCCAAATGTAAAGCTGCTACTTCTTCATCTAATTTTTTAGGCAACACATATACATCATGTTCATATTGATCTGCTTTGGTAAATAATTCAATTTGTGCAAGAACTTGATTGGTAAATGACGTACTCATAACAAATGATGAATGTCCAGTAGCACAACCTAAATTCACCAACCTTCCTTCTGCCAAAAGAATAATGTGTCTACCATTGGCCAGAGTGTATCGGTCTACTTGAGGTTTGATATTTACTTTATCAACAGCATTCTTTTCTAACCAAGTCACTTCAATCTCACAATCAAAATGACCAATATTACAAACAATAGCATCATCTGGCATATGTGGGAAGTGTTCACCAGTAATAATACCTTTGCAACCTGTTGTCGTCACATATATTTGTCCCTTTGAACAGACTTCTTCCATAGTGGTTACTTCAAAACCAGCAATAGATGCTTGAAGTGCATTAATTGGGTCAATTTCAGTTACAATAACACGACCGCCAAAAGCTTGCAATGACATAGCACATCCTTTGCCAACATCACCAAAACCAGCAACAACACAGACCTTTCCTGCTATCATAATATCTGTTGCCCGTTTCACACCATCAATAAGGGACTCACGACAACCATATAAGTTATCAAATTTACTTTTTGTAACTGAGTCATTTACATTAATAGCTGCCATCTTTAAAATACCTGCTTTTTTCATTTTGTATAGATTGTGAACACCAGTGGTTGTTTCTTCAGATACTCCTTTGATTCCGTCCAAAAACTGAGGGTATTTCTCATGTACTAGTGTGGTCAAATCTCCACCATCATCCAAAATCATGTTTAAAGGATTACCATCAGCAAATACCAAGGTTTGTTCAATGCACCATAAGTATTCTTCTTCAGATTCACCTTTCCAAGCAAACACAGGGATTCCAGCTTTAGCAATTGCTGCAGCTGCATGATCTTGAGTACTAAATATGTTACAGCTAGACCATTGTACTTCAGCGCCTAATTCAATTAAAGTTTCAATAAGGACAGCTGTTTGAATAGTCATATGAAGACAACCAGCTATACGAGCACCCTTGAGAATTTTGAGTGGACCATATTTTTTACGTAAGGACATTAAACCAGGCATTTCTTTTTCAGCTAAAATAATTTCTTTGCGGCCCCATTCGGCAAGAGATAAATCTGCCACTTTAAATTTGTGAGTGACTCCGTTTTCCATTTTTCTTTTCTTGATGGACGTTATTTTGAATGTTTTATATATCTACAAAAACAAAATAGATACTTAAATTTATGGTAATTACTAATTATAAGATCATAAAACTTATTTTAAAATGATTAATCATAGATATGGAATTTGGGTCATTAATTTTAATAACTACTTTTTTTTTTTGTACCAATAATTCCATATTACATATAATTATATAAACAGTTGATGGAAAATAGATAAATCATTAGTTAAGTCTTGTCGAGCTAAGTTGTACAAATAAATTATTTTACACATAATATGTTGCTGTCAAGAGAGATAAATACAAAAATAGGAGTATGGTAGTGCTACCATTAGTCTAGTAAAATAAAATTTAATAAAAATGTTTACTAATCGATCAGATAATACAAAATATAAAAATCAGTAATTTAACTAATTTATATCATAAAATAAAATAAAAAGTGAATTATTTTTTGTCATTCAAATATAAGTAAATCAATTTGCAATGTGTGTATGTTTGTAGATTCATAGAATCAATAACTAAAATATGAAATACCTATTTATTTTTTTCATTAAAAATTATTCATGAAAATAAAAGGAGAAAAAATACTAATACTAAACTGTGTGCGATAAAATATGCATTATTTTAGAACATATTTATTATACAATTATAAATGCTTTTCTGATTAAATTTTAACTCATGGATAATAATTATCATAATATATACCTAACATTAATATATTGTACTATGGCTAAAATCTTATTCTTTTCTGAAATTATTGATTTTATTTTTAACAGAACTCACCAACTCATCCATCACTGCTATTAGTATTTTTTAACACACAAGCTAATAATAAAAAAATGTTACTATCTACTTTTTTTTATTTGGTGATAGGCACTAGAAGTTCTTTTTATTTTATATGTATGATTGATAGAATTGTATTTAAGTATTATTAACATTTTTACCTATATATAATAGCTGTTATTCTTAGTAACACTTTTTAAATTATTTAAGCTAGAAATGTTTACTGTGATCTTTTTAATAATTCTTAATACATTTAATAAAAGTATGTCTTCAGGGAATTGTTAGTTATATATGAAATACTTTTATATTATTAAAAATATACTTAATCATAGTAAGTATTGTATGAAGATATACAAACAAAAAAAAATATTCTAAGGTAGGTAAAATTTAAAATATTTCATAGAAATATAGTCAATATAGGTGGTATTAAAGATTTAACACATTAATTAATTATATATATTTTTATAATATCACATAGGATTATTCAACAAATACACTCACTTTCCTTTAATCTTTGAATAATACAATGATAACTATACTATATTATTAGACAATTCATTTTTTTATAGATATCATATTTTAAGAAGTCCTTTAACAATAAAAATTCTTTTTTTTTTGGTATAAATTGTTAAGTAGACAATTTTTTTCAAACATTCTGATGCAACGTAATCATAATTAAAATAAGAAGTTTCTGCGATATAAACCTTATATACTAAGGACAATAATCCTTAATGCTAATACATTAAATCTCTATTTAATTAATATAATTATTATCAAATTATTATAACCACCATAACTTTAAACCTATTATGGAATATTATGCTTAACACATATATCTTAATAATCCAGAACGAAGAAACTACCTATAAAAATTGAAATTTTTACAGATACTTACATCAACATTCTTTATCCACGAGACAGGCTGAAATTTGGATGGATATTAACGTTCAACTGTTTATGGATGACCAAAAGTCAATATTTATGTTTGTATGTATTTAAAAGAAGTTATTTTTAAATAAAGGAGGGCCGATAATTACGTAGATCTATGGTGGAATATCGCTAGCTGCGAGGTTTGATTTAGATTGACACATTCTATATTATTATTCATTGCGATGCACATACCATTTTTGGGGTTAATTCTCATGTATTAGATACGTAATAATAGAATACAATATAATACTTACACGGTTCGGACGCGAACGAAAGCCGGAGTACCGGACGATTGGAGACTTGAAAAATTAAATGACTGGTTTATGGCGAACGGTTTACGCCGTTGAGGGTAAATTGAGTAAAAAAAATGCTACGTTTCGTTTCGGACGGACCGGCAAATAGCGATAAGGGATGGCGTGATGATATTTAATCGTTATTGCACCAATAACCGCAATCGGCCTCGTGTAGTAGTGTGTCGTGGTGCGTGTGTGAAAGAAAGAAAGACCGCTGGCCGTCAGACCGGTAGGTTCCCGTCGCTCGCGACCGTATTATCGTACAATTATTATTGTATACCACAGTGTGATTTGTGTTTTGGACCGCGTGACTTTTTTTTTGAAATATCGATAGCGCGCGCGTTAAATGGCAATCGATAGTAGTACGGGGCGAAAAATAAATTTCGTACGGTCGCTCGGTAAGTTATTGAATTATCGTTTCTAAATCGTACGACAAATCGGCGGATTTCATTAGAAAATTTATAGTTTATCAATGTCGATAGATAAACAAATAATAATAATATTTATACGTCGAGAGTCGTGACTCGTTCAATCATGACAAAACTCAGAGATTTCGTGGTCACGACGCCAAGTACATTATCAGCTGTGCCGTTATCACTACTAGCTATCTGTCATATATTATACTTTGTATTTTTGTTTTCGCCAAAAACACCGATTTGGAAATAATACAAAAATGTACATTTTAAACGCAAACGTTCGTTGACGACATTATAATATCGGCATTCTGCAATTGGGTCAGAGCTGAGTCCAATTTAACCTGTCAACTACTGCTAGCGTCGGGCTGCGTACGATGAAGTTCATGATCAGCACGTCTCGGCGCTATGCCGCTACCAATTGCAAATTGTTGAATTTTGAAAACAGAACTTACAAAAACAGTCGATTTTTCAGGTATGTGTGTCAGCACAACGGAAAAGCGGATCACTCGTTAACTCCTACGTGTTCCCCAGTATTGTTCGACTGTAGTTCCTTCGTCTGTCTACACACCGGTTGGATGTTGTGTTTTGATAGTACATCAAATGGGTATGGGTCTACCCATTTGGGTAAGATCCATTTAAGTGCATCTGTACCATCTACCTATCAATTTTGGTTTTGTTTCTACTCTGCATTTAATATGGTTGGTGTTTAACAATCTTAAAATTTGTTTTTTAAGTGATAGGCGCTGTATAGACTGTTTTTGTTGAGAAATATTAATCCTTAGCCAAATATTTTACCAAACCTTGTAACATAAAAACATTATTTTCAAATACCTACTACAATTAGTGCAATAATACACCTACCTACTCCCAGTCCGTAATATTGTTATTTCTTCAAATATCTATTAATGAAATGTACCAAGTTAAAAATATTGAATAATTTTATAAGTACTTTGTCAATATAATATTTGAATTATATATAGGTATCTAAAGCTTACATATTTTATGTGTTCAATAATTTTGTTGGATAAAAGCATACAATGGTTATTATTTTTGCCTTAACTTTGATTGTTTTCTTTGTATTTATTTTTATCCTTTTTTTATATTTTTCACTTTTTTTTTTAAATAATTTCAATGTTGAGTTAAATATTTCACAAAACAAAATTCTTACTATAAACAAAGTTGTATTAAAAAGTATGCTTTGTTTATGTTCTATATATTATATTGAATAGCATATTTTTACATTTTTTTTAGAAAATACCTGTTAACTATTGAAGTGTAAGAAAATGTCGGACAAATTTGTATTATCCGTATAGTTAATAAAAATTATTTTATAATTTTTGGTTTCTAACTGTACTGATGATAATATGTGATAATAAGTATTTAATAAATATTGGAATATTATTGTGAACGCTTAAATGATTATTTTGTTGGTCCACCTTTACATTAAACATAATAAAATTTAATTATATTAAATGTTTAAATGAGCTTTAAATTTATTTTTAGGAATTCAGTAATTTTGCAGTTACCAAGCAAGGAACCACTTAAAACGGATACAAAACCTTCAACAGTTCCACCTTATATAAGTGACAATAGTGTTGATAATGCTAAACAATGTTTACAATCCACTGAAAAGAAAAATGCATCTTTAAATAACACTGATGTGAAGCATGATAATAAATTAGACAATAAACAAAATATGAATGAGACAAAGATCTTAAATGATAATAACTTCACAATGCGACTGGTTAATAAGATTGAAAATTGGTCGCCATCTACTGCAAAGTATGCAAGACTGAGTGTTTTTGGTTGTAAAGTAAGAAATATTTATATAAATGTATAAAAAAATATTATTTTAAATATATATATTTCTTTTTTATTTTAGTATCTATATAAAGATGTTCTAGTGTTACTGTCAGCGTATAAAAAATATTATAGTTCTGATTTGTCGTCCTTAACTTATGCTGAGTTGGAGTTGAAGTATAGGTTGCCATTACAACTGGTTCGTTTGACACCAATTCTAATTTTTTGGCCTGTACCATTTACTAATTTGTTTTTGTTTCCATTAGCGTAAGTAAAAATATATTTATTTTTAAATTATACTATTATTATTATTGTCAATTATCGTTTGTTGCAAAAAATATAGTTCTAGGTTTATTAGAATTTTAATTTTGTTTTAGGTTTAATAATAAGAAAAACATTTTTTTATTTTTTTTATTAAACTGTTTGATTTTAGGTTCATGTTTCCTAAGTATTTATTATCTGAGCATTTTTGGACAGATGAACAACTTAAGGAGTATTGGATAAAAGATCAACAGAACAATTTTGAACATAACATGAGAGTTTTTGAGTAAATTTATTTTTTTTATTTAATTCTTATAGATAAAAAATAGAAAAATTTATTATAAGAAAATATTAGTAAAATAATAATTTATACTTTTAGTGCCTAACCCATTAGGCAGCTTTGCTAGAGCAGCCAATTCGACAAATGATGATTTATTGAAGCTTGTACACTAGGCAGCCATAGGCCATCATCTGTCGGATTGATTGCGATAGCCAGGCTTTCTTGTAGATAAGAGCTGCTCTTATATTGAACATATTTGTACATTGTAGTTATTATTTAAATTTACATAAGCATGTAGATTTGTATGTTAGTTTATTATGTTAGGCATTTGAGTTTAATGGCTGAAGAATGTTCAGATGACATGCTATTAAAATGGTTTCGTGTGATTGAATGTCTGGGAGCAGGAGGTGTATCCCCAGTGGAAGACATTATTCAAGCCATCCCAGTTTTTACTATGTTCCCGTATCATTTTAGTACTTTACCTCGTCAACATATTGTGAGTTTTTAAATTAAATACTTGTATTGCTATTCAAATAATTGTATATTATTAATTATTACTTTTATTATTTAAATTAAAGAAAGTACTATTAAAAATGTATAACATACATCGTGGATGGAGAAGAAGAGTGAGGTTAAAGAACTTAGCACAGTATATACAATTAATGGATAAGGCAATAGAATCTGAAGGCGGTCCAGATAAATTAAATGATAGACAATTACAATGGGTATGTTGTTATTAAGATTAAATAAGATATTTCATTAATAATTTAATATATAAATTAAAGAATAATATTATTGTATAACACATTTGTTTCTAAAACAAAGGATAATTATATATGCTCATATATTTAATATAGTAATATATTAGGTTTTTATTATTTTAATTGACAGTATTTTATTTTTGTTGCAGGCATGCCTATTTAGAGGTTTGAGCCCTTTTTCATCATCTAGGGAAACACTTGTCTTATATTTAAAAGACTGGATAAAGATCTCTTCGAAGATTGATAACGATTCACTTAGTTGTATACTCCACTGCCAGGTTTTATTGGCTTTAAATCGACCAGAAAATGATATATTAAAAAATACGGAATAAAGAATGGTGCTTAATTAAAATTAAAGTAAATAACCATTTAATACATAGACAGAATGAGCCATTGTAATTACAATAATAATAAAATCTAGTCTGTACTTTTGTTTTGTAGTACTTATGTTAATCGATATTTTGTAAGAAAAAATGAATATCCAATGGTGTTAATAATATTCTGTCTCGGTGATATTTTATTTTGTTACATTGTAATTTTGTTAAATAGAGTTTTTTCAATTTTATTTGTGTTTTAAATTTGTCTTAATCTTTAAAACAAGAACAGAAATTTTAGAAAAAAAATCATAGTATTAAAATATATAATAATGCAATGGGATGCCTAAGCTATGGTTATTATTTGATGGTATTTGAAAGAGTACTGAAAGCACAAGATGAATATTGATATGGATATTTTCATATGAATTTTAAATACATTTATGAAATAATAAATAATAAAATCTTTGTATCTAGGTGTAACTATTTCAAGTATTATTTTTATATGAGTTAATATTATGATCACTTCATAAATTTCAATTTTGTATAGAATGTCGCAAGACTCGGAACAACTATTGAATAATATTGTTAGCAAAAATTAAGAATTATCCTAAATTCCTGATTATTTTGATAAGTACATGTCACTTTTAAAAAGTAAAATATTTTTTACTTTTGAGAATTTTATACCTAAAACCATCCCTCAAACTTATAATATAAGCATATTAATATTTAAATAGGTGACAAGCAAAAAAAAAAAAAAAACAACACATTGTAGTAAACCACATTTATTGCTCTACTAAGAATCTAAAAGTTAAACAACATCTTGAACATTGGACAATGATTGTATTTTTATTAACCTATAATTAATAAACTAGTTTTTTATAGTTATATTATCCTGAAATATGGAAAATTCAATTAATTGATGTCATTGAGATTTATCAATTTTATATTATAGATGATATTCATTGATGAAGTATCATCAATGCCATCTAAAATACTTTTGACAAATTTCTATATAATAATAATAGTATACTTACCACCCCCCCCCAATTCTCTAGAGTCGTATTAACTCTCTTTTAAAAACTAATTATTAACAATTTTTTGAATCTCTTTTGATATTTAGTTATTTAACTTGATTTTAACAATTTTAGGTGTCTAGACCCATCTACCCACTTAAGGCTAGGTTAGGTCATTGCATGGATTTTTATTATTAATTTTGATTAAGAATTTATTCATCAGTTATATAAGATCTATATAATATGTATGTTATACATATACCTAGATACCTAGAAGGTATATCGAGTATATACAACTTTGAGTTAAGTTTATAAAAAAAAATGTATTATTTAAATTCAAGTTTTTCCCTTGGTAAATGTAGTGATCAATTATTTAAAATAAATCCGAGTAAGTTGCTCTGTAGCATAGTAGATTTTGAATGCATTTCATCATTGAGTTCCTAGGTCATTGTAATGGACTTGTTAAAATTATAAATCATTTCATACGAAAAACGTTTTTGGGCGGAAATGGTATGTTAGCAACTATTTCTAAGGAAATTTTATAACTTATTTATATATTATTACTATTATCTAGAAATTAATCTATCCGTTAAATATTCAATCATCATCAAATTATTTAATTTTATTTCAAAGTTGAAGTAGGTACTCGTATTTATTTTGTTATTTTAATTTAATTTTTCTTGTTTTTATGATTCATCTACCAATTACCGTATGTATCTATATTGAATATTAGGCACCTATGTAAAATAAACCTGTGGCAGCAGTAATTATAGTAATTGTTTTTTTTTTTGTCGATGAAGAAAAAATACACATAAGTATATTTGGTGGTATGTGTGTAGGGGGGGGGGAGTGATAGGTCTAAGAAAGAGATTCATGGTTACACCCTCTATATTTTTTACTTTCTAGATGGTATGAGAATAATAGTCTTTTGGTCTATTTTCTTGTTTTGTAAAATATCGATTTATACGCGTTAGTTTCACCTGGCAAGTAGATAAGTAAATGTATAAATTCCAAATATGATACTGAATTAGTCGTGTAATATTATATTCATATACCACTGCAACTTTACGAGTACCTACCTAGTTTAATATTCCCATACTACATAGGTACTCATATCATGTAGGTATTTAAATTACACTTTTCTTAAGTTGTTCTATAATTATTATTAAAATAGCTGTAGTGTAGGTATAATTACAACTAGTTACCTATACATATATTTGTTCTGAGAGCACGCGCATTTTGGTCTCGGGTACCTACTACAGTCAACGCGACACGCTTATGTATTCAGTTACATAATATTTACAAATTTACATTATAATATACTTACAGCGGACAACTGTTAATCTGTTGAATAGGTACTCGTTTTTTAATAGTGGGTCACGTACTCGCATTTGCAACGGTCTCTGAGTTCATGTGTAATGTAAGTACACGCAATACGTAACTAGTAAGTACGTAACTGATGAGTTCACTACCCAAACACCTGATGTAGTGGGCAGAGTTCCATTCGCATCAGCTTTAATAGGACGGGGTTATGTTATAGCTGAATCGTGGGTGAGGTACCTATGTAAAATAAGGAGAAATAATATTCTGAAACGCGCAGACATTAACTCCCCGAGAAAATCATTATATTAATTGGCTATATAGGTTTTTAAGTTTTTCAACACAATAGCTAAGTATTCAGCGGATTCCACACTACAGTTTATTGGAGCAAAATAGACTGATAAAACTGATATTTACATGTTCGGGTGTTCCAATTTATCGTTTTGAGTTTTACTCAGGTAATGATAATTTTGAAAAAAAAATACATTTTAATTTACTATGAAGCTAATTATTTGAATCTTCCGAGTCAAAACTATAAAAAATAATTTAAAACTGTATTTTTAGATTATGAGCGCAACGATGAATATATTAAATTTTTCTATCATATGTGATTTTTTATGTATCATCATTCATCACCTTTAGTAGTAATAAAAATGATTCGATTTAAAACCTTGGGGTAATTGGGTGGTTTCTGGTAGCAAATTGGATCCAGTTGGTAGTTTGGAAGGTTAAAAGTATTGTTATAGGATACGCCTAACCTCGTATAATTAATTCAGATACATAGCGTTTTCATATTATGGGCTTTTGTGTATAATATACATTTATGTTGTTATCTTACACTGAATTTTATGTATTACCAATAATTTTCTATACATTCCACGGATAATATACTTAAAAAAAAAAAATTATTTTTTTCTTATTTTTTAAAATATTAGTTTAAAACTGATAACGCAATGTTTGTGGTTTCATGTCCTATGCTCGATTTTAAGGATATTGTTGATCTAGTTCTATCATACACAAAAGTGACATACTTACTTTAACAAGTGGAGTAGATAGTATCGTGTGGTTATCGAAATTACAATAAGTGGCCACTGGCCAGTGTTATCCATAAACTATTCTAATTCTTTTCATGTACCTAATTATACGTAATAATGATAATATTTTATATCCAGTATGGTTGATCGTGTATGATAACATCAATATTGTTTATATTTCTTGAAGGAATATTTCAAAAAAAAAAAAAAAAAAATCAACTTGCATTTTTGGCATCTACGCATGTGATAAAAATGCTATAATAGTTCAGCCTATTGGATCAATTTCTTAGAGAAATTCTACATCAGATATACACTGTTGTGACTATTAAAATATTAATGCCCAAAAGTTTTATTCGATGTACTATGTCAGATTGTCAGATAATGTTAGATTACATACTTTCAGCGAAACACGGTTTGAAAAATCTAATTTGGTAAATTTCAATCTTTTTTGAAACGTAATAATAGAATTCTTTTATAAATGAGATTGTTTTTTTTATCGATTGAAAATTTAACAGTAACACAACAATCTCAGTGCTCTTTCACTAATTTAGTACACACACGCGAATTGAATGACAGTGAAAAAAAAAAAATAATATTTGGAAAATGTATTCTTGAAAATTTGATTAAGTATGAAAATGTACAAAGAAAGATTTATCGTGATGGCTGATATGCAAGGTATGTGGTGTGGGGTGGGAATATCACATTTTATAGGTTACCGGAGATCGACTTCACGTGACTGGTTTTTCTTTTAATAACATAAAATAGCTATAAAACAAGAAAAGGGATGTACAAAGTATTTTGCTCGAGGACGTATGAACGATGAATCCGTTCCCCGATGAAACGTCTATGTATATGGACAGAAGAATGTTCAAATAGAAAAATTATTCGATGGTAAAAAAGTACCTGCGCAAACCTAAAATAAAACGAAAAGTCTTACCTAAAAATAAGTATAAATACCTACATATTTCGGCAATTTGATATTTTCGTTTATTATTGACGATAGGTACTCGGGTGAGCAATCCAGCATTCATTGCATGTCTTTTGTACATGATGATCGCACGTAAATTAACCATGGTTAGGTTTAATTAACCGCAATGAATTCAAAACGTATCATTTTACACTGTAGGCAAGTAGGTATATTTTTGAAAAAAAGTACGATAAAATTGGAACATTATTCACGTTTAAATGTTTATTGCATTCTTTTAGATATTGTGATTTATACACATTATCATTTATTAGAGTATTTATAATCAATGATATTATATAGGGTTTTCGTAAAATAAAATTAATCTTTCGTATGCATTTCTAAATACAATCCCGCGCGATTATAAATTGTGTGTGCATTTATTTATAAATAGGTGCTTACATAACATAAAAGCACACGTAGTTGGCTTCAATCGGACACATTTCGTTTTTAATCTAGTTTGTTTATAATATTATATTATCGAAACAACAAACAGTTTTTACTCGATTATTTTTCCCATAGGCCCAGGTACTTGTATTTCAGCAACAAAAGTTATCGTAATAATACGTCAATATGTTAGTAATATTAATCTTATATCGGTATAATAACCGTTATTCAAAATCATAATAATAATTGTGTAAGATCCAATACGCTGTTATTTATTCTAGAACGATACAATACAAAAACAATTTATAGTTGCAGGGAATACCTAAACTCCACGAGAAGCTTTGTACATGCATGCATACCACCTAACATAATATTATTGTCACTTATAATATATATATAAAGAATAATTTTAAATAATTTCATTGAGATGACTTTTTTTTTATATACGCGTATAATGATATCAACATCACAAAGTATGAAAAACATTTTTGAGGGATTGAATATTTGTTTTAAAAATGATTGGATTGTATATAATCCTTAAATAGGCTAAAATTGTAATATTCGTTACTGTAGTTATTAAAAAGTGCCACCTGGATAAAATAACTAATTTTATAATACGAATAGAACATAAATTAAAATAAAAAATAGTTTTATTCAAAATTAAATTAAACATATTATATCTTTATACCAAGGCATTAAAAATAAATCTATGTATTAATTATATACCTTTAAAAAATTTAAATTATAATAATTTATGTATGATTAATTTGACGTTTTAAGGATTCAATTAACGTATATTTAACGTATGCCAAGAAAGAATCACAAAAATTGTAATATAAATAATTATAAAATAAAATGCATTTTTAATCGACAGTAAAATAAAACACTCCATTGTCAACCGCTGTGAATGTGTAAGTATAATTTTTTCCTTATTTCTTTAAAATGTGAATTTAATTATGGTTTAATATTGTTTATATAAAGCTTATTTAATTGTATATTTACTACTTTATGGAAATTATAATCAATAATTATAAAAAAAAATTTTTTAGTGTTGTAATGTTTACGAATTGCCAATTGTTTCATTTAGATCTGGAATCTGGATTTATTATTTTGAAGATGACACATTAAATATAATTTAGAAAGTCATTACGTTTTAAAATACAATTTTTTATATTTATTTATGATTTTAAAGTGTTATTTACTAGATGATGACATTACGTATGATATTAATTTTAATAGGGTAACACGTTATGGTTATAATAATTATAGCTATACAGTAAAATATAAGCATATAAAAAAAAAAAAATTAAATCTGTTATTAATTCAAATAAATATAAATATAAAGTACGTATTATAATACTATTTTCAAGAGAAATTACTAGTACATTGTTATGGATTTTGTATTTTGAAATTAAAACATCATCAATCATCAATACCAGACATTGTTTAATAAATGTAAATTTCTGAAAACTTTATATAAACGGAAATCACGTATTTTGACTAGACATTATATGGATCTGCAGAGTCACGTCGTTTTGATATTGCATAATGCATAAAATATTCGTCCAACCACACGCATACGTATCTACAGTGGTGCAACGTGCATATGTGCAGTGTAAGCGTTGTTTACAATTTCTGTAGTGAAATAATGTTTTGGGTATATTTTTAAATGGCCGAATTAAAATCTAATCTAAGCCACCATCAAGTTCTAATAATGTAAAGCTATAATATACTATTACATTTTATTGATGGAATTATACCATTATTTTATACACACACACATATATATATATATACATATACATTATTGTTATTTGTTGGTAATCTAATGACATTAATGGTTTCGGGCGTCGGAGGGTAATAAGAAGCCGAGAATACACGGTACAGTGTTTCCTTAAACCTCAAGTACACGAAAGTTCAGGTCAACAATGCGGCGTTTTCTATAGATATGAAAAATGAGACGTGTGTTGAGCCATTCCAGTTCCTATTCCTATTTTGTGCATGAGACAATTACAGTTTACAGTACAAAAGTAATTGAATTGGAATAATCAGTGTAAGGGATAGCCCAAGGGGTGGTGGTACTGATACATGAGCGATTTTCAAATGGGTTACAAGACCAATCGTGGTTTTAACCGACATCCATTATAATATTTATTCCATTGCGTTGATACGGCACTTGGACCGTCATCGCCCACCGCCATTCATTAACTTCCAAGTTCGAATTTTTGTTATAAAATAGTAAAATTCGTTAAATTTTATTGATTAGGTGCTATAATTAATTGGTCGACCTAACTAAACAATATCATCGTTTCATAGAATTTCACGAAAACCTCTGTTACTTTAACCACACTCGCGTTGGCGTCTATAGCACAGATTGAGCATTTCTTGGTAATATAACGTTGACGAGGTCACCGAGTTTTCGTGGATCGAAGTATCGAACCACAATATTTTAACCAGGAAAAATTGACGTTCGTCGCATATAGCAAATATATATAAAATATGCACGTATAAATGTATAACCATGGGCCATGGCCGTTCAGTACTCATCACGTCGTCGCGCTTGTATGCGCAGAATGTAACATCACAAGTTAATTAATTTAACTCATATAATTTTGTTCAAAATCGCGATCAACATAATCTGTGGAAACGCAAAAATATGTTTCCATATTAGATTGAGCTAAAAAAACATCTTTTATATTTTATTTCATACAGGTGTATTGGATACAATAAGTTAAATATTTTAAAAGCGCGTTTAGATAGGTAGCTATTTTAATTATACATACGGAAAAATAAGTTTAAAAACACTTAAGTTATTATACAACATAATTTTGTTTCATATAAAAAAAAAAAAATCATCTAATAGAATTGTTTGGAAAATTTTATAAAATGTATTATGGCTATAACCAAATACGATTTTATACCTCTTATGTTTATTATTTTTAATTTGAAATACAATTGATAATAAACAGTAATATATGGTAGGTATATAATAGGTACATGTAGCAAGTATGTAAACCGTACAGTCAAAGCGAAATCTTTTAGAAACAATATAAGAAATGATTATTGAGTTTCCTTTTACGAACTAATCTAAGAATTTTACAAAATGCGATGTAAATTTATATTACAATATTATACATATTAGATAGTTACGTTTCATATAATAAGAGCATGTCTTGGATTCGTATTATTAAAATGTTTATAATAAACGAGAAGATAATCGTGTAAGCATTGAACAAGAATGTAATAAACGTTAGGTAGTATTTTGCCGGCCAAGGTAATTAGAAATTCTTGTGTATGTTATTAATTCAACTGGATAAAAGAATTGTCTACTCTTTACTGACTTACTGTATTCTCATATTGGGGCTTATATCTATTTACACATACATACTCGTTTTATATACTGAGATTGGTTTTAGTTATTTTTTACCTTTGAACAATTGCCTTCCAATTGCATGCGTTCTCGATCACACCTTGATCAATAACGATTATATAATAATTTTAAAAATTCACAATAAAATAATATAATTATAATTCATTATAATGTTTTTATTTTCCACTGTTGTCAAATCTGTTTAAATATATAATTTCTTCATTAATTCGAATGTTTCGACAGCGAGACTAATGTGTATAAAATAAACAACAGCGTAGGATCCTTTTTCTTTGACTTTAATTGACAGCAGAGGAGGATCACTCACGTTATTATAGCGTAGCGCGTAGGTGTTGCTGCTATAGTTTATTGATACAATATTAACAATACTAAACAGACGTGGGCGTGTGCAGACAAGTCTTCCGCTACAATTCTTAACAAAAATACATTATATATGATAGATAAATATTCAAATATTGTTTGCGTCAAAAGGTCTTCCGGATTCCGGAACCAACCGGCCTAGAGTCGTGTTGTGGCGGTGGCCATCTTTGTAGCCAGGCTGTAGAATCAACAGGTCTGGAAGCCCGTTTCGCGATGTTCTTGGCTAGGTGTTTACGGGCACGTACACGCTGGTCTGGAGTCTCGTTCTTATGGAATATAATAATAATTGTGTGTGCGTGTTCGCGCGGAAAGGGAGAGGGGTGTTGGCGTGTTGCTTAGTAAGCCATAGCGCTTCCTGTCGATTGGTCTTTCTTTCTATCTCTGTCGTCTTATCGTCCGGTTTTTTGCAACGTTCCTACCAGTCTACCATGACGTAAAAGGACTGTGAGCCGCGATGAGAAACGGCCGAGAGTTGATGGTGTCTATAGAACGGTTATCGCACGAGACTAGATATTCGTGGGGTCGTACAGCTGATCTTGAACGTCGCGTATAGCGTGATGTTATTGTCATAGGACAATCGATCTCATTGCCCGCCGGGAATAGTGCAAGACAGTGGCGGCGCCAGATATTTTTTATTGGTGGGGTAATACCAAGCAAAAAGTTCTTCTGGTTGGGCACTTATGTATAGCTACTCGATTACCCATTAATTAATTTATACCATATTCTCGAGAAAGTACTGCTAAAAATGTTTTGGGTTTAATAGGTATGTTATATTTTTAAATAAATATTCAAAAAATATACCTATTTTATTATTATCACGAATGTATTACAGTAAAATTTCAAATTTTCTCAGTTTTCTATTTTTTAAGTTATTTGTATGTAACAATGCATAACTTTTTAATTTTTAATGTATGAGATTTTAGAATGTGTGCCGTTTGTATTAACTCTATTAAGTATTTTTATTTCTAAATTTGCAAAAAAAATATATTTAATTTGAATATAACAGTCAAATTTAAATAATATAACTTATGTCTAAAAAATTTTTAAAGTAATTAATAGTATTTTATATATGTTAATAATGATTTACAATTTCTTTATTTACTTACATATTTTATCATTAAATTATAGGGGGGCAATAAAGGTGCAAAATAAAATGTTGACGGGGCATTTGCCCACTCTGTACCATTCACAATTTTGTATTATAGATTTTACTGGACTATTAATGTGTAAAATATTGTGTACAGTATTAGCATATACAAATATTAAACCTATTAATGTTTTTATTTATTTATTTAAAATGTACGTAAAACATATTATTTTAAAATTGAATGGTAATATTTTATAGTTTAAAAATGTTATCCCGTTCATTTATAGTGTTAATAGTTAATAATTTATTGAAGCAGTCAAGTTAATTATTAATTAGGTATTAAAATACATGATCATTTAATTCAAAATAGATTAATCGTTTACGAATACATCGGTTCATACTGTTCATAGGGTATAATAAAACGAGTTGAGAGTTTTCAAAATCGATAATATACAATTTATATTATTGTAAGTAACCGAAAACAGTGTTTGTAATTTGTACAAAAATAATAAGGGTATGTAATTTGCACCATCGTTAGTAGTTAAAAACAGTGCTTGTAATTTTACACTAAAATGGAGTGTGTTTTTACTATTCAATTATTTCGTTAGTAACATTATTTTAACGCCGAGTCTCGTGACCCAAACGTTGACGTCTGGTCTGTCCTAATAATTGTGCTACTACATAGTATTATATTGATAATTTTTTGAAAAAAATAATGCATTTTTTAATTTTATTATATTATACATTGTGTATTATTTTTTTCATATATTATATTATTATTGCTATTAGGTTTTAAAGTCAATAGGTATAGGCACATAGGTACAGAAAATGATATGAATAGGTTGTGAAATAACTGCCCAAACTGTGCAAATTCTAAAATAGAATATTTTGTGTTATTAGCTTCTTATATGCGATGTGTCAATATATAATAGACTTTATTATTGAAATGTATACGTACTATATATTTAAAGAATAATTCATTTGAATTTTAGGCAAATTAAAATTCATATTTTTTACAACCCAAGATGGTGTGAATTATATATATTTATTTTGGTGCAAATTATTAACACATTTAATACATTTTGGTGAAAATTACATAATATGTTATATAGATTTTGATTTTTGGGTAAATTTTGGTGTGAAATGACTACAGCCAATTAGTTTACTTGAAATATGTTTAAGGTTCATAGGTAAAGGAAGTAAATAGCTGTAGTAAAGTTGTTTAGGGCAAAATAAAATTTAAGGGTACTTTTGAGGCCTAAGGAATAATCATATTTATTATTCCATCTTCTCATATTATAATCTTAGACGTGATTCGGAATTCATAAGACCAGTTTATAAAGTTGAGTATCAGTATCATACAATTTTGAGCACATTTAAGAAGTTCTAGAAATTGTATTTGGCCTAAGAGGTTTCATTAATATTAGTTAATACCTATCGTAATTTAAATAATAGACAAATATAGATAATAATATTATGTCAACTTTATTTAAAACAAAATTTGGTTTATTTAACATCAAAATTGTTTAAAAGTAATACTATTTAATTTTATTTGAAGGGATTCAAGAATTAAACCAAATATCTAGTTGAAGAAAATATTATTTTTACATTTTTGTCTTACGGTTGTCTAGTAAAATATACCAATAAAAACATACAATTTGTATAAATCTGTATACATATATATATATATATATTTATTTAAAAATATTATGTATAATAAATTGTGATTTATTTTGAAAAACTATTCTGTCACTCGAGCTATATATTTGGTTTGGTCTTATGTCTTATTTTATATTACAATATTTCATTACTATATTTTATCTTTGTTATTGATTAATCATTATACAGTCGAGTCTCGATAATTCGAATGTCAAGGGAGATACAATTAATTCGATTTATATATTTTTCAAGTTACATAATTGTAATTTTTTTAAAAATACGAAAAAATTCGAGTTAGATATTATTATTTTTTATTTAATTTGCTTTTATTAGAAATATTATTATATGTATATTTATGAACTTTAATTAAAATTAAAAAAATTACATTTTTAATATTAATATTATAACAGTATGGAAAGTGGCTTTGATCCTTCGCAAATTTAAGTATGTAATAAAGGCCTAATTTAGTAATTTATTTTATCCTTGACCCCTGTTTACCTTTACCTCCTATTGCATAAGATAACCAATGACACGTAAGTACTTTCAACTTAAGTGCTAAATTTAGTTATTTACTTAAATTGTAGTAAAATCATTGAAATGTTTCTGATAATATGATAATGACTATGTATGTGACTGTACAGGGCTTATCTGCAGTGTCATTTTACGCGTTATTTTTCAATTTTAGTGAAATAAAATGTGTAATATATTTTGAAAAAAATGTATTTTTTTATTTTTGACGTAATGTTTTACTTGAAATTATAATTTTTAAAACACTTCATTATTATTAATTTATTATTTAAATTTAATATTTAAAATTTAATCAATATGCTTCGTGGAATCAAAATAAAAGTACTTGAATGTTTACCCATTTTTCTTAAGAACGACTTAGGATTTTCAATAGGTACATTGTATATTTAGTGATGCACTAAGAAAACCCAGAGTGAAAATCTTGTCATGTACAATTATTTAGGTAATGTATCTTGGATAAACATTTTATTTAAATAGATTGATGAAAAGATAGATATTTTATAATAACAACACCGCTTATCTATTGTAATATGACCGTGTTTCTTCACCCAATTATCTGTACTGTGTTCGGCTTTTCTCATTGAAATGATTGCAAGTATAATGCATTTGAATTACTTAAATTTTCCAGAAACACATGGTTTAATAATTAATTGATAGTGATTAACTTAGATATATTGCACTGTTAAAAGGTGATTGACGTAATGTAATATGCTGTAGCACTATTTTATCTGAGCGTCTTAGTCGTTCTCGATAGAATTCATGCGTCATATTTTATTAAATCTATGATGAACGGACTAATAATATTTCTTTAGTCTTTGGTCACTGTTTGACAAAATGTTCAACTGTCTAGTTCGCTAAATATTATCTAATCCTTGCTCACCAAGTCAGATCCATATTTCTTATTATCATCCCTTTAACCCCTGTAGTTTTCTAACCTAACCGCGAGCGTCCTTAAAGTTTTCCACTATTAATAGTTTTATAAGTATGTATTTACCATTATTATTATTATTATTATTATTATTGACAGTCGGAGAAAAACTGATGAATAACAAACATATAAAGATATGCTAAAACATTAATCGGAAATATGTATAATATTATTTATTATTAGTATACCCGTTGCAGTCGCCTCGAACGTTTTATGTTGAGTAATATAAAATATTGTAATGAATGTATTATACTTTTTTGTTTTTTTAATAATTTATGTAGTTATGCCTTATATGGTATATTTTCAATAATACTCGTAATTATAATTTTTATACTGGATAAATTTATAATTCGTTCAACTATCAGAACTTCATTGAGTGAACAATCAAAGAAAAAAAAAAACTAAATTAAATTTCAGACGTCAATATCATGATGATTATTTAAACATAGAATTTTCTTGATCCAATAATGTAGATGTTCTTTGTTCACGGTGTATTGTATGGGGCGTTAAAGTTTATCTATACATATACCTAAAGCTAATATTATTTATCAAATTCTATTTTATTCTATCTTTTACGTTTTTTGTTAATGTTAATGAAACACTAGTATTGGAATTTTGTTAAAGATATTGTTGAACTGAGTATGTTAGATTTCAGATGTATATTTAATTATATCT
Source organism: Rhopalosiphum nymphaeae (assembly GCA_036289425.1). NCBI lineage: Eukaryota > Metazoa > Arthropoda > Insecta > Hemiptera > Aphididae > Rhopalosiphum > Rhopalosiphum nymphaeae. Next base: position 7,649,256 of record JAZAQC010000004.1, read on the forward strand.
ATTTACGCGTACTATATTAAAATTGCATTTTGGATTTCTGTTTATTTTTGATATAAATAACTTAATTATAAATTAATAGTTATTTTAACCTAATGAACTCCCAAAAATATAATCTATAAAATGCATAACAATGATACCAGAATAATAGACCTGATTATTTTTTTATTTATAGTTAATTAGGAAATGGTAAAACATTACTTACATAACTATAAAACCTATAGTCTATAATTGCTATATTTTATATTTTATTGAATTTTTATTATTACCTATATTAACTAATCGTTGATTTTGTACTCTTATTTAATTCAACCGATACTAATGGCACGTCGAAATTAAAGACGATCTTGCAACAAAGGCTCATCGGATGCTCGGTTCACTAGTGCAATACAAGCATTCCAGATTTTTTAGATGAGCTCTAAATAAAGCAGTGTATATGCAAATAGAAAGCTACACTAGCCGTAAAATATTATTGTGATACAAAGTGAAGTGAGATTACTGTAAATTGGGAAAATGTTAAAACATTATTATTTAAAATATAGTTTATATTATTAAATCATTATATCTCAAGAGTGACCAACAAGAATGGTTTCACGGGCCATGTGTATAAATTTAATGATACCTATACCAAGAGCCAACAGTATTGGCCCAACATGTTCATAGATACATTTTGTATAACTTGATAATTTTTTATAACTGTGTACTTATAAAATAAAATTAATAATAATAATAATAAGTAAATTTTAATTTTATAAATAATACGCGAGCCGTAACTTGGTCACCTCTGTTATATCTAAAGAACTTAAAGATATACAATGTTTTGCAATAATTATGCACAGCTAATAGTTTAACAAAAAGGTTAAAGTTATGAAATATAACTAGGTTAATTATTGAACAATAATTTGAAATATAAATCTTAAATTTAGATATTTTTTTTATTTGACATGGTAGCTATATTACACACTTGTTTGTTAAGTTTTAGCATTGTTGGTATAATTATAATTTATTTATTCAACTCAAATTATGTTCATATTGATGCTTTTTAAAGCCAATTGTTTTAAATATAACACATGACCTGTCTTTAGCAATAAATCGTATTAAATTCATTTAGTTTTATGATCTTCAAATAAACTTTAGTTATTTATCTATGTATGTATGTATATATATATATATATATATATATATATATATATATATATATTGTATGTGTAAGTGTAGATTTTCAAGATAATTAAAAATGTACTAGTAAATTTTTAAATGGAGTATAATTAATATTTTTCGTAGTAAATGTTGAAATATTTCCATAAAGAAATAATAATAGAAGTTTAAATTTAAAAAATATGGGCTACCGTTAAAATGTAAATTTGTAGGCATCTACTTATGGTACTTAACCCTTTTTTTATAATATATAATTAGAAAAACAATACTTTTAAATAATAAATAAGGATTAGCACACTATATAAAAAACAGATCATATGGATTAATGGATAATAATCAATTTCACATGACAATAGTATTGGTACTATATTTATTAATTTATTATGATTATTAATATTTTGAATAAGTATTTTTAATAAACTTTTTATGATCATTTTGATACAGTGAAATAATTTATAAAATATCACTAGTTGTAAAATAATGTTCCACAATGCATTGAATTTTGTACACAATATTATGTAAGTACCAACTATTGACCACTTAGATGTTTATGTGTAAATATCAAAATTATATTTTTATGCTTCAGTAGCATATTTATGTCCGGTGGTGGTTATTGGATGCTGGGTGGCTTATTTAATATGATTATTATTTTATTACATTGTCTTAGAACGTACCAGACACAAGGAGTTTGATTATTGAGAAGATCCTCACTATGAGTCCTTAAGCATGATGAAAGGATAATAACATAAGCGTATAATAAATTAATATATAATATTATAATTGTGTATCGCTTTTAATTATATACTTTTATATCATAGTTCTTGTAAATAATTCAATGTATTGTTTGATACATTTTTTTTTCAATTTAAATAATATTCATACTCGTATTTTAATCGTTTTGTTTTTCTTGTAAATATAGTTATTTTGATTAGATATCATGTAAATATTTCAAATTAAATTAATTGTTTGTGTATACTCTAAATAAATTATCTATGTTTACCTATAAAATACAAATTAATACTATTAAAGATCACAGTATTATTAATGTTAATTACGGATCAAATTATACTTATAGAATCAGCGAATACAATATTATATATTTTTCTTAAATATATAACGCAAATTACATATTTTAAAAATGTTTAAAATATCAATGTATGCATAAATAAGCTCAAAATAGCCTATTAAGGTAATTATATCGAAAAATATGTTTTTAAATTTAAAATGTTATCTTCATTAATTGAATTTTAATCTTATTTAAAGTTAATTTTGGCATTTCTTTGAAGAAATAAATGAATTTGTTTTCATATCTTATTTTATCTTGCACAGAAGATAGCACTTTTATGCAATATAGCCAGGATTTTTTTTTTGGTTTTTACAGCCTACAGGAGATATAAAAATAATGAAAAATATGAAATCACGAAAATATGTTTTATTTATTTATGTGGAAATACAGTTAAAGTATATTGAAGTATTGATTTAAAAGTGGAAAACTTATTTAATGGTAAAAATTCTGCATATAATAGTTATATAAATTTATATAAATAGATGAGTGCTTACTGAATTATATCAGGATATCAAAGTAGGTAATTTGATATGTAAGTTACGGTGAGTGATATAGATAATATGTTATTATCAGCTCCATATTAGAACTTTTTTTAATATAAATGTATTAAATGTATTGTATACATTCTGAATATATCATATACATATATCATTATATATTTATATATATATATATATATATATATATAACAAACAATATCAATATAATATTATATGCGTCAATCTTGCTCGGAAAGAAATTACTTAACTTTTTTTTTAAATCCATAACTTTTCTCTGGAATTTATTGTTTTTCTTTGAAAATTATTCTCATTATTTGTACATGTAGTGTTTAAAAGAAATATAAGTAACTATAAAATAAAGAAGACAATATTTATTTTACATTTATTATGTAGGACATGTAGGTACAATTATTGTACAGGGATTTCAGATTTAGCTATATTACAACAGTAATTGAAAATATATTAAACAATCTTATGACGTCTTATGTTCTATATTTTAAATATATATGTCATAAAATAATAATACACATACAGCAAGTATTAGCATTATTATTATGTTATTATAGCAAATGATGTTATGGACAATTATTTTGTTATGAAAAAGTTTGTAGTAAAACGTGAACGCCTATTGTGTAAAGTCATATTTAAAAAAAAAAATAAACGTTCATTTGAATTGTTATTGCATGTTCAACTCTGTTGTTTGTGTATCCGTGTATAATAATGATGTATGAGTACTTATACTTTAAAAGAAAAAATATGTTTGTAAAGATAAACCTTGAGACCATTGGACATATGATCTGCAACTACTGAATTGAATTGTTATTAATTCAAAGGGCGGGTAATTATAGTAATTATTGTTATTTAACTAATATTTATAATTTGTTTCATGTAATACTATTACTACTACATAGTTTGTACTTAAGAATTTTCTCATTTTAATTTTTTAGTTCACTCTCAAAAGTACCTATAAAAAAATGTATAAATATAAAAATTACAAAAAAAAAATTTGTTTTTAAAATATTTTTTTATTTAGTAAGAATATTGTATTTATTGAAAATTATATTTATATAATATATGATAACATGGATGTAAAATAAATGTTAAATCATCCTGTATAATATAGGATAGTATTCAAAATATTTTGAACTATTTTAATACAAGGTTCCTAATAAGTAATTAATTTCCAAATTAAAAAATTATAATTTATAGTCATGGTATTTTTTTATAAGTATCGAAATTTAGAATTTTAACAAAATTCGTCAATATCTCGAAAATTATAAATTATTTTTTAATTGAAAATTCATAAAAATGACTGTTTAGGTATATACCTAAAATTTGAAAATGTAATACAAGTTTTTTTTATGTTATTCAACCTATATTAATAAAAAAAATTTATACCGGAAAGTCACATTAATTTTTTATGACCATAAAGTTTAAAAGGGACTATTTCAATTTTTTACCAATCGATTTTTTTTTTATTCAAAAACGAATAACCGTAGATACTTGAATTTTTCACAAAAAGTTTATATTAAACTACAAGTATTTGTAGAAAAATATTTATAAAATCTTTAACTTTATAGTTAATGTTTGAAAATGTAATATAATATTCATCACAAGACATAAGTATTTCATACTGGAAATAAAAAATGTAAAAAACATACAAACACAATTATTTTTTATAGATGTTCGAAGAAGTTAAAATTTGAACAAAATTACATATTTTATCGAAGAATAATGATGTTAATTTATAATTTTGTTATAAATCAAAAATATTTATCGGGACTTAAGACTTTTACGTATATTATATTTTTATGAATTTTTCTATACGCAATAAGATTTTTGATTTATTTTAAGTATTATCTATTTATTATACGAACTTAATTTTACTGTTGTACAGTATTTACAAAAAGATGTTATTACATTTTGAACAATATAAGTTAATATAATATGCTATAAATACATCTCATTATAATAATAAAATATTAATAATTTAACAATTGCAATATTTTTAGAAGAAGCCTACTGTAATACTAAAAGTAAAATAAATGATTGTGCCAAAAAATATATTATGAAATATACTTAGTGATACAGGCACTCTGACAGGTCGTTTCTGCTCAGAATCGTTTTTCGTATACAATGATATATCATTGAATTCAAATTTAACATACCCATAACAGTGACCCACTCGACACCTAATGTACAGTAAAGAGTTATCTACCTATCCATCTTTTTATTATCAAATATATAAAACAAGAAACTTTTGAATGGTAAGTTCTGATGTAATACAATTTATACTGAACATATTTTATCCAGTAAATTTAGATTCACGTCATTACTAATATTAACACCCCTTCCCATTTTTATTGAATAAAGTTTAGTAAATTTGTAATTGTTATGTATGAACTATTGATAAATTTGAAAACTTAATTTGAAACATAAATTATTTTGAAAATTTCATTATTAATAATGTTTATATTCAAAGAAGTCTTTGAAGATTTAAATTATCTTAGTAAAATAATTTTTTATGATTTAAGTGTCTAAAAGGAAAAGAAATTTTTTTTGAACTCTATAAAAATAAATGTAATACATAAAAATGTAATGCGAGTCGAATAATCTAAAAAATAAATGTACAAAAACGCTTCTTCAGTGGCGGATTCAGGGGGGGGGGGCTAAGGGCCTCGCCTCCCCCCCCAAGAATTCTTCAATATTCTTTTTACTTACAATAAATATTTTAAATTATGTAATAATTTAATAATTATAATTGATTACATAATATCTATTTTAGAAACCGTTGGGAATGTTATTGCCGTTATTGGAATGAAAACGGATAAAACTAACATTAAATAAGCAACATAAATATCATTATAATGTGTATATGACTCAGAAGTAAGTTTTTAGGAAGCCTCCTCCCCAAAATTTAACTCTGGATCCGCCACTAAAACACAATACACTATGTTTTAAGAAGACAAATTGAGACTACTGAACATCATTTAAGTTTACTTCAATAAAAAGACTAGGTAGAAGGCACATACGTAGAAGACCAGAAACTAGACGTATTGTATTCATTAAATGAAATATTATTTTATTTTAATTATGAAATTGATTATTTAAACCTCTTAAATCAATATAGATGTATATTAAGTGTACATTTTGATATGCACTTATGTTTGAAACTGAAACTTTAGGTTTATGTTATTTAGGTGGAAAAGTTTCTTTGACAGAACTTTCTAAACTACCAGAGCTACTGAATGTTTAATGAATGGTGATCATTATCGGAGTAATAAGTAGAATTCCTCCGATCAGAATATTGTATACAATTGCAGTTTTAAAATCCTATAATTTGGAACATCTGTACCTAAATATTTAAATTCAATTCATGTAAAATTTTTAAGATTTAGAGATTCAATGACAGTTTTATCAGAAATTTGAAATTTTCATGACATTGCCAAACGAGGAACTATAATCTTACAAAATAATTTCCTCGAAAATGAGTGGAGTATATTCAACGGAGATAGCTAAAATATTAAAGTCAAATAATGTCAAATTTTATGAAAACCTTCATGCATTTAATTAAGTTTAAAGAAGAATGGAAGAGAAATATAATTTAACCGTATCTATTTACTTTTGATTGATCCTTTATCTGATATAGTGATCTTCAAACTTTTTAGGATCACAACCTAAATTTTTTCCCGGAAATCTATTACAACTCTTATGGTTTAACTTTTATAGAATCAATAAGTAGTACTAAAAAATCAAAATATCTTTGTTACTTTTATTATTTATTATTTTATACTATAAAATTTATAGATTTATAATCTATATAATTATACAAATATATTTTTAATATAACGTATTAATGTATACTGTGGTCGATAACAGTACCTAAAAACAGTACTTTAATTTATGTTTGTACAGTATAAAATAATATGAATATTTTAGAATCTATATAATTAAAAAAAAAATCTTTACTCCTCACCAAAATTTGACTTGCGCCTCTAGTTTGAGAAATGCTAAATAAAAGACAATTTGATAAAGCTTATCAAATTGTTTATTATTTATTTGCGATTTGATTGAATGTGAATGTGAGATGTGATAATTAGTGATAGCTTGTTTCCATGGACGGCAGAAATATCCTATACATTTGACGAAACAATATTCACAGTAGATTGTTTGCATACCTCGATTAATGGTGAGATCAAAAGAAAATCGTATATTAAATTACCGAAATTATTCCTTTAGTCAACAATATATGAACACAAAAATTAAAAGTGAAGAATAACTCTAAATTGTTATTGAATATATGATTAACTTAATAAATAAACCGTTTAATATGTCATTGTATTGAAAATATTTCTCATAACAATATTACGGTCATAGCTAAAATGAATTGAATATTTTTGTAAATTAGGGGAGGAATTATTTTTATCTGAAGTGTTATGAATCCCATGCTCCGTTCTATTTTCGTTTCTGAATTATTACATACATTTATTCTCATTACACTGAAAACGTTTGACTAAAACTTCTTATGAACTCGAAACTAGATAATAATACAGAGTATAGTTTTTTTGCATGGTATAAACAAATACAGTCGTTGGCATTATTCATTATAATATCTTTAATAATATAAAGCTAAACTCTCTAATTGTAGAGTTGTGCAGTGGACTGGGACTATGCGTCTTTAACTTGAAATAAACTTTCTAAAAACACCGACATAAAACAAATATTTCTTATAAGTACCTATATGTATTTGTAAAGTTTTGTTCTACCCGTCAAAAATTCTCAAGGCACCTATAGTATTACAAATAATACAAATACAAAGTCCGTACCACGAAATAGTGTCCCTTTTGGGCCTTAACCTAAGGAAGATGTTGTTCTCGGTCACTGTATTAGATATAGCCTGTCTGAATGCATTATCCGAATAATATTCATACAATTTTATAATATATACTAGACCAAAATATGGCTGTAGATAGAAGTCTATCTAAAGCCGTGGACCGTAATACGTAGTATAGTAATTTGTTATTATCGTTAAACGATTAAACGATGCAATATTGTTTTAGAAAATAGCAGAAGTAGCTTACACTGATTAGATCACTTTTTTAAATGACGCATTGACGCAAATTATAAATAATTAATTATCAGTTAATACCTTTAATATAGTAATAATCAATACACACATATTCCGATAATAATGTATTGTTAAATTTGTATGATAATAATATGTATAAATTATTCATCGTTTCCGAATATAAATGGTTTTTACTTCTTATAGGTACAATAATTAGAATTTAAAGACTACTATTTTTAAAAATTAGATTATATTTTTTTCAAAGAAACAGGTCAAGTAGTTCTAAATTATTAGTTAGTATTTAAATAACGAAAACACGTAAAAACGGAAAAAATATAATCGTGTACTGTATTTATAAAACTAAAAATTAGTAATTTATGATATTAATCAAATATTAGAAATGTTACCACCCATTAATATTTTGAAGTAAGGATTCATGTAATATTGTCTCTGAATAATATTTTATTCAAACCAAATGATACATTATTGTTTGTTTAGACTAAAAATAATATATTGTTTTAGCTGAAAAAAAATAAAGGTATGTTAACAATACGTTAAAACAATAACAATAATAATTAATACATGATGAACGAGCACTTTTGTTTTAATAATAATATCATAGGATTCAATGTTTTCATGAAACCAAAAAAGTTCGGAATAATTCAAGAAATTAAGTCCCTCGTTTACAGTTTTGTGTTTTATCTTTATTATGGTGTTAAGTAAAAAGGTCTACATAGAATAAAGCGAGATAATGTATACATTTATACAAAACATTTATTTTTAGTTTAGTTAAATTTATACAATATTATATTATCGAAGAATCATTTCAATTAAATTATTTAGTGCTAATGTTACACATAAGGTAAATGAGACATGAATAAAGAATAAGTACACATTTCATATAGTTATGTACTTATGTAAATAACAATCAATAATAATATATTATGAAATAGATGAAATGTTTCGGTAATATTCTATAGAAATAGAAACGATAAAATAAGAATTATTTTAAAACAATTTCTTAGTGTATAAACGATAATAAAAATAGTCAATATTTTTTGTCAAATAACCAAATTTATATATGTAATTATGGTGATTCAACGATTAAAAAAATCAATGATATGAATGTGTTACTCACAGTATAGTTTATTTATTTCTTTAAAAACATTGCAAAATCTAACCGTAAAGTAAAAAAAAATGGCTACAGGTACAAGACATTCCTATTAGTAGTCAACCCTAACACAAATAGTGAATACAAGCTTATAACTTAAATGTTGGTAATGTACAGCTGACTGCTGTGTAGGAAATTAATGTTTTTTTACATAACATTCTTTGCAGGCTGCATATAAATTTGAATTACAACGATCCACCAATTTTACACTAAAACAATGAAAATTAACTCATTAAACATTTTAATAAAAAATTTTAAGATGCATAATATATTTCTAACCTTCTATACTTCTCTTTAAACCATTAAATATGTTTATTATGTTTATTTTGAATGAACGGTCATATTTTAATTTTATAATTTTAGGCAGAATAATACATATTAAAGTATGACTTTGATGAATATCTATGTCACAACAATTTTATATTTATATTGAATACTTATTAAATAATTAATTTTTTATTTAATATTATTTTAAACTCAAGCGAGATGAGTGAAGTGGCAAGAGGAATGCTTTTTGAAATAAAGTGTGTTAACTTGAAAAAGAATTTCTTTGTACTTTACGCATTGTACAGTGAGTTGATTTTTCAAACTCCTTTGATTTTAATAAACAATAACTGAATAACATTGTGTTAATTATTCCAGTTATTAATTAAATTTAAATGGTCCAGTAATATTTAGTACAGTCATTGAAATAATACTATTATTCAATATCTTAACAATGGAAATATATTATAATTATTATTAAATATAATTAATATTATTAATAAAAGTGTACACAAATTAATAATGTTTAACATGAACACAAATTAAGTGGTTATATTTCAATACATTTAAGTATATTGTCTTGTATTGTCTTAATTTGGTTGAGATTTCTGTCCATAAGGCAATTCATTGTATAAAAAAAAATTTTCCTTAAAATTGTTCCTTAAATATACTAATTAATTAGTGAAAATTGTTAAAAAGAAACAATTTTAAACTATCAATGGTCCAAATGTCTGCTTTAAATTTTGTCAAAAGATTCATACTCATTAATTTTAATTAGAGTTATAAGAATTTTAAAATTATTTTTTTTTGTAAGTTTTAAGATACGCATACATTGTTGCGATAAATATAAATTCATAATATAATCATAGAATTTCATTAAGGAAAAAATAATAGTAGCTGGTGGCTCTGTGGTTTAGTCAAAATTAGTGTGGTATCATATTATTATACAATTTTTTATTAACTATGGTTTATATTTGATTAAAAACCGTTAATGGGTTATACATTGTTATACTATGACTGAATTATATTGTGGTTCTAAACTGAATTTAAGATTGTTTTAAGAATTTTCTTGTTGATCATCATAAAATTTCGAAAAGCCATAATATATATATATTTCGCATTTATGATATCGGTACACGCTGGTTTTTACAAATTAGGTTTTTATATTATTGACAGGAGTTTGAATTATGATGAAATGTATTACAATTATACTAGTTAATTTATTGTTTGGATTAAGTTTATCCGAATTACTGGTGTGCAAACTAAAACTTATAATTAACAATTTTGTAGGGAGGTACTCTCGTTTTATACGTCATATCAAAGACGATAACTGATTTTAAAGTTTTCTGTAAATTGATATTTAATATAATTTAATTAAATATTTTAAAACTTATACGGCAGAGGCACCTGGAGAAAATTAGTAGATATAGTGTGTATAAAATTATTTCCAATACCTTATAGTATGAACCCCTCTTTAATAAAAAAATTAAAATATTTAATACAATATCCATTTTTCATTTATATAGGAAGGCATTTATTAAAAAAAGGTGAAAGCTTAACATAATTTTAGCGTTTTTATTTTTAGATTTATTGTTTATTTTTTTATGTGAAAATTCTTGTTTTAAAAATTCTCAGTGGGTATATTGTCTTCCACATAGGTGTCCCATGACAAATATATATATATAATCTGTAGGTGTTTGGTTTGCATGTTTTTTCTTGTGTTTATAATATTAAAGGAATTAAATTAGAGTTATCAACTCTGCAAGATCTAACTATGTGATGGGAAAACTAATAGTTTGTTTTGATAAGCGTTGACGACAACGATATAGTACCAGAATGTTTTACGATAAGATGCACAAATAAAATGCATTCAAATAATAACATTTTTGGTTACTAAATTTGAAGTATAACCATGTGGCTTATTGTGTGTAAAATATTATACTAAAATATAAATATAAATATTATACGTATATTATTTCAAACATAAATATATCGTTAAAACCAACATTATAAAATTAATTAAATTTTAATAACAAATTTGAAATTATATTTTGTCTTTGGTATAACGAACTGAGTATCGATTATAAATAATTGATATTGTGTGATTTATTAAATACATACTTTGAGTTCCATTAAAATGAACATAGTTTTGACGATAATGTAAAACTATAACACTGTGCCCACAATTTCACTTATTCATACAAAATTTTAAAAATGTAGAAACATTATATATTCCACTTTTGATATTAAAATGGAGCTTACAAGGAAATCCTAATAATGGTACTATTAAATAATAAATACGAATTTATTAGTCTTATAATAATACGTGTATGGATTCTGTTGTTAATTCGTTAATCATACCATTTTTCTTATTGTACAATAATTCTAAATGCTCGAAGAATACTAATTAGTATACATAATGTTTCTAAAACGTTTGGATCGTCGTATCTTATACATGCATACATTTTTACTAAACTTCTTACACTTATTGTTTAGATACTTATTAATATTTTATTTTTAAAAAATTATTGAGATTAAAATCGTCAAGTCTTATATATTTCGAGAGTTCAAAATGAAGATATTCTGAAAATGTGTATATCTATACCAACTATACCAATATTTAAATCAATTAATTTAAGTAATATTTTACATTAAATCAGGCTCTCGGAGACGTATAATTAAGTGTAATTTAATATTTTATAATATTAAACATTAATTATCCTTACCTTAGGTATTCTTAAATTTAATTATTTTTAATAGGAAACATTTTGTATAATGAACTGCATATTCAAAACAACATTTTGATCTGGAAAATGTCAATGTATCAAGTGAAATGTAAAATTATATTATACTTGTTTGCTTTCTATAACGAGTGGTATATTATTTATTAGTAGTAATGCACGTTATAATATGATTTTAAGATTTTTTTTTCATCAATATTAAATTATTAAATATAAGAGAGTGGTCTTAAGAATACTTATTACAACGTAAACTTAAAATTAATAGAAAATTTATCTTTTAAACAAATTATTATTGAACGCAAAACTCGTCCAGGTTATTTAACTATTAATAATTAAATATAAAAAAAAAATATGAGTATCATATTTTGATTAATATCTGACCTGATAATCAAATCGGTTATTTATTATATTCGTCAACTGTCAAAGCATAAAATATTATCGTGTTTATTGAATTAGCGAGAATATAAAGTAGTAAATACTGGGGGTTAAATTTTATTAAATGTAATATTATTAATGTTAAACATTTATTATAAGTATAGCTAGTAAAGAAATACATAATATACTCTCTATTTTATGGAATTTAAAATAAATTATCATTATTTAACAATAAAACAATATATATCTATGACGTGAGTTACTACACTAAATAAATCAAGTCCTACTAGAAAAAGTTTTATAAATTAACGTTCTACATATAAAAAGTTGAAGTTTATAAAATAAGTTTTATACAATATTAAAACTATTATAAAATTGTTAAACTCTAAAAAAAAAACAACTCGTGTGTAAAAATTGTGTGTTATAATATTACAATTATAACTATCAAATAATTAAATAAGTTATTAGTATCATACGTTATAGAAATTAATAATTACTATGGACAAATAATACCGACGATTAGTCAAACAATAAGATTCATAGACCTATTAAAAAAATTCAGGGCATAATACAAATTAACATAAAACAGAAACAAAGACTTCATTATTTATTCAAAATGAATTTAATGTAAATGACACACGTGACTTTTTTATTATACGTAGTTCTGAAACGCATTTTTTTTATATATCTCAATTTTAAGTGTGATTATTATTTTATTTCAAGAATTTTAATAAAATATAAGTAATGTCAATGGTACCCATAGGTTTTAAAATAAGTAGGGCTTAATTATTTTTTATTGACTTAATAATAACATAAATATAGTCACAATTTGATATTTTTATAATAATATTTTTTCTATACATTTTAGTTATGTTTATATATATTTATATCTATAAAAAGCTAGTTATCTTAAAAAATTATAGTTGTTTTAAATTTTTACTCTTACTATTTTCTGTAGATATGAGATTATTTATTTAAAATTTAAACCACGTAGTACGAGTATACGATAAAGTAACTCTGATAAATATAATAATTTATTGCCATTATATTTTATGAATTGTATCCAAAATATTAATTTTTACCTTATATATACTGTAAGTTTCAAATTATAATTTTACTGTATATTTGCTCGAATAATTAATATAACCATTAAAGAATCAAATAACTATCAATTAATAATTGCATATTAAAAAATTAATTTTATTTATTTATGTATCAAAAGTTTTATTGTCATTATAACAATATGCCGCTAGAATTTGAACTTTAAGCGGTCATGACAAATATGTATGGTTCACGCTATTTTTATTTTTATTTAAATCATAAAATGTATGATAATATTTAAATTTTCAACTCTTGAACGTTTAAATTAAAAATTTAATTAATTTGAACTACAGAATAATCTAAACGTTTTTGTGGTCTTAAAAACATCGTATAATAACTTTGAATATTAAACGCTTATAAAAAAATGTTGCCTTTATTTTTTTGATGTTTTAAAATTTTTTCAAGTAAAATTTATGAGGAACATTGTAGTAAAATGTGTTGGTTGAGTTTTATTATATTGACAATTGGTTTTTGTCTTAAAATTTTCGATTTTCATTTTTCGTTTTTTTATTTTATATCAGATTATTTTGAAGTGTACTTGTTGAAATTTAACATAAATAGACTTTATGGTTGATACAGTATAATATGACTAGTCTATATTATATTATTCTTAGACATTTAAAATATTTTTGGTACTAATGTATTAAGTACTTATAAGTTCTAAAAAAATCATCATTAGATATTCTTATTAGTTTATTAGTTATTTATACTAAATCCACTAGTCAGTGTTCTCAATGTCATTCATTACAAAAATAAGCGTAGCGTATGGACAATGTACTAACCTAATGTAATATTGCGTAATATAATATTTGACCAAAGTTATAATTATATAAAACTTAATAGAAAACAGTGTTATATAGAAGTTCATCATCAATGACGTACGAAAAATAAAATAGAGCAGTATTGTGGACATTTGACGCTTTATTATAATAAATAATAAGTTACCGTTGGTAACTTGTGATAACTTAAGTGACTACAGTTACGCAAAAATGTTTAACCCTTTATACATGTTCGTTGGTGTAGTCGTTTAGATTCATATGCATCAAGTATTATTGTATTAATATGTATCACTGTTGTCTACTTAAAAATCTTCTAAAATGTATAGCTGGGTAATATGGACATGGGTGTAATATGTGTAAATGTTATACATGTATAATATATTATATGTATCATATAGTTTTATGTTTCGACGTGTGAAAACAAGAAGTCAATTTCAATAGGCAATGGATTAAAATGAAAATAATAATTGAATTTAGGAAGTGGAATTCAACACTTTTCGCTGCTGCTTTTAAAAATGTAAACCTCTATAAATTATATTTTTAAATCTATTCTTCCCATCTGTTAGGTGGCGGGTGTAGAGTACTGTATTGTCGATGTTTAATGGTCTTCGCTTATACATATATAATATATTACATGTATATTCTGTGTATATATAAAATGTATATTAGATACTTATACCTGGGAATTTATGTGAATGCTTATTACAACGAACTGCGAGCGGCAAGAGCACTCGTTTAAGAGAAAAAAAAACAGATATCTTGGGTGTTTGGTACATTATAATTGACTGTGTAACCAACGAGGGTAGAAACGCTTGGGGTTCGGATTTGTGGCTTCGATGTTGAAAATACGGTTTGTGAATGTATATTTTATTTTTACGGTTCGTTGAAGAAAACGAGTATTTATAACATCGTTTCATGAAACTATGGCGTATAATAAAAACGAGATATCAAAATTAAATTGAAAAAAAGAATCATTGTAACATGGAAAACTAGTTTTTCTTTTAAAGACGAGGGAGGATAAATATTATTTAGCGTTTACCATGAAAAAAGCTATTTTCGATATGGTATCATTTTGTTTGATATCAGCCATACAGATTGTGGAATACGTATATTAATATTGGTACAATATACATATACCTATTTGTATTAATTATATGATTTTTATACACTGTTGTATACTCTTTTATTATTCTGTATATTATCTAATTTTTAAAATATATAAAAAAATTAAATTAAACTTGGGTTTTTTGTTTAACTTGAAATATACATAACTTGATTCTAAATTATAACCTATAACTTTATAGGTAGTGCTAGGCAGTATGCTATGACGCAGATTGGCTGGTAATAATAATTTTGTTTAAAATATAAACACTGAAATAAGGCGCCTAGATTTATACAATTTATACAATTTATAAAAATGTCAGTTTATAGAGTTATATGTGTCATTAAAAAATTATTCAGGCCGTCATAGGGTTGAGTTTGATTGATTTGGTTACAGCTTATAATTATTATTGTATTCAATAAATAATCGAGTAAGAATCGGGTAGATATAAGGTATTCTGTAATTGTATTGTTTGAATTAAAAATTGGTTTAAACAAATTAATCAAGTAAAAAAAAATTATAATGAAGTATAAAGTTAATAGAATATATAATTTTTGGTTTTTATATACTTACGATACATAAATATATTTGTATGGATACGTTTAATTATCTATTGTACTAAAATTGTGTTCTTCCATTATTGTTTCATTCTTATAAATTAGTGAGTGATTCATAACATAGACTTTTAAGTACATATTGATGTTTCGATAATATTTGTTGCTTAATTTTTTGCAAACTTCCAAAGTAAAATAATGATAAGTTACAATTGTTGATTCTATTTCACTTTTGAATAGTTCACTAATGTCTTAGTCATGTAATTGATTACGTAGAAAAGTTCGTATTGTGTTAGATTTTTTTTGAAGAAATATTATAGTTTGAGCAACAACAAGTGATGGATTCAAAATGTTATACTTATAATATATCTTTAATTGAAAATTCACCAATAGTAATATAATTAATTTAAAGTTAATGTGAAATTCAACAATCAACATCTGGAGATTTAAATTTTAAATTTATATAAGTTGGTTAATCCAATACTTTAAATTGTGTTAATGAATTTTTTTTTAAATGGGTCAAAAATAATTAAGTAGGTAATTGTTTTACATAAAGCTCTATAGGTACAACATAGAACAAATAACTATTATTGTTTTTATGAAAATTAATAATACTATTATGATTTGTATTTATTATATATTATCTTATAGAAATTTCATAATAAGTTGATGCAATAACTTAACTGTTTATTTTTGGAAAAAAATAAACATTAAGGTATATGGACATATATATCTAAATAATTTATAAATGTATTGTTATGAATAAGGACGATGTTTTCAGTTTTTTTTTTTTTTATTACAGGCACACTGTAATATGCTTTTGAATGAGTGGTATACCAGGAATTAAGTCTGGAAAAGACAAAGGTATGGACTGGGTCATTAAAATATTGGATTATATAAGTTATTTTGTTTTATTTGATTACTTTTGAAGTTACATTTTAATTGAAGATACGAGGAATTAGGGTGAAATACATCAATTCGGCTATTTAATTAAACATTAGGTTTTGGAAAATAAAAAAAAATTGTTCTAAATATAGTTTTTTATTTGCACAAAAAAAAAATGAATGATGTTTTAAAATTCATTAACTTTATTTGCTAATTGGGCATCGCAACATAAATATTCAATAGATTTTGTAAAATTTGACTGTATCAAGGACCCAAAATATATTTATTAATTCATTAAAATATATATGTTTTGATTTTTTGATTTACTTATACTGTCCATAAAGAAACTACAATATTTGTTTTCTTATTCCTTAACAATTTAAGATACTTAATGTTGTAGAGTTAATTTATGCAAAAACTTCAAAAGTCTAATTACTAGTTTTCATTAAAAGCACTCAAATAGTTTAGTAAGTTATAAAGTTTAAGGAGATAGGGCACACATGAATTGTATCCGGTTTGGCCTATAATATACTGAATGGCCCTCTCTATGGTGATTCTGAAGTGAAAAATTACTAAGGAATAGGTCATCAAACATTGTTCTATGTTAGTAATAATTTAAAGTTAATTTTTTAATATATTTACAAATATTTATGACATTTTTGAATTTTATTTTCTAAAATTATTCTAGCACAAATTAGTTTCATACATGTATAAATAGGTAAATAGTATTTACTAAATACATACCCATTATACGTTAAATTTGTTTATCATCTATTTTTTATACATTATTTGTAATAAACACACATGAAATAACTAACAATGCAGAAAAAGTCACATTTACACTACACACTTTTCTGTTTATATTATGTTTTAATTTTTTTTAGTAAATCTAAGAAAATAAAGTTAAATACTTAATTGAATTGTTAAGCTTCATTGTTGCATTTTAATGTACATTAAAGTAATATCATATAGATAAATTTACTATAAACATTAAATAATTATATACATAAATTATCTTCTTATATACATCGTACATGTATATACGTACATTATATGTGTATCGCGAACTTGTATAACAAGTAGACTTCTTTTATTATGTATTAATAATTTAACGGTTACATAAGTGCTACGATATAATATAGGCATATTGAAGATATACATTTTTGTTTAGTATTTTAATCGTTAGTATATGATTTTTTTATTATTCACATCTTATAATTCATAAGTTATACACAATTTGTACAATGTAAGGTTAATAATAAGCCTATGTGACGTGAGTATATTGACTACTGCTTATATGAAAAAGAAGTCTCTCGTAACCGACAAATTTTAATCGGTGGAGTGGAATATATATGTGTTTTTTTAATTTGAAAAATTGACAGCTGCGTATTTTAAAGTAGTGACGAGGATATGCACAGTTCGTATATCTAGTTTACAATTAGAGAATTGAATTGATTTAATATTAAAGAATGGTATTCCGATGATATAAGTAGTTATTGACCGTTTCATCAATAATATTAATGTGCAAATTGAAGTGTAGAGTTTGATTTAACCCTCATAAGGATCATTAGCAATACGAAAGAGAATTTTAGATCATATACGCATTTTATTTTTGATAGATTTTATTTTTTTAGGGATTCAGCTTATTTTTGGATACTGTACAGGCATAAAGAGTTAAGAAAAAGCTTTTAAACATTTAGTTTGGTGTAAACATTGAGTTTTGTCTTTTGAAGACTTGGAAAATAGATTGGGGTAAAGTAAGCGTTTTCTATTGATAAATGACAAATTTTCGCGTATAAGTAGGGAATTTTAAGTCAGTCGCTTGTCAAAGGTAATGTCTAGATATCTGGTTTAAGTAAAATTTGAGATTTGTACGTTAAAATATAATTTATAATTAAAGATTACATTAAGGTAGCTATTAAAAAGAAAATACAATTTTTATATTTTAAGATTTTAGAACATTTTGAAACATTTACTGAAAGTTATTAACAGCCTATTATAATCATATAATACAACTTTTATATCTTGTATATTTTATGAAAGTTGCAAATATTATGTTACTTAAAATATCTTATAACATTAATTGTAA
Source organism: Rhopalosiphum nymphaeae (assembly GCA_036289425.1). NCBI lineage: Eukaryota > Metazoa > Arthropoda > Insecta > Hemiptera > Aphididae > Rhopalosiphum > Rhopalosiphum nymphaeae. Next base: position 7,668,106 of record JAZAQC010000004.1, read on the forward strand.
CTACTTTATATTTTAGATTGAATGAAAAACTTCATCTTCCGTACGACACATTTCGTTAAGTACTAGTATACATATATAAGTGACTCTTGTTAAAACTCTTGTTTAAAGTATAACTTTACTTATAACAGTTATAAATAACTTTGTAAATACACATACTTGTAGGTTAATTGATTTTGTAGTATATCAGACATCTGTTGGATTAATTTACCTAATAATTAAGATTATTCTGCTATATAGCAGTAAAAAAATATTGTATTGGGGTTTTTAAACTATAATGTATAATCGAGTTCAAATTATGCGTAAATTATAATCGGCACATTAAAAAAATAAACAGATAACATAATATTAACAACGGTTTTGTTTATGTTTGTTATCAGTTTATTCAGCTTTGAGGTATTTAAATAAATTTGCCATATTATGTAGTTTGTAAAGGTGCGACACAAATTGGCCGATTTACATGTATATAAGTAGTTTAAGGGTTAAAAGGTTAAAGTAATCCAATATTGTTGTTTTTGTAAGAATGCACAGTTGGGGGTGATTAAATTCTAATAGTTTCTGACCTTTTCAACGACCGATGGAACATAATAGATATAGCTATAGTATTTTCAGTGTAGATAATAATAAGTACCTATTTAAATTTATTAGCCCTGTACACATTTTATAAAAAAAAGTAATAATTTACCTATTAGATATTAATAATTTTACTTGTTTTATAACATTTTAATTATAAAAATAGATAAAAAACGATGGTTTTAAAAAATATATTAATACAATTAAAAGACAAACATAAAATAATAATATAAACACGAATTCATAAAGTTACTTTATTTAATTAAATTTATTATATTTTAAATATACTGTTCATTCATAATTTTACTTTTCACGGTCATTATTCAGTCTCGTATTTAAAAATGTAGTATAAGTTAAAAAATTCATACAGAAATAAAGTATAATGTTTGTGATTTCACATAATCGTTATAATTTCTATATAAACAAGAATTTATTTTAATTGTAATAGTTGTATACATATTAATAATTTGTTTAATATCTTAAATGTGATACTAATGATAAGAAATATTCAGCGGTCATTATAACTGCACATTTTCAAAAAATATCGTCGTTCAAATCCACATAATTTTAAACATTAATTCTGCACAGTTTTCCCAAAATCAAACAGTTCAATGCCGCTCACACTAATATGTATTAATAATGCACACATTTATCTAAAGCCATATTAACGTTTAAAACAAAACACTAGTTAATCATACTTAACCAATACCACAAAATAATAAGCAATGCAATTAATTTAGTAGAATATTTGAAATATTAGGATTTAAATTTATCTCAATCTAAATATTATTTACTATACATACTTTATTTTATCTTAGGTGTATATTAAATTGAATTATTTTTAGTTAATTAAAATTATAGGGTCTTATATGTAATAACAATACATTTTTAATTTTTAACTGTCAATAAAATGCGTGTAGTTTAAATTACCGACCTTCCAATTTTTCCTTTTAATAATAGAAAAAAATTGAGTGGTATTGAATGGTCTAAAATAGCGGTTAAGAATGGTAAGTGTGCGGTTTTGAATGACGCTCGAAATATTTTAAAAGATCTATCATTAACATTAAATTCAAATTTTAATGAAGTTTGTTTAGCGAGCACGTGTTTATAAGCAATATTACGTTGTACAACATTACCATAAGTAATACTCAATTTAAACGAACAGGAAGACGAATATGTATGGAGCAAGACACTCAAGACACAAATACCCTACAATCGCCTATACACGACGCCGATTTTCATTAAATTTATTGAAATCTAGTAAATCACAAACGTTTTCAATTTAAAACAGTATAATATATTCAAATGTCTGCGAAATAACAAAAAAAGTGATTTCATTGTTTTATTGAACGAAGTCTTTCAGATGTAAATTAAAATCTTTTACCGATATCGAATCGGTCGACAACCACAATATGGGTAAATAAAATTACAAAGTTTTAAACATAAAATACAACCAAAAATTGAAATCAGTGCCGTAACTATCTAAGTCAAGTACTACATGATTGAAATTTACTTACTGAGGCCTAGGATATATTATTAAATTTTATAAAAGACAAACAATTATGACGTTTTGGAAAAATTGATTATTTAAAAAAAATGAACATTCCTCAACAATTCCTGTAATGTTATTTCTAACAATATAAAAAGATCCTTATTATTAAAAATTGTATAAGTATTGTGCGATAATACTAGGTCTTTAAAATTTTACACGACAAAAAATGATGGAGATCAAGAAGTTTTATTAAAAACTGAAAACGTCAAACGATGCGTCGATATTGCTGTGAACGGCAAACCTAATATACAATGCAAATTGTACGGTTTGGAAGCGTAAGGCAGTAATAAGCCCGCCCAGACAACAACTTATTTTTGCACCCCGCCAACACCTAGGTCTAAAAAAATATGAACGAATAGCTGATGGGTATGTAGTGGTGTAATAGCTTGGACATCACTGCACCAGTGATCGGAATTGTCGGTCAAGTACCTACTGTCGAGCTATGCAACGACGTGCATAACGCATAACGCGTGTTGTGTATAATATGTGTATTTGCGTATAAGTGTAGTGTACGCGTGTGGATGCGTTTATAATTCAAACTGATAAAAAGGTAACCTAATAGATCAATAATGGTAATAATAAACAATTTGGTTAATAGACACATTCAATAGCAATAATTTTAACGAAAATAAAACAATACGATAAATTAATATTGTGTGTTTGTGTGTGAGACCTGCAGCTGTTCCTCCAGTTCCCATGGCCGTGACCTAATTACATTTTATTTTATAAATTCATGTTGCAGTGGCAACACAAATACTGAAAGGCCAATCAGGCCCCTACCTGATTTCAACTTTTTACTTCATAATTAACTAACATGTCGTGCGCGTATTCTTTGATGAATAATATTGTAAATAATGGTCGTAGAGTTGTTCAAATACAAAGTGAGCTGTAGATATTGTATATGAGTGACTGACGTGTTTTTTATAGGTACACCCTCGGTAAATCGGTGCTGCATTTAGTTGGACCGAAAGTGATTTGAGTTGTAAATAATATGAAACACTCACTTCGACGTGACGGTACACCGCTAAACACTTACAAACGGTTCAATCGTGAAACTTGTGGCATAGTGGACGCTTTCCTCAGACTGACCGATTGATCGAGACAAAGTATATTACCTATTACCGCGGTCATCTGCTCGAGAGTATATACCCATGCAATATGTTTTCCATTGATTCGGTCCTAAACGATAGTCATTGGGAATCGGACGGCATGGACGCGTGGTAGACGTGGATTAGACGACCGGTGACCACCGTTTTCCTTGACCAATCACCGGATATTGTGGGGGTCCTAGTTCGATAGAAAATTTAGCGTTTCACTGACGTCGCCGTGTGAACCATTATCAGATTTTGCAGTGTCGCTGCATCACAACCACATGACTTAATCATACTCGATACGAAGTAAAGCCGGATTTACACTTTACACAGTGTCGTTTATGTTATGTTGAATATAATATATTCTATTTGTATATAGGTATCGTGTTGCCAACATCTTGTCACTCACGTATTAAATACGTGGAATATGATACGATACAGTGTAGGATGAATTCAGCTCAAACGAGTAAAACAATAGTGAGGCGCATAGTTTGCTTCCGATCTATAACCACACGGCGAAACGGATAATGTTCAATTATTTGGTAGGCTGAGGTATAATATATTATCAAACAACGGATATGATAATAGTCATCCAACAACATCGTTGGAAATGGCATGATCATATACACTGTATCCGTGTCATATTATGTACACTGTACAATGTACATGTCATCAGTTGACCACGATCCATATCGATATTCGCTTGCGAGTATCGTCGTGATTTCCGATGTAAGTGTGTAGTGATGTATTACAATACATAGGTGACGGAATATTGGTGATATGTTACTTAAAATTGTATCATAATGGTTACGTCGTCTGTCGTGTCATGTATGCCTTTATCGCATTTTTGTCGGCTTGTCTAAACATTATTTAACCGGAAATGTTTAGAGTTGGAACGAGCTCAACTTTTGGACATAATGATATGGCGGGCGCCGTAGCTGTAATACCTTATTCTTTACAAGTTGAGTTTTATTCGAATTCACAAGACACGGTATATTGTAGGAACTCGGTTTGAGTGAAATACAGTCGTCTCGATGGTGGAATTCGTTTGAACGTCCGTCTCGCCGTTTGATTTTCGATCAAACCGTTTTATTGGTGGCGTAGTAATACATTATGTATAATACTAAGAAGTGCATTTATTAATAATCACGACGTACACTAAATTCTGTACATACCTTTGTGATTTCTTTTAATTTCGAGTTCACCCTTTTCCTGAGGATTATAATATTACGAGCCGAGGGCGGTACGTATAATGGTAAGACGTACATAATGCTATTTGTATTGTTCATATTATTTATAGATTCCGTGTAGGGATAGAAAATATCATATGTTTATTGAAATGAATGCCTATACTTGAGCTGCACGGCATAAAATACGTAACTTGGTTACCGCGAATGTGTCGCACGCGAGAGAATGTCTGGTGTGGCCTGCTGATGTCACCAACGGGAGTGGATGTTATAAGTATCTAGTAATAATATAGTTTAATGAATTGTGGGGACAAGATTAACGACACAAATAGTGGTTTTTCTAAGAGTTGAGTTTCCTAAGAAAAATAAGACAAAAATTGTCGATAACCTATTGGTTTTAACCACGCCTAGCAAATCATAAGATATAAGTATATTTTAATCAATGTTTATTAAAATCGTAAATGTAAATACTTACTTTTTTATATTACATATGTTTATATGTATATATGTGCGTGTATTATACTCGCACTACACGGTTTTATACAGCTACTGATAATCGATAATTAATTATACAGAATTTATTTATCGATAAATGTGTAGGTGTAACTTATACTAACTGCAGGTCATAGACATTAGGTATAGACTTATAACTTATAAGCTAAGGAATAATTAATCTATAGGCACATAACCTACCGCTATGGTTATCATAATTAATACGGTATTGAACGTGTAGATTTCAAATGTAACCGCTTACCTTTTCTGTTTATAAGTTATAATTTTTGAACATTCCACGGTGCCCATTACTTCCTTCACTATATTATCGTGTTTAGGCTGCACCCGTGTTAGTCACATATCACCAGCGACGATTAGATTAGATTTTCGTTTAGTACTCAAAATCATAATATATTTTTTCGAAATAGGTACTTGTTGTCATAGACCCCACTAGTATTTTTCTAGGGGCGAGGGTAGAAATGTTGGTATGTATCATATCTGATTTTAAATAGCCAGAGGAGCAATAATTACCCAAATTTTCTGTCCCCATTCAAAGTTTATTGTGTAAGACTGTAAGTATAAAATACGTTCGAAATTAAGTTATAGTAACATCCAGTGTGATCGCATATTAAAAATTACTTGAATAACAGAAATTCTCTGCATCGTTTGTATACAATATATAATATTGTATATCACAGGCAGAGATTATAGGTCCTTTCTGGGCGTTTGAAGAGTGTTATTATTTTATAGTTTGAAATATTTGAGACGAATATTGTTTAAAATCATTTACAATTTGCATTATGTATGGTCTATTTTTGGATTTAATAGTTTACCTTTATCGTTGAGACGACCCGTTTCGAAAACCTTCTTTGGTTATTTGATAAAGTAAAAAGTTTAACATCCACTTTTGATTTTTTGCCCTTATAGGAATATTATGTTTGATTATTATTATTCGCTGTGATATATTATTTTTTTTTATGCAAAACATATTATGTATTTATATAGAAAGGGAATGAAAAAAAAATTTAAATATTAATAGTTTTTGAGGAATGTGGTTATTTAAATATGTAACTTTAATCTTTGTTAAAACACAATTTAAGTCCCCTCACTCATCTAAAATTCTACTAGTTCTCCACTAATAATAAATAATATATAAACATAATAGATATATTTTAAAGTCAATTCATAATAATATAAATACTAGCTAACGACTTTGGTAAACAGTACTTCCCGATTGCATTCCACGGACATGAACTAGGAAATATATTTCACAAGATGAGATAAGATTAAATAGTTCAAAATTTTATCCTGAAAAAATTTACGAAACCAGTATACAACAATAAAATAAAATAATAATGAATAAACAATTACTTTAAATAATTTGCAATACATTTAACTTATAAAATTTTACTTGAGTTACAATAATTGATATTTGACAGTGAATGTTTTAATAATTTGCAAAGTCTATATATAGTACCAAAATAAAACTATAGTAAAATTAATTGAATTCTTAAATTTATTTATAACACAAAATTAGAAACTCATCATTTCCCAAAACCACTAACTTTAAGTATTTATGATATGACGTATATTATTATGATATTGATAACTATTTATTTATTTCTGTTGGACATTTTCAATAGAACTAAATGGGAACTCCTGCATCTACCTATTTAAATGTGTAATAATAAATTATGTAAAATGTTATATTTTTTTTACTTGAAATAGTATGAACTGTCAACGGTTTTAATTTTTTCTATGTAACCGTATAACCTATTACCAAAGCTTTTGGATAAGAACTATACTTACTCATTGTAGCAATATTAACAACGATTTTGGTCATTCCGGTAATAACGCGTATTTTCGGGAACATTTTATTTTTTAAACACGCATGCGGTTATTACGGTTATATCGGTGGTGTTGTAAGTCAGGGGTGGCGACGATGGTGGTGGTGGTGGTGGTGAATTTTAAGCGACACGCCGAGTTTGCAAGAGAGTCCCGCCGTTAGTAGTAATGTGGCGGCCGGCCGAATCACATGCCGCGTGCATTGCGTGCTGCTTCCTCGTCAGCCTTTTGCAGGCCGACGTCTATGCGATTGATTCAACAGGTACGTCTCTAACGTTACTATTATAATGTTGTGGTAACGTAGTTGGTGCTTAGGGTAGATGGAAAAAATTGGGAAAATGTTCATTCTTTGAAAAATAATAATGATTAAACTTCCTCGTATTTCGATTTCGGTGAAATTTTTCATTCTCGAAATATTTTGTAGAATATAAGAAAAACGATTAGAATTTAACTTATTTTGCCTTATCTTTTAATTAGCTATATATAGTATTTAATATATGGATATATATTTAATATATATATATTAATAAGGAAATATTACGATGTTTAATAACTAAGTAAAGTACCTACATAAATATATGATAAGTATTAAGTACTTATATTATAATATTCAACCCGATGTGTAGGCATTTACATTAATATAATATGTTTTGTTATTTACAATAGTTATTATAAATTCGACAAGAATAATTTGTTTAAACAGTATGTACCTATAATATGCATGGATTTCGCTTTTAAAGATTATTTTTTTTGTTTAGTTAAAAATAAAATAATTTTATTTTCTAATTTCATCTGAAACACAAATAATCTATAATTTAATATTATTAAATAAGACGTATATTGTATACATTTGGAATATAAGAAATGTATATTGAAAAGAATAAAAACATTTTATAAAAATAAAAGTTGTATTTTATAATTAAAAATATTTGTATATTTTTAAACTTATGAAATATTATTTAATTTTAATTGATATTTAAAAATAACTAACTAAATGAACAAATAATATAAATGGAAAACAATTTACGACGGAGGTGAAATAATATTTTGATTTTCTGTCTGTTCTGGATCGTAGTTACTATAAATAATGTATCGTTTATACGATATATTGTACTATTATTTATTTATATCACAATTAATGATTGAAGTAGTTTTAATTTTTAATTGGTTATCGAGAATTCAAGACAAAATCCAATTTAACGAGTTAAACAATATTTTGTAAAACTCTAGTATATTGTATTTTATATTTTGAAAACTCGTAATTTTATAATGAGGATCGATTGATAATTAACTTGGGATAATCTATATTAATTTTAATGGTTATAAGAATTTTTTTTTAAATGATTTTCGTTCTAATGTCTGTCAAATTTTGTGTTTAGAATATTTGTAATTCGTTGGGTTAGAGTCTAGTCGCTGGATTACATATTCATTTTCAAAATTTTAATATATATTTTGGAGAACTAATGTCTTATCATATATTACTGTATCAACACCAAAAAAAAAAAAAAATTAATATGTAATATATAATTGTAGTTTAAGCACGTGTAAATCATACAAGTGTAATATTTTAATATTTTAATTTTTTAAGCTTTTGGAAACCAATTACTTACGCCTTTAATCTAATTAATGGAAATAAAATAAGTGGAATTTAAAATTAATTTATAGTCATAGAAACGAACAAATTTTAAATATATTTAATTAAATTAAAAATTAGTTAATTAATAACATATAGGTATAGTAATAGTATGTTGCTCAATTTATTATAATTTGAATTATTGCAAAATTTAAACAATTTATTATTATTATTATTTTTTTTTTACTAAAGGGAGTTCATTCTTGCATTCATTATTTTTAATTATCAAACTTGGTTATTTAAAAAGAATAATATATTTTTATGGCAACCAGAGTATTTATAAATACCATTCAAAAAAATAAAGTTAAATTTTATTACAGTTGCAAAACTTGCGTTGAAATAGAGTATGTACCTAGGCTTTATACCCGAGACAATTAATTAAAATAATTTTTGTTATCGTAAGCTGTTTCGTTAACTAAGTAGAGTACCTAAGTAGTAACTTTCAATCACCAAAGAAAAAATGAAGTGGAAATCTGTTTAGTCGTTTGAAACGTACGCATTTATAGGTTTAGACGTTGATGATTTGTTTTTGATTTATTGTATTGAAGTATAGTGGATCAATGTATGTAACAAATGGATACTCATAATGCATTTTTAATGTGACTGTATATTAGGTACATCAATATACTATATTGCGTATCAAAAGTATGATAATATAAATGTTGAAAAATGCAATTTATGTACATTATTCAAAAGATTGAATGTCATCTGAGATGATTCAATCAAATTTGTTTTGTTGTTTGACCAGAAATCTGCACTAAAGTCTTTGAAAATGAATTACGGATATTTTCTGAGAAATCGCCTTAAAAAATAAAATGACTGATTTATTTAGTTTGAACTATGTACTTATCCTAGAGTATAGTTTGTTTATCCAGTCACCCTTGTATTCAGATAACGCAATTTATCCTAACATTGGGGGTGTTTTGGACCGTAGTTTAGGGACTAAAAAAGCATTATTCAGACGTGATTGGAAGTCAAAGGCAAAGTATATGTTCAAGGTATAGACGATAAAATATATCGGTAATATTACTCAAAGAGTTTTTGAAAAGGTATTGATACGATACAGAATAATAATAAAAATAATATGACCAAGAAAAAATGTGAAATAATTTAAATTTAAAAATCTACAAAGACTGTTTTCCCATTTTCCGAGCTCTTAAAAATATATTTTGGTTTAAGTGTCAAAATTAATATTATAAGGAGTGTATAAATACAATAGATATAATTTTAAAAACATTTTGAATAGTTATCTATGATGGTGAGTAAACTGCATATCTGCCAAAATTATTTTATAGTTTAAATATAAAAATAAATAATTTAAGTTTATTTATTATAATTTATATTTCTACTTATTATTTATTTCTAAATGATTTGCTTTATGTACAAAAATGTATAATATATTTATTTTGTGGTGAGATAGTCGTATTTTTATGGCGCACAACCACTAGAAAAACTATAACTTCTGGTTGAGACCAATTACCATTTTATGTGTTTAACAATGTGTCTAGAAAGTTTTGAAAAACTTAATGTGTAGTTGTGATCACATTTGACGGCAATTTATTGTTCAACAATTAAAGATAACAAAAATCGCTTATCAGATATTCGGCATACACGGAAAATGTATTTTTGATCGTAATTCGTTGTATATTATACTGTGATTAGTAATAGTAAAGGCGAATTTAATTTTTTAGAACTTTTTTTTACATAGCCATATAGGTAATATTTATTGTTTATGTAAATTTTATATTCTATAATTGGCAATAATGAAAGCTGTCATAATCTACTACAGTGACAAAATTATTAAAATTTTGAAGAACAAAAACAAAATCTTTTAAAAGCAAAAAATTTTTTTGTGAAAAAAGAACGCAGGATATTAATAATTTCAATCCTTGACTGTTTAATTAATTTCACGCGCTTATATTTACTCCTTTGTAATAAATCTTAGTGCGAATATATGACTACACCTTCTATAAAATATGATATCATATGAAAATAATATATAGGTATTTTTGAAATTCTAAATTATATCAGATAATGTAGATTGCAGGAAATATAAATACGATAAAATTGGCTATATGAAATGTAATGTTATATTGATATATTATTGGACTTGAGTATAAAACAAACAATCAGAAAGTATTATAGTTTGTATAATGTTAATATTTATTGGCAAAATATTTAAATTTGTATTTTATAATAAATTTATTATTCTAGTTAATTACATAACTATCTGGTGCATATATGATGTTTTTAATCTTGTTTATACAAAATTGGTCTCTTCATTATCTCGAAAAACAGTTTATTGATATAACCAACATTTTAAAATAGTCATACGAGAGTAAAATTGCGTTGATCATATGAAAAACTAATATGAAGTTTATAAATTAATTAAGTCAGTTTTGAAAATCTTTAATTTTGAAGTAAAGCATTTTAATTTTTAATCATGAAAATTAAACAGTCATCTTTTAAACTACTTGACGTAGTAAAGAATATATTGTAATGAAGATACCTACATTACATTTTTTATAAATACTTTATACTTTTAGGTAAATTATTTAAAAAGTTATTAGTTAAAGATTTTATAAAAATATTTTTACTATTAGCTTTTTATTATAGAGATGTATGAGAATTTTCCAATAACTTTTGAGAAAATTTTGAAACACCGAAGATAAATTGCAAGAAGTTGTTTTTATACGGAGAAATGTTTATTAAAAAATATTTATTAAATATCTATAAAACTTCAATTATGTTTTGCAATATTAAATAAAAATGAATTTAATCGTTTATACTTAGAAAGTAAAATTGTTTTAATCTTAAAAAGTAGGTGCTGGCAGAAAATAATTACTCAAAATTTGTATACTATTTTAAATATAATATAAATATGTGTTAACAACGAAGCTTATAACAATGAAATAATACTTCCACTATACACATTTATAAATAGTTGTTCGATATAATATAAAGAAAATTAATACTTCAAACTTTGATAATGTGAAAAGTAAAAATAAAATTATTTATTTGTTCTGTAATAAGCACTATATTATATAATAGTATGGTAATTCTTTGAATAAACCATAATCACTTATGATGCCACTGCTACCCTTCGTACAAAAAAAATAGTTGTTTCTCACGATGTGATAAATAAAAAAATTTTAGTTTTAAACTATAAAAATTACTTATATATAACTGTACGCGATTTCCATAGTTTAATTTGAAGTATTTATCTGGAGTCGCCTAATATATGGTTTTAAAACCAGTGTAATACTTCACCATTACAGTGGTGTTCGAGTTTAGGCAGTGGTTTTTATTTTTTTACTATCCCTTATACGTATGGGATACGTCCTACTAACCCACTATATTTTAGAATAAAAGTTAAAATTACCACCCCCCATATTCTTGTTACCCTTTTTTACTTGGAGAGTAGTTGCTACGTATCTTTCATCTTCGTCCTCGCCTACGGCTCTTCGTACACAACAGTTCTTGTACGTGTATAATTTTTGAAATGCTTTTGTTTAAGGGATAGTGAAAATCGGCGGGTGTATTCTAGACATTATATTCATAAAGTGTTGTTTTCTGGCCCATAGTTGGTTTTTTTCATACTTTATACTTCTCATAAAATTTATTAAATCGAAAAAGCTATACCGTTGTTGCTAACTATGTGTATGTTTTATGATATCTCACTTCTTATGAATAAACGGTAGGTTAAAAATTCGACCGGCCCTTAGGGATATAAAGAGAACGATGATAATGATATTAAATATATAACAACGAATTTCTGACATATTTTTATGTGTCATTTGGTACACGAAAATAATAAAAATATTTTTTGTTAAAATTCTACAAGGCTTTTATATTGTGTGATGTTAATTGGTAATAGTGAAGTGAATGTTTATTCTAATTACATAATTATATTATAAACCTATACACAATGTTATAAAGCTTACCTAAATCTTCATTCATTATTATAAATGTACATATTATATCGTTCATGTCAGTTGAGTAAAGTAATCGTATTGTACTTAATACTATCTATATATATATATTATTTTTAATCAACAATTCATAATATTCACAACTATGATTTTTTTTTTAAATAATTATATACTTTTAAACACAAAAATATGTATATCTATAATACATTTATAAATAGTATATGTATAGTGTATACATATATTAATGGACATAATGTTATCATAACAATAATAATAATAATAATAATAAAATATGGACTATTTTAAAATAATTGTTTTAATGGATTTATTTCATAGGCATTTATCACATAGAAGAGATACAACCTATGTATAATATAATTAAATGTTATACTTGTAATATTCTTTATTAATCAAATAATTATACAATAGATATAAACTAAATTGTTTTTTCATTCTTAAAAAAAACTCAGGTCTATAAAAATAACATGTATTATTTAATAATACATTTTTTTTTTTAATTTAATTTATGTAGGTTTGTTGTTAAATATAGCTATTGAATTAAAGATCACACACGTTAAAAATATAATTAGTACAATAAATCGGTAACTTTTTATTTTATCTTATAATATAAGATAATTTATTTAATTTATTTTTTTAACTATGGAATGTTTTGGCGTATGTGTACAAGATTTACAGTAGAGAAAATATTTCGATTATAAACTTTAACATTTTTTCTAGTAGGAAAGTGAATCTAGTTGGTAGTTTAAGGAGATCAAAATTAAAATTCCCAGTAGGTACTTTTCAAAATAATCTGGAAAAACTAAATTACGGACAATCGTAATATTTTATGCAAAACTAGTTTTTTATGAAATCAATTTTATTAATTTGTTGTAATTCAAAAACAAATAATCGCGAGTGTTTGAAATGATCACTAATTTTTAATATTGATTTTGTCTATATTTTTCAAAATATTCTGATTATTTTAGAGTTTTTTCCTTTATTAATTCGATGAAAAAAATTTGACTTGGTTAAAAAGGCTAAAGGTTCAATACAAAGATACATACAATTCATAAGTATTTAACACTGTTAAAATATATAAACACGTCAAATTGTTTTAAAGATATTTAGAAAAAATCAGATATTTAAAAAAAAAATAACAAATTTAGTTACTTAGTTATAATATTTTTCATGGGGATTTGATACGTTTTTTACGTATGTATATTATTATATTTTATAAAACATTCAGATGCTCTAGTTTTTTTATTTTATAACAGAAATCTATTATTTCTACTGTTCTATGGTATTCCAGTATTTTAATTTAAAAGTCAATAACAATAACAATAATGTATTATGTTATAACTATAATAAACTATAATGATAGTTAAATATTATAATAATATAATAAATACAATGTTTTTGGTAAAAATAAATTCAACATAATGTATACCATAATAGTGATATTAATAAAATATATTTTGTAATATAGGCGTAATACATGTGTATTTTGAACAAATATAATCAATTTCGAAAAATTGATGGTTGCATTTATTATTATTTATATTTGTAATCATGAAAAAATCGGTTTAAACATGTATTCAGAAATCAAATAATTTAATTATATAGTCCACCACAATTTAGTAATATGCTTATCGGAACTCAAAAAGAATAAAAAAAAACTTAATTGAATCTCTGAGATGTTGTCTACCTCACTCCTAACAGCCGCGTTATTATACAGCTTAACAGAGATAGTCCTCTACTATTAGATAATATCTTTAAAATGAATCTTCGCACTTTATTGTTCGAACTGATTTATGTTCGATTTAATCTTAATATACCCAAAGATTATGATAATTATTTACATGGCGTGGTTTATTTTGTTATTTTACGAAAGTCCTAGGCATTATACATTCCACGTTACTTAAACTATTAAACATTACCAACTGCCGGTGTATTAATCGCGCGAGATGAATGTTGTTTTTGTGATAAAAAAAAAAAAATTTATTTTAGTTAATTTGTTTTTATATTTATAATTTTAACGATTTACTCACTTTTAAAAAATATTTTAAATTAAGTAGGTATTTTGTATTCTGCAGCATTATAATACATACCTCTGAAAGGGTGCCGAAATTCAAATTATAGAATTTAAATTATTTTCTTCACATAATAACGTAGGTATATTGTACGTTTCTATAGTGTTTCAATCCCACCGAGTACTGAGAAATATATGCTTATGAAAATAGAAAAAAAAAATAAAGTGTCCCGGAAAAAAAACTTTATGAAAAATGATTCGTGAAAAAGTTACGTATACGGTCACACATAAGCCGGGGAACCATCTTTTTTCTCTTCACTACTATTTGCTTATCACATGACGTCCTTTTTTTATTTTTGTAGCACTTAAACCCTAAAAAAAAAACTTAAGCACACGTCCAAAGTGTAAATGTTGGCTATTTGTGTGGCACATCACGTCCGTATTAAAATATGTTGCTGGCAGAACTACTGGACTTAATATTGATGTGGACGTAGTGAAAAAAATAAATGAACTTAACAAAGCTCGGTATTTAATGTTTGGGTTTAGGAGGGTGGTTAAACAAACAAAGAAATCCAGAGAGTTGGTAACTAAAAAAAAAAAAATGTACGATTTCTTTCATACCAGTAGAATATATATTTTTAATAGTCGTATTATACATTCTTGTACAGTTATTTTACTGAAGATATATATGTCACAGACTCATAGTGTATTTAAAAAACCTATTTGAATACCACAGAATAAATTAAAACTGTATTAGTTTAAAGTTAATATTTATTATATTCATAATGTTTATAGAATGAAAATACGAAGAATATTTAATCATTCAGAAAAATTATAACATATAATTACATCAAATTAAAAGTTAAAAGAAAAAAATGAAGGATAATAGGTATATGGTTTTATATATAAATATATCATATTATATACAAGAAGTTGATTAGATATGTATATACATATAATATATATCATATCATATTATTATCTGCAAGAAACACGTATGATATTTATTCCAAAGATTGACTAAAAAAACAGATATACAATTATAAATGTATAATCAATTTAATATGATAATTTTCCCATATAAAATTATAAATATTTCCTATAAAAAATAATAATAATAATAATAATAAAAACATTATGTACACTACCTATACGACTGAGTATAATAACACGGTATCTATAATAGTATGTGCCGTGCTTATTTATGAATGTTGTTAACTCTCAAACCCTTGACATTTGAGTGCTTTCAGACCAACTAAAATTATAATATCAAGCACTTACAGGAGTATAATAACGATATCTATTCATTGGGGATGATAATGTTTTGGACGTGTATATTATATTATGTTTTTTTCTACGACGATAATAAAAATATTTTGCATTTATAAAATATATCGAATATACGTAGGTACACTGCGGAGGGAAATAAAGAAGGAATATTATTTTGCGTATTATTTTTCAACGTGTGTTGAATGTCAAATGTCGAGGAAAAGACAATACACTCGTACAGTTTCATCTGCTCACGTTTTGTCGTATTGATGTCATTTAAATTTGATTTGTGTCATTTACACATGATAACAATTAATGGGATGCTCCCCGAGAAAGTCACGTTGATCATTATATGACACCGACGTTTAGAGAATACGAAACGATAAATATGTATTCCGAATTTCAAAGCTAGTGCCAGTTAAAGTCCAAAAATATTTTACTACCATCATACGTGTATTCACAATATAGGCAACATCGTTGATTTCATATAATATACACTTTAAGCGTACATCACAAGAAAGTCGGTCGTAGTAATAATATACGTATTACTATTTAATGTGTTTCCATTAGAACTGATGGTAGGTGCGTACACAGTGTTTTAGCGAATGGTACACCTATAATAATGATAATGATAATAATACTACGCCCGCTGACAAATTTCGGTTTCTCTAGGTGTGTAATCCGCACAGACCACGTAATTAAATATTTCAATTTCGAGTCGTACCTGTAGACTTATGCACTTACATATATATTATACACACACATACACACACATTACATTATTACGCGTCGGGCAAAACAACTGTTCGTGACAAATGACACAAACTTGTAGCAACGCAGTCCGACCAGAGTTGCTTTTCGATAAAAAACGACGATAGCGACGACGACAAAGAAGGAAAACACGAAGAAGAAAAAGAATAAAAAGTAGAAGAATGCGCGAGCGGACGACTGCGCGACAGTACACATAGACATAACCCCGCGCCGCTATTGTCGTGTTCATGCGCGTAATCGGAAATATATAGCTAGGCGGACCTTAACCCAAAACAGGAAGACGGAAAAAAAAACACGGCGCTGTTCATTAAACCCCGCGAAACTGTAAACCCATTATAGAATATTATGTAAACGTTTTTGCGCTCGCCGACGACAATATGAGCCGAATGAAACTGCTCGGCTATATCGTATAATCATTGGGCGTACCTACTGAATTTGTTTCAAAATTCCATTTTCCGCGTTATTGGATCCGATGAAAATGCCATGATATGGCCGCAGGTTCTGCAATTATCCATACGGACCTGTACACCTAACGACAACATGTGCTGATTGAAATTGCACGACTATATCGTAATAACCGTGTACCTATCGCAATTTTGTCAAGTTGCCGTTTTTCTTCACGTTATTGGATCTATCTAGCGGGTTCCATAATAATAATTCATACCAGCCTACCAGCCTGGATACTCAATGTGCGATAAATAATTTTTTTTGAATACATTTTCACGGCTTTAATGATGGTGACCTATAGGAAGATAACTTTATTTATTATTAGTTTAAAAAATGTTTATAAATATTCTTCTTTAGTAACGAAATAAACATAATAGATAAAAATGTTTTCTAATACTAATAATAATGCCTTTGTAATGTACGCGTACAATTTTACCTTTAATTTACTTTTGAATCTCGACAAAGATAATATTAAATAACGTTCTAGAGTCTAGACTAAAGAAATAGTGCGCGCTTAATTTACTCTTAGAGATCAAAATTAAATTGAAGACCTAAGCAATGACATCGGCACATCAATGTATATTGTATAATAACATCAAACGTAGTATAGGTTGTAAAATCATCACAATTTATCGTAAGATACGCACGGTCGATAATATATCGAAGTATATATTATAATTAAATTAATTTTTACTCCTACATAATATTTATAAACTACGGTATACTTGTATTACTTATCACTGTTTGGTCTGCTACCTACTCTTTAGTGTAAGTCATTCAGACCGTAGAAGTCTTAATAGTATGCATAATAAAACTCAAGTAAAACCTCATCGTACGCTATTCAATTTTTCTCCGAGTTTTCGAATCTGTTGCCACATATACGTTTAGGTATAAATAATATATATATTTTTTTATGTTATTCGACTGGGACTCATCGGTATATTATTATAATATATACTCATATACACACACGTAAATATATACGTACATGTTATGTACGCGCTTATGTATATTCATTTCTATGCGGATAAGTAAAAAAAAAAACACACACACACATAACCCGGGCATCCATAAGCATTTGGAGTTAGTAGGTTGTAGGTATTGGTCTGTATACATATATTTGATATTATATACAATATCAACATAAATAAGTGTGTGGGCGCGCGCGCGTGTGTGCGTATATACTTCAGTGTACATATAACGTTATATGGGTACAAGCGCGGCGCTGTGGAAAAAATGGCTTTCCAATAATACAACTAGGTTTGTTTCCGCGTAAAAAGAATGGAGGAGAAAGAACGGTATACGCTCATCCGGGAAATGTACATCCATAACCGCGAAAAACAGGTGTTTTTTATTATAGACGCTGTATCCAATACATTTAATGGAACGTAATAATATAATAACATAAACGTTTAGAGACGCGCCTCGTCGAGACGTTGGCAATGTCGTAATGCATTTTACGTAGTTTTTTGCGGTATTACAATAATATAAACATTACATATTACTATTATTATTATTATTTATTATATTTGATTCGACGACCGAATAGAGATCCATAGAAGAGTCATTATGGCAATAGAGTCATTATGACATAATCATCCGTTTCCGTCGTGGCGTGGCTGCGTAAGTCTTTCACACAGTTTTCGGTCCTTGCTCGAGGCGAATCGTGTAAGCATTATTTCCCCCGGTGCACCATCGTTTATTTAAATAGTTACACACAATAATTATCCTCAAAGGGGTTTACATTGTTTTTACATTTGGCTTAGCTACAACGAGGGTAGACGTGACAGCCGCGTCGTATTTACGCACAGTTTACATATAATTATGCACTAGTCCATCTGAATCATGTCCCTGTTCTCGAGCTGACCTGAGTACACTATCCTGAATATTTCGTTTTCCTTAGTCTGTTATTATAGGACTCTCGTTCATCCTGTCTGGTTGTCATGATCGGCGATGGGCGACATGGTGTAATAAAAAAGTGGAATGAAGAACGTGGATCGGTGACACCCGAGGTATTGCGTTAGTTCACCGTCCAGTGGAGTCGATGTGAGTTTTAAACGGTATCTATTGCATAAAAATAAAGTTTTTTAACTAGAGATACCAGTGTAAACAGTGAATTTATTACACAAAAATTTGGAACAAATTTCATGTACTTAAATCCAAATATCTAAAACTCGTTAACTTGTATAGTTATATCTTACTACTATCAACGTTCGTCATAGCGCCATCCACCTAAATCAGGTATTGCGTCCACAAATACTTATACACTGTGATCGTAGTGATTGACGGCACTGTGACACCATCCATCTAATTATCTATCATCTATGTATAATAGGGATAACACTAATTTTTTTTTTTTTTTTTATGAGTTTTAGAATTACACGTGAAAATCATTCTAACTGGGTAGCGCAAATAGTAAAATATTAAAAATCTGAAAAATTGAATTCCATGTCCGACGAAAATACTGTGATTACAGGGAAGTGTTGACCTACAATTATTCTCCACTGAACTTAGTTCTTACATCAGCACACAGTACTTACATATAGTGTACACCATCCGTGTGCAAGCGAGTCACCTAATCATTATTAACCACTTCAAACGGAGTATAGGAGTGGGTTAGTTGACCGACGAGTAATAAATAGATTTCGAGAACGTATTTATGTCTGTCTAAGAGCAGAAACCGTTTGATGTGTAACTAAATTAATGCTCCAAGAGAATAAGATATTTTAATATTATATCTATCGGGTCACGAGGTGATGTGTGAGATCAGAATATAATCGCATAATCAATACTTGGCTTTATGATATAATAATATTAGATTCTCATTATTGCGGTCGTGTAAATATCGTGGAGTCGCCATCATAGTAAAATTTCGCGAAAAGGATAAATGTATGCATTTATTAAAATTTGAATACCTAATTATTTTTAAATTTCATCAATATTATTGTCATTTATTGTAATTAGTAGTTGTAAGTATGATGTTTATAAATAAAAATATAATTAATATAAATAAGATTTTCATTCCGAGTAAAATAGAAACGATCTCGTTAGAGTAACACACAACTAATAATTATTATCCTGTGAATACGTTATATTATTTAAGATATAATAATATAGTAATCGTTTCGATCATTTAAATGTTTTTATTTTAACCTACATGAGGTGCGAACGGAATACTTAAATTTCAGGATAGTTGCAGAGTTGTTTCATTTTGCTCATATCTTCACAAGCCCCGTACGAATAATGTTTGATTTTATACACAGCACAGTATAATAGATTAAATACGCTATATACTATAAAAATATTTAAATATTGATTTTTAAAAATGATTTTTTTTTAAATTTAATCATTATTTATTAATATATTTATCAGTATATTATATAGTAGTATAATATAATGATTTCATTATACCAGTAATATTTGAAATTAAAATTGCCAAACGGAAAAAATAAAATCTGACATATTTTCGAAAGTTTTAAGTTTATTTTCACGAATATTATTATTAACTGGGTCTCAACACTGTATACTTATATAATAGGTATGTTAGTGAATATTGGATATTTATAATATTTAAGCATCAAGGAAATTCTAAAAATGGTTTATTTTAAGCACCCCATACGGTGTGGTATACTACTAATTATTCACTATTATATAACTTTATATACATCTAAAAATGCATTATATAATTTTCTGAAATGTAGATGTATAGAAGTCTGATCATCCATTATGATTTTCTACGTGACTACGTACGTCTGAATATCAAAGAACAACATCTCAAAGACACATTTTCGCTAGATTATATTTCGCATATCATACGGATAATCAATTTAACGAGCTACATGCATGTAATACGTATACTAATATTATAATCAGTGTTATTACAGTTTGAAATAATAAGTTAAATAAATTTATAACTATTTATATATCAGCTATTTTCAATTAAATTAAAATTGATTTCATATCATGTTTTTATTAAAAATGATGTAGTAATTAACTTGAGCAGTTGAATTTATTTTTGGTTTTTGCTGTTATTAAGGAGCAATACTGCTATTTACAAATCATAGTTTCCAAAATTATGTATCATAACTAAAATCATTAAATATACTTATAATAAATATGTATCAAAATAAACTATAAAACAGTCATATTTTTTTTCAAACAAAAACTCTTTTTATCGTTTGTTTTCTGAAACATATATTTTTTACGTTAATACTCTTCCAAAATGTTAAACTCTATAAATATAATTCAATACATAAATATTGAATAAATTCCTTTAAACATTAGTTACTTCAACGTGTATTTTAAAATAAAAACATTCTTGTATTCATTTTGATATAATTATGGGTTAAACTTTAAATTATTTTGATAATTTAATATTTATTAATTCATTAAAGTAAAGTACGATGAAAAAAATAAAAACGAGTATAGAGTTGATGAATGATAATATGTGCAATTAGATTGATGTTTTATATTCATAATACTAAAGTAATATTTTTGTTTTGTTTTACGTATTTAATTCTTCAAATGATTTTGATATAAAATTAAAGACAGAATAACGTTATACATGTTTTACAACATGTCACATGGTAATCCACATCTTTTAGCTAAGTTTTTTTATGGGCTGAATGCATGTATTTTTTTAAATCTTATTAGTCAATGTAATCATAAATATCAAAAGAGAAATATAAGCAAAATTCTGGTTTGTTGTGATATTGTTATTATTTATTATAAGTTATGAATTATGATGATTTATGATCATAATATTATAGTAACATTTTAGTGTTAGACTTCGGTTATTAGATTTTAAGTTTAAATACTAGTTGAATGAATACGCATGCTATAACGTACATAACTATGACCTGAAATACCATTTGTTCAAATTATTTAGTAATATTGATTAATTCCTCGATATTGTAGTTTTAAACATCTCGTCTGTTTATTTATTTTATTTTATTTTTTGATTTTGGCTTTTACACTTAAAATATTTCGTACTTAACAACAGATCTTACTTTTTTAGGATTCTCCGAGTAAATTATATTGTTATTTTATACGAATACACGTGTATATGCACCGTACGTTTGTCGCGGGGAATCTAAAATTCGTAACCCCCAAAACGAAAGAGGTAGGTAATCCTTTTTTTACACATGCATTTGTAGATAATATTATAACATAACACCTCGTAATAAATCTTTTCACCACCAACATTGTCCGAGTTTAATTCAATTATTCGGTCAAAACGGAGGTATATCCGGTCGATGTAACAACACAATAATAATTTCAGTATATAGGTATAGGCGTATAGCGCTGTATGCGTGGATGAAGGGCAAAAATGATGTCTACATGTAGGTCGCGAAAGGGCTTAAAACCTGAATGATCGTATAGTGAGTGTGTGGTCGATGATTGAGGGAAAAACCCATGAAAAAGAACTTGTGGTGATTATTCTGATATCGGTTTTTTTTTCAACTCACCGTCAATATACTAAAATCATGGCTTTTTTTATAATTTAAAACTCTACACGAGCTATCCTGCACTTGGTTACACGTATATCGTCGTATGATATACTGCTCGAAGCAAATTTTGGCATACAATGTACATTGCGAGGACTCAGAAGACCGACGAACTTGGCACACTCGTAATGTCATTGCACCGGTGAATAATACAAATTTGACTTCAACAAATATATATTATTTTATTGTATGGACAAAATTAGATTGTATTCGACACTGTCTAGACATACTTCTCAGATATTCTAATATATTATAGGTTTGGATTGTGCAAACTCATATTTCAAAGAAAATTCGTTTTTAAGTTTTCAATTACGATAGAATACGTTAAATAAATAGATAGTATTATATATACAGCGCACTCTCGATTATCCGAGTAATAGGGTGGCGTGGTATCCATGAATAAGTGAATTCCGTGGATAGTCCGCCAAATTAAAATCGAAACGAAAATTCAATAATTATATAATTAAAAAATATTATACTTAAATCTTGTTATGTTATATAGTATTTAAAAAAAAAGTTAAATGAGAACACTTTTTATTTTTATTTAAAAACGATGACGTATAATATTAAATATTTTATAATATTTATTTTTTGACAAAAAAATCATTAACAAGTTTTTGGTTTTTTGTTTGAAAATATTCCTTTTACTTACGATTGAAATTTTCGACAACGTTATGTCATAGGTTTATGTGCACATGGTCCGTTCCGTAGAAAACTACGGATAATCGAGAGTGCACTGTATAGCGTATAATTATTCCACGATTAAAATATTTTGGTCGCTAAAATATAATGGATGAATATGTAATTCTGTGTAGGTACGTGATATTATCCGTTATACGTGTAATTATCCGAATCCACACCAGTATTTTGTATTCTTATCTTGAAACAATATTAAGTATGGTTATTCGTTTATTGATTTTGTATTTCACTGTAACCACTAACCATAAATTGAAACGCTTAATTCTTGTCAACTGATTTTAACTTTCTTAATGGGCACTTTAAACAAGGCATTTTATTTTGATTATATTGGTGTTTACCATCATTGGCCATTGGCACAGTATTATATCGAAGGGATAGTATTTTTGATATGATATTTTTTAAATGCATTCAATAAGAAAGTTAAAAACACACGGAGTTCTAGATAAGCTATTTAGCTACACTAACATACGTTAGGGTATGTTCAATTTCCTAGTTGATCATAAAAAATATAGTTAATATTTTTTATGTGTTTTAATAATAATTGACAGCGGTCTTAATCTAGTTCGGCCAACTTTTTCAAGTCGTAATATCGAAGAAAGGTACTGAATTCATGATACAGCATTGGAGTTATGTGGATTGAATTGGTGGTTAAAATTTATTTATTAAACATATTTTACTTACATCTTACTGATTTATAAAAGTAAATTTAAATTATACTACTAAATCGAGAGTTTAATCGATCAAGTTTTTGTAGTGTAGATAGGACATTTTTATTTTATTTATATATTTTATCCAATTAAAGAAATTGATTTAAAGTTACATTAAATTTAAATAATTTAAATAGTTTTGAAAGTATTAATTAGTACCTACAACTTATGTTGCATGATTATTATTTATTTTAGTTCATACTCACGATTTGCATACATTTACAATTAATACATTAATATAATATATTATATGATTTTATTGTGTGCTTCTTTTTTCATTGTAAGTGTTTATTAGTCTAATATAAATCGTTCATTATCACAAAACAATTATCTGTAATCCAAAAATGTAAAATCACTGAAAATATATTGTGTATTTATTTATATCTTCTGTAGAAACATATTCTCTAATTATGTCAAAATTATGACATAATGAATCAAAATTCAATATGGCGTTCTTATTAAAATTTCCATGAGTCGATATTGTTTCTAATATAAAATTAAAATGGCTTGATTTAAATTTGAAATTTACAACTATACATTGTATTCAAAACTAATTCCGATAAACTGGTAAGTCGAAAGTTAATGGATAAACATTGAATAACTTCTTGGAGTTTCTAAGCTATCTATTGGAACTGGATATAAAGTTTCATCAGCTATATACTTTTGGAGATTGGTCACTTATTCATAGGTACAATTTGTATTTGAAACAGCTACATTTTATACTAGAACTAGAAGTTTTAATGGTAGTATTTGTGGTATTTTAGAACATAAATTTGATCATAGTATAATTAACTTTGTTTGTAGTCATCATGCTCTTCATATTATTATTTTTTAAATGTATTCAAATTTCATATATTCAAAATTCGTCTCACCATATGTACTTATATCCTTTTATTTATAGGATTTAAAAATTAATTAGAAACTATTGATTTCAAAAAATGTTTTCAATCTGGGAAAAGCTGATAATATTATTCTTAGTAATGTGAGATAAAAAATTATTAATATTTAGCACAGAGAAAATTTATTAAAGATTATTTTCTTCGGAAGATTACTAAGAACTATCACTATTGTGCATTACCAATATGAATAAATATAGACCTAACTACTCCAATTATTCATAGTTTAGAAGATGTTTCATTGGATAGTATTCAATTACGATGGCTAGGATCATATAGTTTAGTAAGCTGATGAATAGTAAAGAAATATATTACTAAATAATTATATTATTCAATAAAAAATATAAAGTAAATATCGAAGATTAAAATTCAATAATTTTAATATTTAATTGAGAAATGCTACATTGAAGCTTGGTATACTGCTTTAGATGTTTTTCAAATAACGTTCAATGATTCAAAATTTCTAAAAAAAATGTTTATACCATAAAACTGTGCATCATAACATTAATGTATTTTTGGTACTTGGTTTATATATAACTGACTTTTTCAATATTTTTTTTTTATATAAATATGCATATATACATAATATAAATGTGTATATATATATATATTGTCTGAATAACTTAATGTTCTAATAAGAGTTATGTGTATTGGTACCTATTTCCTTTAATATTATTATTATTATTATTTATTATTTTAAGGTAGGTACACAAAAAAATAAAAATGCCTTGTAAAATTTTAACTTAACCTTTTAGTGTATATCTACGTATCTACCTTGATTTCATGAAATTAATAGCATAATATAAACTTTCAATGCAGTTACATTAATTATGTTTAAATACTTAATATTTTAAGGTCTTTCCCCAATATATATATACACCAACTAACTATTAAAATAATTAAATAAATTTAAGTTTAAATATTTATAAGATATGATGTGTACATAAGTTCATTTAGATAACTTTCGGTTAGTTTTATTTTATTAATTGAGTGCAAATCCATGTAAAAGGAGTAATTTCGTGGTAAAAGCCTATAGAACAAGACATGGTTAATAGTATAATATATCTGTAGTTTAACAAAAATTAGGGTATTAGAAATTGTTCACTGAAAAAATTTACAGTTAATTGCATATTTAAAATACTAAATAATAATGATAATTGTTTGCGCAATGAGTATATATTTAATTAATTACAGTTAATATACATATAAAAGTAAATTGTTTCGTAGTTTAAAAAAATATAAGAGTGAAAAAGATTTTAAAAATGTTCGAAACAAAATTTTCAAATTAAGAGATTTAAGAATAATTTTAAATGTTAATTTTAAGATATTTAATTTAATGAAATTAAATATCCTTGAAGTAATTTTTATAAAAACGTTGAATGTTTATTTATGCCTCATTACTTTGATTAATGAAAATCCACCAGACCCCATATTCAGATTTCAGGTGGTTATAATTGTATACGTTTTTTTTTATTATTATTAAATAACCATTTACATCATGATTAAATTAGTATTTTAAGTACAAATTGTTGTTAATAGCTTATTTATAGTATCATTAGTTATTTAAAAAAATTGGAATATTCTTAATTATTGTTTAAAAGTTTAAAATTGAAATCAAATATATTTATACAATTGTCGATATCTACAGTTTTGACTAATACATTTTACTATAAAATAAATAAAAAAAGTACATTTTTCTTGTTCAAGGTGACAAGTAAAAGTTATGATTTCGAATATTAAAAAATAATGATTGAACTTTAAAATTGGGCAATAAAAAAAAGATGTTTGCTAGATTAATTCATAATTGTTTTATACGGTATTTATCTCTAGAAACATAATCACATGTGGAAATTCGCAGACTTGAAATAACAACATACATGTGTTATAAATAACGTACTCGTATCTCATATATATAATGTAAATAATATTTTATATTATAAAATAATGATGATGTATAGGTTTAATCATAAAAACTAATCACATCGATAAAAATATTTAATAATACATAAGTAAAATAAATAATATCAAATGTTAGTACTTCATTTTTTTTTATGATTACATGACTGTTAGAGCACAAAGTATGAAGTCATACACGTTTCGCATATTCAATAATTTTATGTTTTATTGAAATTGCTATAACTGTTTTATCTTTGTTATATTATTTTATACTCTGATGGTTTTTATTAATGTAGTTTTAGTTCAAATAGTTGTTCAGAAATGCCTATAGGAAAATGATAACAATTTTCTTTAAATTTTCAATTTAGTGACTATAGTGTTGGTTAGGTTAACCTCAACTATATTATTGTACTTTAAAAATAATTATTTATTTTTTGTTGTACTATAGTGGAACTAATCAATAACTTCAATTCAAACTTTATAATTGAGAAAATTTAATGAAAAAATAGTATTTATCTTAATATGTTCAATTTTGTTTATTTTCTTATTTCTTTGTTCAATTATTATCTCGCAAATTTAAAAAAAAGTCAATATACTCTTAATAGGTACATACTAATATATTACATGCAGCTACTGCCAGATAGAAGTGTCAAATAAATTAAGTCAAAATAAAGATATTATCACTAAAACAACAATCAAGTTTATTTTTTATTTATACTAATAATCTTAAATATAAATGTGTAATTTTGTTTAAAATTATTATTTGGACTTATTTGTTATAATTATTGTAAATTGATTTATATGTTTACCGATAGCGATTCAAAATAGAAGAAGTCCTTAGTGATACTTGTAAATGAGTAGAGGAAAAAAAATAAATATGGTTGTAGCACTCGTATTTCTTTCGATAGAAAAATTGTTATCTGTTATTCCAGTAATATTTTATTAAGCGATCTATAAAATCATTTTTAATACAAGTTTTATTTTTATACGATAGATTTTAGTCTAATAGGAGGTGAATGAAGTTTATTAAAGATACTTTAGTTGTTTTTCTAATTAAAAAAAAAGTGACGTATTGATAGGTTTTTAAACATAAGTTTAAACAACTTACTTTTCTATCATGACTGTCCATTCGTTGGTTACCAGAATATGGTTATGATTATTGTATAATTAAAAACAATTTTAGCAAAATTTTAAAAAATGTAAATATTTTTCGATACTTAAGTTGAATAAATAAATAATTTTATAACGGTTTTATTCAAAATAAATTAATCAGTGTAAAAAATACCAAAATATGAGTATTTAATATAGATTCATACTATTCAATATTTAAAAATAAATGGTTAACAAAATATAAAGGTCACCAACTCTTTTTAAATTATGTATGGAATTATAGTTTATTGCATTGTATTAAAATACGTTTATTAACCAGGTATTTAAGATGCACTCAAACTTTCTTAATTTGATTTTTTTCATTATTTTTATGTATTGAGTACTAAGAATTTTACTAATATTGTGTTATATGGAATCAAGGCAAGCTAAAACCAAACTAATTAAGAGAGTGATAATAGTTATTAGTTTTTACGTCAAGTTGGTATTTTGTTTAGTTGGTTTTTTTTTATAAGTGTGGGTTTTTCATAAATATCACGAGAATTTGGTTGTTGTTAATTGTCAGGTGTTATAGAAATATAATAGGTATCATCAATTATAATAACGCCAATATATTTGATGATTATATTTTTATCGTTTTCAGCAGAAAATTGTTTGAAATGTTGTCATTTGTTTTAACTGAATATAATAATTATAATTATTTGTTAAGAATGAGTAAATTTAAACTTAAAATCTAGCAAATGAATATTCTGTAGTAATGATTTCGATTTTATAAAACAGGCTTTCACGTCACTCCTTGACAAAACCTTTTGATACATCAATAAAAATAACAACTGCGTGACAATGTATTTCTAATGAGTTTCTCATATTTATTATATTTAATTATATGAAGTAATTGTTAAATACAAGAATAGTGTGATACTCGTATAAATACAAATTGAAATTTCAAAATATCTTGCATAAATGATATTTCTATTTCTGCAATGAATAACTTGATGTGATATTTTTGATTATGGTATTAAGCACTGTAAGTTATTAACATTAGTTTTATTTTTACCAGGAGTTATTTTTTTTTTTGCTTAAGTATTAAAATGATTGCCCTTTTGCGGGCCAGTAGATGATATTATAAACATTTATATTATGTACTATGACATTCAAAATTAATTTTAATAAAGAAATGCGTTGTTTATTATTTATTTATATATTTATTATTTTAACATAAGATTAGCGTGATAATATGATTGTGTCCAGAATATTTTTGGATTGTGTGATTTGATTTAAAATTAAATGATTTTTAGAATGATTAGTCCTAGACAGTGAGAGAGAGAGAGAGAGAGAGAGAAATCCAAAACATATTAAGCTATTGATCCAATATAAATTGGATTTGATAATACGTTTCAAATAGTGAATCCGATAAAATAAAACTTGAATTATTCTTCAATTTATATCACTAGTGTAAGACAAAACAGAAACATTCTTAAAAGACTTCAGAAAATAAATTTTGATGTTGATTTCTTTACATGATAATATTTTTATAGTCTTGCATGCATTTTCGGTGAATGTTTAATAAGTAATTATCTATAAGAAGATTTGTAAGTACTTGAAGTTTGTACAGTAACTTGTATTTTATTCTGTTAGCTTATTTAATCTTTTTTATTCTTGGACATTAGTATGTCTACCGTTATATTTTTGTTTTAAATACAATAGATAAAGTAAGGCGGTGTTAATTTATCAGTTTTGATCAAACTAAAAAGTTTTAAAAAGCTTCTGTCATAAACGCAGAATAATGTTTAATCTCTTGTTTTATAGTTTAATGAAATTCAACTAAGAGTTGTATTCACTCGATTCGAGAAAACATCTTATTTTTCTTCAGGATTAAATTGCGGCGATGTATTAGTTATGACTTGAATTAAAGCATGATGTGTTGATATGATGTTAATGTATTTGTAAATAGCACATATACTTAAATTCATTAGTTAGGTATTCGATACTTTATCAGTGTCCGGTTGAAAAGAGTTACG
This sequence comes from Rhopalosiphum nymphaeae, assembly GCA_036289425.1. NCBI lineage: Eukaryota > Metazoa > Arthropoda > Insecta > Hemiptera > Aphididae > Rhopalosiphum > Rhopalosiphum nymphaeae. The sequence continues at coordinate 7,697,757 of JAZAQC010000004.1, forward strand.
TCTCATGACGAAGACATGTATAAATATACCGAAAGTGTTGTTTATACATTTTTGTAGTTTGATTACCACAAAAGGTTAACGGTACAGCATGGTGCCAATAGTAATTAGATCTTTTTGATTATATACCACCGGCCATTAATCTGGCTTATTGTTTAGACTAGCTGTTATGTAGAATTTTTCCAATTTTTGCTTGTTTGACAATTGATAATCGGTAATCGTCGATGAACCAGAAGCATAGTTTATTAATATATTGATCTGTATAATGTGATATGCAACATACTGTAAATGATACGAGTTAATTATATTAAGATTTGGAATTTATGTTTTATGTATTCCCACTCCATGATACAACTCACACTCGGCCGATATATATTAAATACATCGTACTCTACAAACATTTTTAGATATGTATTTAAAATTACAATATACCGTGTAGAATTACATCATGTATATTGTATAATTAACATTTTTATTAATTTATGCGAGTAATGGAAATACTTAGCAAGCACGCTAGCATGCGTTTTGGACCATAAGTAAGTTAATAGTGTATTTAGGAATTTTTCATGGCCTGTATGGAGCTTCACCTCTACTAACTCCCCGAAATATATATTGAATTGTAAGTCACAAAAAATATTTTCTTCGACGAGGAAAAAAGCTAAGGACGAGTGTGCTGAAATAAGACCTTTTCAAATTGAATTATTCTCAATATCGCAGAACGAGTTGTGTCAATCGATTAAAGAATGATAATAATAAATGAGGAATAAATAATTTAAAATAAAAATCACTTTTATTGCGATAAAATTGTATACACAATATGTATAGTGTATACCTACTTATTATTATAAAACATTTGGAAATATTAAAATTTATCAGGTTGAATTTGCGTACAGGTTAATAAAGAAAGAAATGTGAGCGTAACAGTCTTCCAAAATTTCGATTCTAGATGCCCTACGCTCTCCAATAACACTCTATAATAAGAAACTAAATTGATTTAAAAATCAATCACAATAATCAGAAAAGCATCGAACAATTTTAACAATATTCATCGTATAATAAAATTAATGATTAATAAAATCGATAATGATATCGTCATTACTTTGTTGGTAACAATAAAATTTAGTCCAACGTAATATTTACCTCTATCAGGACCAAGACAATATAATTTAACCATCATCCTCTTGCACCTTTTAATTTCTATATTATATAACCTATAATATTTTGCCTATATTAAAAATATGTTATTTGTTTTCGTTATCTCATACAAACACAACATTTAATGTAGTACCTAGTGTTGAATATCAATGGGATTTTGTGGGTGGTCTGTACTTCAATTATACCATAGATCCGCTCTATGGATACGTCGCTAAGTTACAAGCAAAAATGTTGTTCCGTCTTTTTGTCGACAAATCAGGCCATTCTTATGTCATGAATAATTTGAATAAAAATAGGAGTAAAGCACATACAGCAGACCTTGAAAAGTAGTTCAATATCTAAAATTGTGATAAAAAAATAAATAAAGTCTTATGATTGTCGTGTAAGATTTCCAAAATTAGTTATGACTACGTCTGATTACAATTAAAATGTATTTATTGTATAACAATATATTTTCTTGTATCAAACTTTAATTGAATAATCAACGTTATCTATGTTGTTTAAAAAGCTTATTATATAATATATAATATCAATAATATGGTGATCGATAAAGACTATTAAACAGTATTTTTTTTTAAATTTCAGATCGTGGTGTTCCAATAAAATCGCGTTATTAATAACCATGTATATAATGTTTAAAGTTTGATTTCGAGTTAATTAAAATTAATACTATTTGAAAAAGCGATTATATTATTTTGTTGCGTGCTGCTCTGCTAGCGATCCAAATATGAAATTGTACGGTACAGAGATTTAATTAAGTCAGTAAAATGTCATAGGTTTAAAAAAGATAGTTGTCTATTTTATAAAAACAAAAATTAAATGTAATGGTACAATAGCCGTGTGACACTGTGATGTGAAGATGCTCGGGACTCAACATGGCTATCAACATGATATATCTGCATAATAATATGTTATATTGGATTTGTAGATTCTTTGCAATTTGGCCAATACTCTAGTTTTTGTTCTTGTTAATGTAAATAGGTAGCTATTACAATATATTACACGAAAGAGACATACTATTTTCGCGGACTTTAATGATTAACTTTGGTCATTGGTTATCAATGTCTAGTAAAAATTGATGTTGTTTAAGAGGTGAGGATAAAACGCACACACACCAAATGCAAACTTAAATGTATTTTTTATGGATATTAGATTTTATTAGTTCGAATTACTAACATGAATTACGTTTTGTTACTCATAATGGTCAATGGTCGTCGTCACGGACTTGGTAATTTGAAGAATATCGTAGGCCTTTGCCACCGGTTTGTTCATTAAGCATGGTTGGTCTTCGGTCCAATTTGTCCTATAATAAATTAGGAAGATGAGTTCATTGAGTTACACTGTTTGTGTTCTGAAGTGGCGAATGATAGGACGGGCGTCGGCTGCACTACGTTGCAGTGCTTGTACTTTATATTTGTAACTATATACTGTGGACTACATAACTATTTGATATGTTAGATAAGTTGAAACTAATCAATACTTCTAAACAACAGTTTTTTTTATGTACAGCCGTTTTATTACGAAGTGTATTGACAAGGATTTGATTTTGTTTCTGTGAACAACTTAATATATCCCCGTAACTCAATAGATGCTTAATTAAATATAATATTATATTGGTTCCCAATAAAATTGTTACACACCAGTTATATGACTGAGATTATCCTGGAATATAATAATTTAATATAGTTAGACATAATTTATTAAATGGTTCATAGATATTTAAAGATTGCAGTTTCTTTCGAAGTTAACAGAATTATTGACTGTATGATGTTATTTACTGTATTAGAAGTGTTGATATAATTATGCAATATTATATTGTTAAACATACCAGTATCACACAAATTAAAGTTTTGTGTAAAACCATTTTTTATGATAAATGAGAATGGAAAGCATTATTTTTGAGCATCAAAAACATAAAAGTGAATTAACTTTTTCATCCCTAATTTGAATTCTATTAACACCATTTTTAAAAATAAATTGTACAATTATTCATAAAACTGTCTTTAGTAATAGTGCTGATAGTATGAAATGTAAAAAAAATTATTTCAAGAAAAATAAAAGTAAATAATTTATTGTTGTTACATGAACTTTTCTTTAAATGTATTGGAATTTATCCAAAATACGACGGTATTGTAGCTTTTATTTAAATTCACAGATGTAGGAAAATTATAAATTAAGTGTACAAATATAGCATACGGTAAAAATATATACCTTATCTTATCTATGTCATAGAAATATAAAACTTACCTACTAGATAATTTTTAAACTATATTAATGAAAAAAGTGTTTAGTATATCAAGCTATCAAAGCTCAAATAACCTAGTATAAGATGGTATTTTTTATTTAAATCATAATATTTAGATGCGAATAACGCTTATGGTTTTGAAACATGTTGATAAATTTTAATTTTATATTTTCAAATTAATTTACTGGATTTATGTTGTAATAAACATAATAATATTATGTAGATACTATTAGCGGTTAGGTTAATATTGATGGTTCCCGACTTTTTCATCAGCTTACGCAATTATTATCTTATTTATCTAACTATAATAAGAATATATTTGATCATATATAACTGTAATATAACTGTAAACTAATGATCACTCTGCTGATATATTTTTTAGTAAATAATAAAAGAGACAAATTAATAACATATATATTTATGATAGTTGATTTCTTTCGTTGAAAAATGTGCGTATTATACGTGTCGTTAATTTGTAATTATTTTCAATATCTACTCATACATATATAATTGAAAAAAAAATAGGTAGGCGTTCAACCAAAGCTTAAAAAAATAAAAGCGCAGTTGTATTTTTAAATTTAATATTCGTTTGTGTTAATACATTTTATTAATATGATTTGATATGTTGTCACCGAACAAGTTTTATACTTCACAGAATAAATATTTATTATTGTCCTTTTTTATTAGTTATGTATTTATGTCCGTTTAAGAGATATTGTTGCTGAAAAGCTATATCTAAGGTTTTAAATAACTTAAAATAGTACTTGTATAATTTATTTTATACAAAACTCGATGGGAATTTTGATGTTTATTTCAAGGAAATATTTCATCATGGTAGTGGCTGAATTAAATATCCGGTAACTAATTAGCCATTTAGGTGATACAATTACGTATTATACTAATAGCTGGCTTTTTCCTATTCATTTTATATAGTTTTTATAATATCCATATCTACTAAAATATTTATTGACTAAACAGTAAACAAAGAGATGGTTTTTAATTTCAGTCATTATGGAATTTTGAACTTTGGTACATGTAACAATGATTTTTTTTTTAATAAAATAGTGAAATTTATGTTATATAATACTAAAGTAATTGATATTTTTAAAAATAATGATATTAATAATTATTCTTATCCATTTGTGATTAGTTCTACTCAAAAAGCCACGATTATAGTTTTTTTTTAATGAAAAGGAAATGTTAAATAAGTATTGGGAATAATAATTAATATCCTGTGTGTAACTTCAGAAGAGATAATTAAAATCACTTCATTATGTCTTAAAATTAGCAAATCCGGACATTTCTAGTGTGTCGCTAGTTGTAGGCTTTCATGCTTATGGATTTGACAGTTAAGTTACATTCCTTTGAAGACACTTTAACAATGTTTAACACCTTAATCTAAATTAAGGTTTCGAACCATGCAGTTCTAAACCTAATTCAAGAATAGACAAATAATATGGAAAAGTCAATACATTGTTACTGACAAAATGGTTTATAAAGTAATTGGGTCATTTGAGTAAATGTTAACATTCAAAGATACTATAACTAGACAATTTTTATTACACAGATAATTATTTGTTCTTATAAAAGTATTTTTAAAGTAACATACGTCATTAATAAAGTAATAAATATGTTAGATTATATATGTTTAATAGATTAATAGTGTATAATTTATAAGATAAAACATTATTGTCTATTTTAAAATACATTTTTAATTTATTACTTGAAAATTTCAAGTAAAATATACAAACAATTATTTCGTATTGTATTAACATAATTAAATTTAAAAAAAGTACCTATATGTAAGTATATTATGATTGCGATAAGTAATGCGAAAATACTAAAATGGTTCAACCCGCGATAAGGCTATAGCTAATTCCACAATTTTTATTATCACATGAATTATATACCATGCCAAAAACCAAACAATGTAAAGATTATTTTAGGCAATCATATTTACTTGTAATTTATACAAATACTACGTAAGAGTTACCAATAATCACTAATAATTTTAATTGAATTAACATTTACTATAAAATCGAATTTATCAAGTATTACAGATACCTTATGCGTAAAATAAACATTTCATCGGATTCGTCTTAACGTATATTTGCTGATCGCTAATAACGTAGTTAACCTATCGGTCTACATCTCATCAATAAATTATTCGTCTTATACAAGTGATTTTACAAGCTAATTACTACAGTTTAAAGATTTATAAAACCAATATCAGCAATCTATAACGTTTACGCTACTTGGAAAATGTCTAATGTCATTCACTAAAACAAATACTTTTATGTAAACTCTATCGTTAACTTTATCGTTGGTTAAGTAACATGTTTTATGTTTGATTGATGATGTTACGTCATACTTCTGTGTAAGCTTACCATGTATTATGTATAAAATATAATGATAGTTTAAGATCAATATTACGACTATATTGATAAATGTATAAAAATGCACATGGATATCCACCAAAATGAGAATTCACACCTTACTGCGAGTAGTAACCACGTGGTTAATTTTAAGTGGTGTCCAATTTATCAAATATCTGTTGCGACACTTTTAATGTGTTGTATCAAACAAAAAAAATCGACATCCTTTCAATTACATAATGGTCTTGTGTTCATGTGAGATAAAAAATAAATTAAAATTCAATCGATAAAAAAAATAAAATAAAAAAATACTACCATTGAATATTTTTAATTAATGTGGTGAAATATTGTACCACTATATAAATCACAACTATATTTTAATTTAGTGGAGGTGTGCGTGCTCTATACTCCGATGAGTAATACGTACACCTTTTTAAAGATAAAAATTAGTTAAAACATTTGCACATTAATCTAAGGTACCTTACCTGCAACATTTTTTATTGTTTTCGAAAATAGAACTTAACTTTCTAAATTGTATTTTAGATATTATCATAACATGCAACAAATAATATTTAATTTCAAAGTAACGAAATAAAAATAAATTATTAAATTATACATTTTATTTTATCGATCGATCATTCCATTATTATTTATTCGTATTAAATTGAATTACCTAAGTTATTATTATTTAATTTTTATTAATAATATCTATATAATAATATACAAATTTTAATATATTTTTACTTATACTGATTTATTTTATAATTATATATATATATTTAAGTATGCTAATACGAATAGGTTTTATATAGATCATTAAAAATTACTATAAGTGTCGAGTCTGATTAAACGGGAAAGAATTGTGTGTAGGAACTAAGATTTTAAATTTTAATAAAGTGTGAAATTTAACATAATATCAATTTTTTTTTAATAGAAACTCAAACATAAGGATACAGGTTTACCTGTAATGTCTCATGTATGAGTTTTACACTAGGTACCCAAAGCAACTGTTAAATATATAAAATACATATACATACTTAATTTCATAAAATTACATCTTTTTTGTATATTCAATTTCTATTTAAATTATTTGTGGAGATATTAAAAATAAGTCATTCATGTTTTATGTTGTCATATAAATGTTTGATGGAACACATATAATTTTGAATTATTTCTTTAGATTTCATAATATAGTTTAAAAGTTAAAAGCATCACTTTGTTTCTATCATATATAATTATATGTACAACAATGCATACAACAATGAATAAAAGATATCTTGTATTATAACTTACAAAGTTACAACATTTAAACACATGTAAATACATATAGTTTTGTGAAAATGCAAATAAAAATATATTTAGGAGAGACAATTTTTTGGTACCTAAATAAATTATAATATTATTAAAGTTGTCTAATATTGTATTTATACAACATGGTTACATCCAACTCGGCATTAAAGACATGAAAATATTTTCTTTTTATACCTCCCCCCCAACTAATTTTAAACTACGTTTTAGTAGAATGAATTAGTGATAAAATCTTAAACGGGAAGAAAAAAAAATGTAAAAGAATCAGCAATGAGTCGGCAACGGGTGCGAGTAGTAAATAAAATGGTAGAGGAATTAATTTTCCGGACTCCGGAAACCGCGGTGGTGTCAACCGATTCGCATGACATGTATTTTCCTCGGCTAAGGGAGTAATCGACGAGTATTCATGGACGGAGGAGAGTTGTTGCGAGTAGGGTAAGCAGACATGTCAGAGATTTAATCTGGAAAAACTTAATCGATTCTCACCCGCTCCCTTGTGAATTGACAAAAAAAGACTATTTGACTATACGGGCGAAAAAGAAAGTCACCCCCCCTCCCAATCTACATTACTTGCGTTATGTTGGTGTGGCTGGGAAATAAAGTTTACAGTATACATCTGGTACGTGCAACAATGGGACCCGTTACACTTTGTCGTACGAACGAAAACCGGAAATCGATTCTTGCAGATGATTGAATACGACAGAAAACATTGTGCACCTACAAACATTATGAATTATTTTACTGATACATTTTTATAGTATAGTGTTCTTATATTATGTACTATCTGTTTATATTTTAAGATTTTAAAGGGTTTTTCAAACGCCTGAATTTATGGATTCATTCCGGACGACGTCTGTATAAAACCAATAAAAGTATTGATATAGTAGTATTATTATAGTGATCAGTGACCACTGTTCTCAGTAGATATTTTAAATTATTCTTCCAATTAAATGTCAATGACAAATTATAATGAATAATTCATTTTAATTTTCCAGTTGTACCTAACAGTTATAAATCTAAACCGATAATCAATGAGGTGTTATTTGATAGATAAAAGAAACAGCTACTTTTTTAGCAAATCATAAATCATTTATTATTATGTTAAATAAATATATCTTATGTAACTAAAAAATAATATGTATCTTATAATAGATGAAGATATTTATTTTTAATTGTAGGTATGTATGTGTACAAATCATAAAAATCATTTGTATTAATTAAAAAGTTATATTTTAGGTTATCAGTAAGAAATACTGAAAAACAGTATAAAACTGATAAATATTTATTGCTTTTTCCATACTGAGTTTGTAAGTACTAAAATTTAGGAAAACTATTAAATTTTATCTTTACAATGAAGTTCATATCGTGTTTTGTCGTAGATCACGAAACTCGCTTGCCAACATTTTATGGTTTTAAGTGGTTATAGTATTTTCTGGTAATGTGGTTTACAATTATTATTAAGAATTTACTGAGTACTCAGATAAAATTACATAGAAATATTGTTAAAAAAATATTTACAAATTGAGTTTTTTTAATTATTAAAATATAACAATTTACTAATATTAATAAAAGTAATGTTAATTATTTACGATTAAAAACAAAAAATATCATTTTGTTGATCATTTAGCGACATATTGGCTACTTAACAGTTTAAGTAATTTCAGTTATAAAAATCGAATTATTATAAAAAAAGTATTATCAAATCATTTTATAATTTCACTTTATTTTTATATACGTACGAAACATAAAGTGTACAATATAACACTTAATATTTTGTATAAGATTATAGTAGCATATAATTTATTTTTACCTGTAATATCATATTTTTATATGATTTAATTATTTTTCTTAAACATAATTAAATAAATATTATACTAAACATATTAGATGCTTATATATTACCTAATATAATATAATGAGTCAATATATTATTTTATACTAGTAAATAGATCGGTTAACAGTTACTAAGCATTTTATTAATTTTGCTGGACAATTTTCGGATAAATCTAAAATTAATGTCCTCATCGAAGTAATTAGATATAATAGTTCCGTCAATAATAAATTATTTTTAATTTTAAAAATTTAATGAAAATAAAATAAAAAGATATGTTTTATTAAATAGTGGAGGATTTTGATATATCAATAATATGGTGGTTTAATTACTATTGAAAAATAGTACGAATTTACCAACGACTGTTAAAAATTTAAAAAAATGTTTATTATCATTCGGGGATCGAACCACAAACGTTTAATTACTTGTTGATCAAAACCGATTTAATTGACAAAAAATAGATTAAATAATCATTATATTTTTAAGAAACGTACTGAATATATATATATGTGTGTGTGTGTGTGTGTGTGTGTGTGTGTGTGTGTGTGTGTGTGTGTGTGTGTGTGAAAAAGAGATATGTATTTCTAATTTAACTCTCCAGCGGTATTTGCCCCTTCTTACTGCAGTTGGCTTCAGAGGGTTTTAGCTTTTGGAGAGCTTGTTTAATCAACACATATCGACCACTCTAGTACAGGCCACAATACGTGATTGAGCTATTGTATAGGTATTTAAATATTATTTTGTTTGTTTTCTTGGTAACGAATTAAAATATAAACGACTATTTATAATATAGATAAATAAATAATAGTATTATTATAGGCGCATACTAGTTGCTTTCTGAAGCCAAAAAGATTAATAATTTTTATACGTGTTGTCTCTTGATGTACCTACCCTAAATTTTATAGTAAACGGAAGGGGTCTTGTACTAGTTGCCTCCCAATAGGCAGGTAATAAATGTATAAGTGGTTCCAAATATTTTTAAACATCGTGTATCAAAGTAAGTTTGTAAATTTGAAGTCGTAATTTATGATTTTTGTTTATTTGATATGACTCAACATTAAGATAATATACTTTTATGTGTAATGATAGATTATAAGATATAATCCTAACCAAAATTGAGCCAGACTATAGTAAATAACATACTCTATCGTAAGCGATCGAGTTTCGTTTAGTTAATCAATAAAACTCGTTCTCATTGAACGATTTTATTTTTACAAATTATTAAGGATTTTAATTTTTTTTTATTTATACTTAAAGAAATAAGTTGAATGAAAAAAATATATCTAATTTTTACTACCTACAAATATTAGCTAAAATATAAACCTAAACAATGTTATAAATAATTTTTTACCTTATATTTGTTTTATTAACAAATTATAAATACTAACACCTGTTTTGTATTGATTTATTATTATTAATAGATTATCAATTTTTTTTCATTATTTTTCTTTTTTATATAAATTTATATAGATAATAGATATTATTATGTTACTGTAAACATAATATTTTATAATTCTAACACTAAACTTATAGGTATGTGATGTTTATGAACCTCTATTTAATTCTATACGTGATTGAGTAATTAGTGTGAAAATTTTTGGGAGGCAACTCGTATATAATTATTATAAACTACTTGATCATCGGAGGCAACTAGTGTATATTTACTTTTTTATTTATAATAAAGGTAGGAGGTAATTCGTATATTTTTGGAGGAATCGTCAACTAGTATGCATCAATTGTTTTATGAGTTAAAATGTTAAGTGTAACATAATGCGTGAAGTGTTTAAAATACTCATAATACATACACAGACATACACGCTTTGCTAAAAAAAAGTTACTAAACTGCATAAATCTATAGTAATGATAAACATAAGTTTTTTACATGAATTATTTGAAGATTTTAAGATGATAAGGCTATAATATGGAACAAGTGTCAGTGACAGGAAATAAAATTTCATTCATTCATATTTCGAGTTTTGTTTCCACCATTTTACGAATTAAACGTTTTGGTTCAACGAAAAAATGGGTTGGTTATGCTGAAGGAAATATTTACGAATTAATCAGCAACCAGATAACGGGTTTCGTGCTCTTCATTTCCTCTGGGAAACTGGCCAAGTCAGACCACAACCATAGACTAATGCATAAAAATGTAAGATTGGTGAAAGCTTATATAAGCTTATTTACTCAAGCGCTCTGTGTAGTACAGCTGCTAATGTTTTTTTTTTATTATTTATTTATTTGGTCATGTGTCCCTGCAAGATATATGATCTGTTTTCTAGGGCGAAAAAAATACTGCATTGAGTTTATATAAGTACTTATCTCGTGATCCGTCGAGTATACATGTACAATTTTTTTTTGTTTGTTTATGGTCAAACAATTTGTTTTTGATCTAAATGGTTACAATATTTCAGCTCACAATATTTAATAGATACATGTATTTTTAAGATAATTCATTTTAAATATTTTACAGTATATACAAAATAGAAACATGTACTGTTTTTTTTTTTTTTTTTGGTAAATCGGTATTAAAGAATTACCCGCTTGCTTCCTCTGCAATAACACTATTCTCCTGTTAGTTATTAATCTCATATTTTAATTATATCTTCTCTGTGTCTTATTATTGGGTTTTAGTAATTTTTTTTTAATATAATTATGTTTTATTATTCGTATAACTTATACGGTATAAGTAATATTATTCTTGTTATTTATAATATGCTACGCGTGATCATACTATTTCGTCATTTTCTTTGCGTTATTCATCTTTTCTCGTCTTCCAATCACTTATTTTCACGCCAATATACATACCGAATATTTTCAAGGGTATTATCATCTCAAATATCAGTATTATGTTTTTATTTGTTTTGTGAAGTATTTCATATTTACAAACAAAAAAATCAAACATTATATAAATACATGCAATACAATATATTTCATATTTTAACAGCTACGTAGATATGTAAATAGTATACACTTATTAAATACTCACATAAATTAAACTCACTATGCACTTTTTATCTTAATAATTAAATGGTTCTTTATTTTAATGCTTTTGTTTTTTCTAATACCTTGTAATCATAATCATTAGGAATAAATAAATTAGAAATCAATTATTGAACTTTTAAGCTTAAAATATATAGTATAATAGTATTCTTACAATTTTTCCTATTGTAATTTTACGAATATATCAAATAATGATGATTTTATAAGGCACTTTTTATTTTCATAATATTCATAATATTATGTAGGTATTTTATTTTAGAAGGAATTGTTTTCTTTTTTAATAACAAAAAAAAATAGTCATCAATAGCAAGGCTACTTGGAAATGTAGGAAGTTACAACAGTTACATAAATAATAAATGCATATTTAATTCTAGTAGGTTATATTTTTATTCGTAGGTATTTAATACCAGACAAAACATCGATAATAAGTAAAATTTAAATAATTTATTAACTTGTATTTAGTAATTTTTGCATTAGTGCCAAAATACTACGTTTGGAAAGCTTGTCGAGGACTATACGAGTATAATGATATAATAATCACGAACATATAGTATTATACTACAAACTTTATTATTATTCGGTACTATAGTTTTGGGAATATTTTACGATTAGATTGATGAACAATTTAATAAACTGTTTTCATTTTACATTATTATAAAGTATAAATCATACTATTACATACGTATTTACATACGCCTTCCTCTTGTATTATTTAAACATATAATATATACTAGAATATATGTGTGTGATGATGTACGTCTATAATACTCCATTCAAACGGAACATGTTTTTAATGATAAATTGGTCTATTGTTAAAAAAAAATATGTGATGGGTTATCCTGATTATCAAAATGTATTTTAATATTTAATTTATTTTACACAAATATAAATCAATTATGCTATTTTGATAGTATTATTATTATTTTCTAATTTAAATACATTTCATAACCTGTTATTTAATTTTTTACAATTATTAAAAGTGATGATGGGTTGGTGATTGATAACATTTCTGGAAGAAATCATTCAATTATGGAATTTATTGGCATGTATCTGGATTTATTCATCTAGAATGACAGACAAGTTGGATGTGTGAGGATTTCGATAGTTTTTTTAGGTAGAATTTAAGATGCTTGTAGAAGGTATTATCTAAATTTGGGAATATTAGAAACGAGAAGCCTCTGTAAAAAAACTTAAAGTGTGTTTTAGTTATTTGACGATGATTATTTGAATTGGAAAGTTTGGATTTTAATAATATTTGATGTTTTGAATTCCAAAATTTTAGAATTCCTATAGAACATTATAATTTTGAAAAGAAACTGATAAAGTAGAGTAATATTTTTAAACAATGATATTAATATTATTTGTATGTATAATATTGAGTGAAATACTTCTTAAACATACCAAGGTTTTTCTAAAAGACAAAAAAATGTTTCGTAAACAAAAACAACCAAAAACTGCTTAATAACCATAATGTTATGTATAAAAAAAAAAGGTGAAACTATAAATTCACTAAAGTTAAAAGTTATCTAAATTTTTAATGAATTCTTGTGTAAAAATTATAAAGAATGGACGAAGAGGGTACGATAGTCACCTACTTATGTAAATATATTATATAAAAATAGAAGCATAAATTAAATACTTAAGACGTAATCACTGCTGTTTTTTAAAAAACACGACACATAAATAATTACACTGTAAATAAAATTCTTAATAACTGTACGGTTAATAATGGCTATATTTGTTATTATAGACTATAGTATTGATGTTATTATTTTATAATCATGTATTAGTAAACATAGACTCACAGACGAGTAGATCTAGAATAAACAAAACTAGTATCTAATGTTTGGGCTTGGGCTTGAATGTAGTTTATTTAATTTAAGAATAGTAATAATATGAATCAAGTGCTAAGTTTTAAAGTTTTTGACAAAACATGTTATAGTAAAAATACATAACACATTGTACACGAATATAATCAATTAGGATGTATTATTTCAATTTAATTAGTATGACTATAATACATATGGGTACTTAATAACAAAAATTAAATTACAAAAACCTTTGTAGATTACAGTATGTTATAGTCTATATAATAATATAGTGATATTAACAATTAATTAGTAATTAATAATTATTAATTATTGATCATTTAATATATTGACAAACTACGAAGTAGGTCTTATTGATTTAGGGTTTTCATGTACGATAAAATAGTTACTATGTCGTACCGTCAATCAAATTTATGATAAAATATATTATCTGACGCCATTTAAAGAGTGGTGGAAACTATTTTGATTTTAAATTGTTTGTCATGTGAATTTCTATGTATTTATGTGAGTGTTTAACATATTATATTATAATTACCATTATAAGTTAACTTTGACACTATATAGTGAGATAAATACCATGACGGACGATCAGTGAATATTGGAAAATTATTACAGGTGCAGAGTTTTTTTTTTTAAGAAACAACATCACGTGTTATATTATACCATTAAAAATTAACTTTAAATAATCTATAGATAGTATGATAATAATATATTATAATATTAATTTGCACATATAGTGAGTGTGATATCAAGCATATGATGTATAAATAATATATATATTTTTTTGTGAGTTTTGAATATAATGACTTATTATTATTATTGCTATTTAGATCATATTACATATCATCTGAGAAATTCATAGTTGTATGTAATAGATTATAAAATTATTAAAGTTTTAATGATCAGAGATATAAACGAATTGAGAAATTAATATTTTCAATAATAAATTATACATTAATTATTATGACAGTTATTATCTTAAAAATATTAAAACAGTCGAAATTAGTAAAAAAAAAAACGAAAGATCGGTGGTTCAAGAGTAATATTTTTAGTTACTTAACAAATTAACAATTTTGCTCACATAATGCACTACTTATATGTAATTATATTGTATTTTATTATATTATTAATACATATACTCATAAAATTTGTATATAAAAACGTAATTTGAATAAAAAAGTGAATATGACTTAAGAATATCAGCAATATTCACACTTGAATTCTATCATTATAATACGTTTCATAAATTTTTTTTCAACCACGCAAACCTTCTCATATCTAAGCTCTCTTTTCGTACATTACTTGATAACCCTTTTCTTTATTTAAAACTTAAATTGCGACGTAATCTATTAAATAAACGATAACAACTTAATTTATAGTTCATAAATTGGAAGTAGTGTCGATGGATGATCCCTTCCCTCATGTTTTTCAAGTCTAGTACAAACGTTCATTAATTTACTTATTGTATTAATAATTATGTATACAGATTGTAAATGTCTTTTATAAATCATAATAATAAAAGTAAATTTATTTTATTTTAGTTAATTATCAAATTCTAGTTATTTATTTATGGAAAATCATCTAAAACTGAAAAAATAGAGAATGGTTTAAAATATTAAAATTTAAGTTATTATACAAACATACCTAATAATTATTTTATGAACCCACTTAATTTATTTAACAATTAATTGAGTACAATTTAATGATTTTACATTAGAAACAAATTTATAAATAATATATAAGGAATTATAAACATATTACAATTATTGTTGTTGTATCAATATTATAACTATCGTATAAATAATAATTAATATTTCAGTAAGAATGTAAAATATAGTATTTGTATAATTATCTTGTTTTCTTCAACTGTTTTAGTGTGTAAATTATATTGAGTATGAAGTACAACGTATACTATAAACATATGGAATCCACAATAATAAACTATTGTTTAAATGTTTCTCATAATATTGTTATTATTCTGAGAGACTTTTTCAATAGTAAACACTCGTTAATTTTAAAAGTATTAATGTTTTTGAATGTTAAATGTGAAAATATTTATTTCTAAAAATGTTATTATGAAGTTACGTAAATATTTATTATTTTTATTTAATAATAATACCTTTAGATACAATGATTGTTTACTGTTAAAATGATTTACCCTGTTTATTTTATTACACATACCTATCACATACGATACAAAAACAATCTAAAATATATTATGTTGCAAATTTATTTTTAAAACGTGAATGAATTGGAAAAACGAGTCTGGTATAATATTTATAGCTACAGATTTTAATAAAAAAACTGGCCAAGACAAAGAATATAAATAATAAATTTGTTTAAATTTAACATAAAATCAAAATTTCATACTTTAAAAGACAAACATTTTTCAAAAACAATTTTTCAAATAAAAATAGAATAATAAATTGAAAAGAATTTATTTTATTTTAATTAAATTTTGCTAAAAAATAAATAACTTTTTATGTTGGGAATAAAATATTCTTAAGTGAGACTAATAAAATATAATTTATTGGAATAAGTGATAAAAAATAAATTTATTTTATTTTAATGGGATTTCGACGTACTGTAACCGTTTTATTTTTTTACACGTTATAACTATGCCAGCTGACACATTTTATAGTAAATTCGGATTGTCGAAGAGAAAAATATAAACTTTTTATACGAACTATGAGATCTTTTTTTTTGGTTCTAGAACCGACAGTGAAAATCTGTCATTTTCAGTTTAAAATATCGATAATAGGTAATAACAATTTAAAAAATGAATAGGTTTTGGTCATATAAATACATTAACCTTAATATATTATTTAATAAATAGTTTAGATTATTAGTATTATATATTTACATGCAAAAAAAGAGAAACTTAACGATTTCGTATTTATTGTATTTTAAATGAGTGCTGGATTATAAAGAGTAGACCGACCGTTTTAAATATAAATTGGTTTTGAAAAAAATGCGTGCTTATCAATTATGTATTTTTATTTTTTTTTATTAAGAAAGAGAATGTTTATAATATACATATATATACTGTGTAGTGTGTATACATTAAATACAATAAGTAATAAAGTATATGATACACGATTAGGGTGGTTTAATTGACAGTTTTGTTACTTAAAAAGTTATTTAAAAATATTTTTAAGATTTATTTATTTATCTAGAAAGAATGTTCAATCATTAAAAAAGCCTGTGGGTATTTAGTTTATATCCATGAATAAAACAAGCAAAAAATAGTTTCAATTTAAAAATGAATAGTAATAGGTAAATATTCTAAATTTAAAAACACATTTAGCTTACATTAAAACAATTTTCAAACTTCTAAATACTTACTTTGAAATGCGTGGTATTTTGTCTCATTATGTCTCATTCGTATGTATTGAAAATAATTAAAAAAAAAAAAAAACTAGAAATCAAAATAAAATTTAATAGTAAAATACAATATTATACTAGATAAGTATAAATAATGCATATTTTAAACGAATTTTAATTTTATTTAATTGTAAATAAATTTTGTTAGAGTGTATTTCAGAATATTTAATAACAATGACGTTGTATTTCAAGTGTTTTTCTCTATTTACTGTTTATAATAGCATAATAAGTCAGTTACTAAGTATATTACATTATATTCAAAACAAATACTTTTTATAATATGTTATAGTTTTAAATATAATGAAAAAAAATATTTCTGGGTAAAAAAATAATTTAAGCGATTACTTCTAAAAGATTTACATATTTTCTCAACAGAAAAAAAATACTACCTTTTGCAACAAAGCAGATCATGTTACTAATACTGATACTATTACTAATAATAAATTATTTCACTTAAAAAAATTGTTTATTTATTTATTTATTTTTTTTTTTTAATATAATATACTTAGGTACTTTCCAATATTTTAACTTTTAAATATTATTTTGTATCTTCATTTTAAAAAAAATTTCAAAGAAATCTTTCCCCAGATTTAATAATAACAATATTTATTTAACTAGGTAATCAGTTTTTCGTTGCTGTAAGAACATGGTACATATTTTTTACTCAATTTTGTTGTAATATCGTTGTATAGTGATGAGCACTAATATAACATAAGTTTAAATAAAGTTATATCGTAACTATGTTATTAGGTATAGGTACGTATACTAATTCTAAAAAAACATATAGAAAAAAATATATTTTAAATTAAATAAGAATGTGATTGGAATGATCGTGTATAATATGTAGTATAAGTTAAAAGTAAAATATCAATCATAGAAATTAATATATCATCTTATTGTTTATGTACAATATGTTGTATAAAACAGTAATAATGAGTAATTAGACGAATTACGAATGGTTGGTTAATACGACGAAATCATAACAAATCGGAAACAGATGAGAATAACGTATGGATACGAAATCTTTTTATAAATAAGGCGAATTATTAAACGGTCTCGAAACGGACTGTTCGACAAAATTCAACGTAACATACAAACACCTTCTGTGTCCATTAATCACTCATAAATAGTTTTGACCGGTTGTCTTGTATCTCCTCTATGTATTTACTGTATTTACTATGTCAAAAGAAATAAACCGACCGTCGCTAAAACTTGACAGTTCGGAAGAGTTGTCGGGATGCAGAAACTTTGGCCATGACTACTCCGTATATATTTACAAATAAATCACGGACCACTGCCGTGTATAATAATAATAATAATAATAATAATAATAATATCTCAACTATCGCTGCTGAAGCAGTTCAGAACTGAGTAGAAATGTGTCACACGAAACAAAACGGATGACATTTCCAGATCTGAGTTTAATTAGTGCAGCGTATTACACACTCTCGGGCTAAAAGTTGATAGTCACTGGAGAGAGATAGAATTCGAAAACCTATGAACAAATCAACAAACCAGGTGCGCGTATATGCAAACTAAAAAAACTTCTATTCTCAGGATTATTACGATGTGAATTGTACTAAGATTAACTACAGAATTATCGCAGTATAACGGTGGAAAATTCAGTTTTGTGAATAAACAAATTAATTATCGTAATGTTATAACGTGTCATGTATTAATTAATGTTATTATTTTACAGATTATATGTAAACAAGACATTTTTATACTCTTAACGGAGTGATGAATATATTGATTTTAAAATGATATGTGTTTTTTCTCCGCGTGTCATCAATTTTGGGGCAGTATAAAATGCTCAGTCTTTTTTTGGACGGAAAGGGGAAAAAAAGTAAATAACTGTTATACAATTTGTTTTTATTAACTTTATAAAAATATTAAAAATACACTAGCATATTTTTCTTTTATATGAATTTGAAGTTGAAATTTTTACGAAATTCGTAAAGATCACAACAATTTACAAACTACTAGCATTTTATAGTAAAATAAATTATATATTTTTTAATTTTTATGACTAAAGTTTTAAAGTGTAATATAATAGTGCTTATAAATATTTCATACTGGAACTAAAAAATTCTAAAAAATATAGGTACAAACACAGTTATATTTTATAGATATTTAAAGAAGTTCAAATTTAAACAAATTTAACGATAAATAATAATGTAAATTATTTTATTATAAATCAAAAACATTATTTGTTTGGATTTAAAACTTTTACGTTTATTATATTATTATACATTTAACTAAACGCAATGATATTTGAAAAATATGTAAATTAATAATTTATATTTTTATTTATAATACTATGAATCTATTTATACTATTTTACGGTAAGGTAGATTTAAAAGCAAATAACAATAATATCATATGTTATAAATTTATTAAATTTTTATAATGATTAAATATTAATAATGCAATGTTTTAATAAAAATTAAATCAACCTACCGTATTAATTTAATAGTTATATCAAAAAACATAATATGAAATGTACTTAATGATATAGACTGACAGGTCGTCTCTACTCAGAATCGTTTTTCATATACAATGATATATCATTGAATCCAAATTTAACTCATCCATTACAGTAACCTATTCAATACCTAATATACAGCAGAACGGTATCCACATACCTGCCTATTCAGTTATTATACTACCTATATCATGCTGTATTTTATATAGTATAAAGTAATACATTTTTACTATACGTAAAGCAAGTTTTTTTGTAAAAATAACTGTTAAACATTCCAAAATATAATAACTGGATTAAATATAAATCATAAATAATTAGTATAACACCGTAATATAATGTTATTTTGGAGGCGGACTGAAAGCAAATGATTCTGTCCGTTACAAATGCAACATAGTAATTTAAACTCGCCTATTATATTTATAGGGTACCTGTAGATCGATCTAGTGATGTGATCAACTGATAAATACTTTGAGAGTTACTTTAATTCACTATAAAACTTTACTGAGAGGTAGACTATCTCATATTTCTCATTCAATCCTTTATAAACGTCATTACAATCAATTTAATAGTGAAATCTATGACTATAGATAATTTATACAAATTATTGTATATATATTTTGTACATGTAAATGTGCGTAGCTTAAATACATACATAATAATATAATATAGGCTTTAATTATTTTTTTCTTATTATAATTCAAGTGGTATTTCAAAATTGAAAATATGTAAATTATTTTATAGATATACTTATCATATACTCGTTTAAAAATGATGTGAAAACATAAATATATTATTTATAACCTGACAAAATATTAAATCAAAATTTCATAATAACGACTTGGGAAATCCAATTATTATAAACTTGTACCGCTCCATTGGTTCCGTGCAGGTACATACATTGTGATTCTAAATTTGTGAAATAGTAACACAGTATCGCATTTGAAAGGTAACTGAGTGGAACTTAATTACAAAACTACGTTTGATGAATACTGTTATGACGATTGCCTGAAATTTCTTATACGAATGAGATTATCTACTAAAAAAAAAAACAAAAAATGATTTTCAAAATATAATTTATTTGAATTGTGTATCAAAGTAGGTACCTACTGCAGTATAAAACTTCCATAGCACTCGTTTTGCAAAAATAATTATTACATAAATATGTAGTACCCAACTCGCTTTACTTTGGCACTAAACAACGATGCAAATAGCACTGCGTATAAATAAAATGGGAATGTTTTAATGACGTACGGCGCATTTTTAAGCTACTGGGGCTTAAAAGTGTATACATATATATATGCTGTTGAATGACCTACAAAGCAATTATAATTTTCGATCGGAAACGCGCGACAGTGGATCCGACCAGCTGCATTTTTTCTCGCGTACATCGATGTTGTATAATATAACAGGTATTCTTGTTTTATTAGTATGCTGCACAACGCCAAAATTTCCTACGCTTAGCATTTGTCATCTGGAATTCGTTTATTTTAACATGTATCGCTATTATTTTATCATGGCATCGATAATTTATAGTATACTATAAATAAATAGCATATACTGTATGTAGTAAATTGTGGAGTGTGGTGGTTTTAAACGGTTCATAACTAACAAATTAATTATTGTTAATTATACTAGTATATATATATATATATATATATATATATATACACAGTAAAAAGTTGGTTATAATAAAGTAGGTTTTATCAAAATTTCACTTTTGACAAATACACTTTAATGTCCTGAATTAATTCCATTTATTAAACTGTTGCATATTTTGTGTTTTTTAAAATTTGATTTAATTTTTACGATTTGTTTTGATTTTTTATATTTTTAAAAGAAATTCTAATGTGAAATAATATAGGTATTATAGGTACCTTATATATAATTGCATAATAAATGTACCTATATAGACAAAGCGTATTAAAAAAAAAAAAATATTGGGTACGAGTTCGTTATATAATCGATTTAATTGTACTGTACATATATATATACATATATATGTCAGTTGTACTTCGTCGTGTTAAGTGTACAAAGATCCGAAACTAGTATATGCCGTGTAAAGAATAAATCAGACGTTTTTTTTCTCGGCAACACGACGCGGAACCGATCGATATAATTTTTCTTTTTTGGCTTTTGTTGCCATCTTCTACTAGCTCAAAAACACACGTTTGCGCGGTGTACAGTTTTCAATAAACCCGGCGGTGAAACTGTCAGAAAACAACTGCAAACATCGGTTAAATCTCTCGGTAAAAAGTATGCAGTTACAAGATATACACGAATATAATGGCAGGGAACGGGTGGAAATCCGGGCGGGGCGTCTAGGCATTGAGGTATATAGCGTGTGCGTGTCCGTCAGCAAGGCAACGCAGCCGCAGCCGCCGCCGCAAACTCTCCCTAAGAACTTTATCGTCGACGTCGAGGACGGTGGTGGTGTTGGCGGCGGCGGCGGCGGTAGCGGATTTGACTCTTATTGCCATCGTCCGACGTGCAATTGATGTATGAGTACCGCCGGTACCTAATGAATGGCCGGCACCGCACTTATTGTCGGCAGGAAAAAGTGTGTATGTGTTACACACATATGTATGTATACACACACACACACACACACACACACACACCCATAATATAACGTATCGCGCGTTGTTCTATAAAATAAGTAGATATCCTTGTCGGGACTATGATTAATTCGTCCGGGGTTTATACGCAGGAAGTCCCCGCCAGGGTTTTTTGACGGTCAAAGTTGAGCGATCGTGCAAAAACGGAATTGCGCGAACCGTGATAAAGGGCCGAGTCGCTATTAAATTAAAGGAGCTATATATTTTTTTTTCTCGCCCTCGTGTATGACGTTTGACCTTGCGCGAAATGCAATGACCCGACGACGGCGTGCGAGACCGCCCCCCCCCTCGTGCGCCGTTGTTGTGTACACGCTGCACCGTATTATAATTTTACAATACCAACAACTCGGTGTCTATATCATTTTTCCGTGGTATGTATATATCTACGCGGTGTCGATGTTTTTGGAGCGGCCAGCGCCGTGGCGGTGTGCACTTTTTTAAAATAACAAGAAAACGCGACGACGAATATAATATACTCACCGCCGTCGGTATCGTATAATAATACTGTCACATTTATTTTGCTGATTATGACGATAAAATTATGATTTCCGTGTCGATGGTTCCGCAGATTTTAACGACCAAAAAATATTATGTAATGAATTGTTTGATGTGTAATGTAATGTTTTTGTTTTTGTTTTTGTTTTTTTTATTTGTATATAATAAATGTTCTTAACGATGCCAACGGCGTCCACACGCCGTCTAGCTTCTTATTAACGCCAGTATACTCAGTATAATGTAGTCTCACGGGCTTGACGTCGCCGGATGTCCGAGTATATCCGTGTTAATGCAATTTCAATTACAGTAATACTTTTAATAGCGGCTAGTTTATTATTGTTGTATATAATGTCATATAATAATGTAATGTTATAGAATATAATATATCCTAATATCTGGATATTAAATTGATCATACAACATTAAGTCTTAGTTTCTTACAAATGTGGTATATAATTTATAAATAGTAAATTACTGTAAAATCAAAATGCATATAATATACCGATTAGTCGTGTTTACATTTACCATGTTATGTATTTACTAATGCATAATAATTTAATAAAAGGTATATAATATTATCATATTTTGTTATCATTCAAGAATATGTTTTAGATTAAAAAAAAATACACTGGTGCAATGAGATTTCCGGTTGAATTCGTATATAAAAAAATTTTTTTTAATAAAAAAATCCTTAAACCAATTAAATAATCAATACAACTAAATATGAAAATCTATTTTCAGGAGAAGATAATAAAACGAGACAAATATTCATCAAATTTACAGTAAACTAAAATTTACGAGTTATAATTAATGACCTATACGTGTAGGTAGTCCAAAATTATTACAAAATACATGTATTCAGTTTAATAAACAATGGAGTTATCAACTAATTTGAGCTATTATATGACATTATAACACATAAATATGTATTCATTACTTGTACCTACATCATATTAGACTAAATAATCATTGTGTTTTTCGTTAAATTTTATTAGGAGACATATAAAAACACTATAGATACCTATTTTCAGTATGTTTGGAAAAATTAATTGCTTTCAATATTTTTTAATATTGTTAAATAAGTATTATTTTTTATAGACAATAAATTATGTGCGATAAAAAATTGTGACTTGTACTAATTTAAATTTAAATGAAAATGTGTTCACAAAAAAATAATAATAATAATAATAATAATAATAATAATGATAAATAAATAAATACTCGTAATAATGGGCTTTATATAAAAAAAATGCAATTATAAAATGAAAAATTGATTTATTAATGAATATTTTACAAAAACATAGCCTATTTCAATTAACAGTTAATCACTATAAAACAATATTTTAAATTATATTTTAGAATTCCGTTTAATTTTAATTTTAAATAGTATTATTATTATTATGATAGATATATAATATATTGTTATTTATTTCCAGTAAAAAATGTTGCATTTCACTTCTCATTAACCAAAATTCAAAACCAACGGATTTCATAGGAAATTTTTTTTTTTTGAAAAGATATAACATTTGTACTTTTTTTGATATAGACTCGAGTACAATATTGTTACATAAGTACTGAAGTACTTAATATTATGTTGTTTCACACCATTACAGTATTCATATTTTATTATTATAATATACATACTACTTGGAAGCGTGTGTCATCTTACATTTATTCTGTATTATAACGGAGTCCCATAATATAGCTATAACTAACTATTCCTGGTCACTTAACACAATTTAAAATAGTAATCCTTCAGCCTGCTGTATATTTGTGTGTCGAAAAAGTATCGTTTTGTTGTATTGCTGCCAAGTTATCGGTTAAGTAAAATATATTATATTATATTAATATTTTATTTCAATATATGTTAAATTTTACTTTATTCGGTATGTAGCTAAGTGTCTTGTTAAATATTACTAACATCAAAATCCACTCATATTTCTCCGTTTCATATTAATCTGTCACTGATACATGATTCAAAAGTTAGATAAAGTTTTAATTTTTATCATATACGTAACACGTAACATATAACTTTAAAATATACGTTTCGATTTAATATTTTAAACTTCAATAATAGTTCAATAATTTATTTAAAAATCAACATGGTATAAAACACTTAATGTACATATATGTCCGTACTTCATATACAAATTATTTTAAAGACATATCAATAACGACAAGTCGATACAGTAGAAAATATAAGTAATTTTTATTTTAGAAACTATTACTTATAGCTATTGTTTTATATTTTTTAAACTTAGGTGTGAATTATAAAATGTTTAGCTATTTTTATTAGTCGTAAAAACAAGACTAATTTTTCATATTAAAGTAATAACTTATAAATTGAGTTATACATTTTCATTCATAATTTTCTATAGATATAGATACATACTGCATTTATTTGGAATACATTTGATAAAGGAGTTCTTTCAGAGGACTAAACTTCAAACTTACAAATATTAATTAATTATATTTTGCAGGATTGAGGCAAGCTTCTCCATTTCAACTTAACCATTATCTTATTTTCCAATCGACAACTTTAAATAAATATAATCTATTCATGCGTTTTGTTGCCATTAGCTATAAGCGTAATATTTTAAAATGATCAAAAAGTATATTGTGTTTTTGAAATTTTTTTTGTTTATTAATATTTAAAAAAAAAATTAAAATTATTATTTTCTATAACGAAAACAACTCGATATCAATAAGAAAGTGAGGGAGAAGGATTATAAAAATACCATAATTATGAAAAATATAAAATAATATAATAATAATATGATTAGTCATTACGAAGATTTTCATATGTATAGACCGATTCATGTTGAATGGGTTTAATACAAATCATCAATACTATTGTATTTACAATGTATGCAGTACACGTGTGTAAACGATTGCCAACACTATAGTCGAAGCGAATATTATACGCTGTATAGGTATATATTATATATATAAGCCTAGCTGTATAATATAGATACATAAACGGATTGACTCAGATTCACATCGCATTATCACCCCCTTTGACCGACTTTTAATGTGCAAACGACAAGAATAATAACTATATCAAGACGACGGACACACGGTTTAAAACCGATTTCCGAGTACTTCCACATCATGGTGTATTTGAATACGTTACTATAATATTGTGTGGAACAAATGATTAATTTTGTGATCGAATTTTCAAAAGTTGTATTAAGTATACGACTGTCGACTACACGCGATGATTTGTGAGTTATTTCCGCGCGCTTAATAATCAATTCCATAAGTTCGGTTGAGATATTGCTGAATCTGAAAAATATAATATTTTTTTTTCTCTGCGAATAATTAATAACTCGACAAACTATAATTCAATAATAATTCTACCTATTATGTTTGGAAATAGATGTTATTTTTCGAGCGCAATAGTTTATCATTAACTACTTCTAAATTTAATACCACCGTATTGCTATTACATTTCTAATACATATACCTACTTTTTCATTGATGACTAATCTAATTATAGCATTAGTATTTCAAATATAGATGAGGAATATATTGATTTTATCATAGTTTTCTTGAGCATAAGAAAAATCTGCTAAAGAGTGTTTAAGAAATTCAAGTAAATGTGGTATAATATGTTTTAATCAAGTTTTGAACTGAGTTTAAATCAAAATAATTTTTTGAATTTATCATTGCTTTTGAATTTAATAATATCATGCAATATAAATGTAACATAACCTGAGTGATTAGGTACTCAGTTCCTCGGTTACACACTCAATAGCAGCTCTTTTTCACTTAAATTGAAAAGTTATGAACGTTATGAATGTTATGATATATTTTAAATCCAAAATAGTTGTTATTTATTTATAATTATTTTATTTTATTATATAATTGTTAAATATTGTAATAATAAATATATAATATAACATATATAATTATAAGTATTTCAAATTTCTTACGTCTAAAATTTTAATAATTATTTATATCAAAATGGACAATTTTGTTAGTTGTTTTCCTACTATAGAACATCTTACACGGGAGAATAAATTATTAAATATTTATTTAGAAGTTATTGATAATCAATAGCAATTAAAATTATATAGCATGAAAGATTTTGTTTGAATAAATGCAAATAGATATATTTCATTTATTTATTGGTAAGAAAATGTAGTAAAGCTTTTACAGAAAATACGAAAACAATGGCATAAAAATCCTAAAAACAAATACCGTAATCTTATAGCGTAACATCAATTCAATATACTGATTTTTATTTATAGCATACATCTATTATATAAAATTAGTTTTTTTGCTAAAGAAATTATATTAAAATGGTTAAATATTTTATGTGTAGCTACGTGCTCGTTATACTGCATGGGTGTGTTTAAGCGACGGATAGTATGTTTCGTGTTTGCTACTTGTAAGTTAATAGTTATAAAAAAATATATATTGTTTTTTCAATGAAATAAATTTTAAAATAATATGTAACAAATAATAAATCATTAATATATATTGCCTGTACACAAAACTTATATTCCAAACATACACAACTCGTGTACCTACTTGTAAATGATTCAATAACGCTAAATATTTATGCATTAGGTATTGTTACATAAATCACAGGCCATATACGAAAGTATGCTTTTCTCAAACTTAAAGATATAAATCCAGTTATGATTCCTTACGCTGCAATAACAGACTTCGAATTAATTATAATAGCGAGCATTAATGTGCTTTCAAGGTGACAATTCCAAAATACTTCCAAGATAATTGTTTAGATAAATTATTAAAAATCATTAATAAATATTATGCCACCATTAGGCGATAGAAAATAAACCATACATTTTTTTAAATTGACTATATTACGTACAGTTAAAATTAAAATTGTGTCGGTGCCTATGCACAATATAATGTTATATGACCGGGGCGATTAGAGTTTCGCGATTACTACCGGATAACCCTAGAAACATGCCATACATATTATACTCACTTACCAGTCAACCGTGGCTACTCGACGGCTATGTACATTATTATTTAACCGCGTATAGGCTGCTTCCCCGCCTGGACAGATAGCTGATACTTACCCCGTTTACGCAGCACACACACGATATTATTATGCCAACAGCGGTATCACGAGGGCCAAACCACGGCGGCGGCGATGCGTCCTCGGGCGACTAATTGAATGTTATCGCAGTATCATTACAATTAATATATTACTATTATTATTATTATTATTGTTGTTGTTGTCGTAGTCGTGTATCTAATACTACTAATATTACTACTGCTACTCTGAATATTATGCCGACGGACGGACGGACAGGCCGACGTCACGACGCACTTAATGATATTGTACATCGGTATAATTACCGATATAATTTACCTATACATATTATTGTGATGTTATAATAATGTATTCCTGAGTATATACACAACTAACATCTATACGCATATGTATTGTAATAATAATAATAATAATAATATAATGTTTGGCTATTGGGTATGTATACATACCGTTTTAATTTGCTGCGCACTTAGTGTTGAGTTTGACCGGTTCGGAAACATAATGTAATTTAAGTACCAGTACGAGTGTTATACGATATAATATAACGATGTATTTATTAATATTATTACAGGCACAGAGTTGTCTCGTTGTCGTAACAATATATATTTGAATATAAACCAATAAACTGTATTGAGGATTGGCCGTTTTACGATGTGCTCGTGAGATGAATGCACATCGTTATAGCTGAAATCACTTAAAAATAAAAATACAACAATGATCGGCACGCAGCGACTATATGTAGCCTGCAAGTATAATAGGTAGGTACTCACTAGATCATGAATTTTCTCTTTCAGCGCAGTGCTTTTCATTCGACGAGCACATTTTCTCCTATCGTATTTGAAGTAGAAATACATATTTAATAATAACCGTTACAGGTGAAAAACGCACTTGACATTTCACCGAACACAAAATCGCGATAATGGCCGACTTATATTATGCGAAACAACAGCGAGACACGATTATGAATGAATGCGTACAGTTGAAAGACATGGAGTGACATTTTTTTTTCGAATCGTTTTTGACATTTATAGTCCCGAGAGCCTTTTGGTGATTTACAATTTATCTACGCTCAGTGCAAAATAATGCTTCCGGCAAATGTATTCAAACAGATTGTATACAATTATTTGATCGTAGTATTCGAAATAATTACGGTGAATTATTAACTTGATAATTTTATACCTATCGTTTTAAAAATATTGTCTCTTCGTAGATTTAATAAATATTATAAAAATTAAAAAAAATGCTATTTCGTAATTTTTTAGATTAGCTTGTGTATTTTAATGATACTCTTTCTATTATGTATTTTCATAATATATTATGTTGAAGTCGTATTAGTTATTATAATAATAAATATCAAGGTATGAGCAAACATTTTAAGTATAGACTTCATATTTTTACCAACCCCTCCACTCACTTTAAGCTACACACTAGATATTTGCGTTATTTTTAAAAATAATTTTCTATAATTTTTCGAAATTATTATAATATATGCCTATTTTATTTTGTATCGAAACATCTAAATTTTATTGAATGCTTTTAAAATATTTATTTAATTATTTCAGCATAATTAAATTATAACATGATAATAATAACAAGAGCTGGCTGATGTGTATACAAAATGAACTAAGCTCGTATCTGGTATATAGAGTTCCTAGATATTTAACAAACAGTTAAATGTATATTATTAATCATTATTAATACTACAATCATTGATAATAGATGAGGATTGTTTCAACATTTGTTATTATAAGGACCTAAATATTATTTTCAATCTAAAAAGCTTTTACTATATTGTATTTCAAAGCTTATTATAGTATTTAAAAATTATTAATGTAAGCCTAAAATGAAATACACAATAGTTTTTGCATTTTATTAAAATGTCATTAAGATGTCATTAATCTTATGTAAGTACATGATATAAAGAAATACTTGCTTAAATCAATACTTTTACATTATTATTTAATATTGAAACATTAAACAAAATAAAGTTGTGTATGAACCATTTATAGTAATTACTAATTAGTAATTGTCACTTAAATAGTTAGTTTTGAAAAATGTATGTTGCCATTGGGACATTTACACAGAATAAATCATTTATACCTTAGTAATTATAAAAAAATATAAATAAACTGATCTTCACAAGGTACATTTGTTTTTTTTTTAATAATGCCAAAATTTAACAGTTCTATAGTATATTTTGTCCCATTTATATAAAATATATATTAAATAATATGCGGTGTTGTGCAAAATAAGTAATAACTAAGCATTTATCCACATAAAGATTAAAGATAATAGGATAACATTTATCTGGCATACAGATAGTTAAATTATAAATTATATAGATACAGATAATATTTATACGACTATACACTTAGATAAAAATATGATCATTTTAAATGATTATATTAATTTATCAATACTTGTATTTAACAATTTATATTTTGAATATGTAAATAATTTTTATTAACACATATTTAACGTTCACCTTTCACTGTACCCTCTCCTATTACATATTATTGCCTTCGTATCAGTAACACATTACCTATAAATTGAATATATTTAACTCTGCTCAATATAGTGAGTTATGAACACCACATTAGGTTTTTCTTTTTATAAATGTAAAATTCTCAATAATAATAATAATAATAATGATTTTTTAATTATTTTACTGTAATTTAAAAATTCAGTGATATTTATTGTTCTAGTTGTGATGTTACATGAAAAAATATATAATTAAAAAATCAGTTATTGAATTCAAAAGAATAACTTTTAAATCGATAGGATCACGTTTACATTTTATATCGTTACTTTTATTAAAGACAAATAAATTTTACATTTAAAAATAATATGCAGTGACAGATTCAGTGACCGAGTTCGAACATTTAGTTTATGCGTCCATCCCCTTACCCAAAATGAGACTATGGACGTCTATGCATTTTAATAATTGGTGTTATTCAAGAATTCATCAAATCAATTATATTCATCCTTATCTGTTTCTGCGTATCCATCTTGGTAAATATTTTATCGGTATGGACACCATCCAAATTGTCATGTCCATTGGATACCGTCGACAAACGGAAAACCGGAGGAAGTGGCAAGGCTAGACCAAAATAGGTGATGACAGATTTCAATGATAAAAGAAGCTACTACATGTTTAATAGACGAAACTTGTCTTTCGTCGAGATGCCTGGACTAAAAATTATATATCTACCGACAAGGAAGTAATGAATGATGATATGATAAAAATGTTTTATTATATTGATTATGTCTTATTTAATATGTTTATTTAATTTCGTAGTTTTTTTTTTTAATAATTCTGGGTACAGTTTATTGGAATTTAAAACATATGTTAAAATTTGTAAACTTGACACTTAACGTTTAAGAATATACCAAGTGTACCGTAGAAGTCATGTTGGTTAATTACGTCAGTAAAACATGCATTACATAAATGTAAATATTTTATTTTGTGCAAATTTATTGTTATTTTTTTAAATCATCCAAAATCTTCACTATTTAAAAAAAATATATTTTCATATCTACAAAAAAATATTATAATCTTCAGTTAATTATTCTATTTAACCATACAGACTATGACTTAATTTTGTATATATTTAATCTTTTAAACTAGTATTTGAATTGTTACATAAATGTTTTTTCCTTATCGCTCAATAAAGTTGTAATTAGTGATTTCCAATTTTCACATTCTATTTTTTCGTGGAATATTGGTACAACCTATACTTACAGAATATTTATTCAGATAAATTGGTAAAGATAACACAAACTTTCATCTTAAGTATTTAGTTCATGAAATAATAATTTTTTTAATTATCTAAATTAGATAAAATATGATTGACTGTTTATAAAATGGTTCTCAATACTGTAAATATATAGAATGGGATTATATAAAATAAATTAATATTAATTGTATGTATATTTATTTTAATAATGTTTTAAATAAGATCATATGACTTTGTAGTTGGTATTAATTACAATACACTTTTAAATTTGTTTATAAAATGATTATACCTAGTTAAAAGAGCATATGAATAATTATTTATTTACTTAATTTAAATTATTTTTTTGATTTTTAATTGTATAATTAGAATTTTTTTGAAAAATTTTAAAATTATACACATAATAAACACAATATAAATGTATACTGTCTTATGAACTTATTTTTTTTTAAATTATATTATAAATGATTTGACCTAAATACATAAAATCAACAAAACTAAGACTAATTTTCTTTGTGTTATTTGATAAACAAACAGCTTAAAATATTTATATATATAGGAGTAGTATACTATATTATTAGGTACGAAATAATATCTAAAAGACAAATATTGTTTTTAAAAGTAAGTTTTCAAACTTTAATACTAACATCTCAATTGAATGCCAAAATACATCTTAATCTAAATGTATTTATTTTTAATATCGCCCTTTTAGATATTTGCTACAGTTATGTATAAATAAGGAAAATTGAGTGTAATATTATAATAATACTGTTGAATAGACATATAAAATGAAGGTTTTACAAAATCTGAATAATATAGTTGATTAAGTAAATAATTTACCTATTTTAATGTTTATTATTTAAGAAGTTTAACAATATTTAGTATAACAGCTTTTGTGTTACAATTTTGTATAACTCGCTATACATTTATAGATTTTAGTTTGTTTACTGTAGAAAAGTATCATGCTTTTATGCAATAAAATATCAAAATTTTGAAATAATATTGTATATTTTTTGATATATTTTTATTTAAAATACCACTTTATGTAATATTAACAATACTTAAAATAATAGCATTACAAAATTAATTTTTTTAAATATATTATTATTAATGCTTAGTAAATAATTAAATATATTTAAAGTATTTTATCTGATTTAATTTATTGAGGTACCTATTTATTGTTATATTTTATTATGTATAAAACTAATTTTGATACGACATACGATTGGGAAATTATTGTTTTTGCATCGGTACAATGTGCGATATTACAGTAGGGGAAATATGTTATTATTTTTTAAAAGTGTAATCAAATTTGATATAAAAAAAAAAAAAGGAATATATTGTAATATTGATATGTTTATATGTACAAAACAAAAAATTTTGATAGAATATAAAGAATCTAACGTTTGGAGCACTTATTTCGCTTCATTTATCATAGATCAAAATTATATTTTTTCTATGTATTAAATATTCGAAAAATGATAAATCATCAGATTCGGAAATTGACTATGTTACAGGATCAACCATAAACCAGCTAGCAAACGGTTTTTCAATGTTTTTCAACGGTTATCGATAGTTTTTCTTGGCGTTGGCATCGATTTAAATTATTATTCGATTAAAACCTTTAAAAGTATGTCAATCGCGCATTTCTGTTAAGAAGTAAATTTTTGATATATTCTAAACAATGAAACATTTAACATTGTATTGTAATATTTAAGGTATGGTCAGCGATTACACTACAAAAAGACTAAAAGAAATCAGAAATCTATGTAAAATGACTAAAATCAGTACCTACAAGAATATAAGAAGAGTAGCCATAGTTTTGAGTATTTACAATTAAAATCGTTTATCAAAAATGTGGTATCATTACCTACTTTTATAAATAAATGTATCGATTGTCAGTCTTATAATAGTTATTCATGTTCTTGGTAAACATAAAAACTGAGTTATATTTACTAAGAAAACCAATCATAAATCGGTTAAAGTCGATATTTTATTATAGATACGTAGTATAAGTTAACAACACAATAAATTCTGTTAACGATACCTTCCCGAATTCCTAGTATAATCAAGAATCGCGATGGAAAACTATTTGGCGGTAAAATCAAAACTGTGCTCTTGAAATTGGACGTGAAACTTTATTTTGAAATTGGTTATGAGTTTATGACAATTTCAAGTATATTTATTAGCTCCAGTCATCGGTTACGTTGTTTAAACCTTATAACGAACCCCGCAGGGTTAGTTGAGTGCCAAAAGTCAATGATTGTTTTATGTTTCGTTTTTTGTTTTTACTTTTTTTTGTTTACCTATATTCCCTTTGGCGATATCGACAATGGCGCCTATGTACATCTTACACGGTCTCTGCCTCCGACATCAAAGCTCATGCATGTTATTTCGATTTATACTTCATTTTATTTCGATTTTAGACGTGCAACAGTTACGCACATCGATATACAATATATTATGAGTGATCTCACGGATTTTGGCGACCAAAAGAGAGAGAGAAAAAATAATAATAATAATAATAATAATAAAAAAAAACCATCTTCAGAATATTGTAAATATATCCCCCGGGAAAACTGTAGTTTTAGTGTTCTTCACGGTGTCGTGAATATCTGACACATAAAACCGCATTTCACGTCCACCGCATATTATTACGAGTTGACGTAAATCTCAACAAATCGGAAAACGTCCCCGAGGGCTTCCGCCACATTCGATGTTATATTGGGCATCGAATAATGTGCGGCCCAGTCGATAATAGTATAAAACTTGCCTGGATAATAATTGGATGACATTTTTAGCTAGATGTTTATAACTTGATTACACACAAATGAAAACTTTTAGTAAAGATTACGTTTTGATGTTTTCAAATGTAATGCGTGTGATGGGTGTCATTGAGTACAAAACGCAGTCGACAGCAACCTTTATAATTATATTGTAATCCGTTTTGTGATTTTATAAAATTAATTATCCTTTACTAATAATATTATCAATGTCACTGTAGCTGTTGACAGAGGACGTGTTACTCTATATCGAATGTAGATGCAACGCGATGTATGTATTGAGCATTTAAGCACAATTTAGTTATATGTACATTGTACATACATTTTTTGAAGGATACTTGTAAATACATTATATGTTCATATAAATATTAAAATAATTTAACAATAGTATTATAAAATATTATAATATGAGTAAGTACTATTTAAAAGAAATGTATTGTAAAAATACAATAATAATAGTATAATAACCGAATAAAAAAATGTGTATTGGAATATAATCTTAAATTTAATTAGATATTTATAGTAAAATTAATTTAGTAAAAATATTGATTGAGATCCATAATACGCGATCAAAATTGCTTACCAATTATTTTTTTTATCAAAGTATTAAACAAGTTAATTTAAAATTCCAAACAAAAAATAAGACCTAAAATGAATAATATTTCCAAATTGGGTTTCTTTTTATAAATACTATAATAACAGGATTAATAATTTAACATTGTTGTTTTTAATAACCGTTTGTTTATTGTTTTCTTAAAAAATCAGCATAAATATGATTATTTTATACAGATATTTATCTTAAAATACTTTCAGATTAGAAATGCAATTAAATGATTTGAAGATAGTATAAAATAATAAATGTTTTTATCATTTTTAGTTGGGGTTAAAGATCAGCCACGTGATGGTTAAGCGGTTGAATTGGGTGTATTTTAATCCTTCCGTTTAAGCTATTTCCGCTATTATCATAACGAGTGGTTAAGTACACAATTTACAAACACGAGTAGTTACTTAACGATTAAACTATTAAAACGCAATTAATCAAATCAATCAACTTTAATAGAGATAATAATTTAATTATAATAACGATTGACGTGATATAATATTTGTAAATATCTTAAAAAATAAAATATCTTTTACAAGAAAATTACTATAATAATGTTTTTCTTGTATTTTAATTAGGTATTGAAAGCATATACGTACTTCGTAGTTGTATTACATTTTGTTAATGAATCCTTTTATAATTTATATAAATAATGTACTAATTTATATACTGAGCCAAGAGAAGTGACAGCGATTTACCTATATTTCGTATATCGTTATACTTTGTCTTTCAAGTTGTGTCATTAGTTTAAGTCAGTTTAACTAATTGCTATAATATATAAGATGAGAAGCAGGATTATTAGTAAATAATACTGCTAAAATATATGTAATATGTATACATTGTATTTATTGCATGTTATAAAATTGTGTATCATAAAATTCAAAGAACGAAAAAGGAATTATAAATAAATATATATGTACGTCTTTCATAAAAATTTACCATACATTATAACATTGTAAAATTGTTACTCAAGTTAATAATAAATAAAAATAGATTGAAGGTAATAATTTATAAGTATTTTACAAAAATAAATATATAAATATATAAATATATTGTTTTTGCATATTGATATTTATAAATATATTATTTAAAATATATTCAAATTATTTGTTTGATGAGTTATATAAGTGGTAATCGAGAATCAGAAATCACTTATGGAACTATTTTAGATTATAAATATTTGTATAATGGCCATATAATTGTCTTATTTAAAATTAAAATAATAGTTCTATTAACATAATAATTGTTAATGATAAGCATTTTTTTAAGGGTGGCTTTGAAAGCAAAAAATATAAAATAATATCATATACTAATTTTAAGCTAAAGTAAATAAGTAAATAATAAATATGTTTGGCTTAGTTGGAACTGTAAAATTTTACTTGTTGCGTAAATTCTATTCAAAATAAAATAAAATCACTTAAAATGCTTAAAAGTTTTTGAATTAAAATCTGTTTTATGTTTTATTAGTAGAGTTGACACATTTTTCTTATAATCGTTTATTTTTCGTCATATATATAATATCATGAACAAAAATTATAGATGATTCATAATTAAAAAAATAATAACATACAGAGGTTTATGAAAACTGAATAGGTCAATGATGAAAAATAGAATTTAAACATTAAAAGTTAAAAAAGTTTATCTACAAGTTTATTTAAATTATTTTAGCTTAGATTATAAAGTTTTTATTGAAAATAATGCCTAAAATGGCCTCAAAAATGTCTGTAATAAAGTTGAAAAACTGAAAAAGTGGTAGCAGATAATTTTGTATAATTTAGTTTTAGACGTTTTAGTGTACCCCTAGAATATATTATGGACATTTTTATAATATTTCGTAGTAAATTAATTAGAATAATAAAGTGTATTCCAATTGACAAGAAAAAAAAACGATTGCAAAAATGAATTGATCGAATAAAGATTATTAAAATGTACTTTATGTCTATTACGTCCATTCATGTAAATGGCTTATAAAATATTTCATAGTCTTATACGTTAATTTATAGTACATTCTCACATTGACCCGATTTTAAACAAAAGTGCGACCATATTCAAAAATAAATTCGGCGCAAAAAAAAATACTTTGAATATGCTGAGTTTGTTTATTCTTACATCATATTAAAATGTTTTAGTTGAAAGTGATTAATTTATATATAATCACGTGTTAAGGTTATTAGTCAGATAAAAAATGAAAAAAACAACTAAAAATGAAAATTGAAATATGTAGCTGTTTTATGAATTCAATAATCGTAAATATTTCAGAATTATCTTTTAAGGATCGGAAATTTCAAAAGCAGTATAACTCTCGTTTTAGTTACATAATGGAATTAAACACACCGCGGTGTTATTTTTATATGTAAAATAATTAAAATTTATAATTGTATAATTAAAATAGTAAAATTATTTCTGTTTAAAAAATTGCCCATATTATTTGAAAAGTAAAATGTACTTCCAAAAACTAAAAGGTCTATATTAAAATTATAATTTATATTAGTTCTATAATTTTAAATGCTATCTCAAGAACTAAATCTATATACATAAAAAAAAAAAAAAACTATAACATGGTCCATGAATAAAATTTTGATCGCCTTTCGTGCGAATGAGCTTTTATTTGAACGAAAGAAAAAGAAAATAAAAGTTCTTATTATACAATTAGCTTGAGTTTTTAAAAGAATAGTCTGTAAATTAGAGTTAAAAAATATTTTTAAGATTTAATTCCAAAGACTTCTTTTGTGGATATTTATTCTCTAAAGAATCAAAATCTTGAAGAAACTTGAATTACGGTTTACAAGTTACAAACTAATGCAACTCAAAGCAAGGAAATTGTTAAAACTAATTTTATTTCATTAAATAATAAAAAATAAAAAGACGAGCGCACTTTAGTTTTGATAGACATTTTGGCACATAAAACCAAATTAAGCTTAGAGAGTTGGTTTTGAAATTTCGGATTGAAATATTTAAAGTATATATAAATTAATGAAATCAAGTTTCATATAAATATCATTACAAGACGGAAAAACGAATTGTATTGTAAAAACTAACTTTAAATGTGAACTATGTATCACTGACGACTCAAAGGTTAGAAAAGTAAATTCATTTAAAAATAATCATATAATCATCAAATTATTATGTTATTACTCAGTTAATGGATTTTATAACTTAAAAAATCTTTTAAATATCAATTTTTACACCATAATTTTTAGTTTTAATAAGTTTATGCTTAATGGATTTTAAAAATTAATAACTAATATTATTTGGACTCAATTATAAATGCAGTTCAATTTAAAAGTAGTTTTGATTTTCTAAGACAAATTATTATTTCACTAATTTGACCAGTCAATAATACTAACATTTATAAACTAAAATCAGATGAATAATAAAAAGTTTATTCTTCCGAAGCAATGCTTCACTAAATTATTTGTAAAATCAGACAATATTCTAACTTCTAAGAATAACAATATCCTTGCCGTTATTCATTCATTACACCTAAACCATACATTTCTAGAAAAACGGATGGGACATTGAGCGATGAATCCGTTTTTTTTAGAAGGATCGTCTAAGGTGTACAAGAATTCAAACTAACACGTCATGTAAATATTAAAACAAGAAAAATATACACGATGGACTAAGATGAGGAGTTTCATAAGACAACATTATTAAGCATTTTGAATTATTGTTATTCAAAGTTATTTACGTTACGCCGTATCAATTATAAATCAATATTAATTGTTATTATTTCATAATACCACTCGTGATAGTAAATGTGTTAAAACAATC
The DNA here is from genome assembly GCA_036289425.1 of Rhopalosiphum nymphaeae. Classification (NCBI taxonomy): domain Eukaryota; kingdom Metazoa; phylum Arthropoda; class Insecta; order Hemiptera; family Aphididae; genus Rhopalosiphum; species Rhopalosiphum nymphaeae. Next base: position 7,736,402 of record JAZAQC010000004.1, read on the forward strand.
CGGACTGCATGATACCCGCATATAGAAATTATTAAATAAACGAATTCATCCTCTTGTGAATTGGGTTATTATAATTAAATATAAAAAGTAAATTTCGTTACCTAATTATTATGGTGCTATTTCACTCTGCCATGTTTGTTTTTTATTTTTTTAAAGTTTTGTTTAGTTTTCACATTAGTTCACTGAAATATTATTATATTTTTAAAGTACCGGAAATATGAAACTTCTAATATGGAAAAATTGTACAAAGTAATTTTGAAGAATTTCATTTAATCTACATATCAATCACACATAAAATGACGATAATAAAAAATATACGTTATATAAAAAAAATAATCCATTCTCCATTTTACTTGAAAAAAAACTTGTTTTTATTGTCTAAAAATAAATTAAAATAAATTAAATATTTGAAAATTAAATACCTATTATTATTTTAGTTGAAACATTAATTTCTTTACTTATCCTTAATAGACTGTGCCATACTATTTAAGTAATGAATTAAAATATATAATAAACAAAGGAATTTTACAAAAAAAAAAATTAAAACTTCCAAATTTTATGTTAAAAATGTTGAGCAATTTTAAGTTAACACGATAAGCAAATTTTTTTGATCTGTAATGATAAGAAATTAAAATGAATCAAGTATCACTTAACAAATATGTGTTTAAAAAAATAATTTATAATTTTGTACTAGGTTGTATTAGTATTAATATTTGACAGGCTTTCAGAGTATCTTTGAATTTGGTTTACTATCGGTGACCACTTAATTACTTCTCTACGCTTTTTTTTAGAGTTCTCAAAAGAAAAACAGATCATCATAATAACTAAACACGAGCTAGCTGCGTTTCTGATTTAACGCTGTTGAATTCTTGGTATAATTAAATGTTCTTAAAAGTTTATGTAACAAGAAACAATTATTTTTTGTTTATAAAGTAATTTTTAATTGAAATACATTTAATGTTCATTCAAATTATAACACACAGGTTTAAAATAATTTCCTCATAAATAATATAGTTAATTCTTCTTTTTAAATATATATATATATATATATCTAATTAAATCTAATAGGTTTTAGTTTATAATAACTATACTAGGAATTGCTGTTAAACTTTAATTTTCTATTGAATTTTCATTTATATATACGTAATCCAAATATATTGTCTGACAAATTGAAAAATGTATTTATAATTTTATATATTATTTATGTGTGTATAAAAAAACATCGCACAGATGAGCTGTCATCGTCAGAGTATACACTATACAGTATATATATATATTATGACGATAAAACCTACTAATATATATTTAGTCACCGTAGCGGTTAAGTTGAATAATCTACGCGAACGTGCGACGTTCGTAAAATTGGTTTAGTTTTATCCGATCGAAATCATTATTATAGACGTTTCCAAGTGCAAGACATTATGTTGCGCCAAAGGGAGCGTATCAAACAGATTGTTCAATATGGCGGTTTGAATAACTAAATGTTCGACTTTCCTAGAATCCCGAGTCAGTTTATATAGTTGAGAATAGCCCGCTGTGTTCATAGTCGTTTTAATGAATACGTACATATTAACATGCCTAATATATTGAAATATTATGTGTGATGGGAATGGTATAAAAATTGTGTACATTATATTTTAGTTATATATTATGCGATTTCAGAGTAAACTCGTCTAGAAATGTATCATACACGAATCTGTCATACGTGCCAATAACGTCAAATTGCTATTTTAGAGAAGTTGTAGTCACGTCTGCTATTGCTATACTCGAAAAATCACATTGAAAATAGCAGTGAGTGTAACTTTTAAAATATTATTGTACTGGCAACTACTATTTCATGTCCGAGTATATTATGATATTTCAATAGTGACTACTAATTATAAAATGGCGTGTTAAAACTGCTACTTATAATGTTAATAATAATAACAGTAGCAGCCACAAAAATTAGTAGTCATTTTTTTTTTAATATGACCAATTACTATCATAAAAAAATGTAGCCGTTATTATTCTAATGTGAACAACCATTAAAAGTAAAAAATAATAGCAGTCGCAGTTATTTTCATACTGAAGTAGCAGACTGTGATTGCTCCTCGCGAAATAACCTGTGAAAAATCATTGCTACTGTCCCTATACTGCTATTTTATTCTATCACTGTGACACGGCTATAGTCACATCGTATATACCGTCGATATATCGTAGCAGATAGTCCAGATAGTCGTGCGCGCAGTGAATATAATGCCGATTTTAGTATTTTACTTACGAGAAGTTTTTGCGGAAAACGCAACCACACTTATCAGAATGGCGGAAAACAATAATAATCCGATCTCTTAACCGAATCACAGTAACATCTGTCGGCATCGGAAAACCAACAAACACCACGTCGCGTACAGCCAGCGCGGCGCACCAATATCGTTCCGGAGCGTTTATTATTTCTGTTTCGTTTCGTTTTATTTAATTTCGGATGGTTTTTGTTATTATTTTTTTTTCGGAAGTTGCACGCCGGTGTATTGGTGAACACGCGTACCTACATGAGACACAAGCTTATGTTACACATGCACGCACACGGACACGCACACACACTTCAGTTGCAGCTTCGGTAGATCCGACTCGTCAGGACAAATGACACTAAGAATTCAAATTTGGTTGTGCATCTGATTATGGTAATCGAAGTGTATACGCTTTATTCGGTCCCGTCGTATCTTTATCTTTTGGGGCGTATATTGCAGTTCCGCATTGATACGCACGCACACTCGTGCATGACACATTGAATTCACCTCCACCCTTTGCCATGGTATATAGATGGTAGTTAGGTATCTAGTTCGTCGCTCCACTTCCTCCGCCGTTCGTATAATGTTTGGCCGACACCGTTCGAAATCTATCGGTACTTAATAATGCTCTGTCATATTGTCTTGCTGCGAGGAATGGGATAGTTTAACATGTAACTTTTGTCTAAAAAATATGAGTTTAAACTATTTATGTATTTTATAATGTCCTAAAAAAAGGTTCTAATAGTGAATGAGAAAATAACTTTAGGCGAGACTCAAACAAAACCCATCTTCAAAGCTTTTGTATGCAAATGTCAACACAATTATATAGCTATGAACAATCATGATATTTGATGTCAAGATTGCAACTTTCGCATTTTTCTATCATTTCACACGACAGAAATGAAAAATTAAATCTACCGATGACGTAAACACGATTACGAAAATACAATAAAAAAATGGTTTTAAATCAAAATATATCAAATGTAATAAAAAGTATACATATTTTCATAGTATTTTTATCTTTAGTTGTTTTATTTTTGGATATTAGTAAAATTTGTGTTGTATGCGTCAACGGCGAGTCACAAGAAACCTCTGAAAAGAGTATTATTATATATTAACCTATATCAAATTCGTATAGGTATTATACTTTGTATATAATGGAGTTAATGCAAATGTTTGTGAATATGAACAAATGAACAAAATTAATATTATGTTTTTAAGCTTAAAAAAAATAATTTTATAGAATATTAAAAATAAAAAATAAAACAAAAAAGTAATGGGATTGGATTCAATCCTTAAATCTACTTCGTATACCTACATAATTAATTCCAAACATCTTATATGTGTACTAAAAGAACGATAATTGGATGCATTGGATACAAGCCATACTTTAATGTAACTATGTTTCAATAAACAAGAATTCAGTCTAAAAAATTAATTAAATTTAATTATTTAGAAAAGTAAAAATATTATAAAATGTATTTCTAATATAATTTGGTAATTACTAATTATAATAATATCCAATTCAGAGTATGTCTAAAAAATATCAAATGTTTAAAATATCGAAATATTAAATAATAATAATAAATATATTGAAAAAGATCTCGTTAGTTGTTACACAAAAAAAAAAAAAGATTACATGAATAAATAAATAATTTGTAATTAAATTAAATTGCCCGCAATATCTTGAAGCACTTTGTTGGTTGTAATTTTGTAAGATTATTTGAATAAATTAGTACATACTTGTATAATATTAATTTTGAAGAATTTTTGTACTTCTTTCTTATAGTGGTGTATAATATAATGTATGTTACAATTTATTGCTCTTTTATTATTTTTTTATCACAATTTTGCCTCTTTAAATAATGATCTTTTACATATCCAAATCGTAGTTTTTTTTACAATTTATCACTGATGAAAATATTGTTATTGATTTTTAGTTTATCGTCTTTTAGTCGTTCAAATTAGTTCTAAATTTAAAAAAAAATTGTGCTTATCACCATCTGCTTATTATCTTTTTCAGTCTAATATTCCAAAATATGTACCTTAAAAATAAATCATATTAGTGGTGATAAAATGTCTTCATGGTTTTAAATTAAATACTCGCTTTCCAATAGTGTTTATAACTATAAGAAATAATTTTACCGACAAGTACATAAATTATCTACTATTAATTTTTACACTCATAATACAAAAGTATCATATAATATGAATATTTTGTTGTCAAACCATAATAATGTATTTTTTTACAATCCGTATGACGCAAAAAAACGAAACAATATTGTAATAATTCCTTCTGAGATAAATATTTTTCGTGGAATTCAACGCTGAAATCTATAGTCTAATGCAGGATCAGACCTAAGCGATTTCGATGCTCAAACAATTTTATTACACCTAAGTCGTTTTATTTCCAGCCCGGAAACAAGAATATTATATACACGGAGGATATTATATAATCCAAAACTGTATATTTAGGGTTCACACCTCAAAGTCATGATATACTGGGCTAAAGACTGGCTGTCTGTCACGGCAGGAAATCTATTATCTATAGTGATTTTCTCGCCACACGATTCACGATTTGAGATATCGCGTATGAAGATTTGCAGAGCTTTGATCTCGCACATCGTCTGGGCACGTGTATAGGTATAAAACACTATAAACTGTTATCGATACTCAGCAAAAATAACATATCATCAAATGTATAATCGCATTTCATCGTAACGAAACCATATGTTAAAATGTAATTCAGAAGAGGCCCGGTGTAAGTAACTAACAGTCCATAATTATTATGACTGTTGATTTAACAGTGCGCAAACGCATTCAAGCGCGTCCGTGAGCGTTTCATAACACACGCATACCCACACGCTCACATTCGCGCGCTCGCGCACACGCACGAACGCATTTATATAATATATAAATACTTGGGGTGTTACACGCTTCAGCTAATTAATTTCGTGAATCCCCTGAGCGGCAACCCGATGACTGGTACAATTATACACTCGCGCGAAATGTTTTCCAGCGGCGTGACGACGGCGGCAGTGATGTCAGTCACCGCTGTCGCTGTTTGGTGCGACACTCGTCCGCTGGTCGGAATTAATCGCAAACGCCAAATTTGATCGTAGTCGGAGGGCGACGCGGGTGTACGCTGCGACTGCTAAAAGGACTTGTCACCGTATAATATACCGTATATATATGTAACAATATATGTAGACATGCATGGTACTTATTATATTATATTATATGATAAAAAAAAAAAAAAAAAAACACCACAATACGTCGAATAAAAACAGAAACTACGTGGACAACGAGATAAATGGAAGGTATAGACATAGATGCATAGGTACGATCAAAATCGTGGTATAAAAATAGTTACTCAAATGAAAAAAAGGTGTACGGTTCTATAGTAAAGGTACCCGGTAAATATTAAATACTCGTAATATTATAATGTAAACCATATTGTAAAGTACCCAACTACTTATTAACTATGTGCGTGTACACAATATTCAAAGAAGTTCAAATAAGATATATAAAATGCAATTTAAGCTAATAACCTAGTAGTAGTAGTCTTCCTTCTTAGTAAAATAAAAATATTAAAGCAGTTTTATAATAATAAATATGTTAAATCATGCACTTGTATTATTATATTCCTTTGACGTTTAAAAATATAATCATTACATTTTAATTTAATTATTATATATGCACTAGAATCACATTATTTTTTAAATAAATAAGTACATTTATTTTATAAACGTATTATTAGAATAACAGAGTAAAAATTGATTTGAAGTAATAGAAAAGATTTTTTTCATTTAAACTGTTTCATTTATACAAATAAGTTAAGTATCTATAAATAAAATAATTTATTATAAATTATTCAAATAAAATAAAAATGACATTTTTTGTTGGTATGTTAAGTTGAATTGTTGAAGTTATTTCATTCAATTAGTCAATGGCAGTTCAAATTATTTATTCACAAATTACTCGGGTAAATGGGAAAATAATATATCAAACATACTTTAAAATTGCAAAATGTTTAAAATTCAAAAAAATTGTTGTATTTTTATTTTTTTGTAATTTAAATAATAAATTTATATTTTACTTTATGTAAAATTTAAATCTAATATTAGAATATGCAGATAGCGTTAGCTCTAAACTTTGAAATAATATTATACACAGTGCTATTTTCAGGAACACGTTTTAATTATTATCATTCACTTATAATTGTCATGCGTATAAATACTAATAATACTATTAAATTTAAATGTATTCTATGGTTCGAATGATTCTGGTCATGAATTAGGTCATTCTCTGAAGATAAATTTTTTAACTCTTTCCAGTAATACACGTCTTTGTGTGGCAGCGGAAATTTATTAAAACTTTCTTTCGAAACGAGTACTTCATCTTTTAACAAGTACTTAGGTACAGTATGTCGACTACGGTGGACGGATGATATTCAACGATAGAGAATATTCTTTGTTAGTGTGCAATATGCATGTCACATTTTAATATAATGTGATGACTAAATAAATGTTTTACAATTAAAAACTTTACTCGTAAACTTATAAAGCTGAGAACGCAATTCAAGTGTTTTGTATTTTGTAACTTTTTTAATTTTCATAGTTACACAGATTAATAATTAATATAATATTATTACATCGATAAAATAATATAAATCATATTCGTTATTATAAAATTCCGCACCGCCAACATAGTAGTACGAAAGTATTATTACGAAGGTAGTGTAAGAAATTGTTCCAAAAAATATAAAACGCATTAATTAACTTATATGATGAGACTACCAATGTCAAAGTATTAACACAAGTTAAAATATTAAAACAGTATTGTGTATGTTATGTTATAGTTGAAAATAATATGAATAATGGACATACTATTATTATTGTGAATGTTTAAGTCAACAAAATGTATATAATTTAATATGTACGTTATACATTGTTTTTATAATTTTGTTTACTATAGTTTTATGATGATCAATCGGATTGTTTATAAAATATCCTGTTTGAATAAACAATTTTGTGGTAGAATAGAAACTTACTACTTCTGTAAGAATATATGCTGTTCTATAAGTTACAATAAATTTATTTGAGTAGTAAATATAATACATATTATGTAAATTTTTCTGAGAAACAATAAAATGGTTTCCACTGAACAGTGAACACACCGACCCTTAACTCACTGATAATTATTCAAACCATGTCATCTTGAAACGAAAACAAAATAATGAGATTGTTCTATGTTTTTCAAAGAAATACCGTTGTTTGAAATTTTCAAAACGACGTTAGGTTATAAAACTACAACTTACTGTAATACACTTTCCTGTTTAAATTCTGTAAATCTTTTTGTAGAACGTTATCCGATTTACAGAGAACATAAACAAAAATGTTATAAAAAGGATTCTTAAACGGCACGTTGGTTACTTGGTAAACTGGCTAAAAATCTAAGCCTATAAAATAGGTGTACAATCAAATGTTATTTTATAATAAGAGTAACTCTATTGGGTAATTATAATTATTTAACATAAATAATTTTATTATTATATTTATTTGTTTTTTGACAGTTATTCATTTGCATTTTATTATTTTAGAGTTTTGAGAAATTTGTAATTGTTAACTCGATCAAATAACGATATGTTAATTACTGTAATTAATATAATATATATTTTGATTAGTCAAGATTTTTCCAAGTTACTTATTCGTTTTTACGAGATATTTTATGCTTTGAAATGTCTTACATACAATTCTTTATAAAAATACTTGTGCATGCTTTCTCAGTAGGTAATTATTACATAGGTATAATTTAACTCAATAAGCTTATTAATAATGTAGAATAAATTGGTTATACCACACACGGTACATGTTTTTTTTAATAACTACCTATTCCTAATAAAAATACATGAATATTATATAATATTGTATACGAACTAAGTTAATTATGGTTGTTCATTTACAAATTAAATTTTTATTCTTTTCATTATGAAACAGACTTACCAAATGGCCATAATAAAATCGTGTGTGATATATGAATAATCGAATATGTGTGTCAAAATAATATTATAGAAATTTGTAGTAAACATTACGTTAAAACTTTAAATAAAATCGTTTTCGTTAATTTGATCAATTAACCTAAATAAAGAGCTGATAATCAAAAAGATAAAAGTTTCTTAACATTTTATCGCTTATATCCGGATTCACAGCAGACATATAAAATCGTCGAAATTATAAATACGAGTATCAGTTGTTTAACTTCTATTATATGATGATGTTATAATATCAGTTATAAGGTACTTAAACTTTGTATAAAAAAGAGGAAAATAAACTAAATGCATATATAACATCTTGTAATAATTTTTTTTTACACTTTCAGCCAATGTGGTGGATAAAAAAACCGTAGTAGCATACTAGCATATGTATTGTTTATTGTTTCGGTTGTAGAGACAAAATCTATATAAGAAAACACGATCATAGACACATATAAACACATCACAAAATATGTTCACTGCATATATTCACATCACGTTCGATAACTTTTGTTGGGGTCATGGAAATAACAATGGACTTGTAATGACGTCCATATACCTACTGTATAGGATGATACACCAACCATGATTACCCCTTTTTTCTTTAAGTATACGGTTATTCAAAATCTGATTTTTTAATTGCTCTTAAAGTCTATATTTTTAAATTCTTGACATTTTAGTACTATTTAAGGAATGTCCTGCGGAGATAAAAGCTTCTGTTTTTCAAATGAGGTTCACCTTTTTCCACTGTAAATTATTCAGCAGCTGATATTTTTTTCCAAAAGTGTTAATGTACCAAAACAAAATACAAACTAGTAGTTTTCGTGCTATTTAACTTTATGTAGAAAGAACTTTAGGTCTATAATAATGAGTTTAGAAGATATGAAGGAATGGAGATTTGGAAATTGAAGTTTATTAATCTCTGAACATTTATAATAATTTATAAAAATGATTCAAATATAATAAAGACTAAAATATAGTGTCTGAATTCAAAAATTACACATATTTTATATTTAAAAAAAAAAAATGACATCTGTCTTCTATCATAATATATTTAATACAATTATTTTACGATTACTCGTTATAATTTTGAATTAGGTGCATTGCAAATGTCAAAAACATTATTCACTAAAAAATAAATTGTAAAAAATGGGAGTTCCATTTGAAAAACAGAAGTTTGTATCTCCACGGGACACTTCTTAAGTTGTATAATATAAATCTCAATAAAATTTAAAAATATGGTTTTTACATATTCCATACGTTAGAATTTGAATACATTCATTATTAAAGGAAAAAAAATATAGGGGCGAGCCAGCTTGGTGAATTACCCTGTATATAAGTATGTATATTATTATATTCATACTCACTAGATCAAACGCAGACTGGCCTCGACGTTAAATATTATTACCACAAGTATAATATACGAGACATTTACACTCTTCAGTCAATATACACAGGGGTAGCTCATATGGCGTGTAGATGTGTACTGTGAGTAGTGCGCATATATATTACTACGACTGCAAGTACATAATATTAAATGCACCGAGCGCCAACACTGGTTCGTGTAATAAATTAACGAGCTTTTAATATCCCGCAGTCTCGTGCGTAGCAGGTAAATTCGTATAATATTGTTACGACGATAGGCTTACGAGGCGCGTGCGTGTGTCCTTCAGACTTTCCTCCGAGTGGAACGACTCTTGTCGCCTCTCTCAACCCATACGCTTTCATACGTCCCCTTACATAGCCGCCCCAAACGACAACTAATTTATCTGCGTCGTGACCTTTGACTTATTATTTTAATGCATTATAATAATATAAATGTAGCGTATTATAATATTATTTAGTATATTATATGGTCAGTTGTTGTATTATTGTACGGTTGATTTCGTACCGTCCGCGCGATGGTACTATACAGACAATGCTGGGAGACAGAGGAAGGAGCTAAAGCCAGCCGTAGTACAGTAGTATACATCATAATATTATAATATAATATAACATACTATGTGTAATGCACTCACTCAAGAATTTGTTACGTTTAAATTATTTCCACTGCGTCTTCGTTTGGTTTATGAGTAACGGGTGGTGAGGTCAGAAACGGGCAGGCGATGGTTGTTCACCCCACCACTGCACTGTGGATTACAATAGTGACAAGCACTTAGAGGACTATAGTTATATGAAAATGAGAGAGCTGCGCTTCGGAGGTTTTGGATTCTATTTATTTGAACTTGTAATAACGTTGAGATCACGAAAAAGAAGCAATGTTATATTTAAAAATAGTTTATATTTGTGTATTTATTCTAATTCACTTTCAGATTTTGTACTTTTTTTGATCATGATGTAAACTGTTTTATTAACCGATGACATTTTGATCGTATTTTTTTCTTTGTATTTTCGATCATTGCTTTCAAAAAAAAATAACATTATTACAATTGCACGAATAAAACTCGTATAATTACTATACTATATTCGTTAGAATAATAATGATAATAATAAATGTCTGATTAAATATTTATTTATTTTTATTTCTATAATATTATAATTTTTTCATCAGTCATCATTGTAATACATTATATTTCATTTTAAACAATCGATAAAATAATGGAATATGAAAGACGAACAATGCTGATTTCTCAATAGTACATTTATCTTGACTTCCTAAATTAAAATTGTCATATTTTACTTAAAAAAACTTCGTTGATCGAAATTAACCAAATGATCCATAAAAGAATATAAAACCAGTTAAAAAAAACATCATTGAAATAATTTATTATAAATATTATTGATCAATTTAGTATTAAAAATAATGTTCATATTTTTCATTTAATTATTTATTTATTTATTAATGTTGAGCTTCGATAGGATTTATTATTTATTAGCTATTTTACATAGACATACAAGCGAAATGTAATAATAATAAATAGGTTTTGAATATACTTTAGTATATAAATAAATTAAAGTGGAACTGTTTGTATTAGATATATTTCACTAGTTTCTGTTTGAAAATCAGAACTATTGATTTCTTATAAGTTCTCTGAGATAATATGCTATATTTGTAGTATTTTTTTATTCAGGATTTAAATTGTGTTTTTTATACTAATTATATGGTTTGGAAATATTTTACGGATATTAAAGTATTGTTTTATTATTAGTTTAGAGGTAACTTTAATGTTGTAATTTATATTTTGTATTATAAATAATAAAGGTACAAATTGAAGTAATTTGATTTATCTTATTTAAAAATATTTTTAGTATAACATAAATATTTTATAATAGTCATTATATTTAAAAAATAATATATGGGACATATGGCTTTAATTTTTAATTTTAATATAAAAAAATAATTTTAAAGAAAACAGTTTAAAGGTTATATGTGATTTTAAATAAAATTTATTGATTCAGTCAAATTTAAGTTATTAGACACTTATAAATTCGTCTTATATATTATACATAATATTATGGTTAAATTTAAAAAAAACTTAGCATTATAATTTCCAAGGGTATATTATAACCTTTTATATTATATTTTTAATTTCATATTCATTCGTAAGCCTCTATGCAAATAAGTGGATTATAGTAAAAAAGTTTTATTATAATTATAAACAATGTATTATTCTCACGAACATGTTATTAACTTTGAGTGGTATGATTTTTTTAAACGAAATTAAATTAATTATTGTCAAATCAACTATTGTTTTACAAAATATAATGTGAATTATTACAAATACTCGGAATTTATCGTATTCAGTGTCGTTTAGAGTGGTGGTACAAAATATTATACTCGGGGTTACACATTTTCTATCTAAGTTTCGATTATCTACTTTTCTATGACCTACTTGTTTTGTGTTACATATAAATTAAGATTAAATAAACTGGTCATCGCATTATAGTTAACTAGAATAATAATCTCGATAATTCAATAGATTTATTCAGTGTATAATTAAGTAGTGAATATATTATAGAATTATATGCTTAAAACGAATTTGACTTAAAAAAAACCAGAACAATTTTGCTAAGTTTAGAGTAAAATGAGTACGTTGCAGTGTAATATACATAGCTTCCAATCATATGATTTGGTTTTAGTATTGATTTAAGAGAGTGATCTAAGCACGAAAATATCACATATTTTTTATCAGTCGAATTATATCTTGTATTATAGCTTATGCTATGATGTTTTTATACGGATACAAAACAATATAATAGGAGTTGTTAATACTTACGTATTCACTGGCTTAAAACTCTTATAATAAATCATACATATTGTAAATCACACTTAATTCGTAAAGAACTGAAGATTAAATCCTACAAAGCTTCAATAATAATGAGTATTACTGTTTTTCTGTTTTAAATAATAATGAACACATTTATAACAGAATATCTAAAACATAATTATCTCTATTTTTTTATTTATAACTTTCATTAAATAGTAAATAAGTATTTGATCTCAAATATTTATGTTACATAAAAATAAAAATAAAAGGATCTCAAATCAATAAACAGACACCCTAATATATTAACTGCCATAACTATGGCCATACCAGAACCATCCTAAATGCATCGTCTATCAAGGCGAAAACCACCAAACTGACATATTATACACTAAAAGTCACGATTTTCCCACAAAATGTGCATTATGCAATAGAAATCATACCACCCGTGAATGTCAAATTTTTAAAATCTACAAGAACTCCGAAAAAACAATCACCCACCAAAAAGAAAACAAATACAAACAAAATTAAAGACAATTCAAATTATTATATCAAATCATGATCAAAACCCACTTTACAACAGCACCTTCCCCATAAACAATTTGAACGATAGTCAAACTTATTCATAGGCTATCAAATCGCATACCAATATAAGGAGTCAGTATCTAAAACGAATCATGAAAATAACTGAGTAATTGAATAACAGAGTGCAATCGTTAAATTTTAAGCAATTTTTATGAATTCTGTATGTTGTTGTCATTACTTCATATCATACCTACATTGTTTGTTTTTTTGATAAAAATATGCACAATAATATATTTTTGTTTATATACTATACACGATTTAAAATTTGGATTTTATAGATATTAATGATATCGATAATAGTATATATTATTTTCGTATGAGATATTTTACAACTCTACGTCCCATGTACGCAAATTTGAACTTTTTGTTTGTACTCCCCCTTCACTATAAGACATTTCTAAATAAACCCCTAACCATTACCGTATGTATATGTTGAATCATCCAATACTGGACACATATTGTTTTAATAAAGAAAAGTATAAATTGTTTTAGAAATCGTTGATCTCCGAATATTTAAGTTATTACATTATGCAACTTAAAGTTTTATATTTACTTTGTTTGTTTGTTGTTGAAACCACCATCATTGTTCCCCAAATAGTAAACTATATTTTGAATTTCGTAATCTAAAGCAGAATACTTTTACAGTTTTACAAACATTTTTGTTGCCAAATATCGAATATCGCATGTATACTACTAAACAAATAGTTATTTTTTTCTTTTTAATAAAAATTTCAAGTTCATAAGATAGTATTTATATTTAATATTATTGGGTGCAGTCGGTGTGTTTATGGTTTTGATTTTTACTACGCGCTATATAATAACAGGTTAGGCAAAACATACGGTTTAATAAAAATGTCAAAAATACAATTTAATTAAAAACAATTTCGACAAATATTCATAAAATGTTATTAACCGTGTTATTGGACTTTATTATTACCATATTATTAATTATAATACACATTCACACACGCACACACACACACAGAAGAAAAACGTAAAAGAATAAATAAAAATGGGGTGATATAATAATACCGTCGAGAGTTATGGCCTTGTTGCCACTCACTGGCGATCACGCGTAATTACCTGCTGCTCGTTTAAATTGATATATAGTGTGTCCGCTAAAATCAGATAAACTCTATTATTATTTTTATTATTATACAGGGCGATTCGATTTGACTTTCGTATAATCGAGTCATTTCACCGCGTCGTCCCGTTCACCGCGCGCCGTGTTCTGTGGCGCGCACGTATTGCCCGCACAGCAGTAGTACGTATAGTATTATACAATTTAATCCACCACACAAAATATTTGACCCGACCACCGGCTATCGGTCCACACCGCCGCCCGTCGGTATGCGGTATCACCTCACTCGTCGCGGGTATGGGTTTTAACACGGCGTTTATATTAGGTATAACGTACACTATTAAATAATGCCATTGCGAACGCGTGTTATGTGATAATAATAATCACTGCGGTGCGCGACGTGCGCGGAATATTCACCAACGCTCACTTCTCACAATGTCAGAGCAAATTGTCGGGGAACTCGTCAAATTACAAACCTGTCGATTGGAATGACATAACTGCAGTATTATTATATAGGTAATAATATAATGTTACCTGTAAGTATTATACGTCCCGCCTAAATTTATTGCATTACGCACGCGTACACGCACTGGATAGGTTAAACACGGCGAGAGATAAAGATTTTGACGCGATCACCAATAATTATAATAATAATAATAATAATGAAATATCATTACTGTTCACGGACTGCAGTCGGTTAGTCCTGCAGTTACGCGGTAACGTGAGTTGCGTATTTGTAGTGAGAGTCATGACGGGATTATCCTCTTTTACTGCTCTTAACAGTTAACAGATATACAGGTTTTTTTTTTTTTAATATAAATTTGGGCCAATAAAATCGTCAAATTATGTAGTATTTAATTTAATGTAATTTGAAAAAAACTTAAAAATGCGATGAATTTTGAGGCTCACCGAGTTATGTAAAAAATGTCATTTCATTTTAATCCCATAATATACAATAAACCGTATGAGATTAGCCCACTAGGTCATCCGACGTGATGCCAAAATATGATTCAACTCAGTTTTTATTTGTTATTATTTTTGCAACTTTTATCGCTCATTCCGACATATATATATATATATATATATATATATATATATGTATATATTATTTTATAATGTCATATTATATTTATTCCAAAGGAAAATCGGAAATCAACGTTAACCATTTCCTGTTTTTTTCGGTATATGTGTACGCAAACTCCTAGAAAATAATAAGCACGTATAATAATGACTACGTATTTCAAATATATTACCTTGAGATTGAATTATATGCGCACAGAGGGTCGTATATAACGGAAACGCTGTTGAAATAATATGGCCCAGAAGTAAAAAGAGGGAAAAGATCGCAAGCAAAAATTTTCGAAAAATATAAATACCACCTTTAAACTAGCTGTATTTTTTTCATTGATGTTTTACATTGTATACCTACAGTTATGTTTCCGTCTTAACAACGTCGTCTTTTTATTTGGACCTGAAAAAAATAATAATAAAAGAAAAAGAACACGAAGAAACTGAATTCCCAATTCTCTGGGCACAATTATAGTAGACAAACAATAATAACTTATCATATTATACGCATTTTTCAGTTTCCTTGAATAAATTTAATATCAATAAAATATATTATTTTGTTTAAAATTAAATTGTTGAAATTATTTTTAGAAAGAAATTATTTAGTTTTTATTACAGATATCATTTATATTCTGTATAGTTTTTAAACCTATGTCTACAAATTAAATAATTTAATGATTTTACACGATTTCATCACTAAAATAGACATACCTCTCTTGGAAAAAAATATCAGACAAGGTGATTTAAAATAATAAAAATTAAATTTAACTATTCAAATTAATATTTACTGTAAACTGGTAATAAAAGTTCACATTTTTCTTTCATTTAAAAATTACAGACGGTATTATGTAAAGATTCTTAGTTTACGATTATTGTTTTTAAAATATCTTTTAAATTGGTTAACAAGTTTGTTTTTAGCTCATGAGTTACGACTTACAACACAATCGTATTAATCGTAGGTAGATATAGTACTACTAGACATTGAAAAAATAGCAAATAATTGATTTCTGGAAATGGAAAATGGCTGTGATTGATTGTTTGGATGTAAGTCGATTGAGATGTTTTTATAATGAATACATAGCACATTTGTAGTGACAGCGTTATATATTTTATCGTTTCGATTTTTCGTGTAAAATACAATTTTCTAATTATGTTTATTTTATTTTTCAGACCCTCTTTGTCACAATAAAATTCAATTATTTACAATTATTATTGCATTTAAGTTTAAACCACAGCCTTATTGGTTGAACACATTTACGTTATATGATATAATATATTTACTTATAATGGGGATGTATTTATATAGTCATCAAAAAACAATAATACTGTAATAAAATCCAAGGGAGGAGCATGTTGAAGTGGTGAAAGAAATTTTAAAATGTACATTTTTTATGTGTTAAATTAATTTTAAGAAATTAATAATTTTCTTGATAGTAGTATAACAATTCTGAGAATATATTTTAATTTAATAAATAACTTAATTATTAAAATAAATACATTTTTTATAAATATTGTCGTTATCAGCTAAAGTATTGAATGTATTAAACGCACATACATAATGCAATATTTGAATTTTTTTAAAAAGTGCAAGTACCTTTTTTATACTTTTTGTAAAAATACATAAAATATATAATTAGGTATGAATATTCTAAATAAAAATATATTGTGACATAATAATAATAACATTTTGCTATGAATTTATTAAAAAAATTAAAAGGATTTTTATAAATATTTTTAATATCATATTCTAAAGCAGAATATTTTTTGTGTATTTTGATACATAAAAATCGAAATTCTGACAAGTAGTTTATGAATTACAACTAGTTACAAGTATTTAAAGTTTAGGTAAGCGGATTAGTTTGTAGACCAACATTTTGCAGGGTATCTCAGTACCTTTCCGAACCGCTAACATAAACTCGAAATACTTATAACTCATAAACTACAAGTTCAAATTTCGATTTTTATATATCGAAATACTCTGAAAAATATTTTTTTTTAGAATATGAAATTAAAAATGTATATAAAAATCCTTTTAATAGTTTTAATAAACTCACAGAAAAATTTTATTATTATTAGGTAGGTATAGCAATGTCTTTTTATTTAGAATATATATAACTAATTATATATTTTATGAGTAAAATAATAAGTACTGTTCGGAAAAAATATTACCCTTATAGTCTAAAGTTGTATGAATTAAATCAACAGTTGCTTATTGATTATATTTTGTCTATGCTATTAATTAAAAATTAAACTACAACTTAACTATTTTTGTATAAGGCGATTTCATCAGTATCAAACTATTAAATAACAGAAAGTACATGAAAACGGAATTTGTATATTCTTTTTTATGAAATTTAATTAAATGTAACATTAGAGCATAATGTTTAATGCTCATAAGCAATAATTATTTTCATAATACTACACTCATTCGTATTATAATTTTAAGTTATCGACTGTTAGAAATAATTTTACTATCAATACACAACTAAATATTTCTTCATTTTAATTCAATTCGTGCGTTTTTTGAAAGAGTAAAAGTTCTTTTTAATCGTAAATTTAAAAGACGAAACCAGGAAGCATGCAAATTGTACCGTTGCTGGAGTTTTTGGTGCGAAGAGCATCGGGTGAAAAAACAAAACAATAATAATAACGGCTTGTTCATCGGGAAAATTGAAGGGAAACCATTCTTTCAAGCTGTAAAGTAATAATAATAAAAAAAAAACTGAACACAGTCGATCGAAAACCAATTTGGATGCAAAAAGAACCCAAAGTCTTTGAATACCTACATAAAACGACCAAATACCCGCGTGTTTGGAATATTTTTCAACGAATTTTCGTTTTTATTCGTATACTATTGTATTATAATAACTATTTAAATACCAATATTAAATAGTTATGATAACTAATTTATGAACATAAATACTTTTATTTCTTAAAAGTTTATAGCTTACTTAAAGGGTTCATCAGCAGTACTCTTAGAAAGTTATTCTTAATTTATTAATACATTTTTTCATCGATATAATTTTAAAAAATTGAGTGTGAATTGCTAAATATACTACGATATATATTATTATACTATAGAATATCGGGGAGAATGCTAATTAGTTTGGTGTGAGATTTTTTTATAATGGAAAATGTTTATTTAATTTAGCCATAGTATCTATAAGTGAAGGACATTGACATATTTCATGTTATAGGTGCATACCACAATGTTGCATCGGTAATATGCTTTGACATAGTTGCTTGGAATGTTTGTATAGTTATGTACAAAATATATTCAATAGTTTAGTAGGTTCTCTCCATTCGAATCTTATATGTTTAGAAATGCTTAGAGACATATGCAAAAGCAAGCATTTTGTTTGTCAAGTAATTTTTGGATTTTAAGACGCCACAAGTATAGAAGTCGAAAGTTAGCTTGATTCTGTTTAGTTTTGTTTAAGCATACCAAATATTAATCTTTTTTCTAATATTGTACATAAATATCTTGTCAAATGTTTTCTTATTACGGAGTTAATTTTATTTAGCTATTTGCTATTTTTAATTTTAACAATGGCCGAGTGCGTGGAAATACTTGGGCAGGTTATTCATTAATTATTATAATTTTACTGTTCATGGGCCATGTGATTATTTAATTTCCGTATGATAGAAATTGTTCAATAATTCATGAATTAATATATCTACATGAATGACAGTGAACGTTTTAATAATGATTTTCTGTATAGTCAGTAAATGTAGCTACTAAAGTGTTACTCTCATCCGTGAGTATGTCCAAGGTTTATATAATACATATGTATAGTAAAGTATAGAAGATAGGTCACTTCCTCTGGGAATTCTTGTTTTAATTGGATGTGAGATGGACTTTTTTTTACGGCGTACTGTAAAGAATTTATTTTCGAGGAATGATTTTATAATTAGGTAATAAGGTAAAGTAAGAAACATTCAAGTTTCAAAAAAAAAAACATGCCGCACCAAATTCGATAAAAATCCGGAAGTCTAGCAATTATTGAAAATACAGGCGCAGAACATATTGTTTTTGTGCTAAAATAAATGCATTTATTATAAAAAATGTTGATTTTTTCGTTCTAGATACGTAAAATACACAGATAAAATAGTTTTAATTTGTTTATGCAAAATATTAATTGCAACTTAATGTACTAAATTGCGTTTCTATTAGTTTATACATAAATCGAGTCATGTTTGTTACGTGTTGCAAATTGACTACCAACAACGCTTAATCTATAAATAATGATATTTAAAAATTGATGTTACTCGAAAGTATAATCCAATGCGCATATAGTTTATTATCTTAGGTAACGCCGCAACGAGTGTTAATTTTTTTTTACTTTATCTAGTATTTGCTATACTCGATAAGTTCTGAGTTAATTTTGTGTTGGAAAAATAAATACACTATGCGAAAATACCTATTATAATAATCATCATTATTATCATTGTATATTGTTTATTGTCTTTTTATATAGTGATGATTATTCTTTTTACGAATTCGTGGTTATTATTTTGTATCAGTGGTATCCCTTTATTTTTGTTTGTTCAGTAATGTTTTAAGTTTAAATTAATTAAGATTATCAGCGCGTTATCGATAAAATGGTTGAAGCACGTAATAACTTTACGGAGTAGGTATTGTTATATTTTCACTCATTCCATTGATCACGTAGGTTATCGATACAGTTTTTACTTACCTTTGGTTCTTAAATTTACTAGTGTAGATGTTATTTTAAAAATAATTAACGTTTTATGTTCGAATGCAGTCAATAAATCTGACTTAATATTACCTATTGTAAAAAAAATCAATACGTTTTTAATGAAATCGTTTTAAATTGTACTCTATATGAAGTAATACAAATTATATACACTACGTACCACTTCAAATATAGGAATCGTAAGTGTTAATGTTTATAAACCATTATCTGTCACGAGTATTTTGTAAATTAAAATACTTCTCATATCTATGTTATGGGATAATTTTTATAGATCGTTGTATAAATATTATTAAAATATTTTTATTTTTAATGCAGTTTTCAAATGCAATAATTTAAATATTATCATCGAGAAATATCAAAAATTCTTAGAATCTATCAACTTGCGTATTAGTTAAGTTAAATATAAATCTCGATAGATATTATAAAACTTCAGTACCTATTGGTGGTAAAAATGAAGGGTATCTTTAAATAATGTATGTTTTCCTTTGACGAATGAAAAAAAATAATATAATTTTATAGTTTTTTAATACCACCATTTAAATCTTGAATTTTTAATTATTGTAATCAGTGCATAATAAAATCTATCATTAAATTTTTTAAGTTATTGATATATAGTATAATATCCCGAATACTTTTCATCTAAGAAATTTAACTATTTTACATTTATTTCAGTTATATTATATTATGCTCTAAAATAAATTAGTATAAACTTAGTTGAATTGTTAAATTTGAAAATTATTTGTTTAATTTAGTAATTTATCTTCTTGATAGTACGACTTAATCAAATAAATAAAAAGTGCTTAACACTTACTTGTATTAATTATATAATTATAAAAAAAGGTTTAGTTTAATATTATATTAGAACATAATACAAATCGGTCATACATTATGTTAATTTAATTATTGAAAAATTTAAGTAATATACTATCTTGTATTATGAAAAGTATAAAATATTTTGTATATTAATTGTAAGTTATGATCAAATTTTAGGAATGCCAAAGTTTGGTGAAGATTTGAATAATGTAACGGTGCCAGTTGGCCGAGAAGCTAAATTCGTATGCAACGTCGAAGGATTAGCAACTTACAAGGTATTAAATTCACTAAATATTTTAGTTGAAAATAAATTCATAAAATTATAAATATATTAACTATTAAATACTTATATTATAAGTCAAAATATAATACATTCAAATTATAAAAACAACTGTATAAAATGCATAATTATATCTACTAAAAAATGAGTAATTAAGCTCAAAAAACTTAGTAATTATTTTTATCACCCATGAAGAATATAAATCTAGCCATTCAATTTAGCAATCAAATTTGAAAACTGAAATTTTAATACACTAACGTAAGTATCGATAAAAACCCTATACGGCTAATGAGTTATTATAACAGTTAGAGTAATATTCATAATACGGGCTCGGTAAAGTTATACGTATTGTGTAAACGTTGTTCTATTTTAAATATAATGATAAAATGTTCAATGTAGTATACTTGTATATTGTAAGTTAGCTTTATTCAGACCATAATTCAGGCAGTAATAATTCATATTCTATTTTCAAAAATATAAAAATTAAAACGAAACAAAACAATTATTTTAATGTAAGGAGTATTCGTTTTATCTTAGGAAATAAAATAAAATAATGACGTGAAATCATGTCAACAAACTATTTTTCTGAATTTTTTTTTTCTTTTAAAAATAACTTACATTTTTTCAATTACGCATAACCACTTTTGTTAGTGGTACAAGTGCGGTACCTACCTACTAAAACTCTAAATAAAAAGTGTCCGTAATTTACTAGTCACGTACCCCATTTCGTGTTCACAATTTATATTTAAAACTTAGAGTTCATAAACTATATTATATTATATGAGAGGTATGACATTTGATGTCAGTATGAATGATGTTTAAATTAAAAAACTGCAGCGTGTTTTAATTTTAAAACAATATACGACAAATTAATACGTCATACATACCTCTACGAATACTGATGCTGGTGAAAACTTTTTTCGTAATTTAATTTTACTTTTAGGTTGCTTGGCTAAGAGTGGACACCCAAACTATATTGACCATTCATAGTCACGTAATTACAAAGAATCATCGGATAGCGGTAACTCACAGCGATCATCGGATATGGTATCTTCATATACGGGATGTTAGGGAAGCCGACAGAGGATGGTACATGTGCCAAATCAACACCGACCCAATGAAGAGTCAACAGGGTTACTTGCAAGTGGTTGGTAAGTGGATAGAAAGCGGAAAGACAATTCAACAGTAAAATCGTATTATATTTTTATAATAATAACTAGCGGCAAAAAGTTTTGAAAGGTTTTGTGCAGATGTGCTAATTGAAGCGAATAGGACACTCAAAAGTTCGCTCACAAACGTAATCAAAACTTGAATTAAAAGTTTTTTAGACCATTCAACCAAATTATTATTATAATAGTACCTACCAACCTCTGAGAATTTATATTCCATATAAAAATCTAGAAATTTAACTATGTTATGGTTATGTTGAATATCGAATTGTTTGTTGAAAAAACTCATTAGAATATAGTTAACATTTAAATGCAGCATTAAATATATAGCATGGAAATCTATGTATTGTTTATAAGTTACAAATTTCGATTTGGAATTTTTAGTAAAAAAAAAAAAAAAAAAAAAACTATAAGATATGCCAATATGAAATGTTATTTATTAATTCTATTTCTCTTCGACAGTTTTCTCAATTACTATACTTTATAGTAACTTATGATTACACTTATTACACTAATTTTTTTACCATAGACTGGTACTAAAGTTTTAATATTGCTTTTGTTTTATCAAATTTCAGTATCTTTAAAAATTGTGAGTAAATTGTTCAAAATATAGTGTAAATTATGATACAAATAGGATTTGATAAAAAATCGGGTAAAATAAAAATACAGAATTGATGACAATAATTTTATTTGTGGTTCAGAATTTTTCTCAATTATATTATAACTATGAAAATCAATCCTCTTAAAAATAAAATATATTGAGGTAATTTTTTGGATTTTAATGATAAATATATTGAAAATTAATAATTTAATATAACACATCTGTTCAACTTCACATTGGTTAAACTAATTATACACATGTATTATCAAAAAAAAAAAAAAATCAAAATCAAAAAATGATAATATTTTTTATAAGTTTACGTAAATAACATTTTATTTTTTTTTGCCATATAGTTTTGCAATTTCTAACTATTTAAAAAGACATTTTATGATGTTGATATTTATTTTTATTAGGGATGTCCTCTATATTTATTTTCAACATCATCTATAATATCTTTATAATCATTAAAAAATATAAATTAAATAAACTTAACAATAAGTATAAATATTTTACAATTTGAATACAATTGGACACTAGTTATTATTACGATAATATTGCTCGTATTAGCATCATTTATGACTATATGTCTATACTGAGTATACTATTTAGTATATATTATCAACCGCAAATCATTAAGTAATAAGTAATTATTCAGATATGCATTCGTTAAGTTTAAATAGTATAAAAAATAAATCATTTGACCATGTTATTTAATTTTAGTAGCACACTGTAGCAAAAGTGGTACTTGTTTTGATTTTTAATAATAATGATAAAAAAAAAGTTATAACTTTATCTATGATTTACGTATAAAATATACGAATGCAATGCATGCTGTTACTTATAAAGACATCTCCATAGTTGATAAGCTTCATTGCATAAACAATGGCACAATGCAATTTATTTTTCGATGAAACAAATTAATAACATATATTTAAATATAAGAGTTTCAAAGAATGAAAAAACTCAAAGAATCAAATATTTAAGAGGCAGAACTGCATAGATACTATCATTACTATTATAAATTATTTGGCTTATTTAAGAGGGACTATCGGAAACCACTGGATTTTACCAATGGTAGTAGTTTGTTTAAATATAGAAATATATCTCTATCTTACACGCGTTAAAAATAATAAGAAACAATTATTCTTACTTCAGTGATTAATATTACATGGTCTGCATAACTATGGTACCATATTACACAATATATTAAATACATATTTAAGAATATTATTAAATCCAAAATTTGTCATGATATTACTCAGTAGAGGTATATATGTGGACAATTTATAATATTTTTAAATAAGTGCTTAATTAAATGAATTTAGAATTTTGTCTTCGATTCATTCGTGTTTTTTTTTTTATACAATATTAAATTTAGTCATTTAAATATTAACATATTTTAACAATATTTTAAATTCCTTGTTGCAATTTTTAATTTCATTTTTAAAATTTTAAAAATTGTATTTGACTCCTCACAAAATAATTTATCACTATTTACATTATGTAATAATTTACTGATACATGAACTAATATATAACAATGATGAAAATGAATGCAGTGATATAATAAATTAACATGACCACACAGCTGTAAGTAATGTTTTGGCCTTTGATGAAGAATTTTCTTTGTTCCAAAATTGTATTTTAGTCGATGCTTCCATAATAATATATAACGAAGATTTGAAAATCAAAACACTATCATTATGGTTCACCCATATAATTTTGTACAAACTCTTAAGCCGCTGATTACTATATGGTATGATTCATCTTAGATAAAATATTGAAAAAATAACTTCTTTTAATAGTCTAGTATAATTTCTAATTTTATTAGTTGACGATGATTTTGATATTCATAAATTAAGAGTATGATTTTAACAAGAAAAACAAAGATCAGTAATTAAATGATTGAATTTTTTGGACAGCAGTTTTATATCATCAGTTAGTTTTGGATTCTATGTAATATTGTCATCTTTACTTTTATCTAACGGGTAAAAGTTATTTTTACAAAAATAATCTATGAAACATTGCTTATAATGGCAATCTCATCAACAATTTACTATAAAACGTATATTCTTAACTATATTAATATTTTATTTACTCGAATGGCATTCAATAATGTAATTTCGATTTTTTGAAAGTTAAGTTGATTTTGATGTTTTTTATACAAATATCTTAAAATGAATTTTAAGATTTTAAAAATATCATTGTTGTGTATAAAAATGGCATTTAAAATATTAGTGAAATATTTCAAGTTTCTAAAGTTAATATTTTTTGAATAATAACAAAATAAAAAAAATCTTCGGGGATATAAATCATGTATCCATATTCATTCAAGTTCAACAGTATTACGTTAACGTTCATTCCGTTTACATGTATTTTTTATGGTTACGTTTCTTTTATTTAATTACTCTACGTTGTAAACAAATTAATTTTTTGGACTAAATATGAAAAAAAAAAACCTTTTGATTTTAATTTTAAACTGAGTATATTAAACGTTGGTTTCCGGTGACCTCTAGGTTAGGCTAACCTAAAAAGTAATTTTTCTGGTTAACTATATCATAATTAAATATAATTAATATCTCGTATTAATAAAACACAGTTCAAGCTGATAATCAACTACCTAGTTATGAGCCGCCAATTGCATCTATTAAAATTACCAATTGTTATACTGTCTTAAACGTGAATAATGTGCCTTGTGGTATTAATTTATATATGAAAGTAATGAAGTAATGATGAAGACAGAATCTTACATAATTTGGCCTCTCTGAAAATAATAATTATAAGTCACAACACCTATGGTTGAAATGAGCCGGATGGGCTCTCAAGCAAAATTAATCTATCTCGCCAACACAGATGAAACAACTAAATAGGTTCTTCCCTTTGGCTTACCAAACCGCGATAAACCAAATAGAATAGAATCCGACCAAACTAATATTAATTTACGCGAACAAGTTTGTAAATCACCTTTTCCCACCCACCATATCTTATATCGATTATACTCTTTTTTGTGATGCGACCAAAACCATATGCATTTAGTTTCAAAAGTAATATAAAAGAAATTTAAATTACATAGAGGTCCGTCAGAACCATTTAGAAAAGCGTTATACCCATTAAAGAATAACAAAGTAAATTTCCACATGTATCAAATCTATAAAGAAAAATCATTTTGTGTGGTTAATGGTTATCCGTAATCTAAAACCCTTTTATTAATAAGATTTCGCAGAAGAAGAGCTTAAACTATACGGTTAAATAGCTGTTCAACTAGACAATGCACTTCAATGATGGACAATAACTCTCATTTATTCCTTCGTAGTTTTAATATTAGACTAACGTAATTAAGATATATCTTTAACTAATTTCAATTTGTGAAACTAAAATAAAAGTTGAAGAACTTCGTTCTTATCTTGGTATGGTTCAATGTCAACTTTCTAATATTTTGGCCATACAAAAATCTATTGTAATTATCTACCACGTTGTGTTAAATGCAGTGAATTCATTTGACTAAAAAATGTCAAAAATTACAGTGTACTACAAATATATCTTTTATCAATCACAGTATTCCTATCACTAGTTATCGAGATTATTCTTTCTAAAATCTCATTCAATCGAAATACAAATAAAATTCAATAATAAAAGTTAAGAATACCAAGATTCATTTCAGACTATGGCGTTCAACTCAATTCCAGAAAATATTGTATATATAACTCATAGATAATGTCTCTAAAAATAAAAATAAATATTTTAAACCGTATGCCAAATACCCATTCAAAACATAATATGTTTTCCAAATTAATGAAACGTAAATATTATAGAGTTATTAACTACATAAGAGGTAAATGCTAGTGATTTCCTCATTATTTCGTTCACGCAGTGCGTATAATATTATTGTTGAATTTACGCATTGCTATATGCATTAATGCATTAAATGCATTATGTGTAAAGTTTGTAAATATTAATAAATAAATAGCTTAAAATCAATTTTAATGTTTTTTAAGTTTTAGAAAATAATAGTTTAAGTAATATAGCAATATTTTAAGTTAATACAATTATTATTATTTTAAATAAAACAAAATAAAAAATTTTAGTTTCTTCATTTGAGAAGAAATTATTATTTTGTGTTCAAATATCTTATATCAAACCTTTTTTTTAACTTCAATAGCTCATAAAAACTATAATGTACGTGTTTATGCTAAACTTTTTTATAATTGTATAGTTAAAAAAAACTTAGGCATGAGAAATATAGTACCTATACAATTTTCGTGTGTTAAAATTAAAGATACAATTAATTCTTGAATACGCAAAATAAATTACATATTTTTGTAAAAAAGAAAACAAAATTGTATTTTAAAAATTAAATTAAAAATGTTAACAATTCTAATGTATATAATTAGTAAGAAAGAATGAAAATATTAAAAAGCAATATGTCATGTCAAGAAAATTATATTTCTAGTTATTACACATTAAATTAAATTATAAAAATTTAGCTAACAATAATAAGTTATAATGCTTAAATATTTCTATGAATACTTACAACGATTAGTTAGGTATTAATTTACCATATTTTTATCTATGTGTATTACAATACAAATATAACAATATTTTATCGTATTAACCATTTTTAATTGCAGTAATGCTCTGTGATTAAGATATAATATTCGATTTCATATAGATATTTGTATTTATATTTAAATGTGTTCTGATGGTTATGAATAAGTTATTTATTTTATATTTGATACAATATTACATAACAGTTATAATAGGGAACACACAATATACATAATTTTATATACTTATGGTTGAACATAAAATAATGAACATTTTCTCGGATTATTAAGTTTTTTCATAATTTTTTTTTTTTTCAATTTGTTTGAAAATATTTTTTAACAACAATACACATAACTTTTAGATCTAATAAAATGAGATTAAATAAACTCACTTTAGAAGAGATATTAAACGTACTGTGATCATTATATATTACGTTAAAATCTACTTTCTGACCACTAAAATAATAATATTAATCAAATTAATAATGTTTTAAATACCGAGTATATTGAGCATCGTTAATCGTTATTTTTATTTGCATAATTATATTCAAAATATTTAAACATAATAAGCCTAACAAATTTGATAACTTGATCATTTTAGTAAATTCATTATCGTCAAATTTTGAATTTTCGTTTTTCTTAGACGTTTATTTAAGACATTTAAATACTACATAGTTATACTTGAGACTAGGCATATATTTAATGTTTATTGTAGATTTTTACACGATTCTTACACGAATGTAGTTATATTTAACAAACTATTAAGATTAATAATTCTAAAAGTTAATTTGCAATAAACAAGAAATAGGCACTTTATTTTTATGTACGGGGTAACGCATGATTTTATTATTAAACTAAAAATTGTTTAACTTACATTTTATGCATATTACAAAAATGTCTTAAAAGTAGATACTACTAAGTAGAATTGCATTAATTATAATACAGTATACAGTAGTGGTAATTTGTAATATAATTTCTAATCGAATAAAACAAAAAATTAATAAACCTGTAACAATTTTTTAAATCGGTGTTATAGTGTGTACTATATTCATACTGTATGCTTGTTTATAGTAAGATATTAATTTATTCTTGTCATATTCTCTATAACTTTCGTTAACTTAAAATTGAATGTATTTATATTTAAATAAATTTTCATTACCTATTCATGAGTAACTATGTACAACGTACCTACCTAAGCACACTACTTTATTATTCTATTTTGAATACATAACGGTATTTAATATAATTATTGTGATTTTCAGATTTAATAGTCGAATAAAAATTTAAATTAACATATTTTAGATAAGATATTTTTTTTAAATCCGGGCTATTGGATATTAAGTAAAATTTCGACCTTCATATTTATATACATATTATTCTTCACGTTTTAATAATAAATAAAACAACTTGCTTAATTTTATTTTAAGTAATTTAAGTAAATTTATGGATTATTTAAGTATAAGATTATTCATCAAGCAATTTAAACAATTTTCTTTAACCATACAGTTCAAAATCTTAGTTTTAGAACTTTAAAAGATCATATTTTTAAATTATAGAGATATTTTATATTACTTAAAGAGTGTTCTGTGGCGATACAGACTTATGTTTTTAATTGAGATCCACCTTTATAAATGTACATTTTTCATTAAATATATATTTTTTTTAATTTTAATGTACTTAATTACAATTTCAGACGAGTAGTTTTTTAATTATTAAAATATTTACATTAATGATATTTTTCAAAAATATAAAATAGGTATATATAATATTGGATTCATTGTTTATTATACTTGGACCTATTTTACAAACTATATTGATACATCTTACACGTTACCAACTTGTGATAAGCAAAAACGAGAACATTTTTTTGCGTAATCCCAAGAATCGTCAAAGGGGGCGTATTGAAAAATTTATGAGATTCAAAGAATATTGATTAATCATAATAGTTTTTGTATTTCAATTTTAGTTTAAATAAATACAATATACCGAAGCTCTAACTAAAAAATTTCAGTTATTTTTCATTGTAATTTTAATATGTAAAACCATTTACAATACAATAACTTTAACAATTAATTACAATTAAATTATGTTATAGACTACATGATAATATATGTATATGTGAAAACAAACAACCAATAAACTTCCAATTTGCACACATATGGCCATATGAGTAATTAATAATTCAAAATGTCTACTTAAATTATAATTATGTAAGTTATAAGTATCTATTTATTATGTATGTATTTTTATAAAATACAGTTATTTAGATAATTCTTTGAATAAATCAAATGCAGAAATGTTTAAACCAATTAGAGATGAAAGCTCAGGACAATCTATCATACCGTTAATTAATGTGTGTACAAAAATTGCATCGAAATATTATTTACGTACAAATATATAATAATTGAACCTGAAATTTTACTCTGGCCATGCCTTTCTCTTCAATACACGCCACTATTATAGATGTATGTCCTATTATAAAAATTAAATTCGTAAAACCTAAGAACCAATACACAATTATTATAAAACTGTTCTCTTATCAACATAAAATTCAAGTTCAAGATTAATAATATTTAAATTGTACAAGATTGGAAGGATTCACATTTACTTGATTACTGACTATCATTTATATCGATTTCGTTACTCAGTTATACTAAAATAATAATTTTATTGTTTAAATTGCAATTGTTAATTTAAAATTATAAATTACCTATTATTGGAAAAAAAAATTACATAAATATTTGAATTTATTTGTTTGTGTTCTTAGGAATTTTCTGGACTCTCGATAGCACTCGAAGTTATGGATCTTCAGTATTTTACCACTTCGATAGTTAAAACCCCTTTTGCTTGTGTGATCTCCATACATATTTTTATCGTCTTACAATCAATTGTATTTATCTTTAAGACCGACAATGGAAAATAATTACAGTGTACAAGCTGAGAGTAGGGATTATATATGTAAAATTGTTTCTTTGTTGTATTCTCTGTTAGATTTTTCTGGGGCGTATACAAAAATTATTTTGTATACTATTCGTCACAAGTGAATAATATTATTCCGTATTAAAACAAAGTTTTGTACAGTAAATATTGAAGAAAGAATTCATTTTTATTTAGATTTCATCATATCATGATCAATTTTATATAACCTACTACGGTATGAAAATATTCATTATTTACGTTGTAAAGAAACTATAAAGTCACTGCAAACTATCCACTTGAAATAAAAATAGAAACAACATATTATAGAGCTTTAAATATTATAAACTTAAGCTCACAATAAATAGTGAAGATACTTTTTATGAGGAATATAACTTCAATAGATAGTGATAAAGAAATGTAATACTTAGACGTTTTTGATCATGGTATCAATACGATTTATGGTTCGTTATTATTGAGAAAAAAACTTTTTACAAGTATGTAAGAATAGAAAAGGGAGATTTGGATTGAATAAATGAACCAAAATATTAAAATTATATCGTAAAAACAACTAACAAATACAGTCTTATTGAACTTTATTTAGAATCTACCTTAGGAGTTGTTAATAATATACTATATGAGCTTTTTTTATATATATATATAATTCTTTAAAGAATAAACAATTTATTTAAGCCTCACCGAACCCTAAGCGTTTCATGAAACCAATGTGGAAGTTTACAATCATGATTATAGTAAAAAATATGTTATTCATTATTTTATGCTGAATTTAATGACTATTAAAGAAATCAATTTAAAAATTTTAAATTTTCAAAAGTAAATATAATATAATAATCAATTAGACTAAATAGATATATTATGAAATTATATTTTCTTTTATTTAAAAAAAAAGTTTAACGAAAATTTCGTAAATATAATAGATCTGTATTATTATTTTAGTAAACTAGTCAGAAAACATAAACTTGTTCATCGGTCATTAAATATTTTACGGCTGTTGATTTCATTTAAGTGCATTTTATAATTTACATCAAACATGAAAATAGCTTGTAAACACTTTTTATAATGGTCTATTATGTTAGTATATACCATATTGGATGCTTTTTCACGGATTGTATTTATTCAAACAATAGAAAAATATATTTTTGTTTGTGCAAAACTATACACACATAAACGCTTTTAATTTTAGCGGCATGCTAAATAAAATATGATCTATGAAATTTGAACAACTATGGTTTGCAGTTCCACTGTTCCATCGATGCAATATTTTAATTTTCTAAAAAAAATTAAAAATTAAAGTTATTTACTAGTAATTGCTTATATTAATAAAATGTTGATACAAATAGAAATGAAAAATATATCAAAAAACTAAAACGATTCCATCTCGAATTTAGTGTAAAATAATAAAAGTTATATTTTCGACACACAGGTAATTGAATAAAAAAGTAATTTAATAATTAATTGAAGATAATACTATAAATTGAATAATATTTAATCAAAATTGTGTACACTAGCTATATTAAAAGCGTAATTCCAATATATATGTGTATATTTCCGTAAACTGGTTTTAAATTGAATACAGAAAATTGTGGTTTGTTTCAAAATCTCCCACCTGATATTTGGTGTTAGTTCTTAGTAAAATAATCAAAAAAAAGATCGAAACCACTTGTGTTTTAAATATAATGCGCTTTATTTGTATTGAGTGCGAGTTAACGAATAATTTCTTTAAATACTATTAAATAATATTTTATTAGCGTGTTTTCTATTAACGCAATATTACTAGTTAAATTTACAAATGTAATAAATTATTTTATTTCATGGATTATAATAGAATCATTACGTATACGCACAGATAACAAAATGACATAATTCAGTGACTGCTAGAAGATATTAGTTAAATACAAAATCGTAAACGGGGTCTGTTAAATGTTGAATATTATATTATTTTATTCTCAGTGTTAGATGTCTGAAAATAAAATATATACTTAATATACGGTATACGATAATACCTATAGGTATAATATAGATATATAATAAATATATACCTTTATAATACACATTTCAATTTCCATTTAATTTCGCATGGAAAGTCCTTTAAAAGTCTAAACTTTATAACGGCGAAGTCGGAAAGTAAAAAAAAATAAAATGAAAAAAAATCTCATTTGAAAGGGAAATCTGACGGTCTTTCTGAACGCATAATTCGATTATAATTCTGGTGAAATATAAAAAAGACACATAAAATATCCTACGTGGGCGTAGGAATATAATTTCACACAGATTGTTTTCTATACATATATTCTATGATTGTTTATTACTTTATTTAAAATCTTATGAGTTCGTAAGTAAAAATGTCTCCTTTTACGAGAAACACTGATTCTAAAAAACTATGTTATTCATAGAATGAAGTAACTAGGTATCAAACAATCTTGAAGACTCAGAAAAATGAAAAAAAAATGGTCACAGAAGTATAGTATTATATTAATAATGCGTATAATATTATACTTCAATACTTATTTAATAAGATTTTATTAATTCATATTATCTGTTTGTTATTACTTATTTACTATTGTGTGGGATTTTTTAGTAGGACTTAATATAATCATAATGTCAAGAAAAATATTGCAAAAATTAATTTCAGCTTTACTATGTCATCCTGGCAACATGGTAACGCAGCGTCTTGTCAACCTTCGACATATTATACCTGTTTGACAAGCTATGGGTTTTTTTTTCTGGTTTATTGTCATTTTAAACTTTTAAAGTCTTATTTTTTTCGTAATATCAGCATTTTCTTCCACGCTGACATTATACTATATGTCCATCTTGACAATCGATCGAACGTCACTAAGATATACCTATAGCTTGAGCTTTTATTCAGAAATTGCATCAATATTTTCATAACCGTATGTTTACTTAACTATTTTTCGTTTTAATAATAGCCATATATGGTTATAATATCCACTTATCTATTGACTATGATATGTTAATTTCAACGCATATAAAACTCGAACATTATTATTATGCAAGTATAAGAACAACTTATTTTGTATTTATTTTTCAAGAATTTTGACACAACAAATTATTTTCATTGACTTTTATAGAAAAAAAACTGTTCATAATTATAAATAGTTCAAAATATTTTGAAAATTATATTAGAATAAAAAATGTAACATTAAAAATAAAAATATCTAGTTTTTCGTTTTTTGAGGAAAAATAATTATTTTCGTGTCAATGTACAATGTTAAAAAATTTTTAAAAACGCTCATAAAAAATTAAATTGACCTTTTGGTAGAAATTTTTTTTTATCAAATTTTATGAACTTTTAAAGAACCTTTTATAAACATTTTAATTCTTAGGTATGAATAATAAATATTTTCAAGTATTTTTGATTTTAACGAATTGTGTTAAAATTCTTAAGTTCATTTTACGTTCAATTTTTTTTTTTTTAATTTGTATTGAGTGAACATTTTTTATAGAAAATTAAAAAAAAAATCTCAATTGTCACAAAAAAATACATATCATTGTAAAATAAATACATCCATCGCTCTACTAGTCTCAAAATGTAAAATATAATAATAATTATTATTATTATTATTTATTTTTATAATTATTAATATATTTGAGAAAATTTAAATTTTCATAGAAACATCGTTTAAAATAATATATCGTATTATGTTTTAAAACATTGAGCACAATTGTATATTTTATAACTTTTAATTTTTAATTTTAAGCCTTATTACAATAGGTACCTACTTTGTTTTGATGTAAAGTAGTGAACATATATAGTAAATAATAATATATTATTTAATTAATGCAAATATAATGTATTCGATGTATAGCGAAGTACATCGGTGCTCCTAGTCATTAACATATTTAAATCGTTTTAAATGTTTAACCCCGGGGCTTCATACAACATTTTTATTTGGTTTCAAAAAAAATATTGATGTTTGGATGTTAAATTAATTTTTTTTTTAAATATTTATTTTTAACGTGTCAACAAACTAATATTTTTCATTATTTTATCGATAAAAAATAAAAATCAACAATTGGTAATAGCGATTTTATAAATACCTACAGATATTTTAATTTTCACGAATAATTATTTTATTGAAGTTTAAATTACAACTTATATTAATATAAGTAAATGTATTTAATTTTATACAGTAACAATTACAAATGTCTCACTGAAGAATATTTTCTAAAAACATTATTTTCATAAACTTATAAAATATAAATGATTAAATATTTTAATGTAAATTGGTAACCTACCAATAAATATGAATATATTGACTGAAATTAAATTTTGATTTCTATTTTTAACTTTAACATGTACCTATCTTATATTTAATAATAATAATGCAAATCAATATTCAAAACTATTTATTATTACTATCACTCGACGCAATATTATAAGGTCATATATTTTATATCGGAAGCATTTTGTAATATTTGTATATTAAATAATATATTCCTATATTGTGTACTATTGAATGATAATCTACCTCGAATAGCTTAAAATTTCCCTATATTTATGGCTTATATTAATATATAGTATAACCATTTTGCATATATTCTAAATACAATGTATATTATTCATATTAATAATAACATAGAATAACATTTTATTTTGGTTTCTGCAATTTGTTTTTTGCTGCGCCTCTGGCCAGAGACGTCTCGAAAAGCTTTAGCTACGGTTCTAGTGGTTAGTTTTAAAAGGAAATTTCAATAGAAATTATTACCATTGATATTATTTCATCCCACATTATTGACATTTAAGTTAAATATAATAAGAAAAACATTATGCTAACTACGAATACAGTGAAATACAAAGTAAACACCAGACTTAAGCTAATTAAATATTACAGTTGAGACGTAGTAAGCAAAATAAATAATTTCTCTAAATAATTCGATTTCTAATTTGTGCTCCAGATGACTATATGAATATTATAAATGTTATTACTTTATTCATAATTAATCGAAAATGGACCAATTGCGCCTAAAAAGAGTTATGCTTAGGGTCAGTTTACTAATTTGCGTTCCTTATATTTTAGGGTCGGTATACTAATTGCGTTCCTTATATTTTTAGATTAGTATAAATTGCGCTTGCGTTCAAATTTGCCTATTTTCA
This sequence comes from Rhopalosiphum nymphaeae, assembly GCA_036289425.1. Taxonomy (NCBI): domain Eukaryota; kingdom Metazoa; phylum Arthropoda; class Insecta; order Hemiptera; family Aphididae; genus Rhopalosiphum; species Rhopalosiphum nymphaeae. Next base: position 7,771,822 of record JAZAQC010000004.1, read on the forward strand.
GAAATGAAAATATTGTTGTTCGATCGAATTCCATCAACATCAAATTAAACAATCTACACACTAAAATGTTTGAAAATTAAAAAATTATTTATTGATCAATTCATTACTTTTACTGATTAAAATATATTTCATAAAGTATCGGGTATTTTATGAAACTTTATTATTATCATGCACATTTGATCATACAAGTAAAGTATCTTGTCAAATGTGAATAAAACAATTTATTTATTCACATTATATCAATATCATGCATTATTTCTCGCAAAAATCAGTTAGTATATTCATTTATTATATAATTATAACTAATTAATAGGTTTTCTTCAGGTATTGTAAAACGTTTTGAGCAAATTTGGTATATAAAAAGATAATTTTAAACGCAATCGGTAAACTAACATTAAATCATATTAAAAACCACATATCACCGTTTTCAACCCACTGTAAGAGGCACAAAGTAATTCTAATGATATTATTATATGACGTTTTACTATTATAAGATAATGCACTTAAAAGGTCGCTAAGGTATTGGTTGCTTCCGTCTACAAGTGTATAACATAATATAACACAATTACGCGCAGCAGTTCAATTTTAGTTTTGTTAACCATAGTATTAGAGTAAATTATTATATTATTATTTAACTTAAAAGTAATAACACTGTTTAAATGATTTTTTTCAATAGCTTAATTTTAAAATAAGTTCTAAGTATGTGAAATAGTACACAATGTACTATATTATTAATAATATTAAAGAAAAAAAAATATCCAACAAAACGCAGAAAATGTCTTTAGGTACCTATAGTTTATAGTTTGATATTATATCAATTCATTAGTATTTAAAACCTACGGGATTAAACGTGAACTGCTGAACTTATAAATTTGCTACTTTACGCACTTTTACAACGAATAGAACTAATATAGGCATGGCAGGTGCTTAAACGTTTGGCTTTATATAAATTATTTGGAATTTTTATTGCAGGTTAGAAAAACTTTATTAATTTTACAATAATACATTTGTGTGTGTGTTTGTGATTCAATGCGTAGTTGTTCACGACTGTTCGATGATATGTTTTATTGTTCTCAAATTGTTTCCCACGGTATAATATATCTACAAGCGAATGTAAATTTAATGTAAAACGCTGGTTGTTTATTTGTGTTTGGTTCGAAATTTCCGTTTTACCATTATCTATCTTTTCGGGTGCAGGATAAATCCCGATAAAACGAATACATTTAAAATTCCATATCGAACACGAATTCCGCGTAGATCCGCTTTCGGCGAACAGAGATTAATATTCTAGAGAATCAAATAGATAGCACGTATTTTACACACCTGTCAAAGTTATCTACCCAAATCTAAATTCCTATGAGACTAAATCTCGCCGGTGTTACGAGACGAGTGTCCGACGATGGGACTACAATAAGTGACTATCTATTTACAGTTAAATAATATTTTTACGAACGACTAAGAATGCAAGTAATCTACGCATGCTATCATATAATAATATGTTATTACGTGATTGATTTGTCAGTTTATCAACAATTATTTTAACTGTAATATTGAAAAATAATTAAACTAATTAGGTATCTTTATATTTTCCAAATTGACATTTTTTTTTCTATCTTACATAATAAATTTGATATGTGTATAGTTTGACATAGAATAAGATATATCTTTATTCAAAATATCATAAATGAATGTCATATTTTTTTTTTATCATCATCGAATAAAGATATGTCAAGTTTTAACAACAAATCAATTTATTTAATTTGCATAAGGTTTTAATGTTACAATGCAATATTATAGTTGTATATGTATTTTTTTTTAAATTTACTTTTAAATTTATCATGCAAAAAAATGAGCTTTCATAAAGTTCATCATCATCATCAATTTTCTGTATTACCCGCATAGTATAATATCCCAGTTTTCTGTTGCATAGCCAAGTTATTTTTATCCATATAAACTCGTATTTTATCTATTTATACTTGGTAAATCTTATGACCTTTTTACATAGTATTAATAATAATCAATTTGATTTATCCATATATGATTAAAAATAATATAATTTAAGTTATATATATTTTCTTATTTTATATTCATCAAAACAGTTCAACACAGTTTTTTTGTTTTTTTTTTTTTGTTTAGGTGTAATAAATTATCATCTATTTAATGTTGAAACCTTTTTTTCCTTCGGAAATGTTAATATTGTATGATTATTACAATTTTTAAGTTTTATAATTTATTGTAACGTTACTAAATATAGATTGTGTGTAATAAATTGTATCTAAAAATGTGATTCAACAGTTCTCAGTAGAATCATAAATAAAATAAAATATAATTATACTTGTTATTATTATAGTTTAGTAGTTGTATAACACGCCATGGTCAGACACTTAAATGCTTGATAAGAAAATTATATACAATTAATTTGTATAATTTGTATGACATGATGTGATATATGATATCACTGTTATTAGATAATTTAATGAAACACGGGAAGTATGATTTCACACACTTTTATGGTTAGAGCAATGTTCTTTAGTAGCGATGTAACTGGTAATTCAGGTTGGGGGAACAGTTCCAGGGATTTGATTGAGGTTAAGAGATCAATTGAAGTTTCTTGGTATATACTAGCGCCAAGTATGACATTTTTATACAATGAAAAAAAAAATGTTTGCAACTTATAACTTTTATAGAGAAGGTACAATTTTCAAACTTTTAGTTTTTGTAAGGGATCACTTGATACTTATTGTTCAATTTTGAGTGGCGTATTAAAAAAAATATAAATATATAATTGTGTATAATATATCATGCTTATTGAATTAAAATATATTTTAAGAATTTAGAGCTTGAGATAAAACTTATATCATAATATAATAATGTAGTTTTTAACTCTAGATGCTTATTCAAGAATTAAAAGTTTTATTTTAGAAATAAAAATTGATGATTTTTCAATAATCTGTGTCGGATTTCATTAAAATATGAGTGTTCAGTAGATTAACCACAAAATAATTGTTCCAATTAATTTATTTAATTTTCAATAAAAGACTTATCATTTATTTATAGATTAACTAAATTAAAAGTTTTTATTGTTTTAAATACGACACAAATATCTATAATATATTTATTATTCTTAAATATTAATTAAATATATGAATTTGAATAATTTTTTTTATTATTATTGATGTCGTTGAATGCATTAAATGTCAAGGATAAAAAAATAATTTATATAATATATTGTTATTTTAAAAATAATTATAAAAAATACATTTCTTAAACAATATTAATTCAAAAATATTTTATAAAAGTAATATATTCATAGTAATTTCTGTTTTAAAACACATATCTACAATCCAATTTTCTAATGAACTTTATTTTATATGTAAATTACAACTTATATTTTCTGTTATAATTTTATTTGTTCTAAAATTTAGAGATTACCATTTTTTTGTGGTATTTGATTGAAAATGTCAACTTAAATTATAAGTTAAAATGGTTTTACATCTATAAACATAAATTATAGTGCTCTAAAAGTTATATAGTCTTAATTTATTGAATTTAATTTACATAATTATTTATTGTTCTACAGTAACCATCTTCAAATCAATTATTTATCATAATGCTGTTTGAAATACGCTTCTTATAATATCAATATTGTTAATTATTTTTTTTAAATAATTCTGCATATTTCATACTTTATTTTATATATTTTTATTTAAAAGTACTAAAAAATAAATCCGGACCTTAATAATAAAAACAACACACATATTATACGATGATAATAATATTACAATCGAGTTAACTAAGGGGTTTGTGGCGCAACCCGTTGCAGCAGTGTAACGGAACATCTTTTTTTTACAAATCCTATGCATTTATATATATATATATATATATATAATGCTACCTTAAATTATATCATAAAATATCGTAAAAGAATAAAATAACGTCATACGGAAAAGTTATTTTATAGGATCCGCAAAAACTGTCGGCGGGTTGTGGGATGGGTGTGAGGGAAAGACATCGCCAAACAAATAATACGACGACGATATTCGATCGTAAGCAGCAGACTATATGTGTATTGTATGCGCACGAGGTAAAACCCCACGACGACGATGTGATACGAGAGGGTATTATGTATGTGTATATATAAATTCATATATGCTAGATCACAAAAAACAGATCATTGTATGTTCCATGGTCGTAGTTCCCTGCCGGAACGTCGTGTAATAATATTATGTGCAAAAAACTTTTAGTGACCCGACCGACGAAAACGTCTACCAGCGTTTGAGTTTTGGTGTTTTTTTTATTCACATACACATATATATATACTTTGTTTTGATTTTTTTTTCTTACGCTGTCAACCACTGTAACCCTTTTTTCCAGCTTTTTAACGTCGTAGTCGTATCCGGATACCCCTCCTCCCGACCGCATCCGCGAGGGCGATTCAAATCCGATATCATATCACCACCGTTTGTCCGTCGAAATATCTGTCGACGTAATACCCTGCATACAGTAAGTTTTATCCCCGACGCGTGGCGAGCATGCACACGCATACCCGATGTCCAAAATTTCTCGCAGTCAGCACGGTCCTACAGAAACGACAAAAAATAAAGAATAAAAAAACAAACACACACACACACACACACACACACACACACACACAAACACACACACAAACACATATTCTCTGGTAACGATCGAATGTACGAGACAACGAAATAACTGCACGTCCTGACGGACGTTATCGAATTTGTTCTCACCGTATACTGGATACTCTGCAATCTGGGAAAAATAATAATGTACACCACACCGAAAACTGCCCGTCACCTCGCTCCCGCAATATATTGTCATAAGAGATAACAATACAAATCCGGATGTTCGACAACTAGCCGATGGTTTTTTTTTTTACGATATATAATATAATGTATATATATTTTTTATGTAGGACCTTCGCGAAGTGGAATATTGTGTCATTCTCGGTGCGAACAACAATTGGTTATTAATTATTAATAATAACTGTTGTCGTTTTGATACCGGCTATTGTTATTCGAAGTATTTTCCTTACATATTTTATACCTGTATATAGCGTAGTAGTTGTGGCCGGTTGAAAGCGTAGTCGAATATTTGGTAAAATTTTCCGTGAGGGATAACGTTTAAATTGCTTTGTATACCTATACCAAACGCACCAGTCGCCAGAAATCTGATTCGTCGTCACTTCACTCTGTATACTATTATAATTTCGTATTACTTTCATATTACACGTCATGTTATAATCCAAAATAAACAATAATTAGCTATGTAGATTACAAATATATAGTTATCTTCTGTAAACAACACGTACAAATATTATATACCATATTAGCAGGATTATTGAACCCATTGGGATTGATAGGAATGCATTGCATATTATCTGTATTGAATATGGTAAATAATATCTTAGTAGTATAGTGTATACAAATAAGTACATATTATTATTTTTTATATATTTCATTTTTTTTGCATATTTTGCATATATTAAGAAGTAACTATTGTATATATTGTGGAAGGAGGATGAGCTAAGTCATCTCTTTAAAACGAGCCACTCACTTCCTAAGATAGGTTTATAATCACTCATCTAACATTCATATTATTTTGCACGTTAACTATTTTCTTAAATCGTATTATCATATTCATGATAAAGTAAAAAAAAGCAATACACTAAAAAAAAGATTTTAAATAAATGAAATTTAATAATAGTTGTTCTGATTGAGTTATTAAATTATGCTAAGTAATAATGATTATGTTTTATATATTGAATATTATTTTTTTAAAGATAAATTATTAAAATTTTTTTTAAGCGTTGTGTTCTATTTTGATTTCAACAGTTACAATTAAAATATGTAAAAATGATCTTGTTAAAATTTTAGTTTTTTATAATTTAGTTTGAAGTGTTCTAAGTACCTAGAATATTATAAGGGGATTAAACATTCATAACAATAAGGCTTATATTATTAATATAATGGATGCACTCATAACTAAGTAAGTTTTTATAATAAAAAATGCATATCCCTTATACACGTTTAATAGGATGCTAACAAGTTTCGTTAGCAATGTGCACTTATTCTCATCTACGTTGCATAAGCGTATTATCAATTGGTGTACAGTCTGCAGTTACGTATGAAATACAGTCTCTACAATATTTAAAACTTTTTTATAATATATCTCTCTTATAAACTTTTTTTTTTAATAAGACAGAATTGGTAACGATTTTTGTACCAAAATATGTAATAAATACACCATAATTATTTTCAATATTTGACTTGACAATTTAATAGCAACTAACTATAAATACATTTTCAATAATATATTTAAAATCTACAAGTTATATTATTATACGGTTTGAATTATTTCAAAAAATAATCTGTATAATTAGCGATCATATACTAGAACCCATTTTACAATAGATATTATAATATATGCATTTATAAATAGACAATAGTATGTATTACAATTATTATAAATATAACATATTTATTTTTAATTTTAATTTATTTATATAATAGAATCCTTAAAAAATAATCTATTAAGACGAAGAAAAAGTGAACAAAAATTTGTTTCCTTTAAAACATTTTTATGTACAGGAGTCAGAGCTTTAAAATTATCCACGAGGGTCCGATAAGTTTAAATTAGTATATCCCTGTAGTTACCTATATTTGTTTTATTTTGTAGAACTGAAAAGGATATTAATTTTTTTCTATTATCCATTATTAATACAAAACGCATAATATATTATAAAACATACATATATCAGTATAATTTGTAATTTTTTATGGAAATAAAGCTAAAATAAATATCGAAACAGAGGAATCCTTAATCATAATAATTTTCACATAATATATTTGAACTATATTTCTTTTTAAAATAGTCTCTTATTATCGTACAAATTGATCATTTAACATTTTAAGGAATGTCAAAAAATTTATTTTCATTTAAAATTATCTTAAAAACTAAAATACAGATATATTATTATGTAGGGATAATAAACTATTTCTCTGAGTCGAGATATCCATAGTCATATCATAGCAAGTTTTTTACTTAGTTTAATAAGTAATAAATATAATATATAAGTTATTGTATTATTTTATATTATAAATATATCTTGATTTGAAATTTGAATTTTTTTTAAATAAAAATTTGTTAACTCAAAAACAACAATTTAAAAAATAGGAAAATATAAATTTCTCGAAATAAGTAGGTTAGGTTAGGAAATAAGATAAATAGGTATGGAAATAATTTTTTATTTTAACTTACAGTACCTCCAGATATATTGGACTATCCGACTAGCACTGACATGGTAGTGAGGGAAGGAGGTAATGTCTCGATGCAGTGTGCTGCTTCCGGATTTCCAAATCCTAGTATCACTTGGAGAAAGGAAGGTGGCCTTTCGATATGCTTAAGCCCCAATACTGAAGGTAAGTCGTAATAAATATAACTATTTAATAAGAGTGTTTAACACTAAAAATCATCAAACGAACATATTTATCGATAAGATGCTTAATAATATTATTTTTTTTAAATTACTATATTTTTATACAATTAAACTTTTAATGATAAAAAAAAAAAGTAGAATAATGGTAAGAGTAAATAATATCCGATTACAAGTATGGTCAAAGGAAAAAATGTACAGGTAGGAAAATATTGTATGATCATTTTACTGATAAAAAGTTAAAATATATTCTAAAATTTAAAAATATACCTACCTACTCTAGTATAAGAATTGTATATTATTATTCTCACCCATTAGTCATTATGAATCATATATAAAATATCGATATATAAAATATGATTAATTTATAACAATATGATTCAAAATTAATTGTGCAAAATTGCTATTATCTAGAATATATACTTGATCATAAAATTCACTTAACGTATCAAATATCAAAATATGTTCCAGTATAATGAAAAATGTGTTTCATCAGTAAAAGGTAATTATTTTCCATTTAGGATTTATACTCGTATGTATTTAAATTGTATCATAATAATATGTGATGACGAGTATAAAACACTTACGAGTAAATATATTAACATTAAATAATTCTGAATTGCTATTATTTATTTGAAAAATTCAAAAATTGGAGAGGATAAATATTATTATTATTTAGAATTAATTAAATACACATACCAACAATCAACATGTATGAATGAATATCATTGACAATGAATTGGATAAAATCGTTCACAACAAAAACACGCTCAATAATAATTTATTACCAGTGTGCAAAATTATAAATACAATATTATTTCGTTATACTTCTTTATGCTACGATTGTTCAATGTACGAACGTGAGTTAAAATCACTCGAAATGTAAGGGCCACGAGCCCTCTTGATATCGAATTATTCACATAAACATTATTCGTATTCGGTGTAGATAATGTACAGATAATATTATGTATGTTATATATACTTACAGGAAAATAGTGAAATATTTAATGTATATCTAATTTGACAGGTACGATTCAGAAAGTTTTCAGTTATTTAATATTAAAATATGGTCAAGTTTCGTTATCACTGATAATATTATAATATTATAACTTATATCTACGCGTTTTTATTTTTTTTTTTTGAAAAATAAATTTCCATTAAAATTATTTGGAACATGAAAAAAAAACTACACATTGATAATTATAATAATTTTAATATAATAAATTGTAATATCGACTGTGTTTACGTTCAACACTAGAGCTGCAGCAACAGCATAATACAATATAATATTATAATATGACACACATAGTCAATTAATGTGCGTTGTTTACTCTATCGATTTTCGTAACACAATGTCTTCTTAAGTTGAACCGATCATTATTTAACATGTGCGGAACTATAATATGCTGCATTCGAGTCCTCTCGTGATATAGTTTAATGAGACAATGGAAAATACATCTTGGCGCGATTTCGCATCATGTAACAACGTTGAGCTTGTTACGAGCGCTGTTTTAACGTTTCAAACGCATGTATACGTCCCTTTCTTTATAGCCATATTTTCATAACAATATCAAGACAGTATGATGACGATAATAATAGTAATAATAATACTCTTTAGTCTTGACTTTTGACTAATAACCGAAATAACAACATCAAAAGTTATATAGCCGTATTATAATATTACAGTTATGGCCCCTGGATATCCCGCCATCGTCGGGTGGAAGAAAGGATACCAAATATAAATATGGTACAAAGAAAACTATCCAGAAAAAAGTTCAAAGTTATTCGATTACCTAACTATTTATTTGTGCATCTACTATAATATAGCAGAACGAACAATCTAAATACTATAAAACGATACAAATTTTATGGCTCTTGCAACGAATTATTTATTATTATTATTTTTTTTTTTCATAAAACAAAACGGAGTTTTTCGGTCGATATTTTTACAACTTGCCTATATTCACGTGCATAAATAATGCACAGTATAAAAATTTGAAATTTAAATTCTATAAAATATATCGATTAAGTATATAAAATACGTAACCCAAATAAAGGTAGATAATGGGAATTGTTCAACAGTTCTTTTGCCGTAATGTCACAGGTCACTATTTGTTTTTTTATTTTTTTTTATTATTATTATTATTTCATTTGTAGAACAAATCAGTGGATGACGTAGATTTATCGGCAACGCCACTGTAGACTTACATGAGATTAATGGAACTTTGCTCGTATTACATTTTTAGCTTCGTGTTTACAGATTGAATGCCGTTGCGACCGCGAGTCGGTTCGGTTCGTGTCGTGTTGATAAATATTTAATATGTTGTGGGAAATGGCATTTGACGGAATCACAATATCATACCATACATATTATAATAACATTTTAATATACTATAATGTGTTATTTTAAACAGGTCGTGCGTGATTAGTCTCGTATATAATATATATGTGACGGCGTGTATATGCAATATACTGCCTGAAACGTTTAAACGGAACACCGAATGTTAAACAATTTGGTTTGTATCCAAATCTGTTTTATTTATTACAATCGTATTTATTTGATCACAGATCTTTATGTGAGAATTTTCCATTTGGTAGACAGTTCAGTCTTAACACTTATAAATATTAAAATATCGCTTGACAATTGCTGTTTGAAGCAAACACACGTATTTAACATTTATAATTATGGTTTCAAAATTTAACACACTTAAGGTATTCGATTTTATAATAAATAATATTTTTTTTTTTATTTAGTTGCAAAGCTTACTAAACTTTGAAATTTAAGTTAAGCTATTCTTCTTACTCCTCATTTAATTTTTATTTTTTTAATATTACGAGTATTAAAACAAATATTTTCATAACCTGTTTACTATAAATTCGAATAAGTGAAGTAACTTTTTACATTTATTTAAATATTTCTTTAAGTGCTTATATATATTTAAAAATAAATATACACAATTTTTTTGAGTATTAAAGAAAAAAAATGAAAATATATTTAATGTCCCATGATATGCAACTTCGTCAACCGTATCTTTCTATTTTAATTAATACTTATATCGTCATTTAATTCAATTTATGTCAAATATTGTAATGTTGACATGGTTTAAATTATTTATTGAATTTGTAGTACTATACTTTATAGAAATCAAGTAAAATTAACGCAAAAAAGGCTATTTAACACGCATGATACAAAATACTTCAATCCGCGACCTGCCTTGTTATTATTTGCGGCCCACGATCACATCTGAAGTATAGCATGTATCTTTTCTATTTCACGAATGAAAATTGTCAAATCGAAAACTAAAGCCCCGTTAACTGACATTAGCTTAGAAAACTCACTGATGATTACATCGTCTCAGATCCAATCAAATATAGAAAAATTAGTTAATGAAAAACAATGTCAGTTATCACACTAAAAACAAAATAAATAATTTATAATTCAAAATTGAAATATGTTAATCTACATATATGTTATGTTTTAATAATAATAGTTTGTAATTTAATATTTAATCTTAAAATATATAATAATAAAACTGAATTTTTGTATAAAATCCATGTTGTTACTATAAATGCAGCCCGCTAGATTTGTAGAAAATAATATATGGTCCACTGCATAAAAAAGTATAAGGTCTCCGATTTAAACTCTGAAGTATATAAAATATACATTTGTATTAATAAAATTGTCGATTTGACGTTTTGTTATAACTGAAATATTAGTATAAAAAATTAATATTAAGAATAAGAAAATGTAAAAAAATACTGTGTATAGGGACGAATAATCTATCCCGGAAAATGTTAATGGAGAAATAGGATGTTTTGTTAATTGTTCTTTTTTTTACCATGTTGAAACTTTGTGTTTTTACAATTGTTTATTTTTACCATTGTGAAGTTCGATAGTCATCATAACAATTTATAATATAATATATTAATAAGTACGATAAGATCATAAGTTGTATATTTTTTAATTATTTATTTTCCCATAATATTGTAAACAATCCTAATTATTTTATCTTCCAGTTTAGGAATTTTAATCTAAATCCTATTATATGTTTGATTTAAAGTTCAAATATTACTAATATTTAGATTTAAAAATTTACTTATCATTTATAAGTCTTAAAATGTGATTAATATGTATATATTATTTTTCTAATGGTATATTCCAAATAAAAAAAAAATAATTTAATAATAATTTATCTTGAAAAATATTCACAAGTATTAACCCTTCATTAGTCACCACAGGGTATTTTAATACCCTACACATGTTAAAAATGTTTGTTTGTTTGAAAGTAAAAATATATACACCACCTCCATCGCAAAAAACTTATTAAATTATTTTCAAATTAATATAATGACATTTAAATAATTATTATACAACGAACTATTAAAGCTGTGTTATTTACATACAACGATTTTCATTCAATCACAATATTGGCTAAATTATATTTAATATAATTATTTTATCTTGATAAAAATTTATTTTATAATTATTTACAAATATATACCCATAAAATATTTTAAAATACATCTTTTTTAGTCTTTGTATCTCATAGTTTTACAACCAGTGATAATACAAATTACAGTGTAAATAATATATACTAGGTATATTATACATTGGAAATAGTGACAATTATCCAAGTAACAATTTTATAATAATTTTAGAATATTTAAAATCATAAAATAAATATGGATAAAGCATAATTAAACACATACACACACACATATATATATACAAAGATAATAATTATAAACTAAGTATAATATTATGAATTTAATAGAATATAAATGTTTTAATAAACACTTCAGGACATATGTTAAGATTCATATCAGTAAAGTAATAATGGAAACGGAATAAAATCAATAAATAACAATTTAAAAAACGAAAAGGAATTTAAAAGATAAACGAGTGAGAAAAATTTGAACCTTACTGACTCTTACGCTAAGATGCATGTACATTTTTGAAACACCTAAATAATTATTTTCTCGAGCATAAGCCTGGTATTATTGTAACGTTTCAGAAAGTATTTAGATTTAAATATACAAGGATTTATTTTAACATTGAATTTGTTTTTAAAATGTAATGAGAGTTTTTTTGTAAACTACCTACACGTTGCGTAATTGATGGTGTAACTTATTCCGTATACAGAATACATTTTAGCTTGTGCGTCACGTGGCTACCTAGCATACAATTGCGTTAATTTGATTGGCGTTGACAGTATGTTAGACATATCGTAGGTGTCAACATCAGTTGATTTTTTTAAACAAAAACAGAACATTTTTAAACTGTAGGACTTTTAAAATCTATAAATATACTGTGGATTTTCGGGATTCAGTAATATATGAGTTACATTTTTAAATAAAAATAGTGTATCCATACAGGTAACCATGCATGTATAAGAAATTATTTTAATCATTTTATTTGGGGGGTCTACAAGAATAAAACAATTTTTCATTAGGTATAAACTAAATATTTTTTAAAACAAGTCAATCCCCGTTGTTGAGTAAACAATCTCTTAAATAAGCTCTTTATACACCGCGATATAAATTAAAACCCTACTCCGTAAAAGATTATACAATTGTACGAGTATATAGATTATATTATAAACCTGTCAATATATTTGTATATTATGTAAATTTTATATTAATTTATTAACATTAAAATAATTAACCGTCAAAAACACTATAGTATTGATCATTAGACATCGTCAAATTTATAGTTGATAAAATGTACACCTCGTTAAATGTACCAAAACGTGTATTACTATGCTTGGATTCGTACAATTTTATTACACTTGTGTCGAGTGCACACAATAAATGCATTGTTATTGTATTATATTATCGTCATCACGCCTTGTATTTCGTTGCCATTTTATACGCTCGAAAACGTTATCGTGCCGTCTTAAGCATTCAGTCTTGCGGATGGAAATAGCCATCGTTAAAAAATGCACATAAAAACTACTTCTGGATAAGTGCAGGTAACAGACACTCTGCTACCGTTAAAAATTTAATCAGTGACAATCACTCGACGCGTTCTAGCAAAAAAAAAAAAAAACCAGTTGCGTTCACAACAGAAAGTGTTGTGACGTTGATAAATATGATAGATATTGAATCAGTGAATTGGTAGGTATTGTTTAAAGGAGAAAAGTCGCGTACTAAGGTTCAAAAATGACTGGTCATCTAGAAAACGGATATGAAAGAAAAATCATGTCCAAGAAACGAATAAACCAGTTTAAAATAATATTTTTATTTCGAGTAATGTTATATTTAAGTCAGGCGATGTATAGCATCCATCCAATTGCAATTATCGGTACTCCTAAAGTCCTAACCCAACTATATACTATAATCGGGTTACTTTAGGCCAATCCTCTAATCATGCAATTCTTTCAATGGTACTTATATTACTAAAACAATGATAAGCTTTTCGGGAATATTAAAATTCACATACATATTCTAATATTAGTTTTCATCGAAGTGATATCTAAACTTTAAATAAACAAATATATATTATTATTAAATATTTATATTATAATATATAGAGTCTTATTAAAAAAAAAAAACTCTTTTATCTTGATATTCAACGAAAAATAATCACGAAATGTGAACTATTCTATAGAATAAAAGAATTGAACTTTCGTTTATAGTATAAACTCATTTTATCTAATACCTACTGACATAATATACATTCCAGGTTATAAATTACATAAAAACTAACCATTCATAAACTACCTTTCGACAAAAAAATGTTAAAAGTCTTTGGTAGTCAACGAAGCAAGAAATTCAATAAAAAAAGCCACAACCTCTCCAATAAGGAAGTTTGATGGAAATTTTGCCTCATCTGACTATGAGAACGAGTTGAATTATTTAAATATAAACTTAATAATATTTTACAACGTTTTGGCTTATAATAAATACGGTAACTTAAGCATTAAATTAATCATGTACAAATTGATTTTAAAACAAATATACAAACGGCCTCAAAATAAATTACAATTGCAATATATTCAATATTAAAAAAAAAAAAAAAACGAATTTAAAAATATAACTTAAGAAAAATAATAAACTTACCGCAAATATTCATTTCGAATCACACGTTACACAGATATACATCATATACATCTAAAATTGTTCGGAGAAGAAGAAAAACATGAATATTAGAGATTCCACAAACATTTTGACATATACACTAATATTTTAATTCGTGATTTATCGTGTATATCGACTAACATAATTCCTATAGTAATCCTCCAAAATGACTGAAGTAAAAATGATGAAAATTTTATAAGTTAGTAAAATGAAAACAAATAAATATGATGTGTCACAATAGGATGGCTTCTTCTATCAAGTAATTGTACTGTGGTATTAGGTATAATAATATAAAATTCATTCCAATCATCACTTTTTTCTATTATTGCGTCCATTGCACATATTATTACATACATCTCTTTAAATATTAAAACACAATTTATTTGTATATACACAAACGTATACCTTAATGCTATACTATACTCCAATACTATGATGATTACATATATTTAAATACCAGTAATCCACATCCAATATTATATATATATATATATATATATATATTTAACACCAAAAAACGATCATAATATGTTTGGAGTCACCTTTTATAAACGATTTTCATGAAACGTTGTTTTTTCAAATGTATATAATGTTTGATTTTTTTTTATTATGGTTGTATACTGCAGATCAATTGAGGATTTCATAGAATGACCCAAAGTTAGCGTCAAACATCAATTACCCTTTTCCGCTACTAAAGCAAAAATAAAATATCAGGGTTGATAAAGCCCGTTCGCAAAACGTGACGAGTAGAATGTTGAAATTTTGATTTTTTTCTTATAATATGTCCATTTGTCCGTGAAAGTGGCACGTAATCACCACTGCGTACATCCGTCTGTTATTTTTGACCAGTATTTTATACCGAACTCTGAACATCATCATACGCATAAATCATATTTTCATATTGTACGTGCAAAAGTAACACAATTATTTTGACAAGAGCTTTAAATCAAACACCGAAGTATAAATAATGAATATATAATATCTGTTGACTACAGCTGTTGATTTCTTATTAATAAAAAATCATAATATCACATACTTTTCTTGTTTTTAGTTAATTAAATATTTTCTCTGATAATAATTTGTATTAGATAATTTTCAATAACGATACTTTAAATATAATTATATTATATTGAAGTTAAAAACCGTAATCTATACTAGATTATTATATTATTATAATGATGTTATTATTGAGTCATTTATTACCCACCTTACGATTTGTATGATCTTTTTTTTTTAAATGAACTGTAGCTACATTAAACATTTTAGTTTATATTATTTCAAATAACTTAAGTTTAAACTATTCCTAGATTTGTTAGAATATTTTTGAAATAATAGGAAATATTCTATTAAATACAATTTATACCTAAGGATAATAATTTATTGTGGTATTGTTATTATTATTATTAATATATTTTTTTTATATATACATTGTAACTAAACTGAAATTCATTCTTTATACATTTGTATATAAAATCCGTTAAATGTATTTAAAAATTTTACTTCGGTATAGACAATTCCTGATAAAAAAATTAACATACTCAATAATTTTTAATCCTTCGCCATAGTATAATATTAATAAAATATCCATATTTTATATATTTGTCTCTTAGTGATAATTATAATTTCAGTGGCAATTATATAGTATAATGAACATTTTATTAAAGAATATATATATTGTTACACAAATATGTGATTTACTTCACTTCTATCACTATATCTCCTCTTCCTATTCAAAAAAATAAAAATAAAATAAAATAAAAATTTGAATACCTAACAGCTTAATGAGATGTTATTTGATTCCGTATTGTTAGTTTTGTGGTTAGGTCAATTAATTTTACTTCGCTATTAGTTGATATCAGTTTTAGTATACAATAACTTATAAAAACACGATTTGGTGAAAATTTGAAATAACATCAATGTTAAAGTTAATTAAGTTTAATGAATCATTTTTCTTTAAGCGTAACCTACCATAGATTATGTCAATAGTTTTGTTTGATGAATATGTTGAATAATTATTTAGTTAAATTTTTTTTAATTAAATACATTTTAAAGAGATAAATAATTATCATACCACGTACTGCGTATAACACGCATGATGCAAAATTATTAATTTGAATAAATAATAGATCGAGTAAAAATTACTGTACACATTTGACGATTATCACCTGTATTAATACCTTATTTATGATACCTATATTATTATTATTTTATTTATTATATGGAATTCAGGTAATTGACTAAATGAGAGGATGTAACAAATAAATAATGATCTACCAAAGTTCTTACTGACGTAGATAACATCTGAACCCGTGTAATACTTTTCTGAAAGCCAATTATTATTAATTCTCTCGAACATGTACAATTATCTGCAATATTCCTGACATCTCTTTCGTATATACGTTCTCACCTGTAAATTGCTTCTTAGTCGTAATTGTTTACGGCTGCTCGGTCCCTATTA
The DNA here is from genome assembly GCA_036289425.1 of Rhopalosiphum nymphaeae. NCBI lineage: Eukaryota > Metazoa > Arthropoda > Insecta > Hemiptera > Aphididae > Rhopalosiphum > Rhopalosiphum nymphaeae. The sequence goes on from JAZAQC010000004.1 coordinate 7,788,816, forward strand.
TAAGCTACTGACATTACATTTAACGTTTAATAGTGATTATATAGTTTTTAAGCAAACATTTTTACAACTGAATAAGAAATAAATAAAAAATAATGATGATGATGGTTTGTCGTTGGAATAACAGCCATTAAAAAAAAAAAAAAAAACAATTGGAAGTTGTCTACAAATATTATACTATATACCAATTTTGTAATGAATTCTTACATAGATAATTTTGTCTATACACACTTTAAAAGTCTACACACTTCGTAAAAAAAATATATTATCATAATACGTCCCTTGTGTGTGCAAGACTGTCATAAACTAATTTGTGTGATTCACAAATTATTTAACCATTGTTTTATTTATTATTGAAATGTATTTATGTATTTTCAACTATCTTCTAGTAGCTGCATACGCACTGAGTCCCAAAAAAAAACCTTTTAGAATGAATTGAGTTGTGGGCTGTTTTAAGGTACCCATATTATACTAATATCGAATCAATGTTTTAAAATTAAATGAGTAGCGTCAAACTTTTAAAAAAAAAAATTTCAGATTTTCTTTACAGAAAATGTTTTTTTTTTAAATATTTTATTAACTATATTTTTGTATAATAATGTATTGCTATAATATAATATAAATAATTTAGATGTTACAATTGTGTATAATTACATGAATATATTTGTTGAGAAAATTATATTTTCTATATTGGTAAAAACGCATGTGATAAACATATTTAAAAAAAAATTATATCAATGATATCACGTAGTCGTCTTATCTATATCATGGTTAGTTTTATATTCCCCTTAAAATAGTCCACAAACTCAATAAGTATTTTATTATTTTCCCGTTCAGGTATTGAGACTCAATTAGTATACAGCAAGTTTAGTGACTTATGTGATTAGATAATGTATATTTAATTCATGTAATATTTAGGTATAATATACTACTGGCCGTTTAAATGAGTCTAATACGAACTTAGATATTAAAACTGTGGAATTGAACATATTGAATTTTTTTTTGAACAAATTCAACATGTTTTTAGAATCTCCGTGATTATCATTGAATACAAATTCTATTATTATTTTTACATCAAACCAACAAATTATTTTGAAATCGAAATATTTCGTAAAAATATTTGAATTCGTCTAGCCTTTTTTTCTAAGGTATTGTGGGAATCAATCTTTGAACAAATTTTTGTTGCAATTATATTTTTATTTCTGAAATCGTTTTTATTTTAAAAATGTATTCAAAAATTTACTTCTAAATATATTTTTTAAAAAGGCCTATAAGCCCAAACATTCGTGTAGAATTAGAATCTAATAATTTTAAGCAGTTTATTATCCAATCAGGCGTTAAGGTTTAGATAATTGATTTTAATCAGTTTTACTACCATTGCCCATCGAGTAATCTGTAGAAATTTCAACCCTCCTCCACAACGCACTTAAAATTAAATATATTGATGTATACTTATAAATACATTTTTATTATAAATCACTAAATTCTTGAATTAATTTTTTGTAACACAACAATATCACAATTCATTCAACGTCAAAAAGGTGTTTCTTTTATTTTTTTATAATATAAAAAACTAAAAGCAGTTACTATATTATTATGCTATTTTTACGCTTCATTCACGCCCAAGTAGCGAAATTGCCTAACGCCACGCCGAATAACAAATATTATTATTATTAAAAACATATCAAAAGTTTACAGTAACGATTATATACTATATTGCAATATTTCAAACAAAAACCTTATATACACCTTTGGTTTTATACGTGTGTATTTTTTACTCAAAAGTGTGCATTATAAATATCATCATTATATTATATTACTGTTCAATTTGTTCTGTGCATGTGACTAATACACAGCACTTTATACGACGTTTAGACGTTTATCGAATTAATTCATATTAGTAATTTATGTTTTAGTCATAATTTCGTCTTAACTAAAACAATAGCATTGTTATGTTATTTCTTACCTCGTTCTACCAGAATGATAATAATAATGGCAGGTTACCGACGACAATTCATAATAACATTATTCACGGTAACGTTCTACTCAGTAAAATTGATTTCGTTGTAAAATGCGAGACACTTATTTATTGGATATGTAACACCTTATAATAATATACCAGCATAAAATAATTATTAATTATTATACTTTAATCTGTTGAAAAAAATATGTTGTTTAACGAGTACAATTTTTAAATTAAACCAACAGAAATATAAGTGAACGCAATGAGTCGATTTAACTCTTTGCGGTGGACGTAAAGGATGATGTTATTGAAGTTGCACAGTATTCTACTTAGACACGTTAAAAACCGAGCACATAAAAAACGAATCACATGTTTATACCGGTAATATTGGTTTAAGCGTTTGCAGCGGTTGAATGCATTTATATTGTACAGCAAAAGAGGTGTTAGAGATGTGGCTACGTCTGAGAGTTTTAATGTGCGAAGACTACGATGTGCTGTTATTTTATTATTTCTTCATAGACGGAATCGCGTTCATAGCAATTTTTAAATTAGTTACAGTCGTGGTAAGGGTAGTAATATTGGTGGATATTTAAGAGGTAGGTCATGATTGCGCAGGTAGGCAATGTATAAAATGCTTGCTTCAGACAATTTTCGAGTTCACCGCCCGTACTGCGTATTATAATAACATTGTTTAAGAGTAGTTATGGTGTCTGTCAACAACAAAAACGTAAACAGTAATATGTACTTCAAAATATTATTAACGCGCTCAAAACATTACGATTATAATAATATATATCCAGCACACGGGTCGTTATCATCGTCACCGGTGGAAGAACTGAGGTGTATGTAATTTATTATATGAACTTATATATAATACGCGGTAACTGTTTTTTTTCTCAAGTGGTCTTTTCCTCGTTTTCATCTCAAAGTCAAGTGTATGTGCTAATTGCTATCCAATTAGCCATGACGGAAACTTCATCCCGCAAGACCTTACATACCAAAAAATGAGTGTAGTTAAATATTTCAAACACAAGCTGTCGGCCAAATATAGCGTAGGCCGTTGGATGAAAACTTTCTTCCTCTCTACGTCTCATTAGGTTTTTGTTTAATGTTTTTTTTTTTATTTTTATTATTAATGATAAATTACTTTAAATTTACTCAAAAAACAAATAACTACCTACCCAATCTTTTAACATATTATATGTATTACATACGTGTATATGATTATTTATTTTTATATAAATATTGATAAATATTATCTTAAAATGCAACTTAAATTGCAAAAATTTAAACTTAAATAAAAGATTATTTTCAATTTAATATGCTCGAGAAAAAAATTATTGAACATACATTAATGTGTATTAAATATATCGTTAATTTAGTGCCTCTTCGAAAACAATAGGGTGTTAAAAACAATAATTAAGTGCATTGATTACTTATATCACGATGTAACATATAAGTATTAAAGTGGGTACTAAACTTAATACTATTCATAAAAATAAAATAAAATGTTTATGAATGCATGCATTGTAAAGTACATTTTTGTATTATATTATAATGATTTAATTATTTTAATTGATACAATATAAAAACAAGTCTATAAAACCTCTAATATAATTGAATTTTAAAAATGTTTAATCTATTTCGTGAAAAAGAAAATAATTTTGTTTATTTTAATATTAAACATTATATTACTGAATTATAATTATATTACACCTGTTAAATAATAACAATATTTATAAATAAGAGTAAGATTATTTACTAATATAAAATTACTTTTTAAGTACACTCCATTACATATTATGCATTTTTAATCGTTATGAGGAATATTTTAAAATGTTGTAATGTAAAAAATTAATTAGGTTCATATATATTTGGTCTAAACATTGTTATAGTTAAACAATTTTTTAAATTATACCTTAGAAAATTAAAATTGTCGTTGACATTTATTGTTAAATAAATGTATAGACAAAATATTTATTATCAAATATATATTATAACAATATCCAAAAACATATTTAAACAAATTTTTACAATAAAATAAAATAAATAATCTGTATATAAAACTTGAATTCTTGACTAACAAGCTATCTATTAAACAAAATGAGATAAATTAAATTAAAACGATTATTGTTTAAGCGATCAGCAAATGTTCCCAAATGTAATGCATTTGTTTTAAAATATATTTATTAATGTGTAAATTGAGTTAATTTATTATAATATTATGTAATTCTATTTATACCTACGGTATATGGTTCAATTCAACTGGGGTTTATAATACTATACGGTATACGCATATAGCATTTTGACTGACCATATAATCGGTATAAAGATACGTACCAACCCTAAACTGTAAAACCATTACAATACACTTAGCACTGTGTTCACCAGCGTAGTGTATATAATCATTATATACAAGCATTGTCTATATTTAAACATTTCAAACGTACTGAATGATGTGTATTATGACATTTAATAACAGTTATAACAATAAATAAACGGTGTTTATACTTTATACGATGGCTTGACAACATACTCGGTATAGGTACATACGTATATTTAGTTGAGATTTATATGAGTTTGGTTCTGATTTTAAATCATATGTTTTAATCTCTTTTGTGATCCCACGCAAATTCTCTATAGAATAATATGATCTCCTCTGGGATTATAATTTCCAGTCCAGCAAAATGTATTTTAAACCAATATAGCGTGTATTGCATAATGGTTTTGGATTATAAAATATAGGTGCATAGTCAAGTTTATTTATACTTTAAATCAGGCAAAATAAAGTATAGATCCAATATAAAATGATAGGAATGGATCAAACATTATTGTGAAAAAGTAACATAAAAAAAATGAAAAAATAGTATGTAAATGTTAATGTTTAATAAAAAAAATATACTCTATTATTATTATTGTGTTAATTTAGATTATAGTGATCAATTGTTTGCTTTATTTTATTATTATGAACTTTTAGAAAATAATTATTAATAATAATAATAATAATTATTATTATTATTAATTATTTGTCATTATAGTATAGTTAATATATATACAACAATGGTCAATACACCAAATGGCTGAAATGTGAATAAATTACATTTTATATTTCACATATTTATACTTAGCTGTATTACAAAATAATTATGATTAATAATACATTAATGGCAATAGTCTTTTCGATTGTACACAAGGTACACTCGCTCTAAAACAGATAAACTTGTTCATTTTATTTATTATAACAACAAAATGTAACTTTAATTTTCATGATTTAATTAAATATATTTTTATTCATCTGATTGTATGTATTAATATCATGGCGGTTTTAAAACGTCATTATTTTAAGCGTTTATATTATTTGAAGACGGTAGAAAGACACACAATAAAGTAATTAAATATATTATACTAACAAAATATACATCTAAACCTTTCCTGGGTTCGTACTAAATACCTAGCAAAGAATATGAATTTAGAGACTGTACTATCCCATCTAAAATTAAATCATCTACCGTTCCCAAAGGCTTTCTCTTCTAAACCTCATTTAATAACTTGTTCTAAAGTTCAATTTTAGTCATCGTGCTTCAGCATTTCATAAAACCAAATAATATTCAACTGATTTTGCTAGACCGTCCAAACCAATATAATATTATAACGTAATAAAAAAATAGTTAATTTTTACCTATAAATACTTGTTAGCTATATCATATTAAATATATTGAGTACTATTAAACATTAAATAAACACTTTAAAAGTTATTAAAACATATTGAATTAAAACGGAAAATTAAGCTATTAATAACTAATCCACTTGAAATAAACATAATCATCAATTATCAATACCAATATTTTAGTGATTAAATTCTAGTTTTAAGAAACAGCGTTTTATAATATCTAATTGAAGCCATTTTTTTTATTTATTTATAAGGTCTGGTTCATTGCTTAATGTATATACATTTTTCTTAAATAATTTTAAACAACTTTATTAATATACAATTCAAATGTATATTAAGTATTTGATCCAAAACGTTTTGTAGTACTAATATTGTTTTTATTTATAAAAAAAGAGTTTAAAATATTCAAATCATTTTGTATAAATTATACTAATTTCAAAATTTTAAAAGTGTAATAAAGTATATATTATTTTGTATTGCACATTAATTGTAAAATAAATTTACTGATATATTAATACTTAATTGATATCCATATTTACTGCAGCATATAATAACTAAGGTTAGTACGCTGTATACATCAATGAACTTAACGGCAAATACAATCAGCTAATACAATAGTGTGACTTTAAAATAGTTGCTCAATGTGGTAAAGTTTCAAAGTCAACTAAATAGCGGTAAACCAGATTAAGTTAAAAGTTAATGGTTTTGAACGACATCAAGGAAGTAGATTAACTATTATACCGATATTATGGCTATTGTTGTAGAGAGTGAAGGAGTAAAAATTGATTATTAATATTTTGTATATAATGTCTGCAAAGCATACATAACACGGGAAGGCAAATATATATATATATATTATGTATATTATATATCATATAGAATAACAATAAGTAGATCGTGTTTATGTGTAATGAAAAATGGTATTTAACTCTACTACAGCCAATTGGCAACGAATCAAACAGTACAAATATTGTGTCGTATAGTATATAATCAGTGTCGTAGTAATAATGATTTTAAATGGTAGTTAACCCATTTTTTTTTTATTATTGTTTTAATAAAATAAAATTTTAGTTTTACACTTATTTGTATACATAGAAAAAAATAAAATGGTAAAGTAAATCTCGCTGTACATAAAACTTCAAGTCGTGGGAAAAAATAGTGTTAAATTCGTATGGGAATTCGGTTTTTACATTTTAACATTCCTCAAAAATTAAGTTGTTACTTGACTTTGATTGAAACGGGACCTATATTGTATCCTTATGTATTGTGAACAAAATTGAAAGCAAAAGGAAAATAAGTGGAGAGTATATAGGATTTGTGTGTTTAGATAGAATAAAAGTGAAAACGTATGAGTTCAATAACACGAAGATTTATGGAGAATGAAATATAGGTGAACATTTGCATAATAAGGTAAAAATATCCAGAGAGATAAAAATAGTGAACTAAATATAAAGACAAGAGATAATATTGAGGCATTGTACAAATAATATTAGCTAGGCATTGATGCTTAAATTAAGTATAAATGTATGCAAGGTCTAAATTATTATACCAAAAAATAAAATATGAATTATTAGTTGAATTAATATTATATCATAATGCATATATTAATATATTTTCTAGTATATTATCTAATTAGTTATTTTAATATAAATTATAGTAGATACATGGTAAATATTTTAAACATTGAACATTGAAAACAAAAATAATCAATAAAATAATTAGAATACCAAGCAAACATATGATTTAAGCATAGTTTTAATACAAATGTAATAATAATAATAATAATAATAATAATAATATAATATGTAATTATAATTGACTATAGGTAACTACAGGTTGTGTTTCATGATAATTCTAACACATATTTCCGAAACAACGAAAATAAACAAATTATTCTAGACATGTTTTAAAAAATAAAAATACATTTGTCCCTTTATATGTGTCTTTTGCACGTAAAGAAAATAGACATTTTAGAATAATCGTGAATTGGATTCTAAAGTTTTACAGCGAGACTCCATTAGATTAACGGTTATATGAATAAGATTTTCGAACCATTTTTTAGTTAACATATAGGTACCACAAATTCATCATATTTTATGATATGATTTAATATGGAGAAAAATAAATAAATTAAAAAAAAACTTCGAATCACTAATTAAAATATAAATTTATATAAATATATAACTATATAAGTTATAATAAATTTAAATTATATATTTTATTAATTTTATAATTTCATATTTCCAAAAACGGCACTTTTCCACCACTTTTTAATTCTTTATTTGATAAACCTATGAATATTATATAAAAAAAAATTAATTAATTTACATTTTTAAATTTCTTTGAATATAAATTACACTTGATATTTGATAAAATAATGGTTTAGTTCATATTTCATTGACATACATTTATTAGTATGTTATATATTCTTAATCCTTTAACTATACACGGCATTTTAAATATGTATAAGATTCAACTTTGACAATTTTTTATTTGGTACCTATTACTTAACTTTTAAATTTAAGTCCATAGACCTTCAAATATGTTCAATATTTTATAATTTCCATTTTTGACAGATGATTAATAAATCAATATTATGGTAATATTATTATTGTATTTATATTTTAAATAATACAATTATTATGACTCATTATGGTAAATTTGACGTGTCACTAAATATTTTTTATTGAAATACTAAAGCACTGTTCTAAAATATTATTAATTATAATTATTATATCGCATTTTAGTAAAATATTTCCATAAACACTATTCATTCCAACATATTTCAAATATTATAATATTTATTTATTACCTAAAGCCTCCAGTTATAAATTGAATTGAATTGAATTCTTCTTTGAAAAAAGTAATGTGGAGTGTATAACATTTAATACTCAACTATAAATTATGATTGACTAATAGTTACAATAATTGCATTATGTTCAAAATGAGGATTTGTTTATAAATTGTATTTTAAATAAGTTTTAATTAATACTTATTTTAAAGTTTTTTTTTTTTTTAAATTTTAATTCAAAATTTCAATAAGTACTTACATAATGATATGTATTTGTACATGCTGAACAATTTAATTAACACTATTAATTGTAAAAAGAAAGTAGTTTTTATCATTGAAGCGTTTTGTGTGTAAACAGAATACCTATGTTGAACACGGAGATTAGAAAAACGACACTCAACCCAGAAACGGTATTAAGTTAAAACGTTTATTGCATAAATTACATTATATGTGATATCTAAAAGTTTAACCTATGCCTCATGTCCATATTATATAGATTATAATGGCATTATATTATATTTTGTGTACTACGCGCGTATTGTTATTCAGCAGATTGTGCAACTCGAATGTAATTGTATGACTTTTTTTTTACTATGAACAGAACTCTGTATTATACACATAATGTAATATATTGTGTACAATGTTCATTTGGAAAAAAGGTCTTTATGTATTAAAACTCTAATATTGATTATAATTATAAATCATAATATAATATGTTTGGGTATTTAATGTAAAACTTAAGTTTTCTTTGAATATGAGAAAAATAATAATCATATAATGATAAAAAAAATTGTATTAATTATTGCATATCAATGTTATTAAACCAAATCTTGATGATCTATTTTTATATTTATTATTTTGTCAATTTGAGCTCTAGTAAAATTGCATTTCAAATTCAATAAATAATTTTTGCTTTTTATGAGTATACTACAATTTATGTATAAAAAATAATTATTTTATTTGTATAACTTAAGAAATATTTTGAAAATATTTAAGAAGTTAATAGTAAAATAAAATGTTATTTTGTATATTATATTTGACAACTTGAGACTTTGAAAATTAGTAGATAGTAAAACACGATTATCTGCAATACAAATATCAATTATTGGACATTTTTTAAGTAACATACCATATAGCTGAAATTTTTGATAACAATTAAAAAAAGATAAATCAAATCGAGTAATAATTACTATCAAGAACTTATATTTCTCTAAATCAATCAAATGCACGGACTGGGAACTTGTGCAAACAAGTTTAAAGCGAGAATTGAATATGTTTAATATAATCTCTCAAAATTACCTCTACATTTATTTTTTACAGACCTTGAACCTTAATGAACAACAAAGATATTTTAAATTAAATTATCTGTGTGTAACCGAAAATAAATTGAATCATTTAGTGCTTGCAAATATATTACCGCAATATTTAAATTTTTAAAATTACGATCACACTAAATGTTATTGTAATAATCACCCCAAATGTATATATATATATACGACAACCTAAACTCAACTAATATAGGTGAACTTTATTCATAAATTAATTTTAACCTATCATCAATCCGCTTATTATACTTTTTACAACTGTTTAATGAGAAATTAATTTTTAAAATACATTTATACATCGATAATATTATTAAACATAAATTAATTATTCAAAAGAAGTGTTGACACAAGAAAAAAAAAGATGATAATTAAAAACCAAATTGATGTCTTATTATTGTGAACGGTTTATCCACTCAAGTGGTCAATTTTTAATTTTTTTTTAAATTATTTACTATTTAAATAGATTTTAAGTAATAATAATAATAATAATAATAATAGAAATAAAAAAATTAAAATAAAATAAAACAAAACGATGCGAACAAAAAAGTAGTCGATCAAAATTTGTAAATATATTATCTTTATCTATGTAAATAAGATAACTTTATAAAATTAAATTAAACTCATTAACTGATCTGACCTAGAACTATAATAAAAACGAACTAGTAACGAGACTGATTCAAATATTTCATATATTGATCAGGTAGGTTATTATAGGGTAGGCTGTTTAAAAATTGTATCTAAATACCTTGATATCCTATCGGTATATTTATACTATATACAAACAAATGCATAATGAATGTATTTTATTTTAGTCGTGTTTAAAATTTATCAATTTCAGTATCCGCAGTGAACGGGCCGTGGTTGAACGTATCAAAAGTTAACCGTCTACACATGGGTGCATATTTGTGCATAGCGTCTAACGGGATTCCACCGTCAGTTAGCAAACGTATCATGCTCATCATACAATGTGAGTGAAACTAATTAACCATCGTGGCTATGTCCGCACACACATGCATGCACAACGTTCAACGGCATATAAAATATAAACATACCATAGAGAGTGTTTACGGGATTTCCGAATAAACTTTGAGAATTATCTCGCGCGCGCGCGTGTGTGAATGGAATCGAAACCCCATTTTGCGTTTTGCGAATGCGTGGTTTTCGAGGATAATATTTCCATAGCTTTAATTAAGTTATGATTGATAAGTCCTTGTATGTGTTGATAATTTAAGGAAAAATGGATTCCTCTAAGACACTTTTTGTAAGGTTTTCTTGGCAGGCATTTGAAAAATTCAAAAACCATATGACGCACATATCCATAGAACTATATAAGGTCTCGGCGGGTGACAATACTCCCGCGATGTCATTTGATTTTACAACAATATTTTTAAAATTCAGTGGAATGGCTACCGCAGTAGTGCTCTTCAAAATCACTAGTTTTTTTTAAACGCAATCCCGTATTCGTAAAACGTGTAATATGTGTTCGATTCCAGACTAACGTGAGAACGTTTTCATAGCTTATACGCAAAACCCTTAAACATCCTGTATAAGCCGCTGTGTGTGTGTGTGTGTAATGGTGATGGTAAATATTATTATTCCACGATTTCCCGTTAGGATTATTGGATTTCATAATAATTTATTTTATTTTATTTTTTTTTGTATGCTTGTGGTTTTTCATTCTTTTTTCAACAGTCCCTCCCATGATATGGATACAAAATCAGCTTGTCGGCGCGCAAGAAGGTCAATCGGTCACTTTGGAATGTACGTCCGAAGCGTTCCCCAAATCAATCGATTACTGGACAAAAGATAAAACGACCATCATATCAAACGGTTAGTATATAATGTATAGAAAAGAAAACATCATAAATGTAAGTACGTGTGGGCTGATAAATATTAGACACTACCTACAATATTATGTGTGTATAAGTGTATACTTTTTTTTTTTTTTGGAATCCATCTACGTTCATGATACAATTATTTTCATTGTGAAACAGGTATAAATACAATATATTAGATCTTTTTTTCATATGGATTGAATAATATTAAGTGTAAAACAACCGTGCTGGTCTACAGCTAACACATTACGGTTTTATTTCCACTGGATTTTAAATTGGACGCAAAAGGCGGATTCGCGAATAATACAGCTCCGGCTAAGGTGCGCTGACCAAAACAGTACCCGTAATAAATATTGTGAATACCAGAATATCCGTTGGCGAGGGTACGACTGTTTGCGTATGAAATAAGTGTACAACTAAATCGTTTCTGGCATTATTATAATAGACAACGATATCGTGAGGAAAGTATATACAATTATATTGGGTTATGATTTATGTCGACAAAATATAAATATCCATTAAAATATTATTATATTACTAAGCTTGTAAAATTGTGTGACGTATTAGAATGTTTATTATTATAAATATTAAAATATCGAGTATAATTTAGTCGACCAATACTAACTATATAATATTAAAGTTAACTTAATTTATGCATAAATTAAATAAATCTAATGAAATGTGAAATAATTTTTATTAAAAATATATTAATTTCTACTATACAAAATGCAGAATATATTTAGTGTAATAATTAAAATTTAAAAACTACGTTAATCGATAAAAATAACAAATTGTAAAAAACATTTTATCGAAGAAAAAAGAGTTTTCTTTTTAATTTATTATGATTCATTAAATATAATAAGACTACCACACTAAGATCACCGATGTGTAAAATAAAGGTGTACATAAATATTACGAATTTAATTTAAATATTAAACTGACAGTTTATTACTGATGAAATTTAATTTAATCGATATAAATATTTGAATCGCGCATAGTCATTCTTTGACAAAAAACGTACAAGTACAATAAAAGATTGGCAAAATATAATACAGATTTGGTAAAGAATTAAATCGTCTATTTAATAAATATATATATATATTAGATTAATCATCCTGTATACGTTTAAAACGTGAATCTGTTACTTTACTTTCTAAATCTGCAACTATAGTATTATTTTCTCCTTTCGGTTAGCGTTTTATCATTTTCAAATGTCTTATCATGACGGACAAACGCAATTTTATCGTTGACCTAACCTAACCTAACCTTGTTAAAGGAACTTTATCAAAAAACCTCTTGGTATACAAATACTATTCTATATCAATCGAGTAGTAGAGTAGTTATGTAATATTATTGTTACTATATAACTTTATTATTATCGTTGTCGTGTGGCAATAAGTGTGGTGACTTATAACATTACAATAGATTATTATTTTTATTTATTATATAGTTTAGCTTTGCCAAACAATCGATTAAATTCAGTTTTATGAAATCAACGTGTTACCTTCAACCATATAATATGCTTGATTCTGACGAGCCACAATTAGTACAAATAGTATATTTTCCCTGAAACGTCCAGGCGCAACAACTAGTCTAGACATAGTCAGCGTCTATACGCAGAGTGTCACTGTTGACTGTACAGCGAAAATATACCGGTTTAGTTCCAATAACGTGACTTATTTTAGATAAGAATACAAATTTAATATTACAATGGATGGTCCACATAATTTTTTCTAAGGATGAAAGGACTCTGGTTGATTCTTAGATCTTAACTACGCAATTACGTTTCGATAAACAGTTTTAGTTTGTCCTCGAAAAAAAAGCTGGAATATCTTCACATTATTATTTATTTTAAATATCATTATTACCATTAATGTTATTTATTTATTTTCAACGATTCGTATTCGTCGGTTTAGCACCCAATTATCAATAATATTATTATATAAATACTCGCCTGTATTGTATTATATACAAACTGTGGTTAACACGATTAATGCATTTTTCAGGCACCAAGTACCACACAGACCTTAAGGATAACGTGTATAAAACGCACATGAAACTGACGATAATATCGGTAACGTTGTCCGATTACGGCACGTACCAGTGTGTTTCGAAAAACTCGTTGGGCGACACAGACGGCACAATTAAGCTTTACGGTACGTTCATGCAGATTAATATGTTGGTATATCTAAATTATAATCATTATTTTTTATTACATATAGAAAAATGTATGCATACAAAACGAATATATCTATTTAACATACTCAAATTAATTTCTAAGTAAATTTCCATACATAATTTGTATGCTTAAATTCTTTGCTTTTGTATATTTAGGTCTCAAATAGGTATATATTACGAGCATATTGTATTTAAAATTGTATTAAATTGCTTTAATAATTTATTAGGAAAATATTTTACAATATTGTAAGTATATTATATGTACAATATTTCCATAAATGAGCCTTGTATAAATAATTTAACGACCAATTATTTTGTAATACATAGTTATTATACAAATTATTTTATTATCAATAAATTATTTATAAATAAAAAAAAATAAAAATCTTGATTTCGTAGTATTTAAAATAGTCAAACTTTGTTAAAATTTGAAAAATGTATGTAAATATCATAAATATTAAAATTTCGTGTCATTATACGAATAAAAAAAAAAATATTAAATTTTCTAATAATGATGATTAATTTTTTTTATTCAAATTCATTGTATATAACACTATTGTAACAAATCAATTATTTAATAATTAACGAATTTATTTATTTTATTATTTAACTATAAATTATAAAAACATGTAAACCTAATAACAATCTGAGTCCTACATATTGTAGACCTATACAAGTGAACAGTCTGTAGCCTGCTAATATATATCACAGGGGTGGTCAAACTGCAGCTTGAATCTTATCGTAAGATACAAAATATTTTTAAATCTTCTTCCCAGTGTAATTTAAATTATCTATGTTCTTCTTCATACTTATGTTTTTAGACATTATAATTATTGTATTAATATTATGATGATATGCTCGTGACGTCGAACAGCACTATGAAGACGTATCCATGTGTATATTGTGTATTAATGATATTTATTGTACGTTATTATATTGTTTCGAATTTTACACATTTTATTATATTTAATACCTTATAAAATGTACGATAATTATATATTAATATGCCTTTTTTTTAGTTTGGCTCTTCCATATTTATTAATATATTAGGTGGCTCGTAGTCTCTTCTCGTTGGCCAACCCTGATATATATATATATATATATATATATATATATATATATATATATATAATAAACTCAAAGAACAAATTTTTTTTTTTAATATAATTTTTCAATAGCTATTAAGTTTATTATTTTTAGAAAAATTCCATAAGGGTTATTTTTATAGCGAGCAAACAGGAAATAACACAAAAACAGGAAATCAGCCATTTTGAAAAATAAGGTTATTTAATTTTTTATGTTTATTATTGATTAATACAAACATTTACTGAGGAAAATCGATGACTAGTATAATCAGGCTATAGGAATTGTGTGATATTGGCCAAATCGGGTGACTTTGACCTTGAATACGGTCTCCAGCGGGCATGACATATGTTATCACTTAATATCAATATTATCACAGAACAATATATTTTTATAATTATTGTATATATTTATTTAACAATAAATCAATGTCAAATAACAATATTACGATAGAACACTTTTTCATTTTAGTAAAATTTATTAAAATACAAAATAAACAATTATATAATAATATTAAACAAAATAATTAGTTTGTTTCCGTTTTTATATCGCAACAAATAGAGATACACGTTACCAACATTTAATCAGATTACGGATACGGTTTTAACTTCCAATACTTCATACCGTAGGGATACAGTAGACCGACCAGCTGATTGAGTGTCGCTTCTATATTGTTCTGTGGTATAATATATGATGTTATTTTGTTTACTAGCGATAGTGTGTATTAGTTCTATAATATACATTATATTATAATGTGACTTAAGTACACCGAAACAATTGTTAATTTAATACTAGCCCCGATTTAATTATGTATATATAAGGTCGTCTTATCAAAATCACAAAAATAGTATACACACTAGAGGCGTCGAAGTGTTTAAAAATTACTATATAACACTACACATCAAGTGATTCTTTACCTTCTTCCCAATTTTCCGAACTTCAACTTCATTTTAATATTAGCCACTGAGACTATATAATAATTATTCATTATTATGTTATTATCAATTTAATACAGACAACTAATGATTCGTTATTAACTATTCATATATCGTATTTATTTATCTTTGTAGGTAAATTCTTTGTAAGTACAATTTTAGATCCACCGCCGTATCTCAGTACTCATGATTTCCTCACGCCCTTCAAAATCTATTAAACCATCTGGCATAGATAAAATATTAGGTAATCGACTATATAATACAATTAATTACATAATTTGTATAGGTATTATTACCTATTATTATACTTTTTGACTTTTGTATATTTTAAAGAATGGGGATATGGTTACATGCAGTTTAAAATGATACCTACTATCTATATATTTATAGATATTTTTAGTTACAGCTATAAAGTATTTATATTTTAAAGTAATGATGAAAAAATAAACACAAAATTATAATAATAAAATCGCTCCTACAAGTTTTTATTTTTAATAAACGTATATACTTTTATAAAATATGAATGAAAAAAATATTGAAATAATATTAAATTAATGGTAACTTAAATTATTCAGTGTTATATGAAAGACAATAACATAATAATATTGTAATATATATATATTTATATATTTTTATATTTTATCTCGGATAATGATATATATTTTATTGTTAGGTCTTAATTTAGACAATTTAGTATACCTTTGTTCTCTAAACTATGATAATATGACAATTATATTAATGGCAATTGAAGTATTATAAAGATCACAAAAACGTGCGGCATGAGTCATTAGTAGGCATAATATAATCTCGTTTTAAATAAACAATACATGTTAATACAGAAACAGTTATTACGATTATATGTATTTATGTGGATCAAAATATCAGTCGTGCACCACAGACATAGGAAAACCTAAAAAAATCATAAATATTATTATTTTTTAATTTATTATGTATTATAAACAATTATAATAATTTTGTTAAATTACATCATACAGTGTTATATAACTGTCGGGATTACTGAAATATAAACTATATGAAATCTATACCTGGCCTCGATTCTTGCAAATAAAAAAAGGTATAAATAAGGGATCCTGCGCCAGACGTGATTGCAAATGTCTCGGACCAGTTCTAAAAGTAGATAAACAATTAAAAAGATTAATATTTACAAATTTAATATCCATTGACTACAAATCAAGAAGATGTAGGTAGGTATCTATTTGACTACATACTTGGCTCACTACATTTAAATTACAAAATATGACTATTGTCCTGGGTGGGAATAGCGCTCGAATTACCTGTTCTATAATATTATTAAAAATATATATTGATATTTTTAGAAGTTAAGTGTTTTATTTATATGGAAAAAGTGTGTACCTACTCGTTCTGTAATATTCAAAACCGTCTGTTATAAGGTCTGTATTTTGTCTTGTGTCAAAGTTTTAAAATGTTTTTCCTTATCCATTTATAGATTTTTACAACACAATCGTTTTCTCGTTATTTCTTCCGAAAGTATAATGTATATATATATATATATATTTATTGACAGTGATAACTTAAACGTCCACGTTGAACACATAATAGCTTATAGATAACATATGATATTATATTGAAATCTACCTACTCTATTCACTATCCAACAGTGATAAGCTTTGTTATATTTTATATTATATTACTTTTCAACACTATGTGCACGTACATTATACGCAGTATATCAGCTATTCACTTTGAATTTTCAAAATCAGCAGCATAATTCATCGAGTTATATTTATATTATAATCAAACACAAAATATGTATTAGCGTTGGCTGTGTAATATTAAATCACAGTTTTCGCATTATCCTTAACAAACACAAGCCTATAATTTATTCCGAATTTATTTTAATTGTTACAATCGTCCGTTATAATAATACTCGTCAATCAAAATTAGTGCAGACAAAAAACAGATTACGACACAAAACAAACGTGTTTATTACTGAAATAAAATATATCACAATTAAAATCGCTGTACAGATACATGGCCACAGAATGTGCCCCTTCTTTCAAATAAATTTCTTCTAATTAATATTTTTGATATGTACATTGCGATTTACGAGTACATTATTATGTAATTTAAAAATGATTTTGTAATCGGAAAGTCTAAATTAATATTATAATATTCAGTATTTTTTTTAGTTTATGACATCCAATTTGTAGAGCTTATTTGTGTAAATATTTTAAAAGTTGAATTATTAATTTCCATTAAGTACAAACAGTTCTGCAAGTCTTAAAGTTTTGTCAAAAGGCGAGTAGAGAAGTGTATTTGTAGGCGGGCGGATTTGAAC
Organism: Rhopalosiphum nymphaeae; assembly: GCA_036289425.1. Classification (NCBI taxonomy): domain Eukaryota; kingdom Metazoa; phylum Arthropoda; class Insecta; order Hemiptera; family Aphididae; genus Rhopalosiphum; species Rhopalosiphum nymphaeae. The sequence continues at coordinate 7,806,913 of JAZAQC010000004.1, forward strand.
AAATAAGGCGAGACATCCTATATTTATATAAACATACAATTAAAATTGGATAAGTGTCAAAAACGAGTTTACGCTAATTAATAATATAATTTTCTTGTGATTAACGTTTTGTTTTCACATTTTTATTTTAATACAGCGGTGCCTAAACCGACGACAACGACGACAACGACAACTACTACTGCGCCTACGACCACTACGACCACTACTACTACGACAAAGGTGTCCACCACGGTGACCGGTGGCCGGTGGACGACTGAGGTGCCTAAAAAATCGTCAAAATTCGGTGGAAAAGGTATGGAACTGAAACAAAACGTTTTCTAAAATAACTCAGACACTTTTATTTTTTTCATACCTAAATTTTACAAGCTACAGTTGTACTAATGCGATCTGTGCGTTATTTGTGAGCCTACTACTATATGTTTATGATAAACATAAATCGCATTGAACCCATATAATATGTGTACTAAAAAAAGGTAGCAAAAATAGCCCTTTTTCGATCACATCGTAGGAATACATTTTGCTTATAAAATAGTTTCTATAATTTTCTTTTTCTCTTGAAATGAAGAATTTTTATTCATATAACATAATATATAAAATTTAAATTGTATAGTTTATTAATATCAATAATACAAATTATAAAATTATAAAACTGTTATTTATTCAGTTTCACCTAATAATGTAATAATCTTAATTATTAATATTTAAAATCATAATATATTTTGAGATTCCCTCACTTGTTTATTTCGAAACGAGGTTACATCATCATGAATAATTTTTCGTTTTATCAGTTAGTTTTTATCTCTAAGACATTTAACATATTTAGCATTTTTCCTATAAAATTTATATTTAAGACTATTAAATTATTTTAAAATACACCAAATAGATATGTAAGACTATATAAATAATAATATTACCTATGTATAAAATGTTTTTTTCGATCAACGAGGTATATTAATATCTAATTTAAAGTTACATTTTAATGTACTGTATAGTAATTTTCTGGGTATAGAAACTGTATACGTGATATGACCAATACGGAATGAATATCAATAGCGGGTTCGGAAAAATCTCCAACTACCCGATTCGATAGGCGATAAAATGTCACGGTATATTAAAATTAAACTGTTTGGACATATTTGAGTAGTTACTTGAATATAATTTAATACACTTTAATAGGTATACGTTTAATCCGTAGTAATAAAATCTCACCGTTCAGATATATATTTTACCGGCTATACTTACCTACATGATTCAAGCCCCAATGATATAAACAAATATTTATAATTTACACCGATATTAATAATTTATAATATAAATACGTAGTAAGTATAATATAAAAGTAGTTATTGTAAATAAAAAATCGTATTACAATATTATAAGTACATTAACAAATAACATTGTACCTACGTTTGGCGCTTTCTAATGATATATACGTACGCAGTTTAACTTAATATCAGGAATGAAAAATCCATGTGAGGTAGGTACATGGGATTTTGGCACTTTTCTAAAGGTACGATACGATTTATACGCTTTTTATCTCGATTTGGCGCTTATGTCAACCATCGATTTTACCAACAGCGTAGTGGTTCGTGTGAGAAAACATCGAGAAAATTCGAAACCATTTTCTCCGGTGATAAATGACAATAAACGTCAATTTTAGTGATAATAATATAAATTTATGTTTTATCGTAACAATTATTAAGAGAACACAATGCCATTCTTAATTATTTGGTTTTGATTGGGGAGATTTGACCCCGCCAACCTGCACCGCGCAGAATTTAACTCATGACCCCGCTGCGCCCACGAGCGTGGCATAGTTAATTTATCGTCTTGCATTCGGTCGGACGCCTGAAAACTTTTTCACGCCGGTCCGGTGTATATATTTTATACACACAACACACTCGGGCGCTCTCAACATATATAAATATATTATATGATTCGATACCGTCGACCGCCCCTTTTTCACTCGGTTGGATTTATGTACCTATTTGCGTGTTTATATTATATAGTGTATTTGTTTGTTTGTCTTATATATTTATTCATCAAGCAGCTCCTGCCAACGAAGTGGACCGGAGACCGTCGAAGAAGACCGGAAAACACCAAGACGCCGAGGCCGCCAGTAACAAGAAGGACGATCCGACCGAAGGAGACCAACAACAGAGTTCGCGGGCAGCAACCGCAGCAGCCGCCGCCGCCGCCGGTAAGTGTAACCGATAATGCGCGGCGCGGACACGCCCGTTAATGTCGCCACTATATTATTATTGTAATGCCGGGGCGCGGAGAACAAACAACGCGCTCGCCGATCGTTTGATTTACCGACCGGATCAGTGGCGATAGCGGCGGTAGAGAGGTATTAGAGAGACGCGAGGGATGACCCTTTTGTTTTGTTTACACTGTATAAATCACTCTTCTACTCGAAGAAGAAATTTCTTATTTTTCTGTCTCTTTTTCTTTTTTTTTTGTTCGGCTCGACCTTTTCGGTACATTATTCACGTGGAGACTTTTTTACTTTTACTTTTCAAATAGCGGATGCGTTTTTATTTCTCGTTTCGTCAAAAATGTTTATTTTCACCACATCGCGTTTAAAACCTATTTTTGCGTCTTAATGGTCATATCCATATACATATATATATATATATATATATATATATATATATATATATATATTATAGAATCTTTAATATGACTATATAGGTACATTCGGATATCGACGGTGCAGTGTTTGCGTTACCCGTTATTCTCGCTACGGTTAACCGACTCAGTTCCGGTGTATAATATAACGCAGTATTATAATGAAAATAATAATAATAAATATTATATTTGTTCTCGCCGACTACCGTTGCACCGGGTATCTCATCTCTATATGAATACGGCATACAACATTATACTGTCAATACACATTATACGTATTATATAAGGATCTCATGTCGGTGCATGGTTCATCATAATATTGTATCGGATTCGACTTCCAGCAGCCAACGGCCATGTAGGGTCACCATCGTAGGCCGAATCATTATTAAAAATTGAGCGCTAGGGATTTGATTTTTTTAATCTTTTTAAGCGATATTTAGAAGTAGAGTTGTTACTCTTTTCCTTTTATATTTTATGAAACTACAATCAAGAATAATAATACATATAAGTGGCATCGATGGAATAATAATAATAATAATAAGTATTTAGTATACTGTATACAGCTCATACGCGTTACGCAATAAAATTATATACCTATATGTATATATATATGTAATATATTATACAAGATAATAATAAATCGCATTATTCATCAGACCTGTGATAATACGCATAATAATATAATAAATTGATACTATTATTTCCCGATGTACATATGACATTTTCCGACTAGCGGTGCCGGATACAATTCATTATATTGTACGAATGATTTGGTTACTCGTACAACGTACATCGGAGTTTCCGCCATTTTCATGTCCACACACCCGGCAAACATTGCCGCGAGAGAGAAATTTTTCCATGTTGGAGGTACACACACCATACTCCACACAAAACAAACCATTATTATTACACTTCGATATAATTTAAAAAAATAATATGTGTCAAGCACATCTCCTTTGAGCGTTTGGCACTAAACAATTGTGTTATATCTGACTTGCCGGCATCGACATCCTTGCAATTTCACGTAATCAGGTCGGAGCTAATTAAAATTACTGATTTTATGTTAATGAGTCCCGCTGGTTGGTACATTACATGGTTTATATTATCCTAGTGATTGTTATGTTGTGGGACACGGGTAATTATTTATGAAAATTCAAAACTCTGTTAATATTAAGACATAATTTTTTTTTAATTTTGACAATTATTTATTTTTTAAATAGATTCTAATACCGATTTGCAACAGACCATTTTGATGAATAATTAATAATCAATATTTTGACGTACTATTTAATAATCTACTACAGTTAACTACGTAAAAATTCACTTTTTTAATTGTATTTTAATAAATACTTATATTTTATAAAATTAAAAATCTTAAATAAAATATTATTTACAAAAATCAAGAAAAAAAATCACATGTACAACGGCATGAAAAACACTTTATATAGGTATATATATATATAAATGCGCTTATTATTTCGACTGGGCACCGCGGTTGTCTACACTGAGTTTAATGGAAATTTAATATGTCTATACACACCCGTACCGCCGATACCTCTTCAACCGATACCCACACAAAATTATAATGCTGGTTAAAGCAAATTCATGAAACAGAAACAAAAATCCATAAACAGGTCGTCGATCGACTATAAATTAGAATAATACATACTACATTATATTATGTCTATTGATATATTATGCCAGACGATTGAGGATAAATTATAACAATGCACTTGGGGTTATCAATTCGAGAGATTTTGCAAGCCATACCGCAATAAGTGTGATGCTAATAAGGGTCCTTCAAACTAAAAATAAATAGATACTATAAATGTACATTTTATTTTACATTTTTTTTTTATTTTTTTACCATAGTTAAAATCAAATGTCGCCAATACTATACAACAACACGGTGTACTTATACTTATAATTTTCTTATTTTTATTAGAAACTTCATAACGTGTATTAAGGGTCATTGGACATAAATATTGGTTTTCGATGAAATTAGGTTAGGTACATTATTTGTATTTATGTTTAAAAATAAAAATAATAATATACATTTAATATGGTACGGCATATTAGACTGATGAAGTTTGTTCTCGATAGATGAAAATAATTCGAATAGTTTGAAAATACGGCTTGGCTCCAAGCAAAGAACTATGGAAAAGTGGTTAGAATATTCGGTTAGGGTGTGTTTCAATTTAAGGGATGCCATAGCTTATAGATTCAAGTAAGAGGATTATTCTCTTTATTAAATGTTGGTATGTTAAGCTCCTACGACTTATCGACTAAGATCAAAATGTTGTATACCTATTATTATTACGTTTAAAAACAAATTTATAGATTTCGTGAATTATCAGTTTTTTTTTATTAACAAATTTTAAATTTTTTACTTTTCAAAATATTATACAAATACTATTAGACTTGAAACCTATAAACACGCGTTACCTTGCATTATTTTCTTATTTTCAAATTTTAAATACTTCTATAAGTAATATCAAAAATAAAAAAATTATTAAGAAACGTAGTAGTAAGTGCTATTATATATAATACAATTGTTTATTTTTATTAAAGCACCAAATATTTGATCAGATCATACATTTAATGGTAAACGGGAGGCTCAGCGATATCTTTTATGAATTTAAATTGATCATACACACAAAAAAAAATTGACTTATTGTGATTGTTCACCATAATATTATTACATTATGATATAGGTATATACTTGACAACAGTATTAATTAAAATATTAATTAGATAGTATTTTTATATGCATTATATACCAACTACTTTGGTGAATAAAAACAGCGGACATATTCTTTAAACCTTTAATCATACAATTAAAATATTCACAATAGTATTATACTCTCTTGAGACTATAATACTTTTTAACTCACTGCGTAATAAATAAATTAATAATATACATGGAATTAAAACAACTGGCTTTTACTCCAAAGGTAATTATTTATACTATTAATTGTTAGTTATTCAGAATATTATTAAAAGATAATATTAATATTGTTCTTGTTCCCTAACCTTAATTGTAACAAGTAAAGTTATAGTAGGTATAGTTATTTGTTTAATCCGTGATTTTCATAACCAAATTTAATATCAACTTACTATAGTAATAATTAAGAATATAGATAATCAATATAATTTATTAACTTATACTAATTTTTAAATAGGTACATATATTATAGTAATAAACTTTTTACTATCAGAAATAAAATATAAAGTAAGTAAGCACTATATTAATTTGATTAAATAAAAAAGTCCATAAACACTGAATTTTAATTTTAAACTTGTAAATATAAATACATAAATAATATTTTACAACCTAAATATTATTTTATAATAGTACCTACATGTGTATGAAATTTTCATGAATTCCATTAGTATGATTGAGAAGAAAGTAAATAATTACATGTGAATTTTTAATGAATTATGAAAACATTTTTTAAAACAATATTACATGAAAAATCTAGAAACACAAAAATACCATATTGTTGTTCTTTGCAAACTTATTCCAAATGTTACCAGAAATTATGTTGTATTTTTTAATCTCCCCTTCTTATGGCACCAAAAGTTATGTTACTAAATTAAATTCATAAATTAATGAATAACTAAAATAAAACTAATAAGTATAAAGTAGATCTGTATGTAAGATTTCTAGAAACGGCTAGTCGTGTAAATGGTTTTTTTTTTAAAGATTATATTAAAAGAAAAACACTGTATTAATAATACGGCTTCAATCAAAATATTAACCCTAAATTACATAGAACCTATATAATAAAATATGGTGTAATCGATATTAGTATAATATATATATTATAGTTAATGCTATATTTAATTAGTATATATTATCAATATGTAATTGAAAAACCAAATGTAAAATGATACATCATATAAATTTAAAATTAGTAAATTTTACAAATTTAACTAATATAATAATAGACAACAACTTATAATTAAACTGTAGACTTATAGTATATAATTATAATATTCTACTAATATATATGTATCTATTTAAATTGAATACAATAAATTATGTAGCTATTAATATTTTCATATTGTTTAAATAATAAAAAAAAGAAATTCAATAATTTTTTATTTTTTAAACAATACATTTTTACTAAAAATATAATTTCACTGTTTAAATAATCGTAAATTTGCTACATGTATAACAATAAATATTAATTCAAAAGATAAACATGGATTAATTTAAGAGTATGTTGTAATTAAGTAACTTAAATTAAATATTCTCTAAAATAGGTGAAAGGCTAAATATATTCTTACTTAAAAATATAATAAATAAAAAAGCAATAATATTGAATATAAAAAATATACTATATACAAATATTTCATACTTTTTAATATTATAATACTGTTTATAATATATTTTGAAAAATGTAAATATTTAATGTTTTCGCATATGAGAATGACAAGTATCAGTTTATTTTAAATTTCTAAAAGAAAAGTTATAAGATCTTTGAAGGCTTAATACAATTTGTTTTTCGTTCAAGAAAATGTATAAAGTTTATAAAACCATATAATATCTACCTAAAAATATTTTTCATATTCATCTATAATGTATTAATTTGAAAGTTGTGTAAATCGTCGATTTGTTATCGGATCATTATTTTATGAAATCAATAGATATAAAAATTATAATTAATTATTTAAACATAATTATTAATAAAAACAATATAGTAAAAATAATTAAAAAGAACTGCACCTAAATAAATAATTGTATATTTCAGTTTTTACTTATCATTACAGTTGTCATTTAAACAAAAAAAGGATCAACATTCATTTAATTTTCACGAAGTCATTTCGTTTTATTAGTTTTCCCTGTAAAAAATGCATCCATGTTTAATTTGATTGTCTATTACTAACATTTAGCGTAACGTGTTATAATATTTTTTTAGTATTCTGATTTGGTGTATATAGATGATATGAATATTTCCAACATAAAATGTACATAGTGGTCCCGCCTGACGTTTTGGTCGTGCATATTTTTGACCGTTTAAAATAAATATCATTAAAAAAAAAAAAATGTTCGATCTGGTCAGACTAAATATTTTTTTTTAAGCATTTTTCAAAGTTTTTATCGATTTCCTAATATTTCTTTGTAAACTATTTTATTCGTTTTTATAATAAAGAACATAAATGTATACATTGTTTCCGAGCTTACGTGGGAGCAAGCAATTTGGCAGTTATCCTCGTGCAGTTTGTTATTCATTTCAATTATGCCTCCTATGTGGTTCAAACTTTATACAATTCGTTATTTATAATCTTTATCTACAGACGACATAACATTCCTTTTATGCATTTATGTGCGTTTATTTAAAAATTTATAATAGCTCCACTCGAACAAATGCATGATACTACATCGTTATATCTCCTATCTCGGTTTTGTATCAGCTAGCACATTGGAAAATCATTAATTTATTTAATAGATTTTCAACAGTTTTTTTTTTTTTAATTAACCAAAGAATTTAAGTTAATACAATATAGACCATTATTCTAGACGTATTAAACTCGATTTCGCCAAGGAAAATGTTTTGAATTTTTTTTATATTAAATTAAAATTTTATTTTCCTAAACAGGAAGCACCACTGATATATTCATATTTTATCGCTCCATATTTTGTAGATAGAATTTCCATAAAACTATGCTTAAAACTTATTCCATAGTGTACTCTATCATTTAATAAAAATAACACTACGATCGGATGAGTGGTTTTCGAGATCATTGGTATGTAAGATTTACACATGTGTTATTTAAGACATATATATATATATCAAAATTACCTAGAACTCGATTACAGCATCATCTACCGGGTCTAATTGTGAATCCAAACCATCTAAGGACCCACTCAAATACACAATCAATTTCATCAAAATCGGTCAGCCGTTTAGGAGTTCAGTAACATCCACACATGCAGAAGAATGTACATATACGAGTATAAAGATATAAATACATAATATTATGTTATCTACATTTGTTTTGTCCTGTTATATTTTTAATTTAAAATTTCACCCATCGACAAATTACAACATTTCTTTCGATGCTTTCATTTTCGTGGGATTATAATATTTTAGACTCAGATTAAAAATAACGATTTTGTCCTTTCCGATTAATTTTTTTTTTTTAGTCATTCTGTATAATTGTATTTGATCGCATGAACTAGCTGTAGACCGTAAAGTATGTAAAATATAGGTATTTATTTATTCGTTTGGTATTTCGACTAAAACCATTGTTCGTTCAAACAGATTTCATTTTGAAACGCTTTTTATCCCCCGTACATGCATTGTTATTATTGTAGCACTGTGCGTAACCTATTTTGATATCGAGCGAATCATAAATATTGTACAATAATAGGTATTTTGTTAAAAAGACAAATATTCGGGTTTTGAATCAGTGACGATTGTACACGAACTGTAAGCCATTATATATTAGTGCGGGGTCGTTAAGCTGTTGTGGGAATACTAATTAGACAAAATAGTGCGAGAGGACGACACCACGCGACTAAAGTAATTAATTCTACTAAGTACCTATTTGGGCGGCATAGAGAATCATTTGCAAATTATAGCGTCTCGGTGATAAAGTATATGACTTACACCATGTAAGTTATACGAAATAAATAAATTGATTTGGGCGTTGAAATTATGACAATATACGCACAAACACGACGTAAAAACAGTAATGGCGAATAAAAATATACGAAATGCTCGATAGCACTAGTGCCACTAGTATATACGGGTGGTGGGTGATTTTTCCTCTTCACAAAACTGCAATAAACGTATAGAACTATAATATTATGTGTGTAATCGAAAACTTTATGCTCGCCGTAAAAAAAATAAAAAAATATCCAATTGAAGGCTGTCGCAGTTAAAATATATATAACTTCAGAAATCGTTACTAGTTTTACGTGTATTCGATTAAAAAAAGGATATATTTTTATTTTCACGAAAAGAAGCAGATTTCGTATGTTCACTTGAGTTATATCGACTTTACATGATTGAACTCCTTGATCTCAATCATTACTTATTGTGCGCTATTGTGATATTATAATTTTAAGTGTTTTTTTTTATTTATTTAATACTTAATGTATGAGGGTGTTATATATGTGAAAATTGCACTCAAGAATATAATAAATTCAAGTAGGAAACGCTCACGTATAACAACGCAACATCGAATGAATATTTTTATTTCGATTTCCTGATCAATTGACCACGAAATCCTTTATATCCTTTTGTTTTTTTTATGAGATTCCAATGGGACTTTTTTAAATCTTCGAAGCTTTGATTGTGTACTAACACGTTGATGGCATATATAAAACTTAGCTCTATACGGCGGTTCATATAAAAATTCTAAGTACGAAGAACACGAAGTCACGCACGTATAATATAAAATAGTTCATTTCCCAAGTATATTGTACTATACATATTATAATAACACGAATCATTTAATTTTAATTTTTTTTCATTCGACGAAAAACGTACTTTTCTACAGTTTTAGTGCTATTGCGGTGTTTTATAGCATGATGTAAAATGTTAGATTTACATTTTATACATTAAAAAGAAAATATAAAGACTTATACATAGTAAAGTTATCTGCTTTTTGTTTTTATATTTCTAATAATTAACTGAGTTTGCAATCTGGAATACATAATCTTAAATCTATATAAGTACTTATATTCTAATACAACTGTTGAGATATAAAAAACTCGTGCGTATGTACCTATATAAATAATACCTATAGCCTAACTTAGCGGTTCCCAACACATGGGCCGCGAGCAGCGTGGAACTGGACCATATAGCATTACTTACTATAGCATATTATGTAAATTTAAAAAAATAATATTATATAGGTACCTAATAATATTTAGTATATAATAACTAAAACGCACTACACATCAGTTAAGATGTGAACAAGTTAAGAACAAACTGATTATTGAGAGTGATTTAAGGCTAATAGACTATCCAGTTTTAATCCAAAAATTGACTCACTCGTGGGAGACAACTAGGATAAGCAATGTCAAAAATCATATTAAATTTTTTAACCTTTAACTTCTAATTAAGTTGGATAAATTATTTCTCTTGATAAACAATATTTTTTTTAATTCTTTTATTACTAATAACTAACGTATATTTATTTTATATATATATATATATATATATATCTACGTATATAGGTGTGCTATTAAACATTAGTGAGCCTCTAAGATTTTTTTACAAGAATTGTGATTCACACAACTAAAAAGTTGGGAACCGCAGGACTAACATGTTATATTATATTTTTTGATTAAATAATATTTTTTTTTATAAAATTTTAAATATTATTTGGAAACCTTATAATATTTTTTTACATCGTTTATTATTATTAATAATTAGTAAACATTTACTAGTAATAATAATATTGTAAATGATAAATTATTTTATATAAATATAAGTTTAATCACTATAAAAATATATAATATTATATTATGTATATTACTTTATACCAAAATGATTAGCAATAGTTGACAAAATTTCTCTTAATCTTGAAATAATTTTAAACAAACTATTCAAATCTACTCATTTTTATCCTCGATTTAGTGAAAACTTAACATCTTATGGATCTAAAATTTTCAATCATGTCATTTATCATCCAAACTCTGTGCAGTTTGTGTCTGAGAACAGCGACCGTTTATGTATGTGTTTTAGCGATTTAGACGATTTGTCAAACCGTCTAAGGGGTGGCTGTCAAGAGAGCTCGCAGCTTTATTGTTTCCTTTCTCGCGATTCTTGTGATTTCTCATGCCACCCGGTGCAGTCGATCGAAGGATGAGGAGTGTCGGGAATGTTTACATAATCCATTGTTGAATAATATTATAATTATTACAATCATTGTAGATAAATCACGTGAAAAATGTATATCTAGGTACAATTCATTATTTTAAAATGTTTGACCAAGAAAGTGCAATGAGTAGTTTTATAAAATTGACAAGCATATAAATAAAGTTAATAAAATCACCTTAGTCATCACCCATCAGCGGTGGAAGGTAGAAAATTGGATTCATTTGTGCCTGCATGAACGCCATGCTTAACAATAGTGTATTTGAAGTAGTAATGTACAATCACTCATCGATAAAATATGACAAATTGTCTGAAGTTTTTGTGGCCAACTATTCACACACTCATCATCACGAAATTCATCGGTTTCTTGAAAAGTACATCTGATGTGTTGCATTTCAATATTTTACTATACAATTTAAAAATATAAAATATTAAGAATTATAAACATATAAAATAACATTCAAATATATTATATTATAAACGATTGTAAATTATTATTATGATGATGACGTGCATACACTGCAATCAAAAAAAATATGCGATTCAACCTAAAAAAAAAAAAATAATTTCAATACAACTTGAAAACTTCAGTGCACTTTTTGAGTATATAACAAAGATATTGTATGTAATAATATAAGACAACAAACGATTTTCATTATTTTGTAATAATGTTGTACCTATATAGTATATATCTAATATTATCCGCAATATGACAATTATTTCTTGAAGTTATATTTATAAGCTTTATATCATTATATTGTATAATATGATATGATATATAATAATTTGAAAGATTAAAAAATTTAAATTTAATAAAAGTTTATAGATATTAAATAATTTACTTTTTTATTAAAAAATAAAAGAAAAAAAAATATATATATATATATTATAAGAATATAACATAAATATAATTTATGTTTTCAAGCTTTAAATTATTATAAGACATCAAAATTAAATTATATTTTTGTTGTTATTAATGGTAAGGTCGATTTGTCATAAATATATAATTCTTCATTTAAATTTCAATACAATTTAAACTACCTGGTACAATGTTGACTAAATATTATTTCAGCTTTTAAGATATTGTCCAATGAGTTAAATAGTTAGGTAAATAATAGTTTGTTTTTACATATAAATATTAATCCGTTCCACATATAATAGGAAACTTAATAAATTATTCAAAAATCTTCAAATTTTTGCTGTAAACAAAAAAAAAAGACTATTTTCATTAATAATGTCTTGAATTGTATTTTTCATGATTTGAAAGTGCGCCATAAATCTATTAGAAACAATTAATACGATTATTAAAAGATAGTGAAAAAAAAATCTAATTGAAACCAATATATAATCTCAAAATGTTAAATATAATAAAATTACATATATAATTATTTGATTATATTCTTTCTCTTGAAAAGCAAATAACAATATAGTGGCTTTCCGACAGGATAAATGAATAATTGTAATACAAAGAAAAAATAATAACGTCACTTTATTAGTTTAAAGTTTAAAAATGAATAAAAAAATATTCTGCCATACAAACAAAGTCCCACCAAAATCTCAAAAGAATACCTAATATAATCGGTCTCGCGAATGAATTTCTGGATTCTTTATTTTCTATGCAGATTTTCCTTTCTAATTTTACAACTGACTTACATTATTATTTTTTACTCTACCTGTATACATACATTGCTCGGAAAAGTATACGATACACGTAGGCAATTAAGTATTGGTAAATTCGTTGCCTTAAAGTTACCTATTTTATATCCGTATATTATAAATATTATATATTATTATATTATTCTGTTAACATATTGGAATTTTCAAATATTGCCACAAAATTTTAAATGTTATTATTTGTATATAATACAAATATATAATATATATTTTATACATATACATGCATTTATTTTACAATTTTAAAATTATATTGCGTAAGTAGGTACGTACGTTATTTTGATTAGCATTGTAAAAAATATATATGTTCATATATATGCACATATTATGTACGCAGCGTATAATTAAGAAAAAAAGACTTAAATATTCGAATTTGATAGCTATTTGTTTTAACAAACGGTATACTTACATCGGTTTAGTCGTATTTAAAGTGCAATGGTTTTTTTTTCGTCGTTTTTAAAAGTTTCAAGCATAATACATAACATTATTATACAGACACCTGCAGCACCTGTCTCTCACTGCAGTGCGACCCCTTCTCAACCGCCGAATACAATATTGTTTATTACTACGTATAAGATAGACGTTTAAATGTTAACATCTAAGTCCATTGCAGCGTATAGTGTATATATGGAACATCTCGTATATACACCACATAAAATAATATTATTTTGTCATGGATTTATGCGGACACGCAAAAATTCGCGCGTACGGTGTGCGCGGTGGTGATTTTTTTCTTTTTACTACTATTACTCTTTTTTTTTTTAATATCAAACAATGCGTGTGTATACGTGTTGCAGGCGACAACAATGGGCGGCCGGCTTTGAGCAAAAAGCATAAAAACGGATCTGCCAGCGTCCATCCCGCGCTTGGTGTGACGGCCGCAGTTTGGATAATAATAACACAAAGGATTTTTCCGTTATGAATTCGTACACTACACGTATAGCTTCCGCAACCGGAGCGAAAAGACACGATGGGACGGGCGTGTGCGACACCACTGCTGCAGCATGCCGCGAGAATGAAAGAAAACTAGGGGTAAAAAGGCCCTTTTTCGTTGTACAAATGTATATTAATGTTTTATACATAATATTATTATATTATGAGATATTATGTAACGCGTGTATTCCGTTGTATTATTATTATTATTGTTATAATTTTTTTTTTTTCATGAGCCGATGTGGTAGAAGAAAATTCAAATAAATGTGTATGATAACTTATGCATGGATATTGTATTATGTATTGTATGTAGGTACGTGCATTTAATGCACGTGTGTTTCGAGTCCAAAATTGTATTATTTCTCGTACGGGACAAGTCCCAATATTCTAAGAACAATACGTTTGGCGCTAATGGTGCTCTCCGGAATAAAATATAATTTTTACCCCAAGGGAACGAAGGGTTGTGGCTCGTTTGCGATCTTCGGTGCCACGCGACGTATTTACCCAAGTACACACAATACAGACGCCTCAGGTGGGGTACTATCGTAAAAGTGTCTCCCGGGAAAAGTGGGTGTAGGATCACGGGAAAATAAAGATAAAAAAAAGGTAAAAACGGAATAACCGGAAATAGCAATCGTTATATTTTTTTCACTACCCCTCCATAACGTGCTCTCTGTCTTTCATCCGTTAAGAACAGTCTTTTACGAGCATGCATTTTTTTAACGTGTCGAAAAAATTTTTAACATATACAGCGCAATGAGAAGGTGAGGTACCTAGTGGAAAATATTGACTCAAAGGTTGTTCTCTAACACGTATTATTCGTCCGTTCTCAAGTCACTTCTTTTGTATAGTACATGATATCCAGAATAAAATAAACAAAAGACGATTTTCGTCGCAATAAGATAGTTTCTTTGTCGTTATTATTTGTTTTATATATCATGTATGTTTTTTTTTAAAGCTAGTTACACCTTATGATGTGGATATAAATTTGCACCATGAATACAAAAACATAAAAATAAAAAATAAAACATTTGTATAATGTCGTGGAAAAATATTTATGAATGAATTAAAAATCTTTTTCTGTGGTCGTAATATTTATCTGTTGGACATTGACGTGTCATATTATTATAATTACTGTATGTAGATATCAATAATAATGGATTTAATAGGTAATTATAAAAATTGACCCAAAATATTGTATAATATAATGGAATGGAGGTATTCTACTGTTGCTCAAACGAATTGAATGATTAAAAAAAAAAAAAAATACTTGTATATTATATTAAATGTTTTAAAAATTTCCAATTAAACTGTTATGTTATAATTACTGATTTTCACTCAACCTCATTGAAATTCATCGTTTACATTTTAGGATAAAATTACTTGTATATTTTCTGTTTTATATTTAATAGAATACAATTTATAATTTGGATCATACATATAACTTTTAAAAAAATTACATTACGGCAACATATTATCAGTTTACTTTATGTATAAATATTGATAAATATTAAAATAATAAATTTAAAAATATTTGATTGAACCATAGTATAACCCAATTAACCAAAAATTTATAAATAAATCAAATTAAATAAGCTATATACGGTTTTCATTTAATATACTCATAACATTATAATCACGAACTATTTGAATAACAGATTAAATTTAGTTAGGTAAGTATGCCAAGGCTGGGTAAGTTAAATATATATATTTTAAACTGATTAAGAGTTAAGTTAATATAGAATAATATGGATTAAATTTAAAGTTTAAAGTTACATATCTATATATTTGAAAATATGATAAAAATTAATGATAAACGCAGTAAATAAATTGATAAATACCGATAAATGTAAAAAATAAAAATAAATAGTAAAGTAATATAAAATCATACGTATAAACATATTAAATATATGAATGTAATAACAGAAAGCGAGGCCATCTAATGAAAGAATCATTCTAATAAAATGTGTATTAACTATTTGCCATTTGGGTTACAAATTTTTTTTTAGAGATCAAGATGAATAAACATTTCCATTAACTTCTAATATTATAAGTTATTTGTTATGGTTATTTTTGCGAGATTTAAAATTATTGTGTTTGGGTGAAATTATTAGTTTTAATGATTTTTTATAAAATATTGTAACTATTAATAGATATTATTGTCATCGCTAAATAAAAATCCAAAAATAGTGCATTCAATATTTCAACAGCCTACAATTTGGTATTTACAAGATAGGTAACATTTTAAATATAATTTCTAATTTTTTCTATACTTATTATATATACCTAACATACATTTATACATTTGTGCACTACAAAATATATTTTAAATTTATGGTAACCAAAATTATTTAGCAGCATATCAAGAAAACTGATTTCAATCATTAGGTTAAAAGTATAAAAAAAAATAATAACTCGTAATGTAGATTTATTAAAAGTAACTCCATAACAACTTTTTAGCTCGTTAATGTCCAGCTTTAAAGAATGAAACAATTGTTTATGAATAGAAAACAATTTACAGATCATGTAATACATTCATTACACAAAAAAAACAGACTTCATGTTTTATGGATAATAATATTATCTAACCATTTATAAAATAAGTTGTTTAGAGTATAATATAATAATTATAAGAATGTTATATACCTACTTTATATTATAGGTTATTATTATTGTGTAATAAATGTAAATTATGTTTATAACTTTCAAAATATAGTTTTAAATTATAATACAGATAATATTTATTCTACTTATTTAAAGTTTATTTTTGTAGTTATATATGCACCTAACTTTGATGTTCTTCTGTTTCAAAATTTTGTTTATCTCATGTACAATCATACTTATCCTAACTTCATCAATTGAATTAACGACGTAAATCATTTTAATACAACTTTTTTTCTCAAATTTAATATAATAAAAGTATAAATTAAATATCGATTACATTTTAAATTGCAATTATTGCGGCGATATATCAATACAACATTTCCTTTAAGAAACTCGAATAGAACATTAAATAAACCTTTTCCGCAAGGTTCCAGAGATATAAAAAATGTAGACCAAACAAGTGTCATGTCTAAGTTTTATAAAAACACATAATTTTTTACTTTATAAAATCCAATCAAGACTCCATTTTAAAGTTACTTTCTACCAATAGACATTAAGAAACAATGAGACATTCACTTTTAAAATAATTAATTATGAAATAAATTTAGTTTATAACTACAACTATACTTAATTATTATATAATACTGTATGTTATCGATACAGCAATAAATAAAATACACAGAATTTCGAAATAAAAATAATGGTATGAATAAAAATATAGTATCCAACTGCAGTTTCTCAGTAAAATCCCAAATTACTCTAAAATAATAGCGATAATCCATATTGAACATTAATCAAATTTAAAAGAAGATTTATAATTTTATTTTGATATTTATTATACCTTTAAAATGATAGTTTCACAATAACAGACAATAGAGGGAAAGTTAAACTCTGATAACAATAATGCTATTATTAAATTAAAATAAGCATTTATAATTATTTAGTTGTAATAAACTCAATAAAAACTATTTATATTTTTGTTTTCTATTTTAATATAATATTAATTTGATATAAATTATCATTATTTTAACTTTATTTGTTTTTTTTTTTTATTAACTAATCTAAATGTACCTCTTCCTATATAATTTATCTCACATGAGCTCAACTTTTTAGTTTCATTTTTCTTACGATGTATATGATTTATATTTGTTGTTGTTATTATTATTATATCAAAACATTTTATAAAAAATATAAAACATAATACTATTACTTATTGTAATGATTATTGAATAAATATAGGTATTTTTTAAAATGTAGCATCTACTATATTTGAGTTTTTAAAGAATTAACTTGAATAATTAAATTACCATAATAATTATAATTCAACTACGTATTTAACTGAAGGAAGTTATTAATGTATATAAATTTAGAATGTAAAAATAAACTAAAAACCATTGCTTAAAATGTACTTTAAAATTGTATTTATACAGTTATACTAATGTACATTAGTAATATGAACTTGTATAACTAATTTAAAAAGATTATTTTTTTTTAAAAATGTGTGTGTAAGAGTATACAGAATTTATTGTAATTTGTGTTACATGGGTAAAAAAATTGGCTTGACCAAGATACTCTCGCTTGAAATTTTAAAATTTCTCTATCAAAAAGTGCTGTGAACATACAAATACATACTACTTACAATTTTAAGCATTCGTTGCTTTTGTAAATTTAGGTATTTATTATAAATAGTTCACCATAAACTGATGTTGTATACAAATCTAATATAAGTAATAAATTGCAATATTGCTCAAAAAAAAAATCAATTATCGCCATGTAGTTATTTAACTAAAATTATTATTCTAAGATAAATAAATAAATATTATAAGTAATTATTAATATATCAACTTATCCTGAATATGATTCAAATAAGTACGATAATTTATCTAAAATATAATAATATTATATTGATAGCCATATAAAATATAAATAAAGTGAAAAATGTAATAAATTTCGTTTCTCAATTATTACAATAACGTATAATGTATCGTTTCCTACAGGTCGTGATTAATTCAAATATATTCTTATAGGTTATTTCAATTTTTCTAAACAAGTATTTCTAGTACCTAGAACTTAAAGTATTTACGAAATTTGATAAATGAAGGTGAATAATATCTTATCAAACGATTTAGATACTTATTTATTGTCATTCAAAAACTAACAACCATGGATATTTGATATTTACAATACATTTTTATACTATAATTTTCTAAACATTTTCAATTTTTAGTTTTTTTCTACAAATATCAATCTTAAAAATCCTATATAAGGTTTTTCATAAGTTTTTATCATAGCTATTTATAAATATTAAATATCCATATTTCATATAGCCACGATATTTTTGTATAAGCGTTTTGTGTTTATTTTTAAATGTTGTAGTTTAAAATTAATAAATATTAAATCTTTAATTTCAATAGTTAGAATTTAAAATTTAATACGATCCTTCATAAATATAACCAATACATTTATAATTAAGTATTTTTTTTTTAACTAGACTAAATTAAATATTTTGAAGAAGAACAACAATTTAATAATTTAAATATGTTGTTGTAATTCAAAATATTTATTCATGAGGAAATGAAACATTTATATAAATACATTATTATTTTGTATACACACAATAACTCATTAAAAAAATTTAAATTAATTTTATGCTATTATCTATTTTATATATAGCTATACCAATTCAAGTAGCATAAATTGATTCACACCATTTTACAGAAGGGTGGTATTGATTCAAAAGTTAATAAAAATATTATACACTCTTACTAGATAATTAACCTGCTTTACTTGTTCACATTTTTAACCAAAATATAGTGGCTATAATATATTTAGCATAATTTTTTATATTAGATTTTGAGCAGAGCGATGGACATATATATTGTAATATTATATTATAAAATATCATATTATATTTATATATTATTTTATTTATTTTTCAATAGAATGTAGTTGTTTTTATATTATTTTTTCAGTTTATCATCACCTTTTAGGTAGTAAAAAATACCTAAATTTTAAAAATTTGACGGTGTTCTTGAATAGGAAATTGAAAATTTTTGTGCTTAAGAGAGGTCAAAATTAAAAATTCCCAGTACCTTTTTTATAATTAGAAAAAGTAAAGGAAAAACGGAAATTTTTACGCGAATCCAATATTTCATGATATTGATTTTTTGATTGACTATTCTTATTCTATTTATAGGCATGAGAATTTTTTAAGTTTTTTTTCTATACACATAAATTTTAAAATAAAAATTATTCATGGGTACAGTATATACAGTGTATCCTCTGAATAACGAATTTTGGTCACCAAAATGTCATCCACTATTCATAAAGAGTAAATTTTTGAAATTCATAAAGGGTATATGTGTAAAAGTAAAATATGTGTGCTAATTTAAATGTAATTATAATATAATTTAATACTTTAATGATATAATAATTTTAATATTTTAACAGTATATATTTTAATGAATATAAAACAAATTAATGTATATACATAAATACAATTCAATTTGGTGTAAAAATTTGGTTTTTGAATGAATTTGCATACTAGTGTAAGTCCGTTTTGCTGTCGCCATTTTGTCATTATTTTTAAATTATGATAAAATTCGTATCTGTATTTGAAGGTTTTACCATAAAAAGAATTAAAATGTTGCCGTTCTAAAAAAATCATCAGCTATTGGGAGGTATTCATAAGTGGGAGGTTTTACTATATTATTATGAATTTACTATTTACTTTTGATTTATTTTAAGATATATTATCTATTTATGCGATGTAACTATTTTTACACTCTTACGGTATTTACGTAAATATATTATTACATTTTAAGTTCTGATAGTTGGTATTATATTATATAAATATATATTATTCTATATTATATCAAATACATACTAATAATATAATTATAATAAATGCAATATTTTTGGTAAAAATTATATCAACCTATCAAATATTAAAAGTAAAATAAATTATTAGCTATATCAAAAAAACATATCATGCATTATATTTATAGTGGCTGACAGACCGTGTCTGCATAGAATTGATTTTTGTATACAATGATGTATCATTAAATTCAATTCAAATTCAACACATCCATAATAGTGAACCACTCGACACCCATTGTACAGTAGAGAAGTACTCACTTAACCTCCCTTTTTAATAATAATTCTATATACAGATTATTATATCTGACCATAATAGCAAGTAGGTATCTAGGTATATTTTTTATATCTGTGAATTATTATTATAATATTAGGAGCCCTCATACACGATGGAAATTTAAAAAGTATTGACCATTCGTCCATTAATATGTTACTTATATCATACTTGAACTTATATCAAAATGTGTAATATACTAACAAATAACTTAAATTAAATTTGTCGATATTCCAAATTTAGAGTTATATCCTTATGCTATACAAACTAATAAACGGTCAGATCTTCTCACTCCATAAAACGCTAAATACAATTATTAACTATGTGAAAATAGTTACATTATACTTGACAAATCCACTCTAAAACGTATTAATGTCTGACTTTATACTGTATTTACTGGCATTGAAAACAAACTTTAATTGAGAACTGTATATGCTTCAGAATTGAACTGGAAAACCGTGATGGAGGTAATGACATTTTCGGTGAAAATATTTTTTCTCTCATCCCATCAAAATATCAAAGACAGATACTTAGGGTATATTTCGGAAAAACCTTGTGAAATGTATAAAAAAGTTCAATAGTGGTGTTAGAAACGTGGTACATCTAAGTATATTATTCTTATTTCTTATTATATATATTCAATGTTTTCAACAAAAAATAATTCAATTTACTATATTATAAATAGTAAACTACGTCACTAGGTAGCTATAATAACAATACAAATATATCATAAAATAAACTTACTAACATAGGTCATTCGGCTGTCTAATATTAGAATTGTTTATTGATTCATCATTGCAATCAAATTTAACACGTTTTATAAAATAGTCTATAAAACAAAGTATTACCAAAAAAATGATGATAAGAAAAGTTTTCTTTCTTATTGGCCTCTTTTATTTATCTGAATCAAAACAAAACTATTTTATGCCTAACTTTGGTAAACAAATAAATGAATATTCTACTATATCTTTTTAACATGTAAAATATTGTCTATGATTATCATTTGCGATGAAATTTCTACTTAAGTCATTTTAATCACTTATTGTTATTACAGGGGGAATATCATACGGTATTTGATATCCTTGTGAATCGACGAAAAACCATTCATTTCAATATAATGTTTATTTTAATAAAAATTCATCAAATATAACCGAGTTGAGAGCCAATATAATATTTTTGATACCTTTTGATGATAATTTTATAATAAGTATCATATATATGTACAAAATAGTAATATTTTTTGAATGATTTAAGATTTTTGTGTTATTTATTTTGCAACATATGAATTATTATATACTCCAATGGGTAATTAGATCATAAAGAGTAAATATTATTTTTATTTTCTGAAATAACAGAAATGTCATTAATTTTCATTAGGTGTTTAAAATTGTAATTAGTTATTTTTAATTACTATCGACGTTTAAAATTTAAAAACACTTTTTAATTATCTTTTTTATATTTGTTTTTAACGTTTATTATCATAAAATTTTAACTGAAATGTTCATGTCCTTGTGTAAAAATATCTCTGGTATTTATTACTGTATTTTTATTTTTCAGAATGATAATTTTTAATAGAATTTATTTTTTTTTAATATTAACTTAGTGAATGGTTTGTTTTTAATTTTAGCTTGAATTAAATATTGCGTCTTGGAGTTTAACTGGTGGTTGGAAACCAAATTCAACTGTATATATAACAAAAAATGCAGGTAGTAAAATGAAACATATCTTAGGAAAAGTATGGCTTTATATGGCAAAGACTTTTAATGCAAAAAATGATTGTCCTTTGCCAGTGGTAATGTTTAACAACGATTAATTAATTAATTATATTTTTAAATACAATGCGACGAAAAAATAATTATAAAAACTTTACATAATATAATATTGTATATACAAAATAAATTATTCTAAACACAAATTAACTACTAACTAATTATCTAAGGATTGATGAATGTATATTAATCTTACAATTTTTGTGTCTGAACTTTAAAAATCCTTTCTATTGTAAAAAAAGCATAATGCAATTAGTATGTATTAGTGAAAATATTTCTTTGAATTCTTACAGGGCACATATATTTCATCAGATCTTGACTTGAAAAAATTAGAAGATCATAACTTACCCAAAGTGTAATTTTATGGAAAATACAAAGCCGTGTTTAGGATAAAGAATACAGAAAATAAAATACTAGTATGTGGTGTATTCGAGCTGAATCTTATACGACCATGGGAAAAACCAATTTGATTACATCTTACAAAATACTAATATCATAATTTTGTTATTTATTTATTCATGCATTTTTGTTTTACCATAAAAATTGTATCTTTTTTTCTTTTTAAAATATAAAAATAATTAATTGCACAAAACTAAAATTATAAAAACTTAGTTTAGAATTATTTATAAGGTCAGAATTAGTAAAATCAAAAATGATAATATTTATCATTGTCTTAAATACTTATATAACAACTGTTATAGAGTAAAGGATAAAGTGGTGTAACTATAATTTACTAAGCACACTCACAAATTTACCACCCGTCGTTTTTTTAGTAATGTAGTTATTAAGAATACAATTTTTGAAATTTTTAAATATATTTTAAAACTTATTTTCAATTAAATAATATGAACAATATGATTATAATAAAATATTATTATTATATTGATTTTGTTTTATGAAATAAAAATTATGTTAAGGAAGTTAGGAGTAACTTACAGAATATTGAAAATATTTATGAAAAATGGATATCGGAATACCAACAAGTAATACTAACATTAAATGAATTGTTCAGAGATCATTACCAAATAGTGAAAAAATTAAAGCATCGTAGGTTTTATTTACTTAATATGTATAAATCGTATACATTCTAGTTCTAATATCAATAATGATTTATAATTATATTAATACATTTTTAAGAACCTATTCAACTGAATGTCAGTAATAGTATAACTAAACAGGTACATTTTATTAAAAACAATTCGTAGCAACATAATATATTACTAACTTTGTAACTATATCAGATCCAGATTAAGGCATAGGCAATATAAGCTGCAACCTATGCAACCACGAATTTAGCGGCACCACTTACTGTCCTAATATTATTTTTATTAAAATATTTGAAATAGTAAATTAAAGCCGTTATTGGGGAGAGGTATTGCATTTACTTATAGATGAGTGTATTTTTTCTATCAAAATTAATTTTCATGAATAAAAATATAATATCTGTTCCTTCTATATATATCAAAACCAAAGAAATAAAATGTATGTATCTTAGTAGGTACAGAAGTTTCAAACTGCTCAGGCGAGAGGACTTTTTCGTGCATAAAACAGTAAAATCCTTATTGAGGTCAACCGTGAAGGAAATGCTGAATGCATTAGAATTTAGCAGTATTAACTATATAGCATTGGAGTAGAATTGGTTGAACATTTTTTTTGACATGTAGTGGTATTGAATACTTTAATTTGTTCTCCCCTCCCATAATTTCAACTAGTTTGTACCTCCGATTATGTATGAAAATACCTCTGGTTAATTTTGAAGGTTATATCTTAATCACGTCATCCTTCTAAATTAATCAATAAATATATAACCATTATTCATTTTTACTATTAAAAACTAGTAAAATAGTAATAAACAGTATCGTTGTTGAAATAAATATCATCAAAAAAATGTTAAAAATAAAAGTGTTCTTACTTATTGAATTTTTCTCATTTTCTCAATCAAAAAATCTTTTTATGCCGAACTTGCCTTTGGTAATAATTAATAACTTATTTGATTAATTAATTATATTATATATTTTTATGATTATTATTCATGATTATAATTTATTTATGATATCGACATAAGTATGTATGTAATTTAAACTTATATTAATCTTAATTCAGGGGGAATATCGTCTCGTACTTGAAAAATTATATCATTGTGGACCCAGAAAAAACCATTCATTTTTTATCAACGCTTATTTTAGTAAAACGACATCAAGTACATCTGAATTAAAAGGGAATATAACAAATCTGATACCTTTTGACGATACTCTTACCGTAAGCATATAATAATTAATTTAAGATTTTAATAACATATAAATAACATAATACAAAACATAATATTTCATAGTAATTATGATCAATATGAGTTTAATGATTTTATATTTTATTTCGCTGAAATTATTGTGTTGAATAATGATTATAATTAATAAAGATAAAGATTGAGTATAATTATTGATGACATTAAAGTCAAACGACTATTTTTTTTTAACGAAAAAAAATTATTAAGTTAATGACATTAGCATAAAGTAATAACTGAATATAGCGTAGTTTGGTGAATATACCTAGTTTTATCAAATCTCATTTTTTTTTATTATGGATGAAGATATAAAACATTTAATTTCTACTTTTAGTTATATAATTATATTTTAATTGTTCGTTGTTTATCTTCTTATTTAAAGTAATACATTATTTTGTATATAGGTTGATATAAACTTTGCTTCTTGGAGTTTAACAGGTGGTTGGAAACCAAATTCATTAGTTTACATATCAAAAAAGGCATGTAGTCAAGTGAAAAAAATCCTAGGAAATGTATGGCTTACTTTTGAAAAGGCTTTTAACCTTTCTAACTGTCCAGTACCACCGGTAATGTATAAAACAATTTATTAATAAATTGTATAATAACTATAGATTTATATCATGAGATGATTTTAAAATAGTTATATTTATATGAATAAAAAAAAGTATATGTAACATAAAATAAGCTATTTTCAAGCTATAAGTATTAGGTACTACTCATTCAATTACTTAATTCGTTATAGAAAATAACAAAGATTTAACCTTATTAATTATTAATAATGGCCTACGAAGTTTATTTAATTTTATCTTAACGCAATTTTATAAGTTAAAGAAGTTCTGAGTATGCAAAGTAATTGAATAGGGCCACTGGATATGTCGAATTGGAATTCAATAATATATCGATGCGTCCAAAAACCTATTTTCAATGGATACGGTATGTTAGACTCGAGCACTTAACAGACTCAATTTCTATTTTTATTTGTAATTTATTATTACAAGTATATTAGCAAATTCTGGTATGTTGAATTAATTTTTAACAAAAACCTACATATCATTTTTTTTTTTTTTTAACTTGAGCATCAAATGTTAATAATAATAATAATAATAGCACCAACATAAGTATTGTCAATATTTTATAACTGTTTTAATTTTAACCATGTATTAAATTTGCAAGTTTTCTGGCCAGGAAAATTTATTATAACATTATTGATAGAAAAAAAAAAACTAAAACAAAAATGTATCAATTTAAAATTCTATAAAGATAAATATTTTAAAATAAAATTCTTCTACATAATTTGAAAATGAAATTCTGTATCAAAAATTATAATTTAAATAATTTCACATTTCAACAATTAATATCTATTTGATTAAAAAATATATAATATCGATCGCTTGAGATGTAATCGATATACTTTTACAGTTTAACATCATATTATGTCTTGAACTCAAGGTTATAATATATAGAAATATCTATACACTATAAGTATAAGTATAATATCTATAAGTGTATATCTTATAGATATTTAATAAAATCAAGTTATTTTGACCACCTATATAGAACTAATTGTTATTTACTCGTATATTTATAACAAATAATTTCTACGTTTTTCAGGGTACATATATGACATCAGGCATTGATGCTAAGAAATTAGAAGATCATAACTTTCCAAAAGTGTATTTTTATGGAAAATATAAAGTCATGTTTAAGTTAAAAGACGAAAAAAATAGAGAACTTAGCTGTGAGATTATAGAGATTAATCTTCTACGACCATGGGAAACCCCATTTTGATTACATTTTGTATAATAATAGTATATGTTATTTATATGTGGTAAAACAATAAACACACCGTTACATATTATTCAACATTTATATACCTACATTACACATAGTATAAATATCCTATTATTATTATCTATCACAACCATTAGTTGTTGCCATTAGTAATTAGTCAATTTAAAATGTACATCATTATAAATTATATTGTTTAAAATAAAGGATTATAATTTATAAGATATACGTTTGCGTTATTATTTTTATTATCAATTTAAACAAATTGATGATGAAGAAAAAAATACTTAGTTAATGTTAGATTAATTATGAATAAGTTGATAACGAAATAATTATATAAATATATATTTTAAATTTGGAATTGATTTTTATGGACATTCTCAGAGGCGTTACCAGGATTTTTTATGGGTAAGGGGCTAAATAATTTTAACTTAGGTTATTGAAAATCAAAAACAATAGTAAAACAAAAATACTGATAATATATTAACGTCGATTTGCCGTTAACGTATTTACTATTTTAAATAATTAAAATTTTTAAGTCAATTTTCATATTTAAATTTAAATATTTCAAAACAATATAAAAATTACAACCAATTGATGGAGGGGGATATAGCCCCTTTAGCCTCCCCCTTGGCTATTCCACTGAATATTCACAATAAATAGGAAAAATATGTCCTCACATGAGTGTTCATCAACTGATAGAGTAGTAACCGAATCGTACCGGTTTGTCGAAATGAAGAATTTTGGCTTATTATTTTTCGGTCCTTGAGAAATAGACGTAACAAATAGACAACATCAATGAACTTTAGGCTGTTAAAGTTAAAACAGCAGGTAAAGAATGAGAATAACCTATATATATATAATATCCAGTATTTTAGACTTATTGTAAGCTATTAATAATTTATAGTAATTTTACATTTTTCAATTCGATTACCTATTTTAAATATTTAGATTAATTTTAATCTATTTATATCATAAAAATATTCAAATTATTCTATGACAGTAATAACAGCTATAATATTATAAGAAAAAAGAGATAAAATATAAAGTCGGAAAGGCTATTGTGAAGTCACGCCAGAAATAAAATAAATTTTTTTTTATATCATCTGATTTACACATAACATATTATATAAATATACTATCATTTTAATATTATGTAGGCATGTTATATTTTCCTACTGATAATGTATTATATAGACTTTATTATATTGCGCTGTAATCGGGAAAGAACGGCAATTACTGTGCCAAGTACAAATGTTGAAAAATATATTAATAATGTTTCGATAATAGTAAAATTCTGAGCTTATTAAATGAATATTTTGCAATAAGTCATTTCATTTAAATGTAGTAATTATAGCATAACTGTTTAAGAACTACTAATAGAGCAGAAGGATTTTACCGGACATAGTATACGTGCAAATGTACAATAGCCAATTACAAAACACTCGCCATTCGATTAGTTCGATGTAGTTAGATTTAGACATTTAATTAAATTAATTTTAAAAAAAAAACTCAAATACTAAATAGATATGGAACCAATAACACCTAAAATTATTGATATTATCATCAATAAACAATGGTCGAGAAAAATCGATGGCCAAAATAAATTTGGATATAATTATTAACTATTCAGAGTTATGGTTAGAAAAATAACAAAAACATACTACACTATTTGAAAACAATTAGTTATCATTGGCAGATAGAAAAAAAAACAAGTAAATATACACATTAAGCGCTTCATATTCTAATTTTTATAGCATTTATAATACTGTAGGTTTTTGTTTTAAACATTTTTTTTGATGTTATAATATTCTAGGACTTATAAAAATACAACATCAATGTTATTCGTTATTGTACATCAATTATCACTAGTAAGACTAGTCATCATTTGTATTATTATTATTAATATTGTGTAGTCTTGGATTCAATATGCACTTAGTGTGAGAATTTTGAATGACTTAAATCGTGGTGAAGTCATTGTTCACTTGAGACAACTGGACGATAAGCTGATCATAAAATCGATAATTGATGGACTCGGTAGATAGTGTCGCACAACCTAGCAATGTTACACTAAAGTGTGTCGGCGGCAATCGTGTAATTTTTAGGCCCAAACAATATCTTAAGTCATATAATGCCCAAAGTGTCAGTCCGTAATCATGTTGCGAAAAAGTTAAAGCGTCCGCAATCGTGTTTCGCCCTTCGAAAAATATTAAATTGCTTAGCATAAGATTGTATCAACGATTACCTATATAAATAAGTACCATAAATAATTCTATGACATATTTTAATGAATATAATATACTGGATTTACTAAGCTCATCATTTTCAACATATTATCGTTTTACATTTCTTTCCTTAATTTCGTATTGGAAATTGGAATACGTGGGATTTTGAGCCTAGCTACGTCACAATATGTTTTATTTTATATTGTATTGAATACAAAATCATATAATGGGTACCAACTTATATGAACTTGTGAAAAACGAGTAATATGACAATACATCAAAAATTATGAAAACGAGATTGCATCAAAATTCCGATTGTTTACATTAATATCATGTATATCTTTATTTAATATAAATATTATGTTTATTCGTAATTTGAGGCCGTAACTCATGCATATCAATATTAATCGAAAAAAAATACCACATAAATATATCAATAATACATTTTAATTAATCTTTACTAGGTAACTATTATTTGTTTTGATAAGTATGTATAATAGTGTACTACATATATCCATGCAGAATATATTATACATACTTACAATATTATTAGATATTGCAGAACTAGACATTTTCATAATGTTATATTTATACTTCAAAAATATACTGTATTGAGTATTTATTTGTTTTTTTTTTTTTTTTACTTACTAGACAATTCTAAAATGTATATATAAATTCGTAAATCATATAATTACGAATAAAATAAGATTATAAATTTAATTAATTTTTAGTATAACTAGAGATAGAGACTCTTGCATTAATTTCCTTTGATCATATAAAATGCTATCGAAAGTCAAAATTCGTTTTATGCTCCCTCGATTCAAAATATAATAATTTTATTTTACATTTTTTTATAATTGTTCGTTTTTGAACACTGTGGGGTATTTTTACGAGTTTAAGATACTGAAGAAACTTTGTTTAGCAATAATAATTTTATAATTATTAATAGGTATTGTTGTAACCAGAGTTATTAGTTATTACTTATTAGTTGAATAATAACTGAATTGTTTTTATTTATATTTTACATTTTAATATATTTTTAATAATAACATACATTTTTTTTTTTTTTACTGTAAATTAAACTTAAAATATATATGTTTATTAAATTGTATTTATAAACGTTCCTTAGGTTATTTATTATAGTTTTTAACCCTTTCAGACCCCGTGTCCTCTTTAAGAGACATGGCAAAATATTATTTATTACAATTACTATGACGATGCATTTTAGTCAATTGTATAATGAGTTTGTAGGAAAAATACCATAGAATCCGAAAATAATTTTATAAATGGTGTGTTATATGTATTTCTATAAATATTCACATTATTATCTGATATTATTTTGTCGTAATGGATTCCATGTAATCGGTATATATAAATATTACTAGATTAATAACCGATAATGATAATGACTTGTTTTATTTTTTTTTCTTTTTATAACAACCGTTGAATTGTTTTGGTTCAATTCCCACTTTATTCCGTTTATTAAAACCCGGTTTATCGTATGCTTTTGACGTGTCTCTTAAAATGGACATTGGGACACAACGTTCGTATTTCATAATCGTCACTTCGTTATTTTGTCGTACTACCGTACGCCCGTATAACAATATTATTGTTATTACGCCACCGTATTTAGTATTTTATTATTTATTTTATTCAAAATGGCTAAAGGGTTACGTGAACATGAAATTTTTGATTTATTGGGTGATGGTAATATATCAGAATTAGATTTTTCGGACGAAGAAACGGAAGATCAGTTCGACAATGAAGAACTGCAACAATTATTAAATGATTTTGAACAATGGGAAGACCAAGACGAGCTGAATGAAACAGAAAGTGAGATAATTTCCAACCAGACAAGTATTAGTTTTAATGTAACTGAAAAAAAAAATATAAAGTGGGATAGAGTTCCTTTTTGTCCACCTGAATTAAAATTAAAAGATTTAGAAGAAAGAAATTATCCACCAGAACTGCCTTCTATAATTGATTATTTTTATGAATATTTGAATGATGATATATTTGAAAAAATTGTGTATTATACTAACTTATCATCATAACGCATCATTCAAAATTCCCAAACTAGATATAAATCCACCAATTGTAATGAAATAAAAAAGTTCATTGGGATTCATTTGATAATGGGCTGTCTAAAGTATCCGGGTGTTCGTTTATATTGGGAAAATGCTACTGCTATTATTATTGAAAATATGTCTAGAGATCGATTTTTCACATGACGTAGAAATTTTCATTTAATCGATAATACAGACATTCCAATAAATAATACAGATAAATTTATAAAAGTTCGTCCTTTATACGACGCAATTAATAAAAAATGTAATAGTTTGCCGGTTGAAAGAAGGTTAAGTGTCGATGAACAAATGGTTCCCTATAAAGGACATATGCAAATGAAGCAATATGTAAAAGGTAAACAATGTCCATGAGGTATAAAAGCATTTTTGTTATGTGGTGAAAGTGGTATGGTTTACAACATACTACTTTATCAAGGAGCTACCACTGAACTAGATACAAGTACACAAAAACAATTTGGTCTAGGCGCTAGTGTAGTATTGCATTTAACAAAACACCTTGAAAAAAATAGGCATTTCCTTTTTTTTGATAATTTTTTTTCAACGTTTAATTTATTTGAACAGTTGCAAGCTAACCAAATATACTCTGTTGGTACTATTCGTACTAATAGATTCGCAAATCCACCCTTATTAACTGATAAACAATTAGCCCAAATGGGAAGAGGTACAGCCTTTGAAATTTCAACTGATATGGAGAATTGTAATTTATGTATGGTGAAATGGTATGATACAAGTTCTGTAACCTTAGTTTCCAATTATATAAGGTCCGGACAGTTGGACACTGTAAGACGTTGGGATAAAAAATTAAAAATGTACGTCAATATTGAAACGCCAGAAATAATAACAGCATACAACACATCAATGGGTGGTGTCGATAAGGTAGACCAACATATCAGTTATTATCGAACATTTATACGTTCAAAAAAATGGACACTACGGATAAATGTACATGCTTTCGATCTAATAGTTGTTAACTGTTGGATACAATATAAAAAAGACGATGACCATTATAACATAAAAAAAAATAAAATAAAAGATCTGCTATATTTTCGAATTGCACTTGCGGAAAATCTTATAAAAGTAGGCCAAAATGTACCAATAAAACGTAGAGGAAGACGTCGTGCAGATACAGGAGATAGTAATGAAGTTTCAACGATACCCAAAGTACAAAAAGTCGATTCTAGTCAGCCAACAGATGATGTGCGAAAAGATAAATTTGATCATTTTCCTAAGTTTGATACAAAAAGTCACACTTCGAGATGCAAAAATCCTGGATGTAAAAGAAAAACGCACATATTTTGCATAAAATGTAATATCCACTTATGTCTAGAAGTATTTGAACCATTTATTTCAAATTATCCAAAGTATTCTAAGCGATTCCATACTGATTCCCAAGGATTTTTGGACTCTAGACAAAGATTATCCATTTTTATTGGAAACTATAGTTAATTAGATGGTGATTCACTCGGATAAATGCATTTTTCTAGAGTTTCAAACTCGATTTACAAAAATTCCATAGAATTCTTGCTTATTCAGCACTGATTCTTAAGGATTATTTAACTCTAGATTAAAATACCCCATAACTAATGGGAATTAAATGTATTTAGACCATGATACTCTCAGAGAAATGGAAATTTCTAGTGTTTTAACCATGATCATCAGAGATTCTTAAAGATTCTATGCGATTTCGCAATAATTTTCAAGGATTTTTGGACTGTAGACAAAGATTTTTCCATTTTTAATGGGAACTATAGTTATATAGATCGTGATTCTTTCGGATAAATGCATGTTTCTAGAGTTTCAACCACGATTTAAAAAAATTCCATAGAATTCTAGAGTATTCAGCACTGATTCTCAAGGATTATTGAACTCTAAACAAAGATACTCCATAATAAATGGAAATTAAATGTTGTTAAACCATAATACTGTTGGATAAATGGAAATTTCTAGTGTTTTAACTATGATCTTCAGAGATTCCTAAGGATTCTAAGCGATTCCGAAATAATTCTCAAGGAATATTCTCCTCTTCACTTAGAGAATGCATGACAAATGGAACTATAGTTATTTATACCATGAAACTCTCGGATAAATGCATTTATAAAGTGTTTCAACCACGTTTTTCAAAAATTCCATAGAATTCTTGCTTATTCATCACTGATTCTTAAGGATTATTTAACTCTAGACTAAAATACTCCATAATTAATGGGTATTAAACGTTGTTAAATCCTGATACTCTCGTATAAATGGAAATTTCTAATGTTTTAACCATGATCATCAGAGATTCTTATGGATTCTAAGCGATTCCACAATAATATTCAAGGATTATAGGCCTCTAGATAAAGATTTACCATTTTTTTTGGGAACTATAGTTATTTAGACCATAATACTCCCGGATAAATGCATGTTTCTAGTGTTTCAAACATGATTTTCAAAAATTCCATAGAATTCTTGCTTATTCAGCACTGATTCTTAAGGATTATTTAACTCTAGACTAAAATACTCCATAATTAATGGGAATTAAATGTATTTAGTCCATGATACTCTCGGATAAATGGAAATTTCTAGTGTTTTAACCATGATCATCAGAGATTCTTAAAGATTATATGCGATTCCGCAATAATTTTCAAGGACTTTTGGACTGTAGACAAAGATTTTGCCATTTTTAATGGAAACAATAGTTATTTAGATGGTGATTCTCTCGGATAAATGCATGTTTCTAGTGTTTCAAATACGATTTTCACAAAATTCCATAGAATTCTAGCGTATTCAGCACTGATTCTCAAGGATTATAGAACTGTAGACTAAGATACTCCATAATTAATGGGAATTAAACTTTGTTAAACCCTGATACTCTCGTATAAATGGAAAATACTAATGTTTTATCCATGATCATCAGAGATTCTTATGGATTCTAAGCGATTCCACAATAATATTCAAGGATTATAGGTCTCTAGATAATGATTTACCATTTTTTTTGGGAACCATAGTTTTTTTGACCATGATACTCTCGGATAAATGGATATTTCTAGTATTTGGACCATGATCTGCATCGATTCCTAAAAATTCTTGGCTTTTCCGCTTCGATTCTATAATTTTGTTGGCCTTTACACTAAGATACTCCATGAATAATGGGAATTATATGTTTTTTTAGATTATATTACTCTCGGATAAATAGAAATTCCAAGTAATTGGACCATTTTTTTCAAATTATCCAAAGGATTCTAATCGATTCCGCACTGGTTCTTCGGGATTATTAATCTCTTAACTAAGATTTTCCATTTTTTATTTGGACTATAGTTATTTAGACCATGATAGTTTCGGATTAATGAAAATTTCTAGTATTTGGACCATGATTTTCAGAGATTCCTATGAATTCTTTGCTATTCCGGACTGATTCTTCAGGATTAGTTGAGAGACAAATGTATTTAATGTATTAGAGGAGACCAAATCCACTATTTAGCCAGACGTATGTAAAAATTAGATATACTGACCTTACTCAATAGTCATTTAGTGTGATACAGTTAAAAAGTTATTTGGCAATATCTGAGTGACTGTCTTTAAAATTTAAACTGTTTAAAATGTTTAAATTATTATTTAATAAGTTTATTATATTTTATAATACAATTTTTAAATTTTGTATTTAAATGCAATTGAAAATTTTTCTCCACATTTATACACAGATATAATATATAAATATATAGTATAATAATAATAATAATATTATTAATATAAATATATATATATTATATTATATCACATAAAATTTAATATATATTAAATATATTATGTTTATTACTGTTGGTAATTGATTTTAATACATTTCTGAATATTAGGTATGAATTAAGCTTAATGATTTGTGTTTTTCTTAGTTAACAGACCTAAATTAATATCCGGTATGTGCCTGCTATTATAAAATATTATATCATCATAGTATGCAATTTAGAATAATGTACGAAAAATTAAAAAGACTATCTTTTTGTGATAAATATTTAAATTATATTTTTTATTTCCAAATATAACTGAATTTTTTAAGATTTATATTTTGTACTGTTATTGAACCCCGTAGTTACTATAAAACTTATCTACATGATACAAATTAAAATCTTTAAGAAAAGTATAGAAAATTAATTCAATCCACCTAGTACATTAAGTCATAATTGTACATTTACACACGGAAGTAATGCCAAATCGTAATATAAAATATTCCATCATAATATCGTTTCATAGTTGAATATAATGTTACTGATTTTCAGAAATTATCATAAATCTATACACCGGTATGTAATGATTTTTAATACACAATCTGATTGAATGTGATTTTATTATTTTCCACCATTGCTGTAAATACATTTAAACCGAAATACCAGTTAGATTTAATTTTCTACAAGAATTTTTTTGAAAGTTGTAGATTAAATCATTTTTATTAATAATGTACAAATAACTTGCAATTTAATATAAAACAAATTATAGGTACATTATTTTTATTAGTTAACCATATTCAATTTTAATTTAATAATTGATTAGCTACCCATTTTCGTCCCTCTATTATTTTATGTTTTTTGTTGTAATTGTCATCATCAAAGATTAAATAATAGAAATTAACGATTTATTGAATGTTTGTGGTTAATATTATTTTTTGAATTATTTAAATACATTATAAGATTAATGATATTAATATAAAATTGATTACCTAAAATGTATATAATTACTAACAACATAAAAACACTACAGAACTGTATATATTTTGCCAATATAATACGCCGGGTTAAACATTGGCCCGAAGTATATAAAACATAACATTATTATTAATATTTGTATCTCATAAATTCATAATTATTATTAGATTTAAAAATTATTTTTAGCGTAATCTATAACGTAGATGATAGATGTTAAACATTTTACAAAGATCACAAAAATTTTTGTTTAGGAACGCACGTTACCACGTATCAATCATGCAAAAATAATTAAGTCTACAAAACGCGTAAGAAGTTTTGTAGCATACAGTCATCTCGGCGCAAGCAAGATATTAATTTATTAGTTATTTGTTGTGACGTCAAATTTAAAATAAAAAACTTATATTATTAGGTTAGAAAAACTTTTTTCATCTTCCATGGTAGGACTTACTTGAATGTATTTTTATCACAAGAATGAAATAAAATTAATACACTAATAATATTATAAAATATAAATATAGATATGCCAAATAGGAGTATGTAAACAAACTAACAGCGGATCTGCCGGAGCTTTGTCGATTTTTATTTTCTGATACTCGACAAACAAAATCCATACATATGATATGATTTGTTTGAAATTTGAAGCGTACAATTAATGATCTAATGATACAATTATTTCGTATTTTATTATTTTTTTTTTTAATTCTTAATTTTAATCATACATTTTTAATTAAATTAATTTTATAGTTGATTTATTGGAAAATGTACATAGTAATTATTAATGACAACAAAAAGTTAGTATATTAAGTTGTATATTTATTTGAGCCAATATTTATAAAGTTTTAGAATAAATATGTAATGACCATTTATTGTCTACGTTGATGAGATTCAACAATGGAGTTAAAACAAGTTCACCAATAAACAAAGGTAATATACTTCCATACATAAAAATTATTAATTAGGTAACACCAAAAACTACTAATTTCATTTATTATTATTAAGAGGTGTTTAATCTACTTCTTGGATCAATTTAGCTAATAATATTATCGGTTTGAATGGCTAAAGACATATAATAGAACATATTTTAACTACATTCGGCATTTAAAAAAAATATATTTATGCAATGTATTGAATATTCTTATTATCAGCACTAATTACTAAATATACCCAAACATTTTATTGAACTTATATAAAAAATTTAAAAAATTTAAATATTGAAGATAAAATTTTTTTTTTAATAATATTTGGTATCTCGATGTTGCATGATACACCAATTTGATCATGTACCAAGTAATATAATTAAACTGTATTTGTTTATTATTTTTATGATTTATAATCTACATTATTAGAAATCTGTAGCTCTTTATCTCCAACACAAGACTAGCTTAAAAAAGATACATAATCAAAAATGATATATTTGTTAAAATTATTGTGTACAATATATTCTTTTTCGGTCAATAAAACTTAACCCATAGTACACTCTAGTGCTCTAGTCGTGTACTATAAATTCATTCTGTAAACTAGAAGTAGGTATACAACAGGACTACCTAGCCGTTATCATATTACGGTGGGAGCGAATCTTGAAAATAGAATCATAATTATTTATATCTTAAAAAAATACTGAATACTAAACAGCTATTTACTGGTTAAACTGTATGGACTATGTAAAATTTCTTCATTTGCCACTAGAGCGTAGTATAGGTATACAATAATTTTTTGTCCTGAAAATAATTTTAATTACTGTCTAAATATCAAAAACTATAATTTAAATTTAATTAATGTAATCTATATGAATAAGCCTTCTTTAAGTACATTTTTAGTTATATCATAAATTTTGGTTCAATAATCAATAGAACATAAATTAGCTAAAAAACCACAAATTCAAAAATGTGTAACGTGTCTTATAGACCAATAAGTGGTAATTAATTACACATACTTCGGAATGACTAATTTTAATTTATAATATATGTATGAATTCTTTGACAAAATGTCTAAGGTTTTTAAAAAGCCGATTTTCAACTTTAAATTTAAAAGCACCTTAAAATAAGATACATTTAAAAAAAAATCATAAAATATTTGAATATTGTATATATTTAATTTGGGTGCATCTGATTTTAAATGTTGTTAACATTTTTTTTAGCTCAAGGTTTATGAAAATTGTATGTAAGTTTCCTTAAAAGTTGTTAATTTACCAAAATTTCATTAGAAATTATTTAACAATGAATTTAAATTGAACCACATATATTACAATGGTCTACTCGAGTACTCTACACTTGTTTTATCTTTAAAGTTCTTTAAAAAAAAACTGTATGTTTTATTGATATTATATTATATTTTATTTGACTAATTTGTCAATTTTTAAAACATTATAATTCAATTTAATATAGTGCATATTTTTTCCTTTAAAACATTTATTTTTTATAAGTTTCAAAAATTTACCCCATCTAAATAGCCATATATTATGTATTGTACGACTTCAATTTTTTTATGGTTTATTATATTATATATATATATAGTAATGACTAATGGTAATTAAATTGTTTTAAAATAAAATGTTATAATATATAATATTATATAGAACGTAAGATACAAGGAATTGGTTATTTTTCATTTATCAAAGCAATATATACAATTGTAGGTATGTATTATATACAACTCTATACAATTTTATTGTATTAAGCAATTTATCCAACTTTTATTTTAAATAATTAAAAATATAGTCGTAGATATTCATTAAATGATGTATTAGTTTAACGGGACTATTTTTATTTGATTTCTAATTTTGATTAATCGTAATTCAACTTGTATATATTACTAACAAATAATAATATATTATTTATTTACTAATGCATTATAAAATATGCAAACTAAGCCCTTTATTACAAATTATGGTAAGTGATTATTAATTAGTCGTGACAAAAATATGTAAACAGATAAACATAAATACAATAAGTATTGTAAATACAAATTAAAAACAAATAAAATTTTCTGGTCGTTCTTATATTAGCATGAGACAACAAATAACATAATGTTTTATAAATGTATTACTCATATAATTAGTGGTACTCAATAGGATGTGGAACGTTGAAGATTATATGTGTGATTATATTTGATATTAATTTTACTTCTGTATAACTGTTTGTATTCTTTCGAATTAAATAATTAATTTAAAACAAAATGAATAACAAGGAAAATATTCTTTTTAAAAGTATTATATCAATAATTTCATAAGCATCGTACAATCTATAAATTACGAGATCCTAAAATTTCTTTGGAAAATATCGTATAACACAATGTGTTGTAGTATTTTAACTTAAAAAAATAGTTTTGTCAGTGATTGGATAAATTTTTTTAAAAAAAAAAACATATAGAAATTGTAATCAATCTCCCGTGAAAAATTTAGCACTAACACTTTCCTCGAGAGTGGCGCCAAGTTCTCTAGACCGATGTAAAAAAAAAAAAAACTGTCTGGATGAATTCGTAGTAAAGAGCAGTATACCTAGTATCCGGTATAATATATTCCATACGCTATATCGTATATACACACCTCCTAGATACGGTCGTACAAATAATAATAATAATAAAGTACAGTATAATAATGTACCTACTCGACTGTGGGACATCGCGCGCAATCGTAACGCATGTAACGGTATACCAGGTTTGGCAAAACCTAGGTCGATACCGGTTATTGCCGAATCTGGCGATAGGCATTCGCGTCCGGTCTTCCGGTGCCCGCGGTATTACTACCCTATATATAATGTATTTATACGAATCCAATGTGCTAGACGAGCCGTGTACTCCGGTATATTGATACAAATTGTCGCAGATATTCTTAATAGGTAGGATAGGTAGGTATTAGTATCTATATATGTGTCGTATGTGTGACCGGGCATTAGGTCAGACGACTAGTGAATGGTAATGATGAACTTGTGTCGCGTCGTCCCACAGTAGCGTATATAGGTAGACGAAACATTAGATATGTATGTATGTATACATATATGTCTCTGTCTATATTTAGATAATCTATAGTAGTTGATATGAAAATATGTCTAAATTGCAAAATATTAATAATAATAAAAATAAAAAATAAAAACAATATTTAGATAATACTATAATTGCGTTAATAGGTACTCCATTTTGACTGGTACACCGGTTTTAGTCCTGATACGTCACACTAAAATCCCAATAAAACTGTGGGTCTCTTAAATATTTTAAACACCGCAAAAAAACTGTAAATAAAATAGTCTAAAAAGACGAATAATACGACAAATTAATTTTCAAAACATTTTAATTCTCAGATAGATATAGTGCATTTTATATTTAAATGCGTTAGTTGTAATTATTATATATTTTATGAAAAAAACAAAACACTTACCCGAGAAGAATCGAATATTATTTATTTATCACCACAAGAATAACTAAATTGTGTTTAAATATATGTATACATCTCTGAACTACATGTATAGGTGCTTGCAATAAGGTGTCGTCGTATAAATGTGCATTTCGAATAAATAAGCTCTGTCCTAAACCAAACCCTATAGATTCAATTATAATAAGAAATGATAGTGTATCACGGGTGTTTGGTTAGATTCTAACCGTTAGAAGATCATACTTTTTTTACAATTTGATCGATACGCATTTGATTAATTATAATTATAAATATTTGAATATACCATTTTATATAAAATTAATCGATTTTAATGAACATATCGTGGTACGATGTCCATTGGTGACTACATTTTGTTTTTTACAATTAATAATTTTTAACTATAAACTTGGCAGCCATTATTAATTGGAGTATTATTATTATTTTTTTTTTTTTTTACTATTACGAGACCACACACCGTCTCGTATTAATATGAGATGTCTATACCGGGTGTTTAATAAGTTTGGAAACTCTTAATTATTACTGTATGAATATTTTAATACCTACATGGATCAATAACAGATATCACTGCTCACTTTTGTACGTCTATAATGTTAAAATATCTAATAACTCCATTAATTATATCATATTATGGTTTATTGATTTATCAATTACAATTAGTTGAAAGACCGTTTCCAAATGTATTGAACATTCTGTATATTAATTTTTAATTAGATTAAATAGTAGTTTCAACTCATTTCGGTATACTTAACTTCATATAAAAATCTATGATGTTCTTCTCATCTAATTTTAAAAAATGGGAGACAAAAAAAAATATTAGATGTTTTTGCATTCAATAAACTAACAATATTTCTGATGCCTATTGCTATAATGGTTATAATTTATGCATGTTTTATACTTCGATTTTTATCATTTAATTTGACTTGAACGTTTTCTTATAGTAACTACATTATAAAGTACAATTATTTAATTCATTATAGTGTTTGTAACCGATAAATATTTAACAATATTGATACATATTTTGTATGAAATAATATTCCATAGATAGAAAAATATAGTCAAACATATTATATGTACTAAAACTAACATACTTCTTCAGTGTATAATAATATATAGTATCTATGGGTTTATAGGTATAAGGTACCGAGTACCAACTAAAGTTATAAATATTATTAATATGATTAATAATACACTGTTATAAAAACTCAAAATTAACATTTTTAATTCTTATTTGTTTGACATAAATTGGTGATTGGATAGTTTCACTAAGAATTAGGTATTAAAAAATAGTGTGACAGTTTATTTTAACATCATATAATTATTATAAAAACATTTTTTTAATTATAAGAAACTATTACTTTTATTTTAAAAATCACAAATAGAAGTTTATATGATTTAGGTTATAACCACGTTAAAAGCGAGAATTTTTTTTTTGTTAACATTTTGTAGGTGAAATCGTTTTTAGTAAGTACGTAAAAATAAATAGAAACATGTCAATTCAGGCGTACAACCACCAATTTATATTTAACTACTAATCTTCAAGCATTAGAGAACATTCTAAGAAATAAATCAAGCATAATATCAATAAGTGTCGGCCTTCTAATCTCCAATAAAGAGAGATAAATTTGTATTACCAAATATCGCCGCCAAATTAACAACACTATTAATAAATCTATTATAGAAATAGCAATTACTAAAGATGTTGTCATGTAATAATAGGTTGTGTTTAATAATAATAATGTGTTTAATAAATGTTCTTCAATTTTATAAATCAATATAAAAGTTCATATATTTAAGTGTCTACACTCATTAATTTGAAGTTTTATATTTTTTTTAAAGTATTTGTTTTATATAATTTGATGATATCATACAATAATATTTAAAAAAAATATTTTTTTCTACAAGTTATTGTAATTTTAATTTTATACTTTACAATGAAATAGTTTTCAATGTATTTTAATAAATAAAAATTGAAATGTATATAAAATTATATACCACATATTTATAACATAATATTTACATTTTATCCGAATATCCAATTTTGTAAACGTATCATATTTATAGTGCATTGCTAATGGTTTATTAATTTTATTGAATTAATTATTCAACTGTCATTTGCATTATATAGACACATTATTAAGCAACTAACGCTCATAAAATACTTCTATAGCTATAGATTTTTGGTATTTTTTAATTGAGAAATTTACAACGTATGATATGTTTTTTTTA
The DNA here is from genome assembly GCA_036289425.1 of Rhopalosiphum nymphaeae. Taxonomy (NCBI): domain Eukaryota; kingdom Metazoa; phylum Arthropoda; class Insecta; order Hemiptera; family Aphididae; genus Rhopalosiphum; species Rhopalosiphum nymphaeae. The sequence goes on from JAZAQC010000004.1 coordinate 7,849,181, forward strand.
TTTAGAAAAACCTTCTTCACAAACGATTATTGTTTTTTTTATAATTAAAAAAAATAACAAAAGATACTTAAAATATTCAACAAATATATTATCATCATTTTCTTTACATAATATATTTTTCAAAATTATTGACTCTTTTTGAGTTATTTTAGTTTTTTTCTATAAATTGTATAAAATGTTATTCACTTGGTCAAAGTTCTTGTATGCTTAAAAAAAAAATTTCGCATACTTATTTCTAATATTCATATAAAAATTATAATAATGCATAAGAATAACTTTTTTTTTATGCATTTGAAGTTCAAATTTGAACAAAATTACGTATTTTAATAATGAATAACGAGGTTAATTATTTTATTATCAATCAAAACTACAATTTTTCATGGGAATTTAAAATTTCTCGTATATTATACCTATTATAATTATGAAATTTACTATACCAAAAGATATTTTTTATTTATTTGAAGAAATTATATATTATTCATATTATAAACTTATAATATACTTTTTACTTTTTACTCTTTCACTGTATTTACAAAAGGTTAATTCATTTTGAATTATATTAGTTGATAAAATATGGTAAACATATATATTATTATAATAATTAAATACCATATACCAATAATATAATAAATGAAATACTTTCAGAAAAAATGATATCAATCTACTGTAAGTAATACTAAAAGTAAAATAAATGACTTTAATAGCTATAGATGTTTAAAATACATATCATGAAATATACTTAGTGAAGTAGGCTGGCAGGTCGTCTCCGTTTTTCATATATAATTTATTTTATTTATTTATTGTAATGTGTTCGTTTTGTAAGCTCAAATATAGATTTATAGTACAAATAACGTATTACAGATAAGGTTAATATTACAAATTAAATATAAGAGATAGAAAATTAACATAGGTAATGAGCAAATTATATATCATACTGGTATATTATAGATTTGAATAATTTTGTCTTAAGTTTGATAGAGAATTAAAGAAGAAATAAAAGTTAGATAGATTTCCTAGTGATAAAAGTCTATCAAGTGGACTGTTATGATAATGATTTATCATTGAGTTCAAATTTAACACATCAATAATACAGTGACCCGCTCGATATCTAATGCACAACAAAGCGTTCCCATTTGTTTACCTTTTATTAATTTTAATGATATTATACGAGGAAAATACTAACTTTATCTACATTAAAATTTTAAATATTTAAAATAAATGTCATCAAACGTTCAATACTTCAGTTTTTTTCCTATATAAATTCAAAAAAAATATACAAAAATATAAAAATCTATTTACACTTTCTATAAATACGCCGGTGGTAGGCACGTGTTTGATTATTTATATTAAACACACACTAAAAATTAGTCGATATACCGTAAACAGTGAGTCAGTGAACACATTTAAAACTTTTTATTTTCATAAATAAACATCATAATATTGCATTATATATTAAAATATTATTTAGCTTCCTAAATAAAAATGTATACAACTTAACATCAATAATTTCAAAACTATCATGTAAGCTTTCATTGTATTGTAATCAATACATATTTTATTACATATATTATCGACTATGAAATACTATAGTTTAAGTTAATATAATAAAGTATATTCAAAATGTTGATGAGTAATTAAAAAAAATAAGTACTTTATTTAATAGGATAACTCGTATAAGTATAGATAGTACCTAACTTAAAAAAAATTACATAATAGTATTTCCTTGAATACGTATTTAAGTATAAACAAAGGCTATAAAACCTAATTGAAAAAATACCTAATACTATCCATAGTATTATTATGTAAATACAAAAATTTAATATAAGCTTATAAGACGTCAGTTGGAATAGTTTTGAATTTTTATTTGATTTGGAGTTGAATAATAAGTGATTTTATGGTATTTTCTAGGTGTTAGAATGTTTAGGCCTAATTTGAATACTATATTATGTAACAATGTTGATATCAAATACGCCGAAAACTGGTTTAAACTGAAAATGAAAACTTTGATTCGTTCATTTAATTTCAAAATCACCCATTTAACGACCAACAAATGTATAGTTAAAACTTTAAAAATTGTTTATAGCTGATTATGGAAATAGATACATATAATCTAAATCTAAATTAAAAATAATAGTTCACAAGGGAATTGTTGTTTGTTTGTCTTCCAATTGCGATCATGTAATAATAATAATATATTATCTATTCATTCATCGACTACATATAGTTATTACATCAGTATTGTTCTACGTAATATTATATTATTATGCATTATACGATTGTATACATACACCTAAACACGAATGTAAGGAACTTGCACCGGCACTTACCTATATACGTAGATCGGCAAACAGCGCCCATCTGCTTGAATTCGGTCGTTCAATTCGAGGTTACAGCCACCTGCAACAGTCTGACGTACATATTTTTTTAAACCCTTTGTAGAGTTGTTCATTGCACACGATTAGGTTTTTGGCGGCTACGGTTTAATTAGATAATTAAATAGGTGTTAGTGGTCCTACTATAGTTGGGATGTCCGTTTATAACTAAACTACTTTTGTCTGCCAAACGAGCAATATATAACAAAATCCCAGGAAGTGAAATTTAAACTGCTGCATTTAGGTCAATATCAGATTTTAAATATTTATTTTAAAATTTTTAAAAGATATAAAATCCTCGAGATAATTTTAAATATTTTATAAAGAAAAAATTCCAACAAAAAAATTACAGCCACGTTTTATTATGTCATAAAATACACAATTTAACTTCTTCGTTGCATTACCTGCAATATATCGTTTACTATTGTAAAAAAATAAGGTATGATGTTACCTCAAAATTCTTCTGCTCTTAACATTTTATGAAGTCTGGTGTTTATCTTTAACATTGATCTAGAAGACAACATTTTAATTTTGCGCAGTGAAATTTTGCTATATTGTTCGTTCAGCCGCTTTCAGTCTGTTTAGACCAATCACAACAAAATCAATACACAATTTCTGCATTATGAACAAAAAATTATATAAAATGGTTCATCAAAAATTTGCCGATTTGTGTGTATTAAAGCCCAACCAGATGGTTGAGAAAGTTTGTAAAGTAGGTACACATGTTATATGATGGAATGCAAATAAAATATTTAAAATAGACGGTCAAAATCGGTGCAATAATTTAATACAACAGCGATGTATCATTAATAATATTTTATTTTCATGTTATATTATTAATCGGTTGTCGTCAGATGGCGCCGTGTCCGTTGCAGAACGGAACTGCAACGCGTCGAGCACGTAATAATATTATATAGTAATAATAGATCATACTTGTACTGCACTACTGAGGCGACGGCGGGGCACTACAACAGCGGCGGTGGCGGTTCACCAGCAGTCACGTGTGACTCTTAAATTGCCGACCAGTCGGTGCGCCTCGCGACTGCTATCGTAACGTGTGCCGTTGTTTCGTTCTCCGTAATAGTCGATATAGAAGAACAAAACGATCCGGACAATACGAAATCAATGTTAATTAGTTACAGTAACGATTTTTATCTGCATACGTGTGCTTAAAATAATCGATCGTCTAGTAGTGAAATAAAAAAATTGTCGTTTCCGAAAGCCTGTTTATTCGCGTATTGCGGACGTCCGACTTGCAAAGATTGCGAGGATCCGAGTGCGCGGTGTTTAATAACAATAATAATATTGTCGGACGTCGCTCTTCATCCGTTAATCCGTCGGCACCGCTGGCAGAAAACACGGGCAAAGAGTGAGTGCTGTACATTATATTATTATTCATCATATCACAACCTATACAACTGGACTGAACTACGAAGTAACTAATATTATTACCTATCGTGTTTCACGAGGGTACACGGCTAATACGCATTTACTTAATATTGTAATAATTAATTTAAAAAGTATAACTGGACGAGCTACAGATTTTAACCCGTCGAGCCTTTGACGATTTCATGGTCAAAATAATTGCAATATGCGTGTTTACTGTTTTCACATCATAATCATATTAGTTAGAAAAATTCCCTTAATTGTGCATACTTCTTAATTCGACATCGAAAATAAAGTCAGTCGAATAGTACAACAACTAATACAAATAATATATTATGTGACACGTATAGTTCGTATTCAACGCCAAAGAGGGATGTGCTATACAGAGACTGAAGTCATTCCTTTATTAAAATAAAGAATAATATTCCGAAGATTAACGTTTGTCGTTTATAGAATGATTTATAGTTTGTACAAATGTGTTATACTTATAATAGTAGCCTCCGACAATACTCACAATACTTTATAAACAGTCGTGATTATCACTTTTTAATACTATTAAAAGTATTTCGTTGAAGTATTATGTACATTGTTTCATATAGGTGGTGCATTTAATCGGTCTACTTAGCTATCGCATCTTTTTCATTCCAGATCCTTCGCCGCCCCTGTTTGAGACGTACCTGTGCACAACCGATGATGCAAAACGTTTGTTTTAAATTCGGACATCGAAATTACCCGCGGGCGTGTGCAAGTGAGTTCCGTGGCGGGGACAGCACGGACTCTCATATAACGCGTGCCTGCGGGAAAAAATAATAAAAACTGGTCCAGTCCATATAACTATTTATTTACCTATTCGTTTTATTTATTATTTCACCGTGTAACATTATTGTATCGTCGCCATTATATCATTCCCTCATTTCTTTGTGCGAGGCCCCCTTAATATGTTTAGGTGACCAGTGACTACGTTATTATGATGCGGTGCGAGCAAAACGATATATTGCACAAAATGCAGTGTACCCCGAAGATTATTGATGGTTTTCAAAGGAAATGACACATTTAACAGTTTTTAGATTCTTTACAACACATCCCGATTACATAGCTTACACACATTACATCATAATACAATGCGTTATGTATTATATATAGGTACGGTTGGGATGATCTGATCGAAAATTTAGTGGCGGAAAGATTGAATTAATGTCATTGGTCGAACACATTTTTAATCAAAAAATATATAAAAGTTAAAAAAAAAATGTTAATTTAATGTTTAAGAAAAAATTAATATTTTAAATGTTGAGCTATTCTTCTTAATTCTTAAATATTCCAACAAATCATAACCTAAATCATCTATGTTAAGCCTTTGGTGCACTTATTTTAAGCGTATATTTATTTTATCTTGTATACTTCATCAACTATTATCATTTGAAATAATGTATGTTTGTCACTTTTACTTCGACCTAAAAACCCGTTCGACCATATCTTTTTCGGCTGAAAAATAATTTGATCACATTTTATCGATCACTAAACCTTCGAACAAATGGCTCGCACCAATAAGTAGATACATCATACATACATTTTATATTCATATCATATATTGCAGTCGGGGTAGTTGGACGTACTATAATATTATAGCATCTTTTGTTGTAATCTATAGGGAACTCTATGCTCTACTCAATTCGCTCGTCAACCTATAAACTTTTTTTTTTTGTAAGCTGAATGTTCATATTTCATTATAACATGTCTAAAAATGTATTTATTTCATTCACTATCTGCACCGTACAGTTATAAATCTTTTGATTCTCATGGATACGTATCATGTTCTGATAGCTTAACTTTTCCGTGCCCATAGTAGATGTTCATAGATCTCCCCTTTTCATTTTTAAAAGATAAAGCATTACAATATTGAAAATGTACTGTCATATCACGGATATATATAAGGGTTCAAGGGTTTTTTAATTTTTTTTTTTTTTTTGATAAAACTATCATTTTTTCATCTTGCAGATACATAAAGCCTCTTTTTATACAATTTGAAGTTTAAAAAAATAAGTCAATTATTAATTGTCATGATAATACAATTATTTTATGAAACTACGTGTCATTTTACAATTTTGTTTTCATATAATAGAGAGATATTTGGCCATCGATTCGAGAACGGTTGAAAAACAATGGATGGCGGGCACGAGCTGTTATAATGATTATAGAGCATAGTGTATGATATATTATGTTATTAAATATAAGGACGCCCTTGTACGTAAATTTAATATTATGAGTTATGAAGATTACCGCATTTGAAAAACATCTAAATTGTATTTTTTGTTAACCAAAGTATTGAGATAAAGAAAAATATGGACGATTTGATGAATTTATATTTTTAACAAATACACGCGAAAAAAAAATAATAGTGAAAGTTATTTTGGTTTTTTTTTTTTATAAAACTGTTGACTTAGTTTTGTTTTTCGAGGGTAGTTAAAAACGAAATTTGAGACTGCGCAATGCGAGCACATAATTTATGTGATATTATTATATTATAGTGTATACCTGTACAATGATAATACTATACACCAAACACCTGCCGGCACGCGCTTCTCCTAACCAGACTGATGTTACGTCGACAGTAATAAATAATAATAAATTATTATACATAATATAGGTAGCTAGTGTTTCTGGTGCCACAGTCAGCTGCTGTGGCCGCTATACGTCTCGCGTACAGGGTTCGCTCCGTCACTTCCGGTATTGCAGTCGTGCGTGCCACCGCTTTTTTTTTTTAAGGAAAAAAATTTTTTTCCAGTCGTCGCCCCTTCTTACTGCAATAGCAATAACATCGCGTTTTTTCTACGGTTTTTGGGTTTTTTTTTTTTGTTTTACCCTTCGCACACACGTTTCGCTGCGTACCCTTCCAACCGTAAACGCTTTCGAATATCAGCTAATACTATATACACAAAACCTATAGCATCAACCTGCAATGGCAATTATGCCCGACAAAAATATATAATATGACAATATATTTGTAAAGTAGTTTCCTGTTTGATTTTGACTTATCGAGTTCTTCTATTCATTGTTTTGTTTGAGTTTCGATGTAAGTACTTCTATTATGTCATCATCACTACTGTATACAAATCGTATAACACGTTGATTATGCCAACAATAAAGATCGCCTGAAATTCAGAAAGCTATTTTAACTTTTATGTAGTAATTTTTATGAGTATCTAATAATAATAAAAATAATGATAATATAAGCTCACTCATCGTCACTCATTCGTTTTTTCGACATTTCACCGTTTTATATTGTGTGATCCATAAATATAATTTTATCTGCACGTGCTCATTATGTTTATACAATTTTATCGTCACCCAACCTTCCGGCATATACCTAATATTATATTAACCTACTTTCCAAAATTTATATTTTAAAATAGTCTTGATTTAAGTATTTAAAATTCAACTCATAAAATTTGAATCATCTATTTCTATCGTTCAAACTAAATAAATAAACTAATATAAGTCACTACCTGTGAATAATAATAGTAAAAAAATAAAACTGAACGCGTTTTGCGGTTTTAGAGTTTTGAACGTCGATTGTCGTTATTTTCGGTGGTATTTCTGCATAAATAAGCATTATGTCTCATCTGGTTAATGATTTTACGTATTTTCTTATTTACATAGGTAGACATAATATAACAAGATTATGACTCGGAGTTGGACGTAATGACATCATGTCACAGGAATGATTTTGAAGTTTTTATATTCGTGGGTGGTTTTTATTATTATTTGTATAGAAGATATACGATAAAAATCTTTGAACAAGTAGCTTATTACGTCCCACTATATTATAACTTATATATTGTACATTAATTGTGATGTTTTGTTTTTTTTCGAGTCATATATGACCTTACATACTTCAAAACACTATACGCCATGCATAATTTAATGTAAGACATAGGTAATACTCTAGACAATGAAGTAAAAAGATTAAATTTGTATTGTAGAGGCCACGAGAAGAATCGTACCATTTAATGTATTTTAAAATATACATTCGTTAAGTATTTCGTTTTTATAAAGCACGCATATATGAGCTAAAAAAAACGTGCCTAATCCGCGTTTTTTGAATTTGTATTTTGTATCTGTACTTTTTGTAGTTTTATTATATTGTTGGTCTCGCTACATTATTTTACTAATTGTAATTGTACTACAATTATTTTGTAAAAGATTCCTTGAAATGTTAGTTTGCTCTGTATTTTAAAATTAAAAAAAAAATGTTTTCGTTACCCACATTAAAAACATTAATTTTTATATCCTCGATTTGTAATACAATATGACGAAACTATGACAAGCCTTCGAAATAGTTTTATAAATATAAACCATGCCCATGTACTGCTTAGATAATAAACTATAATGTAGTTGTTTTAAAAAAAAAAAAGGGAATGTGATGTATATATCGTGTCAATACATAAGATATATATATGTGTGTGTGTGTGTGTGTGTGTGTGTGTGTGTGTGTGTGTGTGTGTGTGTGTGTGTGTGTGTGTGTGTGTGTGTGTGTGTGTGTGAGTGTTTGTGTGTATGTATAAGAGAGTAATATGTGACATTTCAATAATATAAATATAATAGTCAAGCAGATTTTTTCTTTTTTTTTTTTTTTTTGTCAAGCCTTGAATTTATTTTAGTTTTTTGTATTAGATACTTATTGGTTATTACTTATTATCATTAAAGATTAGAAACAGTAATCTGAATTTCAAAGTCAAACTCGATTTTAAACACATTTTTCTTAACCAAAAAAAACGACTATAACACACGTAATATGTTTTTTGCCTCATAGATGAAAATATCACAATAGGTTTCATTTTTCAATCATTAGTCATCGGTGGGCATAGTTAATGAATAGTCTGAATGCGATCGAGAGATAAATTATGAGCACCTCCTTTCTTTATATTGTATAGCAATTAATTTAATTCATTCAATTCGGAGGAGAGGAGTTTGTTCATTTGCAATTAGTTCATATATCGGCTGACCTTTGCTGCAGCAGCGTTAAATTCAAATATGTTTCACGTTGTTATACTACTACTAGACTAAATATGGAATACATTTCACTTTGCATATTTTTACACGTTGCAGGCAGCACTGCTGGTACCCGCTAATGTATTGCGTTTATAATGGATCGTAAATTATCAACAGGTTCATGTGTTTCAGCGGGCACACAAATAATAACATGCCGTATGGGTGCCTCTATATACATACATATAATATACATATAGGTATCTAAACAAAAATATATATACTTGTGTTATTACTTGAACATTATGTTTATTTATACGTCTGTTTCTTATACGTAGTATATTTATTATATTATAATATGCGTTTCATGTTATAGCATCGATTATGTATTTATTCATTTCTATTAGTCTTCTCGGAATTAGAAAAATTCTAAAAAAAAAAAACACTAAAAATATACTTAGATGATTTTTACACTTTTGACGCTGATTATTCTAACATTAAAAAGGTAAAATAATTATTAATAAATAATCGTTTGATTGAAAAATATAATTGTTTACGTATTATTGTTGTTGGGTTATAATATGAAAAACAAAAAAGTAATATGTTTTACACGTTTTACACGTGTCGTTAAAATGAATTTATACCTACTTTTTTCGGTGATAAATTTAACAAGTCAAAAGGAATACCACGCAAATACGACAATAAATTCCAATATTTAAATTCTTAATTAGATTAATTAAACGTACCTCATATTAAATATTTTTTTTTTATAAAGTCATCATAGTCGGAATATATATTTTTGTCGCACACTTGCATGCCGTCCAAATGTACAATGTTGTTATTAATTATTATTATTATTATTTTTTTTTTGTTATATATTTAAGCGTTTCACAAAAATACGTTGCACTATGTATAAAATACCTACACTTAATTTGTTAAATGTTTTTATTTTTATATCGAATTTATTTTCTACAGCTGCATAATTCGCTAACAATCTACATAGCTATAAAATATAACACTATAACCACTGATGATTTGTTTATGATGTGTTAATAAAACATTGGGCATTGAGCAGTGAGCGTTTAAAATGCGGGTGTGTGTTGTATAAGTATAATATGTTGTGATCTGCTTGTTACGTAAAAGTGGTCCATATATAAAATATTATAATATATATATTTTTTTTTAAATCACTGACGATATGTTTTCTTAATTGGTTTTCATATGTTATACATATTCCCGTTATTCGTTCTAGTATAATTTATTCATTTAATTCCTCACATATTATATTTATCAATACATAAATATCTAATACTCATAATATCATTCGTTAATAATTAGTACCTATAACATTTTCCCGTCGATTTACAATATCCACTTATTTTACAGTATTTAAATATTAAATTATTTTGGTCACATTGCATTTTTACAATGATTTTCGTCACGATAACTATTGCCGTCGTGCACGGTACACGCATTGCATTCAAAACTGTACTTAATGTGTTTAATGTTGGAATACTTGTACTTAAACAAATCGCTATATCTTAATCAATAGGCAAGTACAATGTTATAACGGAATCTTCTAATTGAATATAAACAACACTAATACAACCGTTATCGATTGCTTCTATCTAGGGCTAGGTTCTATCTAAGGTTATGTTTTATAGCTGCTCGGGTTTGTCAAACTAGCTCGTACAGCGTATAGTTCATTACTGCAGTAGACACTCTCAATAAAATAAAACTGTTTTCGATTCTGTAGTGTACACCGTTGTTTTGTTAACAATCCGCCGGGCACCAATGTCAAATCAAATTTGAAGGTTTTAGTAACGGTTTCGTAGAGTTATACCGCCGCAGTGCTATAAGAAAAAAATGTCCCATAGTTGATTTCCAATTACTCTTTTTTATTATTATTATTAATTTGCAGTAATGCGTTACTAATTTTTTCAACTTATCGTCGCTTTTGTTATACGGTAAAACCGCTTTATTAATCTTTTACGAATTGATATTTTCTGCCAATTTATCTAATTTTTTACTCTTCCTTTGTTTTCCTATAAATGCAATTTTAGCATTGTCTCACTTCCATTATTGAATCTTACACTAAACTATAGGTATATAGCAAGCACAGCCATCTATTTCGATACTATTACCTTCGAAAAACGTACAATTCCTTCTATTCCTTTGAAACCTTCAAATTATCATATTTATTATTCTTGGTAATGGACATACTAGGTAAGTTACCTGGGTGGTACCTATTTATACTGTACATAAAATTGGGCCTAATCAAAATCTATGACCAATATGAGCCCTACGCATTCCCTTAGTTCAACACTGCATGTATAAACAAAAACAGACTGCTGAATTATTCGCATAATATTCATGTAGTTCACCTACTTTTTCATAAATTTAATAAGAATGTGTAAGTAACTGATGACGTGTTGTGTTTTTCCAGGAATGAAAATGAGATGAGTGTAGACGAGCATGGCGGGTGTTGGGACAGTTGCGTACGGCTTATGTGCCACAACCACTCGTCGTCGCAGCCGTCAAACAACCGACATCCCTACTCTGCCCGCCACCTCTACGCCAACGGCAACAAAAACGGCTTAAACGGACACATCAAAGGTGAGTGTCAAAGAACGCATTGTACTCTGTAATTTGCATATAATTATATTCATATACACGATAGTTTTATTCCATGTATAACACATTACAGGAAAAATTTGTTAGGATGACCAGGTTTAATCACATTTACCTTTAAGGTTCTAATACAATTTAGCTCCGGAGTGGAAGTGAAGACCCTTTGCATTTCCGGGCATTCTAAACACGGTTTTCTGGTGTGTAGGAAGGTTTACCTGCTTTAGTAGTTAGATCGAACAAAACCATCGTCTTGCCGACCACATTGTACCTATAAGGCTATAATATAGTTACGACGTTTTTAATACAGTGTGTATACTATATACACATAGTGTATAACAAACGTAAGTGCAGAACACGACGCGCGTATGTTGGTGAGCGCGTTGCAGGTGCGTTTCATCTCGGTGACCCCTTTGTGCACGCACGCGCTCACGGTTGATCTCGCCTAAAAATACAATAGTATGCGTATTTTATATTATAGGTATATTATAATATTTATCGTATATATATATATATAGTAATACCGTATGATGATATTATTAATGACCGGTTACGGCGATTTATGATTTACGGAGAGAGAGAGAGAAAGCGAGTGTGTGAGAGAGAGAACTATACAGAGAATTTTGCGCTGGTCCACGGGCGGCCTCTAAAATCGTAAAACAAAATTGTGGGCCAGCGCCTGTTTTATGTGTACGACACAACATTAAGCCGATGTGTTTATCACGATTGCGCGGGCGCTTCTCCACATTTATTATTATATTATTATTATGATACGGCGTGCCTAAATCCTCCGGGTATATACCGTTCCTGCGGTTCGACCAGTACTACACACACTCGATTCGCGCATAAATATATTATATTATGTGTAGTGTATCTGCCCGTCAGCGATTATTTCATATTACGATCGTGTATTTTCTATTTTTCCGCGCCATCTTCCAGGTCTGCGCGGCTACTCCTCCGCAATGTCACGACTTCCTCGGACTCGTCGTGGTTTGAATTTTTCATTATTATTTATTTTCTTACTATTCATGAATGGATGTCCCGAGGACGACCTTATAATTACTACGTATATTATAATACTATTACGACGACGACGACGTATAGTCTGATGAATCGTTATCGAACCACGTCCGGTATGCAAATAGTCGTCTACACCACCGCAATTCTTCAGGTAACGGTGAAATCTCGAAAATTAAACCTAATCTGTAGTGCAGGCGTGCAGCGTCAGTAAAAATTGGATTCTGCAGAATATTACATCTGCATTTTAGAGAAAAATATGATGCGTGACTTCAAAATTGTAATCAGAAAGTAATCATAATATTATTATGACCATCGTATTCTCGCATTTCCACTGCACTTTTGCAGTAGCATAATATTGTGTTGGCCGTCACGTGATGTAAAATTATGAAATGGAACTATGATGATAGCTGAGCGGTGACCGATTATGTAAATAGCATCGTGGGGGCTGACCTGGACCGCGTGCAATTATATAGGTAAAAAAAGTCAACTGAACATTTTTTTCTTTTTTATTATTACATAATTTTAAGTCATTGCACAAATGTTCAGAAAACCACTGTTCGGTGATAAAAAAAAAAAATACTCCAGCCGTATTATCGTTTATAATAATATATACAATATTATAGCGCTGCAGTAAAATACTAAAATACCTACTGCAGTTCGTATACACTATGAATTGCACGGCAATAAAGTATCTCCACACCTATAATTTACACTATATATACATATCACACCGGCGAGCCGGGTCGCGTTAATATAACTTTTCGACCGCGAGACCAGAGGTGGAAGACGAGCATGACGCTGCAGCAGTGTTTAAATATTATAATAGTCCCAGTCGATCTGCGCTGTTGTGGGCACCAAACCTTTCATGATGTACACACACTTGCTGCTTCGGCTACCGCGGAGATAATACGGCGGCGTCGTCGTCGTTTTCGTATCTTAATCGAAATCGGTTCCGTTCGAAAATCGTAATCGGCTCGCATCGCCGCCGTACGAGTTACACGACGCTATTGCTGCAACAACAACCGATACCGACCCGGGCAGGCTGTAATATTATTACTATGCTGCTACGCTGTGATATTAAATTAAAATTATGTCGAGTAGAAGACGACCACCCGCACACAATGCCGATACTATTAATTACGGCCGCGTGACCTACGTATTCAAATGGGTGCAGAGTCGGGCGAGGTACCACATAACTACAGAATTCGGGCGCGAGTACACAATATTATATAAGATATTTGTACAATATAAATAATAATATAATGTGGTATGGTACATTTTGTACACGACTGTTACCTATAAGGACACCGGCCGAGAGTGACTGTGGCCGAGTTCAATAAGCGAATTGCGGGCGTTATAGTAATATACGTTTCGGCGTGCATATTTTATAATGCAAAAAACCAGAGCCTGAAATCGTTTGCGTGTGCGCATAATGTATGTTTTATGTAATTTACATGGAATTGGAACAGTTTTGATTAAAAATCTGTACGTTTCATAACGTCTCGAATGTAAATTCTAATAATAACGTTTATGTTTACATCATTTTGCATTATATTATTAAATTATAAAAACGTGTTAACTGTATATTTGTGCATTATGACATAAAAAGTAGCGTGTGCTATATATATATATATAAAAATAGTTAAAACCACTATGAAAATACACTATGAGGTAAATTATAATACAATTATTATGCTCCGCAATAATCACTGCAGAAATTGTCAATGTGAAAATACGATTTGCATGGTTTATAATTTTGTTTGCATACAAATCTGAATTTTAATAAAAATGTATATTAGTAATGATTGTAGTACCTACGTCACTCAAACAATACACTATTCATATTTTATACGTAACGTGTACACACGCGGACGTACGAATAATCGTACAGACGTGTAGGCGTTGAAATTAATATAAATGCAAATACATCCACTCTTGGTAACACGGGGTTTGCGGGGGTGGTCCAGGACTTGTTAAAAATATTGAAATAATGAAAAAATGAATGCATAATTATTATTGATAATGTGTTGTTTTTTTGTAAATAGTTTACAATTAAGTGGTGTTATCTTATTTAATTAATATGTAATGCATTTATATCAATTATATTCTCTAAACAACAGAATAATAAACGTAGGTATTCGCTGAAATTTCAAATTATTCATTGGCTTTACCATTTTAATCTTAGTATTTTTCGCCCTTTTTAAGAATTCAAGGCAAGTTTACATTTTCTGCGAGTGATAATGTTGTACATTTTCTTTGTTATTCCATAATAACGCGTTTTGTGGCATACGTTATTAAACTAACAGGCAGAAGAGAATTAAAACTGAACTCTAATTATTGTTAACGGTCAGAGTCTTACGAATCAGTTAACAATCGAGTTATTATAGCGAAAAATAACCGCGGTGATAAATAATCTTTTTAGTATTATTTTTGGACAAGAAAATTCAAGTTATTGAAAACTTGAGCAATTAATTTACGAATTAACAAGATTATATTTTGAACATTAAATGTTATGACGTTCGAAAAAGGGGATTTTCTTGATTCGAAATATCCAGATTTTCTTGATTTGAAATATCCAGAATTTCAAGTTAACGAATTCGTGTTTTCGAAGTCCTTCGAGAGTCGGCTGTCTACAATAATTAGAGCCTGTTTCGGCAAGATACAAAAAATTTTCATACGCATTTTCTTCGAGACGGCGCGTCGTCATCAACGTCGTCGCTGCGCGATCAAACGGTAAACGCGCCGCTTTCGGTTCAATTACCTATTAGACAACTACGACTACGAAGACGACGGCGAGTAAGTATATTTCTCCATACACACAATATAATATGTGTGTACGAGCGCATTGATGAAAACGTGCGTTCAATTAATTAGCCCCGTTTACCTCAGAATGTGCCGGGGAGTGCTGATGCTGCTGCGGTATTCATTTTGTATACATTTTCATTCCATCTCTCTCCGTCTCTCTTTTATTTCTGCTCGACGTCCGTTTTTTTTCTCTTATTTGTTTACCGAGAATCGGCGCTCGCTGACCAAAGCTCGACGGCCGCAGAAGAATCCGCTCTTCATTAGCGGCGGCGACGGCTTTTACACGCCGCCGCGTGTTATATTATTATATATAATCAGCCGACGCGGTGGCGAATGACGCCGCATCCGAAGCTATTATTTTTTTTTTCTATTTGCTCCTTCTTAAATTTCCATTTATATTTTTTTGCGCCCGAGTTATGTATAAATCGCACGACTAACAACAATATTATTATCGAGAGCAACGCACTTGTCCAAACATCATATTATTATTAATATTTATCTCGCGACCGTATGCATAATAATAACATGTAATGCGTGTGCACCGTCGAGCTCGCGCACGCATACGTTAAGCCGTCTAATTTTGCGGTGATTTTAATTACGACCGCCGTGTCCGTTAATCGGCAATAACCCGGGAATCCGGTCCCGGCGTCGACCAAACTGGATTATTATTACCGGCCGTCATCCGCAATGTTATGTCGGAGCGCTGCGTGCAACGACTTTAATATAATAATGTATAATATTAAACATTATAAATTATCACACATATTATATAACTGATAACCGAGGGACGATACTATGATATATACGGTCATGGTTTACGACGATGACGATTATTATGGTTTTTAGCGTCTACACTACGACGAGTCATGTGTTTTCCACCAGCCGCTCGGATGCGTTTTAAATAATATTATGCCGTGCAACTGGTGTGCGTGATAGTATCAATTTCGATTGATTTTAGATGCTCCCAAAGTCACTCCGACCTGCATAAAATGTTAGGTGTAGTACAAGTATAATGCAATTGTTTTTAATCTATAACTAAAAGTTCTTGTGCTACTAGACCGGTTTCACAATTTCCAGATGAACGCAGAATCATTTTTTTTATCTATACCTATCCGACCGTAGACGAGAGATCCGAATCTATTGTAAAAAATTTTTATTGTTTTTTTTTCTTTTACTTACCGACAAGTTTTCCATGTCACAAAAATACAATAAAAATATTATACTATTGAACTATATTGCAATAATAACATTATAATAATATATGATTAGCGGAGATGACTACATTGACATATTATTTTATTATCCAACCATCGCATATAAATAGATTTTTAAAGTGTATTTTTTTAACTAGCCTAGAAAAATATATTATAATTATTACAGTACTAACTTTTGCTGCTTTTTATGTAAGTTAAGTCATGGATATACAATATTTGATGATAATTGACCATAACTTTATGTCTATAATATTGTTATGCGGTATTCTACATCGAGTATAGAATTAGAATATTTTTTTTATGAATTATTGTTGATTCTATTTATTTCATCCTAATATTTTTAATTGTCTTGTTTTTTACATTTACGACACGCATATTGCAATCAATGGTTAAAACTAGTAATGCTCATTTGCTTATTTCTTTTCTTTTTTTCATCACAGAAATTCTTAGAACTCTTTCTAGAACGTTTTCTATTGTTTTTGCTCAAGAGTGTTGTTGAAATATTTGTGTAAATATTGTCTTTACATGACGTCGTTACTATCAATATATATATATATATATAACATTGTATATAGCGTTATACTTTTATATTTCTATTGCAGTGATTAACTATAGTTCATTACCTACTTTATTTTATGAAACCCTGACACCTCTGAATTGATCTCGAATCGTTTCTTAAACACATTGTTATGGTCTATTGATAAACAATAGAGTTTTTTTTTCCTTTTCTGAACGTCCGCCGACGATCCAATCGAAAGTTTGTCCTACCGCGATGACCTTGGGTAGGAAAAAAAATCACAAAGAGTGAAAGCCCACCGTCACCCACACGCGGTCCCAGTTCATTCGTTCACATCGTGTTGTTTAGTCTGAGAGGGCGGCCAGGGTTATTTGATGAGCGGTTTTTTATGCGCAATTCTGCATTAGTCGCATTGTTATTATTCCTGCTTAACCTCATCAACATTGGGCATGATCTCACCTCTCATACACACACATTTGCACATAATATATACATACACACATCCGTGTGTATTATTAGTTAGAATATACGCAGACACCGGGTCTGTATTATTATTACGTATAATATATATAGTATAGATACGCAGTGGGCGCGGGCTGTCCATCACATGTCTAAGGACTGGATAACGTGGACGATTGGCGCTACCCCGTAGTATGTATAATATAATTATAATGTATTATAATATTATGTACACGTACAATAATAACTACCCGTGTCGGATAATATGTAATATACCTCGGTAGTGAAGTCTACGATGTGTTTCCGTGCGATTCAATATGCAAAAAAACATTTATTTTATACGTAATCGCTTCTGCTCGCGCGCAGAGGAACATTTTTTTAGCACAGACGATTCACCGTATTGTTCGTATTATACAATGCACATAATATATATATATATATATATATATATATATATATATATATATATATACTACGTGCATTGTATATGCAGGAACACGAGGAATTCGTCAAACGATTATCACATCACTCCTACGTGCAGTTTTGTCGAGCAGTTACACCATTGTACTGCATAAGAATCGTTTCCTCACGCCCACAGTGACTTGATTGAATGTGACGTTTATTATGATCATCCCGAACGAGGTGCAAACTCGATTAAACAATCGTCCCGACCGGTTTCCTTTTGAGATTCATGGCTTGAAAACTCATTATACTAAACACATACATATATCTTTATTTAATGCATTTTTTCGTAGTTTATAAATTACATTTTATCGTTGCAAACGTTAATTCCAGAATCCAGCAGAGAACGTGTATGAAATCGTTAAAAAGTATAATTATTGTAAGTGCGTTAGATTTCCATTGGTCTATCATTGATTTACCATTGATAACTCAATTTATTTGACTTGTAACAACTTAAATACATAAAAAGTATAACATATAAATTTATATACCTTTTGGGTACCTATACTAAAACGAGTATAGCAGCAGTTAATGGTCGATATATTATTTAGTGTATCTATATTACATTTCTACTGTATACTCTAATTTATTTTATGAGTTTACATTTTTACGAACAAAGTTACTTAATGCTTTATAATGTTTATACATAATATATAAATAGGCATCGTTGAATGATCTGGAAATTACAGCAGGATATATTTATTGATAAAATATTATTATTATTATTTATTTTTATTATTTTTATTAAAATAGCACTTCTAGGAACAATACTTCAAAAGTGTCATGTATATTCTTTTTTAATTGGAATGTTAATGTCCTACTTCAATCAGATGGTACTTAATTATAAAAGCCTTTTACTTAATTATATAGTCTGTGAATTATAAATCATTTTTTGTAACATTTGTGGACCAACAAAAATCCTACAACCATATGAATAGCATATTCTCATTTCTTCTTTTTTATTTTTTTTTAAATAAAACTTATGTTATCTAGACTTTGGCACATCGGGTCACATGTTTAGTATTTACAATTGGTTAACTTTTAAACATTCTTATCCAAAATTCTAATATTCGTTAGTACTTTAGTTTCCTTTACTAAACAATTTATGTAATTTTAAACAGCCAAAATAGAGATTATAAGCGAATTCTGATTAATAATTAATGCTTAATTATTGTTTTGTCGTATCAATCTAAACATTAATTACAGTAATTTTACTGTTTACGTAATATTGACAGTGGCTTAAAAACTGGATAAGAATTTAAAACGTTAAATATATAATTGATTATAATATAAATTCATATACACGAGTACATGAATCCTATCAAACTAACTTTGATATATAGTGACGGAACTATGTATTTTGCGGCCCTGAGCAATATTTTTAGTGGGGCACTTGATGATTATGGAACTAGATGGTAAATACTTAATAATAATTATAAAATAAGTAGAGATAGGGCCCCCTGACCACAGAGTGCCCCCCCCTAGCGCTGTCACTGTTGACATAGTATAGTTTTATTCATCAACACAGTAAATTCATTATATAAACAAAAAAGAACACAATTATCATTAAAATATATGTTAGAATGAATAATATCCTATTGTGGCAAACGTGTATAAATGTGATTCAATTTAGAATACGTTGAAATAAATTATTTTTTATGCATAAATATTATAGTTGCTTATGAGTATAGTTATAATTAATAATAAGCTATTTACATCTATAAGCATAGTAAGTTTAGACTTTTACTATAATACTTAAAAATATTTTGTATAAAATATATTATGTTAAAGATCATTACTCGTTTTCACATTATTTTTTTATTTATACGTACAGTAAGTATATCATGTAAATTAATTCCTTTTAAACAGCTTTAAAACTCTAAAATAAATATATAAGTGGCTGTGATGCACAACACTACTCCAGAATTTGACTACCAGTTATTCCTGACTTAGTGCATATTATTTATGTAGGTACCTATAACATTTAAAATAAGTACATAATATCTTACACATAGTGATTTATAATGAAAGTTCATTTCTTGATTTATGCTTTGTGCTTTTAATTATACATTTGCTTAACTTCTGACTTCCAAAACGTTTAAGTAGGTAAGTAAACTAAAATATTATTATTTAGATTTTTATTCCATGAAGTAACAATACAATTTATATATATACTTTTAATAAAAACCCATTCTCTTTTACTTTAAATTGTTAAGGCAATGATTTTTTTAAGATCAGATGAGAATATGAGACAATATATTTTTCTCAAAAAATGTTTACTATTTATAAAACGCCGTTACATTGATATATTTATTACTAGAATTTTCAATTGATCGTTTCAATTTAAAGACTATTAAAACCTATCATCGGTGCGTATAATTTCGCAGAATAACGCAGAAACTACTCGTTCAAATGTCGCCCGTATACACGGATTTCGTCGTTATATGCGTATGTCGAATAATGATATACGCTCTTATAGGTGTACGCTGAGAATAGTAATGTGCGCGCGACTTTGTGTGCGCTTGTGTGTATTTTCCGATTCTCAACCTAAATCCAAAAACAATTACCTTTGGGTTTATTTAGTCTCACGAGCCACATTAACACGCGATTATGCGTACCTACGACTTAACGAGGTTGCGAGTAGATATATACATAATATATATAAGCGACGCCGATCGAACGCGCGCGCGCGCGAGCTCATTGCGCAATCGCCGCGCATAATAATATATAATAATGTATAAAAAAAATATATACGCACGGCCGTATATTATGCGTGTGGCGTGCCCCGATCGCAATAACGTCCGATACGATCGCGCGAGTTGTGTTACCGCACCGTTCGCTGTATTATTATTATTATTAAACATTTATACCGCGTATGTGCGCGAGTTTTTTGTGTCGTTGATTAAAAAAACGGCCGCATATGGGCGATATATTATTATCCGCAACGACAAGCCCCGGAGATATATCGTCGTCAGATTACTGTAACATCGGCGTAGGCACCCTGTGATAAAATCGCGTATATTGTATATATATATATATGTTCGTATCGCATCGGTCTCGCGGTTCAGTGAGGAGGTTATGTCGTAAGTCTGTATAGCATACGGCTTACAATAATAATATTTGTACATCGTATAATATTTTGATAAGTCATAATAATATTATGTAAGATAATAATATTATATGTTGCGCCGCACGAGCATTGTCGAGTGGACATCGGCCCCGGCGAAGAGCAGGAGGAGGAGATCAGAAATAGAAACCGACCGACAGACGAACGGAGCGTCGACCGAGTACGCGAACGGGGACGAATCACTACCATGCGGTACTACAACACTATAATTATATATATACGACTGCTATTTTATAATACTCGATAGGCTTGAAAATATTATTGCAGTAAACTGTATTATATTATTTATTTGTTTATATAGTATTTGTCATAATATTGTTGACGTTTAATACGTATAAAAATAAAAATAAAAATTTGAAATTACATTGAATCTAATTTACGTTTGAAAACACTTGGTCGATTTGTATGGTACGCGGGCATTAAAAATATATATATGTCAATTTTAAACTGGCAATGGTATGGATTAGCCAATTATATACCTACTTTTATAACATTTTTCTATTATATACTTTATTAGAATCGGTTCAAAGAGTTCAAATGACTCACAATCATATTTTTCTCCTGTCATTATATATATATATATATATTTAATATATTAGAAATAATTTACACATTTTTATTATATTCTGAAATTATACGGTGAATTAAATAAATCATTTCCGAACGTCTGACAGCGTGGTGTTCATCTGTAAAAAAATTTTGTTTTCTTACTATACCAAATATATTTGAGATGAAAAACTGATATAATAATGGTGACTGATAAAAAAATTATATTTATGGCACTAAATCAGGTCTCTAAAAAAAACGTTGAAAAACCTGAAACACCACGTATATTATAGTATAGGTATTTAATTTTTGAAATATTTTATTTCTACGTGGCACGTACATTTTAATTGGAATATTGGAATACGATATTTATTTTAATAAACGTGTACTACGCGTGGTTTAATTTTAAAAGTAACTATGTCTTCAATATTTGGCGACCAACGCCCCGAATTTGGGTTTAAATCGATTATTTAAGAAAATATATAATTTATATATATATATATATATTATACTCGCTATTCCACTATAGTTAAATATGTATTGCATTTAGTATATACTTATTTATATATGTATTATTAATATGATGTTTTGAAATTTGAAAGTACGTTGAACTTTGAAACCGACATTATCATAATATTATTATTATTTATATAAATATGATTTGAGGTGCAATATTTTTGATATCAATTTCGCAAATTTCGATAATAATTTACTCATGCGTATTATATATACGTAATATACTGCACATATAAAATATAATATTATATTACATTTTAATATACGCGAAATGATTTCGATATAAAATGACTACATCTGCAGCAACAGCCCGTATAGTAGTGCCCCGCGGTGGTCTTTTACCGAACGTGATCTTTTGACATTTATCCCGATCGTATGATATATATATATACACAGTGACGGCCGCCGTAGTGTAGAATCCTAAGAGCACGAGCAACAGCAGCAGCCCTCGAGCAAGTAGTTTTTTGGTATGTAGAAACCACCGCTGATATTTATATACTTAACATATAATATATAATAAATATAAATGTTAGTACGCGGGCCAATTCCGTTATTAATTCACGGCAGCCTTGGGATAATATCACGAATCATTAACACGTCTGAGATTACGATAATAATATTATTATAATAACAACACGTCACTGTTTAGCAGTTACTATTTTTATTAATAATTACACCGTCCACTGCCATATTGATTTTATAGTTTTTCAGTAATTCGGTGGCATATTTGAAAGGATAGATTTTCCCCTCACAATTGGCAGTTGGATCTCAATTGTATATTATTCATTTATAATATTGTATCCATATTCAATTTATAACATGATCTATATAATAGTACAAGTTACAACTGTTAAATTGTTTTTTTGTTACAGAAAAAAAAAAATAATATATCTAATAGATAAAACAGTGGATGGTAATATTATTATAGTTGAATATTATACTTCAATAATAGTGCAATTTTAATTTATAAGCTGCAAAAACAATTTTTTTTAAAGATCTGTAAGTACTAAGTAGGTAATTACCATTACATTATCGTATAAACATTAAAATTGATATTATTACTACAAAAAGTATCACTACACTTTTTTAAAATCCATTTTCCCCACACTCACATATTTTTCGTACCACATGTAGCCTAAAAACTAACAAATTATAACATTTCTTATTACAATTCGTAGATAGCTAGTTTTTTATTGTAATTTTTATAGTCATCTGTCTCAGACCATAGTGCTCGTCTCAAGAAGAATGCCTTCCCACCGAGCGCTTTTTATGGATAAAAAATATATTGTAATGTACCTCCAGCAGTCAGCCTGCATAATAATACCTGTGCCGAGCCATCTCCAAAAATTTAATAACCACCGTCCACCGCGGCCAGTACACACTTATATACCTATAAAAAATATATATAGGTATGTTTACGTATTATATAATATGCGTATATTATAGCGGAGGCTGCCGACGTTATAGTAATATTATGGTGTGCGTGCGCCGACCGCGGATTACAAATAAATAATAATAAATCGAGTTCGATTTAGACTGCACAATCTCTGGAGAACCGGACACGCCGCTAGTACGGCCCGTCAGGTTGTATTAAATTTGAAAACCACCGGTGATCGCAATCGATGCGGCGCGTTTCTAGTCCGGTACAGATTAAATAATAATAATAATAATATTCCGGTCCGTCCCCTCGTCATGGAACTGTTTCGTTTGTACGTCTATCCACGTGGATTATCGATGTACAGGTTAATATCGTATACAGTCGTCACTCATCATTCTTTCTTAATCGAAAAATGTTGAATTAAAAATATTTCAAAATTCAATGGGCAATCGAATACATTATGGATAGAAAAATAACATGTAAATTTAGAATATCTCAAGTTTGTTTGATATATTTAACTTCTATTACTCCTAATAATATAAACTGATCAACATTTTTCCGTCCATTATGCGCTACCTTTATTGGTACACTTCACGTATGTATCGACTAGGTAGGTACTTGGTACCCAGCTACAGCAATTTAAATAATTGTGGACACTATATGATTTATTTGATAGCATGAAAATTGTATTAATAAGTATTAATAACTGTTATTCAAAATAAATATCTAATAGGTATAATATATGTATTACTTTATATTATATTGATTTACTATCGAATATCAATGTTTGATTTAAAAAAATATTGCCGATTCGGTTATATTTCATAAAAGAGTAGTTTGAGTGGATTCGTAGTGTTCAAAAAGACGTTTAATATCTTACGCAAAGTAATACGTTAATGAGTCCAGGTGTTTTATTTGTATACTGAGTTTTTATTTAGTTTAAAATTGAAAAAAAACGAATAGATTACAATTATTAAAAAATAATAATATTCATTTAGGTAATTATTATAAAATTTAAAATTTACATTTCAGTCGCTAGTTTTCTTTTTTTATACTTTCTTATTTCTTTTATATAACTTTATCAAATCATAATTCATAAATTTGATAATTTACAACACATTTGTTGTTTACTATACTAACATAATAACTATGTATTTTATTTACGTCTTTACCAATTAATCTACAGATAAATCATTTTTTTCTAATTGACAAATATGGTATTTGGAGTCAGTAATTTTTTATGACCCCCGTCAGATTTTGTTGGCTCCGTCAAATAGGATACTAAATAAGTAACGAAAGTTGATCTGCGTTTGACTTGAAATATAATTTCAACACTAGATTGGATCAACTTTATTACGATAGACGCTCAATTTATGTATAATATTTAACAAAGTATACCACCACAACCAATGTATACTTCACAACTCATAAGAACAGTTGTGGAAAAAAATCAGTCGTTCGAGATGTTATCGTATTATATACTTATAATGACTAATATAAACACTTATAAATAGCTGCAGTTTCGCTGTAATATATATTTTTTTTATCGATTTATTATTATTATTATTATTTTAATAACACTCCAACACTACAATTCCAGTCGAACGTGATGCTACACTAGCTAATTGCTATTTTTCTCAACTACCCCGGGTCCAGATGTACGTCTGGTGGCTAATATAATATATTATACGTTTCTTTTTCCACGCCCGAGATCTTTCATCCCTCCCTCTCTCGCAAAAAAAAAAATTATAATAACATAGATATTTAATCTAAGATTGGAACTTTAAGTATTTTCATATTATATTATGTAAGAAATATATTTGATTTTATTCCAAATATAAATAATGTATATTTACTAAGCTTTTTTATAAATACATATAAATTGATTAATTAATAATACATTCCATCATTTCTTCATCAACTCTCCTTTTTTTCGGTCTTGTATGTTATATAATTATATAAGTTTTAGTATATTTTCTACTCTCTTTAATTTCGTAACTAGTGTATTAATAATAAAATTACAAATTATATTATATTTATGAACATTGTGGAAACTAAAGTGTTTTTAAAGTCTGAAAACCTTGAATTTAAAAATCTCAAAAGTGTAAAATTAAGATATAAAATATAGGTACACGCATAGATTTTAAATTAATTTAATTTAATTAGCGTATAATTATTATACTAACTTAAATTGTTGCGTGTTCATTTATGTAACCATCATAACTAATTTAGGTTTAAAATTTAATATATCACTGGTGTATAAATGTATATTACATATATATTATATATAAACCCATTAGCTATATAATATGTATATTTTATGCAAATGTATAGTTAAAAAAAACATTCATGATGTTTCAATTGTAATTAAAACTGTTGATCAACAAAATTTAAGTAAGGATATAATAAAGTGTTAAAAAAATATGTCACTATAATTAGTATTTGGACATTTTGGACCTAATTAGCATCTCAATCTTTCTCAGCATGTCTGAGCCTCTGCTGTGTCTGTGGCCCTTGCAGCCAAGAACTGTTAAATAATCCACTAACGAAGTGGAATTAATTATCGCGACTGCCCGTTAATATATCTAAATCGTAAATATTGTAACAATATTTTCCATTGGTCAGTCATTTAAAGGACAATATTATCGATTATCGGTTGACAATCGGATGGTGCAATGAAATGGACGTTGAAAAAGGGCCATCAGCTACATCACAGTTATTCTTTAAAACCAACCAAAGGAGGAAAAAATCACGGTCATCCACTCGCGACTAACGCAAACCCTAATGATATGGACGATAGTCGCCTCGACCCACGGTCAACGTAATGTACGCACTCGCGCGAACGGGTAATTATTTCGGTCAGTCAGTCGTAAATCAAACAGTTTTCTCGTCATCGTCGGCGATTATGTATCAATAATAGAGTGGTGGTGTATAATGCGTAGCTTGTATCACGCGTTGCGGGGAGGAAGCAAATTTACTACTATGTTTATGTGTAAAAAGAATTGTTTTATTCTTGTGAAAGACTATCCAAGCGTACTTATCTTTTTAATATCGTTAATATATTTTAAAACTTAAAATATTCACTGTTATCGACCGCCCATAAATTATTATTTTTAAATTCTGAGCTGAGCAATGAATTTATATATTTCATAACGATGCATGATTTTATATTTTTGTGTCTAGAGACAATTTTAACAGTAAAAAAATGCTTAGATTTTCAACTCTGAGTGTGGTTTTTGGTTGTAATTTGGATCACGTTTTTATTTCGGAGAAGGGTCAACATTATTCCCAGTAGTTTTAAAAATAATTGTGATGAATTACGAAAAATAGTACAAGCATTTATTAACATTTTAATTAGCTACTTGTCGACTTTTTAATATTATCACTTAAAAATAATTAATAATGTAGTCCTGAGAAGAGCGGTGATCGTCCCCATCGTAACCTCGAAACCACCACTAGGTTCGGTTAATTACGATTACCAACATATCTACTTGTTTTTTTCAAAAAAATTGTATTTAAAAAGACAGCATTTTGAATTAATCGTTATATGATTTTACAGTAGAACATATTAATTTTTTTTATGCCAAATAGGTTTATTTTCATGCTAAATGCGCCAAAGATTTTTCTGTTCACTTTGTCTCCACTCAATTTTAAAACTATTTTTAACAAGCATATGATTACCACTTACTGGCTATGACGATGATATTCTCGTAGCGGACTTGCGGCGCCACATTTTTCCCATGTACAATTTTACAATCCCCCGGCATAATAATCGTATATAGTTTATTATTATTATTATTTTATCGTTTAATGTGAGACCGACATGAGCGTATTCTCCACACATGCGCCCCGTCGGCCGGTCGGTCGTCGTGGACCGCGCGCGCCGCAGTGCATATAGTACTGTTCATAAAGAAACTGTTACTCTGCGTCCGCGGTAATTACTAATAATTACGCTTATTTTACGATTATTGTTGTTTCCCGACATCGCTGTGCGTAGCTGCAGTTTGCCAGTTAAACGATCGTATACTGTTATACTGCACACGTCTATAATAGGTTACAGGTATAGGTATATTTTAGATACACGATGTGATGGGTATACAGCCCGACTGCCGCAGCCGGTTGAGCGGAAACGCCATAGCCGATCGTACAATATCGTGTAGGTATGTATAATAAACGATACTACAAATATGTATAGGTATCTATAAACACTGTAAACTTGAGAGGACACTACGCTGACATGTTTTGTATCGTCTTGGTGTCTCACGAATCACGCGTGCAGTAAAAAACCGTTGTAGGAAATAAAACACATACACTCGTAAACCTATTATGGGGCCAGTGGCCAGCGTGTGATTTAATGTATTTCAGAACACAGTGTTAACAAATGTTAATGCGAAGCAAAAGTTAGAATAAATATAATACGTTATTGTCAAAAGTATTTATTAATAAAAATTCAACTGTTCAGAATAAAGCTTATTTGAAAATTTACATTTTAGAACAATATAAATCATAACATTGATAAATAATACATTTATGGTTGTCACTTCAGTGTGTGTATTTTAAGATGATAATTTGATCACTAAACGTGTTCACCGAGTTTTTGTTAAGCTTAGGTATAACAGCATATCATAACAACGACTCTTAATGTAATAAAAATAGGCTCAACAACATTATTTTTAAGAAAAGTATCTATTATTTTTGTTTTGGTCCTTAACAACGGTTGTTGCCCGCTGTGATTATCGCGGACTGCCGCAGGACCACATTTGTAACCTAAAA
Organism: Rhopalosiphum nymphaeae; assembly: GCA_036289425.1. Taxonomy (NCBI): domain Eukaryota; kingdom Metazoa; phylum Arthropoda; class Insecta; order Hemiptera; family Aphididae; genus Rhopalosiphum; species Rhopalosiphum nymphaeae. Next base: position 7,877,373 of record JAZAQC010000004.1, read on the forward strand.
CGGTCTGTAAACACTTGGGAGATTTTATTTCAATTAACTGTGATTATTTATTTTCACATCCCCTCACATGATCAAGCTGTATATCTAAATATAAACGGTTATTCGGCATGATTGTATTATCATAATGGCTCTTTTGCTGTCTTAATCTCCATTGAAAAAATGCGTGATTATAAATAGATTTTATAACTACAATAATTAATGTAATACATTATTTTAATATTATAATTTCTTTAAAAAAAAAATAGCAATTTGTCTTAAGAATATTTTCTTTGTTAATTATGACCATGGAATATTATATTATTCTCTGCACACATCGTTACTACGCGTAAGTCTATAGATGCGCTTAAATGATTATTATGCGCCCTTTACTATGATAATATGCACTCGCTTTACCGTCATTCAATCAGAAATGACGAGCATTATAAACTGTAAATTCCGCAATCCGGTGACGTTACGTCTCAGCAGTGCATAACGCAATACTATGCATGCTCGCTGTGAAGATACAACAGTGGCGACGGCGGATGCTCTTTGTGAAGGAAAAAAAACAAACGATTTGCTCTTCCGTATAAAGTGTACGTTTACTGTAGGTATATAGGCACTATTGTTAGATGCAAAGGGATGTCTCGTCGAGTTGGTCTAAGAGATATAATGGTAATGGTTATATATTATTTTCTTTTACTTTGTGTGCGATTTTTAAATTATTTGTCATATTATGTTAACCTACACCTTTTCATATAATTACAAATTTTCAATTACGCGCATGATTGCATTCGTTTAAAATAAATATGTTCTGCAGGCGATTTGTAAACAACATAATATAAATACATGGTATAAGAACCAAAATTAATAAACTTATGACGTTTCAAGAAAAATCAGGCTAACCTAACCTTGTTGGCCATCTCACATATTTTGTAAATAACGAGAAAAATGAAGAAATCAATAAACGAACGACAATCAAATACGGCAAACAAATGAGTTAGAAAAATAAATGGCTTACAGTCCCGAATATATAATAATAATATATGATATGAATCAGTCGTAAACATTATACACACGTTCCGCCCAATTTACCTTTATTCATATTATATTTTAACGATAAATCTATCATAATAATATTGGTTGGCGTGAAAATTACGTGTGAATTACTGACATAGTTTTTTCAACGGTATATCATTTGATCAATACCTATAATAGGTATGTATTAACTAGTAATATACCACATTACGCGTTTGTGATATAATGATGATCACTGTAAGTAGGTGTACCTGCTACTTGTTTACACATTTTCGGGATACGTCTGGAACATTTTTTGGCGGACCACATTATTCACTATCATTATTTCACTTCTCCGCAGATTATACAACATTATAATACGCGCGCGTTATTTACGTACTATTCAGTTCTCGCAACGATTTCCGCGATAGTGTGTGGCGGCGGTTCGCCGTTCGCACGACCAAAGTCCTACGCGACCACCGAGTCTATACATCGCGTGTTATCGTATATATCGTACATTACACTGTGCACTCGTAAGCCGTACGTAGCAAATCGGATTTCCGTCAATCCACCCGCGGTGCAGCGTTTTATCGTCAGACAAAATCGGCGTGTGGTTTTTTTTTTTTTTTTTTATTTTACCATTATTTTCACTTTTCTCGACCACGGGGCACGACTATATTATATATTACGCGCTCGTCTCGCGCACGATGCAATTACGCGCGGCGGTGGTTGTCCACGAACATTGTCCCTACCGTATAATAATAATATATGTTATTACGGTGCAGCGTACGTGTATGTGTATTTGCGTGAAAATGACAACAGCTCCCGTGAAACCCGTAAAACATTTCGCGGGTGGTCTACCGTACTGCGTGTACGTGTAAATCGAAATTCGGACGAAGATCCGACGGCAGAGTGTAATGATTTCGAGTACACAAATACAAATACTGACGTGATATTTGTATATTATTACAGATATACGATAGCGTTCCCATAATACCGACACTATTATAAATCCTACGAGGAGAAATTGTCCGGCTTCGAAATGAAAGTCTTAAGTCTACGAACCGGTCAGAAACGTCCTGCGACCTTTTTGTATATATCGAGACTATGTGGTTTTAGATGGACAACAGACGCGACTTGAGTTGAGGGTTCGTCAACAAACGAGCAAAGGCAGAATGAGTGCGATTTAATAATGTATAGCCATATAAACTGTACCGAAGTGTACCAATCATACAATTCGTCTATGTAACAAATCTGAGGGTGTGGAATCGAAGTGTCCATCCCACAACCCTATAGTATATTAGTATATTTGTTAAATATTCACAAAAACTGCAAAGGATCTATTAGTCAAAAAATAAAATCATGTTATAGCATGACAATGTGTCCTGTTGTGTGACGAAGTGAGTGAAGAAGCAACAGCATCACACACAACAGCTAATATTCTCTGAAAATAATAATATATATTTATCCACTATCCTGCTGGTCTTTATTCGTTTAAACACGTGAAATCTACTTCCTTCCCTCATAAACACAAAAAAATATCAAAATCTTGGATAAAACTTCGCTGATATTTGTGTACTATAACACAAGTTTTTTTTCTTTTTTTGACTTTCACACGCGTTTCAAAAATGGCGAAAAAAAATTCGAGGATTCACGCTCAGCCGAACGGACGTCGTCGTCACACACACAATGATGACCGATGTGGTTTTCGATGGGTGACCGCAGCAGATAGTGCCTGATCTCCGATGAACCGTACAGATATATTATATATAACGCTCGTATTATATTATATTTTAGTGTGTGTATACCTATAGAGGTAACTGTGGAAACGCAGTCTCTGCGTAGAGTGGGTCGTTTCCCCATTGTCCGAATACGAACATGAATATTATTATTTTTATTGTTATTGTATATTATGTGCGCGCGCGTATACGGTTCGATGATTGATGCGCCTCGAGGAATCGTCATTATTGTTTCTGCAAGCGTGATATTATGCATGCATTATGTTATGTACGTACACCGCCCCTGTACCACTGCAGTTGATCGAAAATCGTCAATGTCGTGCGTTCATTATGATTCCGGGTTTCGGGACTTAAAATATATATATCGATTTAAAATTCGTTATGGATGTAGAAAAAGCGAAGCAGATTAAATACACATTATGTACCTAATGTTTTTAATTAGAAAAAATTATTATACATATCTTGAACTAATTTTCGAAGTAAAAGTAGGTGTGCATCATAAGCATTTAACGATTTTTTTACATATCTATGTTATTCTTGGGTAAATTGTTAAAAAGAATTGATTTTTTTAAATTATAATAATATGTACTTGTCAGATATTAAATATAAAATAATGCTTAATCGCGATAAAAATATTTTTTATTAATTTATTATATCCTGATCGGGCTGATCCTACTGATCCTGTATACAACAACTTTTAGTGGTGTAATCTTGAACTCTTAATTTATAACTTATGTTTTATTGGATAAAGAATATTATTATAGTTCCAAGTTCCTAAGACCTACCGGTAAAATTGTTATTTAGATGTTTTTGTTAAAAACTTAAAACGCATTCGGACGTGTTTTTGTCGAAATCTAATCACGTCAAATATCTATATACTTAACAATATTATATAATATTATGTAAATACAACGACTGTCGCACGTAATACGATACTTCGTGTGACGAGTAAAGCGATCCGACGCCGCTACAAACAATGTATTTTTATTTAAATCGTCCCGTGTAAGATAATATACCGAAATGCGTATATCTATAGTATGTTGACTATCCCGACGGTAGTAAAAACTCGTAGCAATTCACATGTATAAGTTATATCAGACGGTGTACTTATGTTATGCTCGTATAGCTAGAATTGTATTACTTTTATGATATTATTATTTTTTTGTGATTTTGGTCAAAGACCAATTTGTAATTCGACGACCAAAATATTTTTAATAATTGAATATGAAATAACATATATATATTAAAAAATATTACATAAAAAGAGTATTTTAATTTACTAAAAATTTTATTTATTAAAAATTATGCTGAAAAGTTCAAAAACTATAAAATAGGATCAACTCCCATATATATATTATAGACTAATTATTTATATAGACTACAATGACACAGTGACGTATAATATTTTTTTAAACATCTCAAATCTCAATAGTTAAATAATATGCAATCTTCAGATAAAAATTACCAGTTTTCTTTTTAGCATCGCAAAAATAAGTAAAATTATGTACATTATATTTTAGGCATTAGCTTATATAGATTTACTTTAGCCCTTAAATCGAAATATATTTCCTTAAAGATTGTTATTGTATAATGATCCAGCTTATATTATTTCATTATGTTTTGAATCATAGTTTTTATTTAGATGGTACAAAGATATTAAATTATGTGCATCTGATACTCCGACTCGGAACATGGTATCCTGATCAAATTTAAGATAATATACGGTTTTTGCACAAATCCGTTAAAATTTTTTACATTAAATATCGTGTTTATGGCTTGTCCAGTTCTCCAAAGATGTATAAATCAAATTAGATTTATTTTTATTTACTTATGAGTAAAATTGTGGTCACTTAGATAATGTACACCATAATATTATTAACTAATATAAATCGTCAAAGTGGTAGCGGTTATAGATACGTACGCATGTATCATATAATAAACTTAATAATAACATTCCTAGTTGAATCATTTATTTATGAAGAGGGTCAACTTGCAACGTATTTAGTCAAATCAATTTTATAAAAAATATAACTATTTTTTAAATAACCCATCGATTATTTGTTTTAAAGAGTCAACCATACCCATATACTAATTATTCCTTGTTAATGCTATTTTTATTTTATGAAAATTAGAGTTGTATTACTTAAAATCTTTCACAAATAAACGATGAACTTCATTAAAAACGATATGAGAAGTACATAATAATATCTTGATCAGTCAGTGCCATTTGTATGGATATTAACTCCACGTTTGTAAACGATTGGTATTATAGTATTATATAGGTATTTTTTTTTTTTTTTTTTTTTTTATAAAATCTACGAAACTACTGTGTATTTATTTGTTTGTCATTTGTTTTTTTTTTTATCAATAAAATGTCACATGCATACCATCTTATAAACGGACGTTTTGTTAAAGGGAAATTATATAATATTATATATAATAGAGTTGACTGATTCGTTGTTGACATTGTGTAGGTAAAAGGTGTGTATGTGCAAATTTTAATGTCGTCATTAAGTCGCGTGATCTTCCGTGACATAATTTTAAAGATACGTTTATTGCAGACAATTGTGCTTATTAGTACGTCGTCAGAAGCAGTCAAAACAGCAGTCCATCAATTTTAAATAACTGTTGTGTTTGGTTTTTTTTTTTTTTCATTATTATAGTAGAGGTACCTACTTGTGCGTTTAAAACGGCACGCCAACCAAATGGTTTTTTCCTCGTTCATTTATGTTTCAATAATTATATGATTTGTATATAAGAGGCTACGACGTGATTTCACTAAGTACAGAGTACGTTCCTTATCGTTGGTAAAAGCTATTAGTGAATTTGAGTTTTTTTCTCATAGCAATAATTTTGGGTTCAGTATACACGTATGATATGTACCCACACACACACACATTATTTTATGTAATATGTATCATATATCCTGAAGTTATTATTAAAAGTTTTCACATAACGCTCACTAGAAAAAAAAACCTAAAGTAGTTAAGAAGATAACTATTTTTTTGACATACTAGCACTTATTTTATAAATATACCTATAATAATATTGAACAATCAAGGATATGTATCCTTGAAAATCGAATTTGTTGCTTCACGTAATATTACTGTCATCACTCTGCAGCTACAAATCTGCAGTCTTTAGTCTTAGGACCCGGATCACCTATAATAGATTTGAGTTAGGAAAATCAAAAGTTCACGGTAAAATATGATAGGTATAAGACAGTTACGGCCAAACAATAGCTGGTTACACGCAAATTATAAAAGTGTATAATATATTTGATACATATTCATATCGAATAACATTTTATCCTGCAAAGTAATCGTATACACCTACTGTTTCGACAAATTCGACAAATCGTTTTCCGACAACTTATATGGGTATACATATAATATGTATATATGTATTATGTACACTGCACCAGTGTACAGTTGTGTTTAAGATCTATTTCTACATTGTTTCGTACATCCATTATGTATATTATTATTTATGCTCATTATTCATACGACCGTGTAATACGATATTTAATTTGTTCCAAACTTCCCAGCCTTGAAATTAGTTCAGACCATCACTGTAAAAACAAGTCGGGCAACATATCAGAATAATGATTTTATTTATTTTTGTACTGCGTCCCAAAATACAACAAAACATATAATATAATCATATAAATTACACATACACGAAAAATGACGGGCGATATTATTGATGTGTGTGATCAGTCAATTGGTAGATATTACGTACTATTCGTAACGCTAAGAATTTTCCGAGAATCCTGGATTCGGGGAATAATAAACCTTCGCGCAGAAGATTCTGGTTATACGTGATCATTGATCTTAGGCGTTATTTTGCATTATTTGGTGGTACGCAATCAGACATGTGATAAATTATAAGCAATAATTAGATACAAAAACCAATCAATATTACTCGCAAAAGGTGATTTTACGTTACAAGGGTAAATTCAAATTATACCTTGAGATACAGATGAGTACCTTTTGCAATATTCCATCATCTCACGAATAACTTCATTAATGTAGAGAGACTTTACCAATCAGATATTAAAACGTACCTAATCGATTATAAACAGTCAAACAATAAGAATAATATATCGATTGTTAACTAAACGGTATGAATATGTAGTAAGAATATAATATACAGGTACTATGTCAAAATAATTGATTGTTATCTATTGGTAGCAAAAATTTTATATTTGTGCAACTTGAATTTTATTTTTTATTCTGAAAAGAGCAATGAATATATATATACATTAATTACATTAATAATAAATACATTAATTTTATAGTAGGTAATTATTTTGTTAAGTATTTGTTTTTATTGTTTTGTTTATCTAGAGATACATGATAAGTAGTTGAAAAAGTACTTACACTTTCAACTTTAAGGATAGTTTTGGATAGCTAATTGAATCTAATTTGTACTCTAAAGAATTAAACATTCCCGGTATTTTTTTTTCAAAATTACCGGTACAAGCAAAAAAAAAAAAGTTAAAGAAAACCAGTAATTTTTACGCAAATCTAGTTGTTATCAAAACCAATTTTGTTCTTTTGCAAGTGTAACTCAAAAACAAATTTCTGTAAATACTTGAAATTTTCACTTAATGTTCACTTGATAATTTTCTTTAATAATATAATTTTCAAAATATATCAAATTTATAGACACCTGACATTTTCTATTTTATTTAGTTTCTTTTTTTTTTAGACATTTTAAATTCAATTTGGACGAAGTTACATTTTTAAACTATGAATAACGATGGATATTTGTTATTTTTAAAACATTATTCGTGGGGATACAAAACTTTCACATTTTTCATTATATTTTATACGTATAATAATAATGTATTCATTAAAAATGAATTCAATCTGCTATATTACTAATAGTAAAATAAATTACGTACTTAACCTAATAATAATATAGAAAACATAACATTAAAATATACTTGTTATATTAGCTGACAGACCGTCTTCTCTCACAATTGTTTTTCCTATATAATGATACCTATATATTTGAATTTAGATTTAATATATCCATCACAGTAACCCACTCGGAACCTACCATACAATAAAGCAGTACTTCAATATTCCATCTTTTTAAAATTTGTTTTGCATATCTATGAACAAATAAGTATTCAATTGTATCCTAAATATGTAGAGGTATACAGTCGAGCTTATAAACATTTTTTTTTATATTTTTTGATATCGAAATTATTTTGTTGTCAATGATATTGTTGAGATTAAAATATAATTAAAACAAAACTTTTACACAAAATCATACATGATAACACACAAATAATGTGTGTTAAAAATAAGGTAACAACAACAAATTTATTGTTTAATTTAAAATATTTAAACATAAAAAAATAATATCATAATAAAATATATGATACCTTTTTACATTGTTTAATCGAATTCATACAAAAGACATTCTCTTCTTTTATAATGGTAGAAAACAATTTAAAAATATTGATCTACATTTACATTTCCCGTTCTAGAATTAAGAATCTATACATTGTTCTACTGTAGAAGTAACTGAGTAAGTATATCTCAGGATAAGATAAATATTTATATTATATATATAAGTATATTGTGTAGGTACATAATACTTATATGAAATAAGCTATAACATTCATAACACGAATTAGTGTGACGATTGTCGTTAAAACTTGTAAATCGATTATAATTTTATGAAATACTTAGACATAGTCGTAGGTTTAATTACACACACGACATGTATAATTAAACACGATTCATATATTATGCAAAAAAAAAATACATAAAAGCTAATAATCATAAGTCTACATCATTTTTATGTGTGATTTAAAAATTAGCATATTAAAACTTATCATTATACTTACTTATTTATTTGCTTGTATGTATCTATATACACTGCACACTGCACATATAGATTTTTTAAGATTACATCTGTATAATTCTATGCTTCTTAAAAACTTAATTGATATTCTGATTGAGATAGTTGGTTTTATTATCACGAACGTAGATAATTATTTGTTTGTATAAATGTATGTAATAATTTATAATTATAGTATATCTTTCTTTTTGATTGTATTTACGATAAATGTAATTCTACTATTAACAGCTACCTATGTAGATTGTATTTTTTTTATTTTTTAAATGACTTCGAAGTAATATTATTTTAGATTAGTATATAACCTTAATACGTTTAAAAATGTAAAAAAAAATGCATGATGACACCGATTCTCACGGAAACGTACGTTTCCAGTTATTATTTAGTATTTTATAAAATAATATGTGCTTCCGTTTTAAAAAATAAGGTATTAAAAAAAGAATACAGTTTTATTATCTCGGATCTCTCCGTGTTGTATACAAGATACAACACGGTCACATAAATATGTACAAAATAAATTTTCGACTATAACTACGTATTTCGAACATTTCACTTTAAAAAACAATGACTTAGTCTAACTTGTGGAGGTAATAGGTAGGTACTATCTTTCAATACTTAATAATAACCGACGTCAAGATTTATTATTTGATGAAATATGATTAGTATTTAGTCATTATGTGTACATTATGTATTATACAAGTATTAATTATCCTATGAAACATATTGTACATATACTTTCTTATTTTATAATTGGTGTAAAAATAATATTTATATCTATTTTATTATTTTTTTTTATAAATGATATCTGCTATATTACTTTTTTTATAATTTCGTAATACTGTTTGAGGATACACGTCATAAATGCTAATAAATTTTACATTATAGTTCATATGAGGTTTATTAATGGGACTTCGTGATTTTTCTAACAATTACTATTGTTTTAGTAGAAAGCGAAGAGAGAAATGTTTATGTTTTTTTTTTTTTAAATTAGCGATTTCGTGAATTCGACCAGATGTTCAAATGGAATGGCTAGAAAAACATACAACTGAACACAATGTTGGTTGGGTGATTATTATTACATTAAACTATGCATGAATGTTTAGGGTGATATAGCAAGATGCATAATAAAAGTACCTAAGAAAGTTTTTTTGTTTGAATAAAAATGATTAAATTAGGTAATTTGTTTTTTAAACATAAAATTATTGAAATACGAAGTGAATTAACACTGTCGAAATCGACTTCTATTCATTAATTACTGTAAACTTTCCATACGCATATTTATTATTTATCATCGTTTTTGACCGACCCACGCTTAGTATATATTATACATTTGATTCTTGGACATTACCTAAAGTCATATTGAAAATCCTTATTAAATATAAGTTCGTGGGACGGACAAACAGAAATTTCAGAGCGATGAAATCCATAAAATATTATAAATAATTGGCGTTTAACAAATGAATATTGATAACATACCTATATATTATTTTATTTTTATCATCTATTCCTATATATCATTATTTTACATACAGGTAACTATATTTTTATTCATTTTTTTTTTCAATACCAATTCTTGCTATTTATTACGATTTGTAATTGATGACAGTACCTACCTATGCACGTGAACTGTATAAATATAACATAAATGCGTACATCAGGTATGTATGATAATATTTCGTCGTTTCCCGATTCATCCTAACTTTTGCGAATAAATATTATAATTTTATGTTTAATTCATAGCGTAATTTATGTGGAATAGTGTTGTGAATAAATAATCATCTCATACGACTACCTTGCTCAGATATTACATTATATGATTATACACGTCAATATAAATACTCGACGTTTGCGTAACATCATAAGCATTAGGAGTTAAAAAATAAACAAAGACTATGCTAAATGTAATTTTTTGTTCATATCTGATCTTAAAATGTGTTTAATAGTTTAAACGTTTTTTTTATGGTTTGTAGTTATAAGTTATAATTTTTTTTTTTATATAAAACTAAAGGTTTTAAAATAAATATCATTATTTACCGGCGTAAATTTATTTTTTAAATCGAATTGGTATTTAGACAAAGTCTATTTAATACTTACTTTGACTGTTGTATTCAAAACATGAATTTAATTATTTATATATTTATCATTTATATACGTATCTAGATACTATTTTAAGCAATAATTTTTGGGTCGACGAATTTCAATGAAAAACAAAGAAGTCAAAGACATATTATACTATTTTTATTATTATAAATTTATTGTAAGTACAACACAGTTTTCCAAAAATAAATATGTGTTTATAGAAATCTTTCTACCATACTCAACAATATGCTAATAATTTTATTTTGTCGATAAATCTCGTGTTTTTTTGGTTGTTCCGCAAAATAATGAGCGTAAAGCTGTATTATAATCTGTACAAGAGAAATTACAGGCATTATTATTAATAGTATAATAATAACTCCAACCCATGAATTTAAGAAAATTATAGGTCCATGTAAATTTATCTCTATTTTAACTTTCCCCTAGAATTAATTCCGTGTATGTGAAGCCAGTAGTCTATGCATTATTTACCATAATATAATAATAATACTAAATTTAAATTATGAAAATTATGGATTCACGTAAACTTATTTCCATTTTAATTTCCTTGTAACCTCCTGTATGTAGAAACCGATAGTCGATGTATTTGAAGTATCTAAAATCTAAATGATAGTTTTTGATTTTGATTTATTTATATTTGCTTAATAAATTAACATTCGCCATAGGCTTAAAATGTAAAAACCATAAATCATTGTTGGTTTAATAGGACGTCTAATAAAGCTTATGCAAATCTTAGATTTTTATGATTTCGAAGAAATTGCTTACACATATAATGAAATGATTATGGGCTCATTCCATTTAATAACCTATAAGTCGTTAAAAGATAATTTTATTTAACAGTAGAATTTTTACGAAACAACTACATATATATTGTATGGAAAAAAAAAGAAAATTAAATATAATTAGTATCATATAATTATTAAATTCTTTTGACATTAATATATTTTACGACAACCGCCATCAGACGTATATTAATTTATATACACGTTATTGGTTTTGATCATTTGATCAATCAATAGAGTATACTGTAACTAATTTTGTATTCATTGAGCATCAGATATTCTGTAGGTTTGACATTTTATTATAATGCAAGCGTCGTTGCTCGTTTCCTACGTCTCTAAGCTATTTAAAATAATAATGATACGCGTTAGTATTGTTCATACCATAGGTCGTCGGAAATAACAATAAATGATGTTATATGAACCTTATTGGCACGGAAGCTGCTTCAAACGCTTTTCGAGCCGAAGATGACCCGAGACAGCATCGACCATACGTGTTCCCGATAGATGCAGGTCAGGTTATACCTATCCACAATGTATACAATTATAAACACAACCATAATACATATTATATATATTATTGTATACTTGCACATATTATATACGTCATTAGATATAAGTATATGAAATATATACTTTCAGAGGTCATCAAATCACGACTCTAGATATATCTATGAACATTATTCGTGTATAAGTAAATATAAACTTTTACTACCGGTCACCGGCAGTAACAGAGTTCAATATTTTTCCTTACTTTTTAAAATAATTTCGTGTCTAATTAAGGTACCTGCAGCAATAGTCTATTGTTGCGGGCAATAAACAAAGCGTCTAAGAGAAAAAAGAATCGTGAGTATATTATAAAGTGTAGGACTTCGTATCTATGATATCATTATAGTTTTTAGTTAGTTTTACGGGATGATCTTAAAGTCCGGAAACCAAAAATAATATTAGGTGTAAGACGGGTCTGGGTCAAAATCCCAGCATGTAAAATACTGGCATACCAAATCCCGACAGTTTAAAATATCGACTATATCACCAAACATCTTTTCATATTATATTCATTATTTAAAAATTTAATTTAAAAACACTAACAACACATTCCTCTACAATGCTGCAATTACATTATATTTATACCTCATATATATTATATTATATTATTATATTCGTTAATCGTTATTCAATAATTTAATCTAATAACAAACATTATTTTACTTTATATTTATTATATATTATTAATTATTATATTTATTATTTGATATAATATTCAGTATGTGACCGCCGATCATCATTGAACAATAAAATTAAGTATATAAAACTACATTGATATATTATGAGCCAAACCCCATAAAAGCTTCGACAATATGTTGTGTCCTAGAAATTCCATGGTCCATTAATTCTGACACACCAAAGTTTGAGTGGAAAAGTGGGTTTTTGCGCGTAAAAACTTACCATTTCTTTGATTTCAGCAACGAATTCAGCCATTGTTTGTGTTTTTAAATTAAATTTTTAAATAATGAATATTATATGAAAACATATTTGATGATATAGTCAATATTTAAAGTTCCGGGATTTTGGTATCAGAATTATAATTTTCAAGATTTTTAACGCCTCCCATAAGGATATAGACACGATCCTACACCAGCTGTTAACACGTTAAAGTCTCCCATGTCTAGTTTAAAATCAAAAACTACTGTAATTATAATATATATATATATATATATATATATGTACATAGAGAAAGAGAAAAAGTATAGAAAATAGCGAATAATGATGGTCAACATTCACACCATTATTACCTATTGACTACGTGTGTATAAATAGCGAATATGTTTAAATAATTTCATAGTTAACAGTTCATAAAATGTTTAATATTCGTACCTGATAATTTAAACTTTAATTCAAGGTTGCACATAAGTTGTTATTAATGAAATTAAAAAAAATAATTGAGCCTAATTTCATAAATATTTTTATGAGCATCTAACGAAGTTTTATTTTAACAAAATTTGATATTCATGCGTAAAATTACGATTTCTCATCAAACGGTTTTTTTTACTTTTTTAAAGTAAAAACAAATCATTGTAGATACCTAATTGAAATTTTAACCAAATATTTCGTTTCTTATTTTAGCTATTTATAAACATTTCACATTTTCATTTTCAATTTATTTTTAATTATATTTTTTATAAATATTAAAATATCAATAAAAATGTATTCGCTAGGTAAAAAACCTTGAAAATTTAAAACAATAAGATTCCTTATAAGTTTATACAATAATATTTTAAATCTTAAAAAAAATATATAAAATGTTCAATTTTTATGAATTGAAAATGTAATACAGAGTTTCTCTAATTAGTTCATACTTAAATCGTAAAAAAAAAAAAATAAAAAAAATTAAGTTAATATTATTTCAAAATCTTCCGACATCATTAAATTCTTAGTTGTTTACATAATAAAAATGTAATTCATAATTATTTTCAAAAAATAAACTATTATATAACACAATTTACACGTCAAAAAAAATACCAAAAATCAAATTCTTATAACTTTAGCAAAATAAAAAAAACATTATTTCTATGTCAATAAATAATTATTTAATAATATTTCATAAAATATTATTTACAAACCTGTAGCTGCTATACAGCATTTACTGACCACAGTAACTGTGTGTATTGTCTAGGTACCAGCTACTACATACTATAGGTAAACTTAATAAGCCAATAATATATTAATAAACAATATATTTCTGTGCACGAATTTGTGTTGTGTTTTTTCAAGTAAAAAGATAAAATTGTATTGCACTGGAACAGAGCTAGAATAGAATAGCACACCACATACGTTTTGGTCTGATCGGCAAGTCAATTCGTTCTTGGCACGGCCAAAGTCTCTTTATTATATTTGTATAAATATTGTTATCGATATTATGATTTTGATTTGTTCGCATTAATCGTCGGTCTACAAAATTGTAGTTGGTTAAGTAATATAAAGTATAATATACATCATACGTTTGGGAGACGCAGTGGGCACGCGTGCAGTGCAAAAATTCATATATTATATTATATTTTTTATAAATGCGTTGCGTATCGAGAAAGGAAGAAAAAAAGAAAAATTATTCACGTCACGATAAATCCGTCACACATTGTTTACAACACACAAATATTATATCGTTATAAATAACTATTAATATTATTATATAATAAACCGCACGACGATGACAATGAATATTACAGGCGGCTGAAGAAGGGTGTGTGCGTACCAACAAATAACATTTCGGCGACGATGCGAAATCATTATGTTATTTGAATTGTCCTATAAGTTGCCCTCATCATCATTCGTTTCGACAAACATCCTCATCCCGATGTAAATTTACCGTCTGAATGTGTTAGACGTCTAATTCAATTTAGTTATTTCCCACAGAATGTTATTAATTTAACTCTTTTTTGACAAACGCATATTATTCCGAATGTGAGCAGTAAATGATATATTATAATAATTATCAACATTCACTGGACATAGAAATTCAAATCGCTACACTCATATAAGACAAGAACCTGGTAAATGTGCCAAGTTAGTAATAAATTGACCTGGACTGTGATACTTATATCCAAGTAATTGAAGTGTATAGGAGTGTATTTTTTTTTTTTTTTTTGCTTAGTTTCAGTATAAACATTATATTGTAGTGGTCGTTAATGGTCTTCTATAATCTATACGCGTGTACTTGATGATTGACAGTCCTGGCAAAAAAAGACTAAATGATAAGTATGTTAATCACTTCAGGTTACGACTTATTGTTCGTTATATTACATATTATATTCGAAATCGCTTTGCGGAAGGTCCGACGAACGCGTTTACGGAAATCTCCAAAGCTATATGCATAAAAAATTTAAAAGACACAAACCACGACGCGGCGGCGATATGTTGATATATTATTTAAATACTATAATCTATAAATGACCACGCTCGCGCGCCAATGGAAGAACATGATTCTCGAACGTATTATTGGTGTTACGGTATATACACGCGCGTTACGTCTTAACTGAGCTTCATTAAGGCGGAACTATCGCCATGTTTATAAATATATTTTAATTATAACATAATATTATATTTTTGTCATCGATTGTGTTGCGCCGGTGAACAGTAATATTTCAATTCAGAGATTTTTACTTTTTATAATGAAACTATATATATTATATACCATTATTGTGTCGGATGAATATGCATTACGTACTACTGCAGCAGTATATTTTATGTAATATTATAACAATGTGACATCGTTGATAGGCTCTATAATGTAATAACGTTGCTTATAACAGCGTGAAGTGTGAATGTTTAAGAAAGTTTCGATATGAAAAGCTGTGCACACACAGTATAATATTACTTTTGAATGCATCCAAGGCATTATAATATATAACTAAATACGGTCAGTTATTTATCATTGTTTGTGTTTTTCTGTCCAGAAATGTCGACGTGTTTAATGTCTCCGAACAGTTCGAACGGTATAGCTTGAAATTTAAGTATTTAAATGTAATGTTATATTTTCGGTATACCATATGACGGTGATATTTTTAGATTTGCGAAATCACAAAATTCGTCTGAAAAAAAATGAACGAAACGAGTTTAATTGATCGTGCATCATACGCACACATAATTATTATCGGGTACACATTATTACTACTCTGTTACTTATTATGACTATTTTTTGTACGTATATATTATTATTATATTTAGTTTCAACCGAATCGACCAAACAGCGGTTTACGGTAATTTTAATAACATCTATAAAGACTATACATGAACTCGCGTGTTTTCAAAATCAAACAAATAATAATATACAATATTAGAACTCCGTTACATTCAAAATAATATACCTACATAAGTATGAATCGTAATGACTATAACAAGTCAATATTTATTGTGTGTAGCAGTGAACATCATATTTATATTTGCATACATAATTTAACGACGGTTTCAAAGGTTTGCTAATATTCGTCCGCATAATATTAACCGCTCCTGTGATGTGTATTACACTATAATATAATATTAAATGTACATAGTCAGCCCTAGGTGGTTTTGGACGAATTACGAAGCACTAGATGTCCGTCTAATATGTATTCCATACCTATCTATTACAATAATAATTATAAAAAATTCCATTCGTTTGCGTTTTGGACATAATTCATTTATACTATATATATATATATATATATATATATATATATATCATCATCATCATTTACAGCAATGGGGCTGAACTCGAGTGACGCACATCTATTTGCGTATAATATGCAAGTGAAGTAATACCCTGAAATTTGTAAAATTACACATTTGTTCACCGTTTAACGAAAACAAACGGAATAATATACGTGTTATAATAATACGTCGTTGTCGTATAAAAGTATAAAATGTCTATATAATTTCTTGTTCAGCTTTTTCCATTTATGAACACTATTCACGGTTGCATTTTTGTTCACAATAAAACTGTCCGCTGCGTGAATAATGTCGACTTCTTCGGGAAATCGATAACATCGGGTTTAAATTATACGAGCAGTAATAATGATATTATGACGATCGGAAAAATAAATATATTTCGTATTATTCTGCGGGTTTTATTTTATTTTATTTTTTTAAATTTTTCTTCACAGAATGATATGCGGTTGTATTATAAAATACATACCCATACATACGTTTGCGGTGCGTTTACCGACGACCGATGAACGCTTATTGTTTGAATTTGTCGAACGCCGTACGATATCAAATATCTTCGTCATCCCAGTTTCAAACACAGCGGAAAGTTTATTTCCCATGTTGCAAATCGAAGGTTTTTTTTCTTTTAAAGATTTCGATTATCATCAGCTATACTGCTGCTCTATAGCTATTAATCCCGACGGTGGTCCGTGGATGACCAACACTGATATTCGTTGAACATTTTTTTTTGTATTTATTTTTTTTTTTTTTGCTCAGATTATTGCAGGTATTTAAAGGCGAGTCGGGAGAAACGCATAGTTTTTTTCTTCATATAGCGAACACTCTAGCAGAGTTGCCCGTATACTCTATGGGAAAAATCCAATAACGTTATACGAATTTTACACCGCGAAAAAAACTGCATAACGACAATGATGCGTAGGTACGTCATATTATATTATTGTACTATCGTCGTCGTCTTTGCGTACGCGATAAAAACGCAACACGCACACCCATCTCTCACTCGCTCTCTCGCTCTCCCTCTTACACACACACACGCGGGCGCACGCGGGCGCACGCTATTTTAAGTCGCGGTCTGAGATCCCAAATCGGTGCGAGCCGCGGTGCGCGCGGTGTCGTCGGAAACCGAAGAAAAACAAAAAAAACGCGACGCTCCGATTTTATATTATTATATCGTTTCGTGTCGATTGCGAGGCAATATCCTTTGTGTACGCGTATACCGGAAGCGATCGGTATACCTACCTCTATCAATTTTACATAATACATTATATATATATATTATATATACACATAGTACCACAAGTAACACCGTGACAGATCGATCGGCATTCCACCGCCGGCGGGTACATTCAACGTCGTATACCTTCGCCTATATTATGTAGGAATAAGACGTGTATAATTGTGTGTAGAAAAGAAAAACCGCGACAGTTAGATAACGATAGCACTCGTTCGCGCCGAAGACGATACGAACAAATAAATAGACCTAGGCGATCGTGTTTTATTTTATTATTCTTCTTATTATGTTTTCCATTCGTCTTCCACTCGTCTCTCTGCAAAGGTTTTTCTTATTTTAAATAAACATTTATAATATTATTTATTCCTTATCAACTATTTTCGACATACGATGTATACGATGATTATATATTATGAAAATCATATCGCTATGGTGCATGTGCAATGTGCGATGTCTTTTATTGATTATTCCCAAAAATATTATTATTGATATTTCTGATCGTAAGATTTACACGAACACGAGCTTAAAACTTATCGGATGCTGTTAATCGACGACGACGGCGGGTACTTAGTATTATGTAAGCTTCGACTCATAAGCATCTGCACGCTAAATCGACGTCGTGCACACGATATTACATTTAAGTTACCTTAACAATATTGTTATATTGTATACTTACATATGTATATATCGGGTGATTCTTTTAATAGTAAACACTCATTGTCACGTAAATAGTTCCTTTTTTTAAACTTTTCTCGATGGTGAGGCGCATTTTTTAGCACCCAATTACCTAAATGTAAACCTGTCGTGTTTTATATTCTTGTATTTTTACCATTTTTATTATTTAACCTTTTTTTATAATATTCCGTGACAAAATATATTTAAAATTCATAATGTAGATAATTTTAAAAAATAAATCATTTTAAAAATTATAAAAATATAAACAAATTAAACATTATTGTAATAAATTGTTGAAAAATTCTCATAAACAATATGCATTTTATATTTTTGTACTTCAAGATAATTAATGTTTACAGGTAAAAATGATTACCCTGTATATTAATGCATACGATACTTTTAATGTACTAGTGTTGTACAGTGTCACGCGGTCGCCAAGAGTTGGTATTGTTTATGATATCTAACTGGAGCACCGCTTTTACTTTTGTAGGCTTTTGAAACATTTCCATGCGCGCGACTAGCCTACAACTATAATACACGTATTTTATAATATTATTGCAGTAATTATAATATTATAACAAATTAAATCTCGCCGGACTTTTGGCGTACGGGCTTAACCCAACACTTTTACACAAACAGCCGTCAGGATGTGGAGGACCCTATGCTTCATGTTTCATTTCATTATATCGACAATTACTTGGCTGCATTCGGAGTATAATATGTATACTAATTTTGGTTTACATATAGATTGTGAGTACAAAAAAAAAAACCGTCGCGCCACGAACGTATGTTCATTAAAAATTGATTGGTATAGGATTGGATAAGTATGACCTATATAAAATGTGCTTACTACTTATCATAGAATAGTAATCGAAATTATACGCTAAATTAATTTTCTTAATTTGGTTTATAAATATAATATGATCATGCTACTATAAAACATATAAATTACGAGTATATGAACGTTTTTTAGATACTATCTTTATTTGTCTTGAATCGAACTAATCGAGTCCAAATGATGCAAAATTTAAAATTGTATACTAGTATATACATACTAAAAAACATTTGGGACTAATATAATACTTAAAATTATCCAAGACCGAAATAGTGTACTATTTGTAATTATTTCTAGTGTCGGGGAATCCTATTGGAATGCGCCGAATTACTTGGTATTTAACAATGTAATAGAACTATAGTCCTAAAAAAAAAAAAAAAACGTAAAGCCAATGTTCGTTTTTATAAATTTTAAGTTTAAACAATATTACCTAACATCGTCTACCTAATATTATACATAACATGTAAGTACGTTTTATGGCTTTCCTCGAAAGTGAATAATTAGTCAAATATATATTTTTGTTCTCAATTTTATACATATTATATTTTACTTACATGTAGGTACCTCAAAAAATAATAACATATAATTCACGATATTATAATATCTTGTGGTTAATAAATAATAATATTAACAAAAACAACAATTCAATAACAACAAAATATCAAAATTGTGTTTAATTTTTTTTTTTTAGATTTTGATGGAATAATTCTAATAAAATAAAATAGGTCTAAATATTATTAGCTAAAAATTCAATTATTGACTTATAGAACAAAATATAACCCAGTATATAAAATCTCTTAAATATTTCCATTAATAACTGTAAAACCTATTACTCGCCAAACGTTAAGTTTTGTTTGGATTCTTGAAAATTATTTAAAAATACTAAGCGCTGAGCTCTCTTCTCCCCCCTCAATTTTGTTGAATTTATATGGCTTCGAATTTATCCTTAACATAATATAATCGTTTATTAAAAACATTTGCGCTTTATAGATTTTCATGCTAGCCATGCCTATTTATCTCAGTCTGGCATCCGCGCCTGTAACTGATGCCTACGTATATATAATATACACTGTATAATATATATATAATATATATAAGTACACTTATGTGCGAGTTAATGTTTGTAAACGTTTGTAATTGTTTTCGTGTAAATATCCCTATTATCATATACATACATAATATAGTACGACCGTCGCATTGTTTCCAGGTGAAACAGTGACGCCCATCTCCGGCCCTAAAGAAATGCAAGTCCCAAGCGTGTGTTTTGCAGTTTTGGTATTCCTATTGTTTTTTTTTTTATTTTGCAGATTTTTTCCTCCTCATGCTTTCTTCGTGCCGTGATATTTGTCCCGGACGTTCCCACGAATTATGCACCAAAACTAGGTATTCTCTTTGGACGAACCCACCACATACGCTTTCTACAATAATAACAATTAAAAGTATAATATTTAAAATTATTTTATCCACTTATATATTTACATTATATTATATTTTATGTATAATAGCTTATATTACATTATTATCGGCGACGCGTTATCACAGATTTTTATCCATGTCGTAGAACTGATTTTGCTTCTGACGGAAGTTGAATGTAAAATATGTAATAATCAATAATATTACATATATAGAAGGAAACCTCTCCTGGTGTCTTATTATAGGTATAATGATCGTACATATGCATACGATCCTGAAGCTTTTAAGAAATGAAATAATATTATATTCTAACCGAAAATACCATTTGTATAATACTATAATTATGATTATATATTATTGTTACAGATGGAATTGCCAGGAACGCGGCGAAGACCAACGGGGTCAGGCCAGAAGAAAAGATCTCCACGGTGTCCAGGTAAAAACCAATTTAATATAGGTTTATATAATATCATACTTTTGATATAATACACGTTGTGTGCATGCGTATCTATCTGTAAAATATTGTAATAACTATACGTGATTGCGACTACACAACATCAAGGTCAAATGTTAATATTTCCATCGATGTTCACGAAATCGTTAATTCGCATTATCGAACATTTCATTTTGGATTGGATGTACGTACATTTCGAAAATTAAATTAAAAACTTTAATATAACTCTGAATATACAATTATTTGCGAATAACAAAATCTCTGAAATCGTGTGTACACAAAATTCACCATATATGTTAAAGAAGGTACACAAAAAATGAACCTAACACTGCGCCTGTATTATTATTAATGTTATTATTATTATAACGTATAGTTTACAACACTGTTGCCTGTTGAAACACGGAACTTGAGGTTTGACCGGTGGTGCATTGTTTTGTAAAATTAATGGTTGAATTGTGTTGCATTTGTTTAAAATATTCAATTTTTTTCTTTACATTATCAAAGTACCTACGCTGTTGTAATGCCATTTTACAATTGATATGGTGGTGTGGTTTACAACACGATAGAATGTTAATCACAAACGATAGGTTTGTATATTGATTGGAACTTGTTTTTTAGCTCGTTGTAAAAATTGCATATTATTATTATTATTATTATTATTATACACTCTGGTGAGTACCTGACAGTTATACAATTTTAATGCTTTCGGACACATTGAATAGCTGAACGGCGTAGTCCCACCTATAATAGCAGAGTAGGTACCTGTATTTGCCGCGGTGGCAAATTGCGGGATGGGGCTAAATTGGCCAGTGAATTGTTTGTGTGCGTATATGTGCGTGTGTGTGTCTGTATATATCTATCTTATGATCGCGGTCGAGAGTACATAATATATATCGAGTAAATTGTTTCGATATGATAGGTCTGCGTGTGTCCATGTGTTGGTTTGTGTGTGATGTGTGCACCATGTTATTTATTAGTTACCGTAACCACAGGCCGTCAGATATTATTATAACGTACGTGTGTACACATACATGTATACTCGTAGACCCAAAGTTAGTGATGGCCGTCTTATACGCAATGGGGTCAACGTTTATATATATATATATATATATATATTGTGTATTTTGATATTAACTATTATTGTACGCATTTATACATACACACAGATTATCGTACTTATGTGTATATAATATATATATATATATATATAATAAGTACCTACGCAGAATAAATTAAACCGATGCGCAACATCATATGTGCATATACTTGCGATTCAACTCGATTTTATAAACAATATACAATACAACTATGTACAAGTGTATGAGTACTAAACGTTACAGTATCCATG
Source organism: Rhopalosiphum nymphaeae (assembly GCA_036289425.1). NCBI lineage: Eukaryota > Metazoa > Arthropoda > Insecta > Hemiptera > Aphididae > Rhopalosiphum > Rhopalosiphum nymphaeae. The sequence continues at coordinate 7,900,016 of JAZAQC010000004.1, forward strand.
TAGGCATCGTGCGCTTCGCTATATGGAACGGCGCGCATAATGTTTTACCGGTATCGTAAACTTTTGGAACCAAGCCCGCGGCCGTCTTGGCGCATTATTCGTAAACATAGATACGGGCTATCGACGAGTGTATTCGCCGTGTATCCGTCTTCGGCCCTACGCGCTCTGCAGATAATATCCCTACGATATAATAATATGCATATACTATGTATATCGACACGACGACGCCCGCAGTGATGGAGACGATACCATTATTATATCACACGTATAACATTATATATTATACAGCATCGTTTATGTTATATAATAAGTATATATTACACAGACTATACGGACATCGACCGCTACTGCCGTCTACATTATATGTATCGTGTATATAGGTGTACGCGATATTACGGCGCGGAACGCACCCATGACTGATGATTTTAAATAACTGTTTTGACCAGCGGCTACCTGAAGTCGACTAAGAATACTAGCTACACACTACACACATAACTACTATACTACGATTATCTTATTATTATTATTATGAGATTTAGTATAGATATATAGATTGTATTATTATATTTATAACGAACGATATTATTTACGAGCTGTTGAGTGGAATCGCGAAGAGGTTATATGTACAATACACGGAGGGCTCCCATAACGTGTAAAATGGTGCTCGCGTGGTTAATTACACGGTGTATACACCATAAGTACAAACACAAAACGCATAGCTACACACGAACACGTCGTACATAATATATCGTCCGCGCGTGTATGCGTAAAATGCGCACCTATATATGTGTATAAATACTGCGGTGTTGTATGTATACCTCGTCATCTATCACGTCGCTTCTTGCAGTCCGTCATCGTCTGGAGACTTTAACGCTCCGTCGTCGTCGTCAGTGACCTTCCTGCGGTAGAACGATTCTGGTGTAGGTATAACACTATGTATAGTTAGAATACGACGATAACGGTGCAAAGAATTCTGCTACAGCATCACCAGTAATCACGCATAAATACCTATATATTGTTGTATTATTATTATTTCGGTATTATATTATATTGTCGACTGTGGGCGGGCGGAGCGATCATCAAACGGACGTACAACATTATGTATATATTATAATCTCTCGGAGGAATGCGCCACGTGTATATAGGTATATACCATTTTGTCACTGTGCACTGTGCAACGCATATAGTTGTTTATCATTTTGCTGCTTTCACTACTATATTATCATTATCATAACACTGCAAACGGTAGATTTGTCGGCAGCGCAACACATTATTTTTCTGCTATTTTTCTTTTCAGGTTAATCGTTAGCCACTAATTGGCCTAAAATACTCACACACATACACGCGTACTCATATACGCTCGTATTTACACCGTGGTTTGTTTAGCGTACGGTATACGTTGCACAAACCATTTCTTGACATTTCCCATACCTTCGAAAAAGAAGACCACGTCCATTAGCATATATATATATATATAGACGTCTGGAGTACGTATACAATGTATTTGAATGTCTGTACCTATATATATTATTGTACGTTAAACAACTATACAACACGTGCTTCGTGAACTTTTCTATATTATAGCCTAATGGCACACTTATTATATTTTGTATACTCTGCGAGTCCCGGGTGTGTATATATATATATATTGCAGTATTATACTATTATATGTATATTGTATACATAAATATAATAAGTACGCATTATGATGCATATACTTTTCCTCATTCAATTGTAACTGTGGCCTGCAGTTAGCGTGTGTATTTTCGTAGTTCCCATAAGATAATAATATAACATACATAGATAGATAATGTCAGATTATTAGCGCATATATTTATATGTGTAGTATACCGGTAACCGGTATTATTGGTCCTCGACTTCTTGTCTGCCACGCATGTGTACATAAAAATAAAAACAAAATATCAACAAGGCCAGGTCGATATTTTTAAACGCCCGAAATCCGTGTACGACTTATAATAATGGGAATTTGATTTGAAGTTATTATTTACGGGTCACTAGATGCTACGATCGCTGACGAGTGCACCGTGTCAAGAATATTGTACTTATGTTTTTTATTTTTAAAGTGATATTATTTTATGTTCCAATTCGAACACTGTATATTATTTATATATATATATATTGTATTTTATAAGTTAGTCCGTAGACCGAAGGGGAAAGGAACAAGCTGATCGGACTGACGCAGTAATCATCAGCCTTCCGTGTCTTGAAAAGACAGCAACACACACTAATAATTACTGTTTATTACATACACTACAGTAAAAGCAACCTTTGTTACGAAGTATAGCCATTATTGTGTTTACACGTTTGGAAATCTATAATCTGCTCGTTATTAATTCGAATTTTTATGAAAGTCAAGACCGAGATATCAAGCGCGACTGCGCGACAGTATAATAAATACAATGATGGAAAGTCACAAAGATACAAAGGTATAATACGTATTTATACGTATACCTTTATAGAAAGTGTGATATATTGTAGACTATATGTATGCGGATTTATCGTTGGAAGTTATAAGGGACGACAACCGATTGATCGCCCAACGCCCAAACAAATTATCAGTACATACCACATATAATATATATATATACATACCAGTGCAAATACGAGCCAGGCACGACAATCAATGGATTGGCACTTTAATATTATTATTATATTGTATATGAAATGTACAAGACACTATTCAATGCCTATCACTTTTCGGAGTGTAGAACACATCACATCGTATACCAGCTATATGCAATAAACCTGTTCCGAAAATATTTAATTTATATAGGTTGTGTGTGAAGTCACGACGAATGGCAGAATATTTAATAATATTAAAACATATATAATATACATATGTGTTGAGTATATATTGGATGGGCCACTCGAGCATATTTATTATGTGTAAGAACGTGTGCAAAGATTTGGATTTTCTGCCAATCACGTATAATGGGTTGTATAGATTTATAATATTATAGTGTACTTTATCGTCGTGCGTTGAGAAAACATAATAATATAGTGTATATATTATAACAGTTTATTTTTATTTTCCTAATATGATTTCACATTCAAAATATTTAAATAAATATCGTTTGAATCGTTAATCCGTCGAGTTGCACGAATCGAACGCGATATAATATAGAGTAACAATATTTCCATTCTACGCACTTATACACATAGAATATATATCATAGTTTATTATACTAGTTATATTAAACAATTTCTTCAGTCAAACATTTCGTGCATTAAAATATGTATACGAATCACGTCCGTATCACAAATTATGTTATATATACTTGTGTTTATTTCTATATTATTATTTATTTCCCAAGTATGTTGAGTAAAAATCGAGTAATTTTAAATTGTTGAGAACTTTAGAATACAATATATTATTATATATATATATAATAATAATACGCTTACGCTTGTATAATATATAGTGAACCATTGTACGTCCAGTCGTAAACTCTCGCGTATTATTATGCTATTATCAATGGTCGTGACATTTGTCTTTTTTAACGACAAATGACAAAAGGCGTACTATTTTGATAAAATGTAGGTAATGTGAAAGTCTTAATGTATACATATATATATAAATCTGCGGGTCAGAATAGTTGTTACACGAACATTTCGTTGAAATAAAATTGCAGTCGTTATACTCGTTATTAGCAATTTCTTTGAACATAGTTACATAGGTGTGTGAGTTGATGAGAAAATCGTAGTCACTTTTCTGAAATGTGTTTTTGACTGTCGATTAGGTCGAATGATTGATTTGTTTATTTTCAAATCAGAAAATAGAAATTTAATGTAAAACAGAATTAAATCACAGTTTATGGTTTGCACATTAAAACTCTACAATACAAAAAAAATCTATATAGTTGATCGTTTGAGATCAGCTAGCTAGATCGTTAGCTGATGAATGCTATAAAAAAAAAATAATAATTGAAAAATTCAAATTATTATTTGTATGTGTCTACTATGTAGGTCGTGAAACTTTAACATAACTTCAAAAAAATTTTTTTTTTCATTCTTTGCCTCATGACTAACCTCGAACGATGGCTTTGCACAAGAATAAATCGGATAAGTCAATGAATATAATATATATTTTATTATTTGTGTAAGGTGAAACACACGTGACGACAGTTTTATAATGCCAATATACCTTACACTCCAAAAACTATGTATTATACAATAGATGATCATAATTCGTTGTACATACTATATCCTAATTATATTATATCCATCTGCATGTATTATTATTGACATCTTAACATCATACACATACATATATTATTTATACATATTAAATTCGTGCATTCATGCATTTTTTATTTAACGTGTATATTAACAGGCTGCATATATTTTTTTCAAATATTAGTGTAGCTATACGCAAATGAATGTCGTTATAATTGAAGACTTTTTTTTCAATTTTGCGTATAGTTTTTGTAATTTTTTTTTTTTTTAGTAGTCATGTTATTATTTGATCAAATATGATGTAATGCAATTTTGCAGAAATTTATAATTCTACTAATTCTTAATTTTGTTCGTTTGTCACTTTACTGCTAATTATTACAAAAAACATGTACAAATTTTTTATGAATGATTTTTTACTATAATATACAAAATGACTTAATATACCTCTATATAATATATATGTATATGCGTATTCAGTAAAAACTACGAAATTAATTACTGGAATTTGGTTGTAGGCCAATTAATAATTTTTAATTTTCGACACATCAAAATGATATATATTTTTGGAGAATGGTAAATTAATTATTATCAAAATAAACTTGCCTCAGAAACGCTGTAAAATATAAATAATATATTGAGCGTGATTAATAACCCAATTTGCTTTATTATTATTTGGAATATTATTATACTTGATAAATGATAAATACCTAAATTTTTTTTATGAAAAAGAGAATGTGAAAGTTGAGAACCACTAGTATTACTATTTTTTGAAATATAGAACAATATAGTATTGTAATATGAAGTAATAATCATTTTTCGTGTGGATTATTATGTGGCTTACTTACACGACTTTTACAATATAATTTTTTTTACATTCGCGACCTATAGAACTTTCGATTTTAGTGTTAGAATACACGATTATCAAACAATTATATATCGACACGTTTTCTATTTCTTTAAACGGTCCAGATAATGAAAAATACATAATATCAATTATTATATCGTTGTTCGTTACATCGCTTTCAATGGATATATCATTATTGTACCTCCAACCTAATATCTGATCAATCAAATAGCGATAGTTCCTTACTGTAGTTCGGTCCGCAAGTTTCTATGTTTGTAGATACTTCCGAAATCCTGTTAACCAGTGATATTTTACAATAAACTTTGAAAACTTAGACGGTGTTCATACTGGTAGAATAATTATCTGAATAAATACCTACGTATTTTTGACGAATTTAATAATTTATAATAAAAACAAAAATTGTGGGCGCCGTAGTAACCGAAGTAAGATTCAAGTATAACGCTTCGAAATCCAAGCTTCACCATCTTTGAACACGATTTCACAAAACACAGTGCTTACGCATTACTAGGAAAGATGTGGTCAATGTTGTTGTTGAAGCGTATACAATTGAGAGGAAGAATAATGCGAAGTCAGTGCGACACTGCATCTACATTCTACAGGGCCAACTATAATGTTCATCACGTCCTCTTATGGAATTGGGGAAACCGACTTGTACCACAGCAAAAATTCCAAGTCATCGAGTAAACAGTCATAGTAATAGCGCCTATCAGAAAAAAACTGAAAAGGAAAACTGCCGCGGTACCGGAAACACGCAACGGATATAGCTGGTTGGACGTGGGCTAGCTGATGGATTGCTATGCAACATTGACGATCCGCAACGTTCAGACCAGCTATGCAGCATTCAATACAAATTATATTGAGTAAGGTTCACTACATAAGTTATTGTAACGTATGTCAAATACCACATTGAATAGTCTTGCCCTGCAGTTCCATGCGCAGTGGGTTATATTAGAATAATAATACATATTATGTTTAACTACCCTACAACTTTAAAGAATTGTATGTTATAAAAAAAAAAAATTCATCTGTGTAAGAAACGAATTCATATGTTAACTTTGTTGGTAGATGGAAATTCGTAGTCGATTGCCCAATGCGGTTACTGTTTCATTAAAACAACTGTACTGAATGGGATTAGATGAACCTCCGTCTGGTATTCGATATACGGCACACAATAACTTTTATAGTTTATAGGTGTAATGGCCCAGAGCGGTACTTGTAGAGACTCATCGTCTGTATTTGGGTGATTCGTTATAATTGACTACCAAACGTGGTGAATAAATCGTCAGCATTATAGCCATCCGTAACATGTTTTGCAAACAAAACTTTTTAAAGTACCTATTTTCAAATGTCATTGTTGAATGATGATTTATTTTTACCAATCTCGTTCATAATATTGATGCTTTAACATTTTACGTAGCAATGTAGATAACAAAAATGTATCCCAAAATGAGAAAGCTTATTATTATCAAGAAGTTATAATCTGCATCATGTTTCAAGCTTTAATGTAAATATTAAAATGTATAAAAAGCATATTGATTTTCTTATGATGATATCAATTTAAAATAAATAGTTTTGTTGTTATTATAACAAAAAAAAACAAAACATTTGAAGACGATCTGGTTAAGTTCGTACACTCACCCAACAAAAAACAAAATTAAAACTTCGTAAAAAACTATAACAACAATATTTTTATTTAATTCACAATCAAAAATTACCAAACTGTCCTAAACCTGTTTATCCTCTCGATAGTCATAATTAAACATTGCAGTTTTTAATACAGACGTCGTTTATTTTATTAGAAAACAATATTGCCTCACCTTCTCTCCTTTCAAACCGAAGTAAAGCATGTCCAGCTGATTCATATCTTCATTGTTACTATATTATGACATGCCTTCGACAGAATAATATATATGTATACTCAAATCGACATAGTATGCATAAAATGTTATTTTTAAACTCGTAATGGATTGTGATATTTTCGTATAATATATAGACAATAGTGTGGGTCGTTATGTAGCAGCTAGTGAACGTATACATTTATGAAAAGTAACTATTGGGTAATACGACATCGTCCATCTATCACTCGAAATAAACTTTACTTACGAATAGATCGAAACATCGTGTATTCGTGTGGGTACAATATTTTCTATTACTGTTCATAATGTTATCAATATATTATTATTAATATTATTTGTTAATATTGTACTCAGTAGTCAATAGATATATCGACATGGACACCGTGTTAATAGTAGAAGTGCAGAACTGCAATAGAATCAGTAAAGTACCTATTACCTATATATTATTATAACATAATACGTATCCAATGTTAAATATAATACCTGTAGGCTATAGGCTGTATAGTAGGAGTAGTAGTATAGTAGTAAACGAGCGGGTCAATGGTGGGTCTTCGGCGTCCGCGGCTCGTATAAAGTGAAAGGATGCGCTGCGGCGAAGGACCTGTCGGTCGCGATTTTTACCTCACGTCGTTAGGATAATAATAATATGATGGCACGAAGCCAGCCGCGGCGCCGTCGTCGCTGCCGTATCTGTTCACCGTATTTAAACTCAGTTATGAGGAAGCCTATAATGTATAAAATATAATATATACTTTGATATTATAACAGTCTATATCTATATAATATAAAAACACCTTTGCAAACCACGGAGTCTATTACATCGCAATCGCATACATCACACTTTAGCCCCCCACGGTCCCATCCCTCACTGACCAAACTCTTGCACCAGACGAAGGCTCAGCAGGTCGTATACATTTATTACATTATAAAGTGTCTTGTCAGTGCGAAGACCGTGCGAACCATATTTTTCATAGAAATGTTTAATAACGCTCACTCGTATAGCTTCTTCAGTAAGAATCGAGAGACACGCGGCATATAATATGTTATGTATATCTATTATAGTATATATATTATATAGCATATACATAACATGTATGATATTTTATAAGAGGTAAAGACTTCTATGCATTTTCATATTGTTCAGTAATCATTATAACACAGACATCGTGATAAAGAAATGTGTTCATGGGGCTCAGAGCATAAAGTAAACAATCATTTTGAATATTTATTTTAATTTAATTTTAGCGCATATTTTAACTATAGTTGCATAATATAAAAACATGTATTTTGAAATACTCAAAAGTACCTACTTAATTTATCTTCAAAATGGTCAATAAATTAAAATTATAATATAAATTAGTATCCAAGGATAATACACATTCTATAATATATTGCTAATCTTGTCATATTTGATTCGTTTCTACAATATCTAGGCAATCAAAGTACGATATAATTGTGATATAATAAATAGATTAAAGTCAATATGTTTTTGGTATGCTACTAATATGCACCTACCTATATTATTGATAAGATATTATTCGTTGAGAATTTTCAGTAATTTTAAAAATGTCATCATAAATAATTTCAGCTCATACACGAAACATGTCGTAATAATTTACAAAAATTGTAATTAGAAAAGCAAACGACGTGGTCAAATAATGTACACAATAGAAGACACACTTACCTTGTTTTTGGTTTGAAAATCATTGGACCTTAAATACCAAAGAATGGATATCGATGTGGAAATCAACGAGTGTATTATAACACTTTACAATTGTTTGATTTACGACCTGTCGACCTGCAAATTGGAGTTAGATGTATCATATTCGTCTGCATTATAAACTTTACAATATATTATAAAATGTGTACACAGCTGTAGTACATACCCATACAAGTTACTGTACCTACCTGGCTACCTACCTATATAACTATGTACATGTTTTGACAGTATGATAATAAAATTTATTTTATTTTCTTACTCCGTTGATATTCACTTGTGGACCCTTTGTCATTGTTCGTTTCACTTTTTAAAGCTATATAAGTAGAATATGACATCTGACCATTTTTAAATATATATATATATATATATATAGGTTACACCCATATATAGAACTTATAAAATATACTATATTATGCTGAGTATATTATAGGTATACCGGTCACCGGGCTTCTCCGCGTTGACTACAGGTTAGGTTAGGTTAGTTCCAAATACCACGGAAACTACTGAGCCATCTACAATATAGACATTACATTGTACGCAATAGCAATATACAAATCATTATAGATATACGGGCCTAGAAATTTTCAAACTTTTTTCGCGTACCATTCTAGCTTATTACGAATTAATAACGTACCATTAATGACAGCAAGCATTACTGTTCTAAATTTCAAATTCATATAAGGTAATAATAATTATTATAGCATAAGTTTCTAAAATATCTGTATTTTTCTTTATCAGAAATATTTAAGAATTACAAATATTACGTCCATGTGAGGTATATGTCAATGGTTACATTTAAGTTTATTGGTGTATTTTTATTTTTATTTGGAATAGCAATAATAATAATAACAATAAATCCACCACAAACATAAATAAATCCTTACTATCAGTTATATGGCATTCCGCATTCCACTATATCAGTTTGGGAACATTTACTGAGTAGGTGTTTATTTGTTTTTTATTTTTAATAAATATTATATTTCCAGTGTCTTGTCCGTTTTGAGGAATAGCATTTTACAAACATTGCATAATAACAATACAATGTACTATAACGTACTGTCTATTTAATATAATTAACAAACGAAAACGCTACAATAATTTGTGGGATTCGTCGCGGGATCACACACGTTGTCTATCGCAATAAATACATACAATTACAACGTAGACATACATTATTTTACACAGCCACGGTGTTGTTGTTTTTTTTTTCTTATAGAAATAACGGTATAGCGGGACGCGTGTGTACGATAATATATTACGATTTACTTAGGCAGTTAGGCGTACAAAAGTGACGTGCCTGTGCGGCTATATGCTTATGAGATGTTTGTGTATTTATTAGATTATTATTATGTTACGTGTGCGCGCAGCTCGCGACGTCCCGTGGTGCAGCCGCGGTCGTCACGTATGCACAGCGCGAATACGCCTATTGGTTGCACGTCAAACCCAGTGCATAACGATACTGCGACGGCGGTACGACACCCATATCCGTTTCAATGCTATCGTCATCGTAATATCGTTATTGCATTAGTGGTTAAATGCGCATTATTACCATTATCAGTGTGCACGGAGTCTACACTCCGCGGGCAAATGGATTTGCGCGGGCCGCCGTCACGCACGATAGACGTACGGCATATTATTGCGTGTGCGTGTACCGTCATACGGTTGTAAGGAGCTCAAAGTCGAATGATGTACTAATTATAATTTTTGATCTTTTGCATATTTATATTGGTTTGTTTGACGTCTTACAAATTGTTTGAAAAAATATATAATTTTAAAACGGTAAAGCGTCATATCAGATTTTTATACATACATTCGAGTTGTGTTCTTCACATTTTTTCAAAAATTGTCGGATTTATGCTCGAGGTGCGATGTATAGTTCATATAATACAATATATATCGCTATTATCTGCGTGGCATATTGTAATGTTTATAAATATATATTTTTATATTATTAGTACATTACACGCGATAAACACCTAAACGTTTAATATTTAAGTACGAATTGCTTTTATATTTAAAAAAAAAAAAGTAATTAAATTATAACCATTTAAACGTTCAAATTATTTTAAATACTATATACATGTATATAATAAGTAGTATACACATTTAGAAGTTTTTAAAATAATTTCGTTCTTCTTAAAATATTCGTCTATCGCAGATCGTGGTTGACAATAGTATAAAAAATATTAAATATTACTCTTGAACAAATTCTACACAAATATTTTTCCACCCCCGAGACCATTCGCAACAAAATACGACCCCGACTGAAATATACAGTATAATAACGTTTAAGAATGCATTAATCATTTTTCAACAAGTGCTATTGATAAAACATTTTTCGTCGACACACAGCCAAACTCCGAACGGGTGTAGGTTATTAGGTATGAGTAAATCGTTATTATGTATGGCAAACGAAAGTGCACGTCCGCTTTTGACTGTGTAACGCGCAGTGTCTTGATCTCTTTTACGCTGCCGAGTAAATTCAAAATAAGCGTGCTGTCTGCGCATTCCAGCGGATATTATTATTGTGTTTGTCATTATATATATTATTCTTTTAACACGCCGACGACGGAGACTTGCTCGCGCGCTCGCTCGTGGATCAAAACCGGACCTGTTTCCGCACTGCTAACTGTACATTTCGAGTGGTGGTCATCAGTGGCGGCGCTGCGGCTGTGCAGCAGATAACGGGAAACGCTTCCGTAGCGGTTGCGTGAAGGGCCGAAGAGGCAGTGTGCTCGCGCGTGCATGCGTTATTATATATTATATTTAATATTTTTATACGTATAATAATGTTTAAAATATATATATATATATATATATTATATACTGCTTGAGAAGAGAAGGTGGACCGAGGCCGGTATTAACTGTTGACGAGTTTGAAATACATTCGTCGGTCGCAGATGATAGATCACGCGCGCCCGCGACCATCTCTATGTATGACTGCATCGCGATAACAGTTAGGTCATTTTTTATAGATCCACTATTATTATTTATACACTATGCGTTTGCAGCTTAAGAGATAATGCAGCCTCTATTTTTTTTCTAACCCCAAACCCCTTCTGCGCACTACTTTAAAAGCACCCATAAAGTATTAGAATGTTTTGTCTTCGAAAATTGTCCACGGTGTAAGTACATAAAATTGCATATACCAAGTAATTCTTTTATTATGAACTACTCATTATTATAAAAAATTAAACGTTTTTGAAAATGTTTCTTTTAGATAATTTTGTTAGTAATAAAAAAACAAAAATCCTCTAAAGAAATTTTATTTTCTACCGATAAAACTTATCAAGCTATTTTTATTTACGATTAAAATACATTTTTAATTTCATATTCCGATCAGAATATTATTTAGAAAAATTTGATGTGTGAAAATTAAATTTTGAACCACTTTATGAGATATGGGTATTTTAAGTTTAAATTAGCGGAGTTGATTGGTATAGGAATATCTTACAAAATGTGAGTCCCTTATTTCACACATTAAAATATTAATACGAATAACATTTTGCTAAACAATTTTTTTTTTTAATATTAGTTTATTATTAGGTGCCAACTTAGCCATTTACAACTATTTAAAAAATATATTTTCAAAAATTCTAATAAATTTTGAAATAATGAATAATTCATGTTAAAAAATTGTACTGTGTATATTGTATAAGTTTTATGTAAATTATTTTATAGATTATAATATGAAGGTATCGATCATTTTACGACTAGTTTTTATTCGGTTGATATTCTCGAAAGCGGTTGATTTCTACTTCGCGTCTCGGATTGATAATCTCCGTTTCGGGTGCTAATATTACTAACAAATAATTTTTAACGCCGTTGCATAAAATAGGTACTATTTATTTTTGTTATCATCGTGATTTATTTTCTATTGAAGACGATTGTGGCCTATTTGATCGGTTTATAATGAATCTAAAAAACGCTGGCCACGACCGTTATTATTGTCTCGAGCGACAGAAACAATAATAATTAGATATCACGTGAGGTTAATGTTTGTATACAATAATATATCAGTGCGATAGTGCGTGTGTATAATAAAGTGTTTAATATGTTTTGATGTGATGTGTATACATTATATATTTTAATGTGTATATTGTGTATATACCCGAACAAGTCGAAAATTCGCGTTTAGCACCACATGCCTGCAGTATAGAACGCCGACAAATCGTATACCTATAGTTTTCGTTATTGCGTATTAGGTAGGTGTGTACATTATTATACGCGTCTTATAAATCGCGAATACATTTTTGAGTACAATACATTTCTAATCTAACGTTAATGATTCGGAAAATGGGCCGAAGTGATTTATCTTATTTTATGAGTTTATGAATTCAATCTTATCGTATTTTTTTTCTATTTTCACCGCTATAATATGCTATTAACTACATTTACCTAGGCATAAAGTACATATTATCGTGATAAATGGTTATTTTAATATATGCTATGTATTATTATTTATTATGACCTATAGATACTACAACGTGGTTCAAGACCAATACCAGCTACAGCTAATACGACTGTATAGGTAATTCGTTTTATCAGTGTACAAATATTTCCTCATATTTAATAAAATGAGTTTAAAAAAATATAGACATATTTGTTTTATTTTATCACATATATAACTATACGTATGTTCGGTTAGTGAAATTCATCTGGATCGTTAATTTATGAATATCCAATTAATTATCCATTCATAAAATGGACCTATATTGTACATATTATAATACAATTAATTACTGTGAGTTATTTAAACTATATATACCCATTACCTATATTGTTCCATGAACTAAAACATGACAATATAATATTTTATCTTTAAAAAATCTATTACATTTATAAATTAGACTGATAAATGATAATAATTATTAATTAATTTTAAGTTATAAGCAATTTTATTATGTCGACTTTTTATCAGCTTCATATCTGAATATGCTAATTCATAGATGAATGAAAACTAATTTTGGACTAAAATTAAAATAAAGATGAATTTAATTACATTTTGTATTAATGTTAGCACGCGTCTTGTAGTAACATAAAAACTACTTGATACAAATTTTAATATTATTTTATAATTTATTCAATATAATATAAACAAGATCAACAACAATACGATTTACTGCCAACGTACGATGTTTAAATTATATTTATATACTTACAAATGATTTATTAACACATTAATTTATAATTATCAGTCTCAAATAATAAATTTATAAAACATAATTTTGCATAAAATATTGTTATATTTTTGTTCATAAAAGAAGTAAATATAGTTTAAATACGATAATATATATATATATATATTATGATATATAATAATACATATACAATTCATTTTTAACAAAGTTCGCATTTACAACATACTGTCTATTCATTTAAAAAATTGTTCTTAAGTTTAATCTGACCAATATTTATTTTAATACTTTTATAAATAATACAACATATACTTGATAAGAATGCGTAAGTTGGGTTAGGTTATGTTTAACATCAATGGAAAAACTATAATGTCGAGATGGTCGTAGATTAGCTGGTATATTATGCATAAAAATTTCTCAGCGGAAATGACAGGAAATCTCCCTTTGTGATCTTATGCGTGTTCACCAAATACATAAATTCTCACTAAATTTGATTCCTATTCAAATATTTCAAACTGTGTTGAAGTGGTATGTCATTGGGAAACACTACTATTGCTTAGTACTAAAAATGAGTAAATTCCAGCTGTCGACATACATTATAATAATAATATATACGTATAAAAATTACAATAGAGATACTGTTATTATAATATTATAGTACGTATTGTTTTAATTTCGATTGTGCACATTGCACTCGACCTACCTAACATTTTTTTTTTTGCACGCGTAATCATAATAATAATGATACCTCGTCGCCTTGAGATATTAATAACAAACGTAAGTACCAATATAGTACACAAATTATACATGATGTGCATCCATTAAATAACATTATTTATATTTATAACACATTATTTACGTCACACTTGTAGATTGTAGTTACGCTCATTTTAATTTTTATAATTAAGACTATTACACAAATTACGTATGAACCTATGATTTTCCAGAAACCGGATATAGTGAAAACGTAAAAAATAATACTAGCGTATATGTAGGTACGGCCGTATAGCTAGGTACCGTAAGGTACCCATCATTTCACGTTTAATACGTTTTACCGTTATTATAATAATATATCATAAATCACCATAATGCATTGGTAAGTAGGTATAGTGCCTATCATAATACCCACCTAGTAGCCAATAGCTTTTAATCGTCATTTTTCATAACCATCCGTTTATTGTCGTGTGACTTGTATTATTTTCACTAAATTCATGACTACGCGGATTTATTATAAATATTACGATACGTAAGTATTCGATACGTAGGTATCTACTTTATCATACGTAGTCTAGACCTATTACTTAAACAATTACTTAAGACTAAATGATATTTAATGTGCACGTAATGTTTGTTTTGGATACCGATTTTAAATCGAAGAAGACATTATTGAACACGATTAATCACTACATCACGTGGTAAATCACATCCGTTTTGATCCGATTTTATTTTTTTGTGACTCTTAGTTTTCACTGAGTGCAATTATTACAATATTTTTCCCAGAATAATAAGCATACCTAAATAATAATTTATAAATGGTCATATTTTTACGTTTTCTAACCTTCAAGAACAAATACAACGAAAACCTACAAGTCTTTACGTTACTATAAGTAGTTAATGAGATAATATAATTTTTTTTAATGAAAATTACAAACCAAAAATATTTTGATTTTAAATCCAGACATTGTAAAACAAAATATATTCTGTCTATAAACTATTAGCTAACCATATCCCGTTTGGCACCTATAGGTATAAAGATACAAACAAATATGGAAACGCGTAAAGCCCTAATTACAGTTTTATATCCAAATGACATCGACTAAACTCGCAAGTCTAATACAGTAATAATACAATGTACCGTGATCTGGTTGTTACAGGGGTTATTGGACCGTGGAGAGGCCAAGACAGCAGCCCAACTATCACGCGGTGCGCCGCTCGTGCCGTGAACGAGGCGCCTTGTTCGAGGATCCCGACTTTCCGGCTGGTCCCAAGTGCCTGTACAAGAACAAGAGACCGACAGTTCAACCCATCGTATGGATGCGACCGCACGTAAGCATATTATAACATCATTTTTACGCACAAAATAAATTCATAATTCAAGACTAGGGTAATAGCACTTCTTATAATAATTATATTCTTAAATCGTTAAATTCTGTACTTGTTATAATATTTGACCACATAAATGTAATTAGGAACATGGAAATAAGCAATCATTTTTTATGAAACACATAGTTTTCAATTCATTTTAAAACGTTACATACAAATAGAAGAGAAAAATATAAATATAACATCATACAGTTTGTAATTTATTGGATTATTAAAAATTAAAATCAAAATAATGTTATTATTTTGAATACAAATTAATAGAATAAATTTTCATTTTATTAAAAACTTGTTGTGAAATAATTATTTCGTAAAAAAATAATTCAAAGT
Source organism: Rhopalosiphum nymphaeae (assembly GCA_036289425.1). Classification (NCBI taxonomy): domain Eukaryota; kingdom Metazoa; phylum Arthropoda; class Insecta; order Hemiptera; family Aphididae; genus Rhopalosiphum; species Rhopalosiphum nymphaeae. The sequence continues at coordinate 7,916,222 of JAZAQC010000004.1, forward strand.
CCAGAGTATGAAAAATGTTTTGGTATATTACGATGAGGTGTTGTATTCGATATTTGGGTAATACCTAGTATACTGCCCTACTAAGCAAAAATTCCATAACTAGAAAAAAATTTTAAAAATGAGTTAGATACGCCATCTGATAGGTTTATTAGTCACAATATTTGTAGAAAAAATAACTCTGAATATTTAGTATTTATATAATATAATGAATATTTAAATTATTTAATTTTTAACTGTTTATCCACTAATACCGTGGAATATATGGAAAAACATCGTTAAATTAGCCTTAAAAATGTAGAAACTACCAAAATCCTTAAAATATACAAAATTTAATTTAATTCACATTTCTTTAAAATTTAGTAATTTGTTCATTAATCTGTAGTATTACTACATCCATTACGGTATTATTTAATAATTCATTATGATTGATGCCAAATCCGTCACACGTGTGACATTGATTATAAATACTTATATTGGTTAATCGCATTAACGATAGTTTCTTATTTAAGCACTATAACGTATTTCGTACATCATATAATAATAATGATGATGCCGTAAATTATCACTCATTAACGAAAATATTGAATTATGACATAACATACGTAATAATATGTACAAAATACAAATTAATACACAAAGGGAAAAATTTAAAATGTTCATATCATATTCATCTGAATGTAATATGATATGTTATCATCCCCGTAAAGGCGTAAATAAGTTCACAAACAGCATTTGGCAGAAAATTTTGAGAGCGTAAATTTATAATCAGTTTATAATCGCATTTGCTCTTACACGCCCAAAATATATTGTTATTACTTGTTATCATTGTATTGTTACTGTGTTTTGTGCCAACTATACGGTTAACGTGCTTGGTGGCCTTATGGACGAAGCCCACCAACGTATATGATTTCGGAGAAATGTACTGTACTTAAGTTTGGTGACGCGTTTTCATACGAATTAAAATATAAAAACCCAAAAGTAAAACGTTTATTTTATTTTACATATCGACTAAAATATTATTGTATCATACGTTGCTAATGTTGTCATTATCACTTTCGAGCATAGTGTGAACATCGCGTTTTTACATTTATTGCTAATTATTATTAGATTATATATTATTAATTAAATACTTTATCTACCGACGTTTTTTTTTTTTAAAACATACTCACAATACGTACATACGTATTCAAAACAAGTGTTTATGTGTTATCTTATTATTAAATATAATGGGTAATATAACTGCAGTTATTATGTTTTCTCACTTACGTTGTACACTTCTTTGAACTAATTAATTGCAGCAAAACCGTTGAAAAACGAATAACGTTCAATTTTTTCTTTATATCTTATGTGCGTTTTTGTAACAGGTCAATACACTGTAATTCACTTGTTTTTTTTTATTATTATTATTTTTTGTTCAAACACGGTGTGTGATTTTATTTTAACGAGTACTCGGCGCCCCGTAGACGTTACGAAGACGAGATAAATACGGTACCTATACTGTATTATTATCTTTAACATAAATAATATTACAACAGTTAAGACAATATGAGTTATCATTAGATCATGCAGTGCACTGCGGATATACGATTGTCAATTTTAGATCTTCTTACTAAAAGTTTATTATTATAATATAAGTTTATATTTTTATTATTATTTTTTTTTATCTATATACACAGCATTATTGTTTTGTTTATTATTACCAAACTATTATTTTAACAAAACAATCTTTACGCTTTAATTAAAATTGTATACTGTTATAAATATTTTTATACTACGATTACAATTATTTTAAATTTATTGGTAGTTTTTTCTGTTTGTAACTTTGACTTCGTGGGTGGTTTCCAATAGCACATCTTTATCTAGGCTAATATGTTATTAACTATTATCATACATTATTACTTATTTTGTAGTTTGGCACATGTATAATTTACATTCGGTGATATAACCACTTTATTGAAGGTTTACTATTACGTCGATTGTCTGACCATCTTTTCATAGTCTTTATAAAATACATGAACATCGATTCATAAAACAAGCTACTAAAGTTTTCCTCAAACAAACCTGCGGATGGTGCAGAGCATATATTATTATATTATATTCCCAGTAGCCATACATCCAAAGTCCTTTCAATCAGACGAGATTCAAACTTCATTACTGTAAGTTCAGTCACATAGACCGACAGCAGGAATACACAAGACTACCTCTCTCTGATCAACGTTGTCGGCGCATCACGTGTTTTATGTATATATGTTGTAACCCCTGTGGTATATAATATAATGTAATATCTATATTATATATATATATATATATTATTAAAACGCCGCTAATATAAATTTTAAATTCCTTATTATCTGTGACATACAACCTATCAGTGTGACGGCGGGAGGTAATACGCCCATATAATATATTACAATATAAATTATTGGCACTACTGTTGAGTATGGTGTCGTCACACGTTTCGTGGGTCTCGTTTCGAATATTGTTTTGACGATAACGTATTATAGGTAGTTATTATTCGCCATCCCGCGCATCACCTATTTGACCGGTGGTAAAACATTGAAGGAGAACGCGGCGATACGTCTCGATTATCGATATATCATCGAGATTTTGTATATTCGATTGCATAAAATCATGGTGCGAACGAAGCATGGAAATTAATAAACAACAAAATATCTAATTTGGCTGTTAGAAAAGGAGAATAAGAGACGAAACGCTGGCGCTGAATTCGTATCGTAATAGCGTCGCAGGACGCTGTGAAGTCGTAAATCATTTAGACATCGTGGAGATGAATTGTTAAAGATGCATGTGTGTGTGTGTGTGTGTGTGTGTGTGTGTGTGTGTGTGTGTGTGTGTGTGTCTGTGGGTGTGAGCGAGTTCATCCACACCGTAAGGTCGATTTTAATTATTAATATCCGTAATGTTCTGCAGCGGAGTACGCACACGGGGTTTTCGTGGTGACCGAATTGTTTCGACGTCAGAAAAAGAAAGACTTTCTTGCAGGCTTTTAATTTTTATACACATGGGCTGTCTGTTTTCCGAATGGGCACAACACGATGTGGATGCTTTACCTTTTTCGTACAACGATTATAAACGATTACAACTTAACAAAGGATAAACGATTTTATTCAAAATACAATATGATTTTTGAGAATTCATTTTAATGCTATTTGCCAAGTTGTTATACTCTATGAAATTAAAAAGCAACATTTAAAAATTGTGTTAAATTGACTATTAACGAGTAAGTTATAAAATATAAAATATTAAATAGATAAATTTATCCACATACTAGTGGTGTTTAGGGCCCTTTACTGTTGTACCATCCTCGTTCACAATCGTATGCAACCACCACACCAGTCTAAATAATGATTTTTATTCATCATGTTTTTTTTTTCGTTATAGACTGATCGATATTATTACGAAGCTTTTATCGTCATATAGAAATTGTTTGCTATATTTTCTCGAACTCGATAATTTGTTAAAGCTAACGATCGCCGCGCTCACGTTTATAATATTATGTCTACGCATATTATGATATTGTAATATGTACCTATATAATATTCGTGAGCGTTGCGTCGGTGTGAACTTGAATTTCAAACATTACCATTAAATTATAAATGCGTTTAATATACATATATTTATTATGTTGAGATGTTTTATGTACACATTGAAATATTATGTTAACCTCGCGTTAAGGTTAGGTTAATGTGTTAATGTGCCGATTGTAATTTTTATCGTCGCTGTTGAACACGATTATATTTTGTATACTATTATGCTGAAAGTGTATTGACGTCGTATGGATTAAAAAGAAATGTGCCAGCTTAGGTAGAATGTGTCATGACGAGATAATTTTTTTTTTAATGTTGAGTACTTTTATCGTAGCACATACCATTAAATTATTTTGGATGGTCCTAAGCAGTGGTTGAAAGTAGCGCGCTACTTTTTTTTTTTTGCGTGATGCAGTCAGATATACCGTACAGTTGTTTTTGGTATAGTAGCGTTTAGCAAGAGCAACATTATAATATTCCAGTATAAATAAAATGCAAATTTCTCTTCTTTAGACGCTACTTTTTATGCAATTAAATTTTCTAAATAATAAAATATTTTTATTCGAAATTTAAAAATTGTATGCGTTTCCTAACAATTCACTGAAATTCTTCACTACTTTAACCATATAAATATAATAGATATATTAATTTTTTTGTGAATACTGTCAGATTTAACAATTAATAAATGCCTATTGATTTTATTTTTCTTACTAAAATAAAAAAATAAAAAATGATTTATTTACCAATAATTGTAGTCTCTTGTGTAGCGTTTTGTATTTGTATAAAAGACGTGATGATTCGTTAATTGTCATTTATTGTGAACTTTTTTCTATATAATGATTAGTGAACTACATTATAAGAACCTAGTGAATTTTAATCACTGGTTATGAGAGTTCTGACGAATAAAGTAGACCACAAAAATTGATTTTCGATTTGATTAATTAATACGTATTTTTACTATCACCGCCGTATGAAGTAACTTGAACAACACTTGCACAATACGCATTTTATTTAGTGTAGGTAATTATTACATTTTTAATATTATCTGCAGATTCTCAAAAAACTTTTACGAACTTATATTTTTTTCCTTCTGTCTTAAAACGTTTTCAACGATTTCCGGAATGATCTCATGTATTATATTTGATAACATTTAGGAGGTACCTACGCCACATAAATGATATTAATAGTAAATAATAATAACATATAATAATACTCATTATTATCTGTAGATCTCACAAGTAACTACATATTCAAATTGCATATTATTATGTACGATTTATACTTGAAACGCTTCTAAAATGCATTAAGTTAATAAATATATATACACATTACATATTATATTACTTATATAGCTGTATAACGGGATTAAAATTATGATCATTTTTTAATAACAGATTTAATTATATTTTTATTACAAGAGCAAAATATTAATTATATATTGAATTAACCATCATTCGTTATTGTGTTTAATTAACTGGATCGTCTGGATCTGATATAAGGTATTATAAATGTATTTAACATAATATACACAATATATAATTACGCACAAAAAAAAAAAATGATGAACGTAGGTATTGACAGTATTTTTGCAACAGAAACTTCTAAGAAATTTAAGATATCAGTTATTGGGAATAGATATGTGATAAATACATTTATCAGTGTGATAATTGTAAGTTTCGTCATATCAACAAGATTTTTATTTAATAATAAAATACATGTTTAATACTTTTATCTTTCAGTATTGTAGTATACATTTGTTATACTTCATGTACACCTGCAGTATAATTATTTTATAATAATATTGTATAATGTTTTAATTGTTGGTAGATTTTTTTTAAGCCTCTTATATTTTAAGATTTCTAATGGTATTAAAGTCTTATTTATCATCAAAGGTAAAAGTCATTCTCGTAGTTAACGATTACTTCGATTGATAGTGTATATAAAATAATAAAAATAAATAAATAAATAATTTATTAATAATTATTATAAGTGTTGAAGATATGCCAAAAATACTAATCTTTTAAATATTTTTTTTTTAATCAGTCACATACGATTGATCGTTACTTTTCAATTTTGTATAGTAATACTTCATAGTATACTTAAACATATAATTGCATTGATGATTCAACACGTTTTACGATAAATCCTGATATAAACGATAACGCAAATGTACCGACATTTATTTGTATTTATTGTCGATGTGTTAATTTACAATTATTACCGTAATTAAAAGTAAATTAAATTAAATATTATTGTAGGTCGTATTTACTGTATTCATACATTAATCACAACATATTTTATAAGTATAATATATTCATTAAATGAATGATCAGATGATCTACGCTATAATATAACACACATAGGTAGCTGCAAGTACATTCCAATCATTTTAGATAGTATGTGTGGAAATTCTTGTGATGTTTCGATTTTAAGTAAAATACTTGGTCGTCTCGACAGTTATAATAATACATTATACAGGTGTACTTAATACTTTTATTATAGAAGATATGTATTTTAAATTAACGCTTGATCAATATTACATTTTACTTTTTGAGCTCGAGATATTTTTTTCTATTATGGTCATAAATCATGGTGGACTCATTTTTTTATTTATATATTTGTGCTGGTAGACCGTAAACGTTGACGAGCGTTATTATCTAGTATAATATATAGGTAGGTAGGTGCCGTGTATTTCTTATGTGCGCGTGTGTGTATATGTGTGTATTTGCGGTGGTCATTAGTGCGTGTTGCTATTTGAAAGATAACTTTTTATGGAACCGCATAATTAGTTCCGAGTGATTACAGCACCGAGCACCATTATACTACATACCATGTGGTATTTTGTCACGTGATTGTATTGAACTAACTCGAAAGTATGACTTTTTTACGTATTAATTCAACCTAATTTCAAACATTATTTTATTCTCATTTTATACTTACAAAATATTCAACCACTTTAATTTAGCTTTAAAATTATTATCATATTAAATTAATTCCATTCTACAGTTTACCACTGTATTCGTATAGAAACAAATATCAGTTAGATTACAGCTGATTATTTTGCATACCTAAGTCGAATCAAATTTGATCGAGTAACGGAAATATTAAATTCATATGAAATAGACATCCATCATAAAAACAATATAATATTAAAATATTTGTAAAATAATTATAGACGACAAATAGTATTCAATTGTTACGAAATATTGTTCAGGTCTTTTATTTCATAAGCAGCTGTAGATACGTGTGTAGGATGCGGAAATAATAGAAAGTTATTGTTTAAATAGTTTGTCGAGCCTATACAATAAACATATATTAAATAACATAGCGTTACAGTTACCGTTATTGTTTAATTAAATATTACCAAAAGCGATGCTAATTCGTTAATTAAATTATGTAGGTATACAAAACAATTATAGCGTCTCGGAAATTGTAAATTAATTATTTAAAAACCATAAATTGCTTTAGGTAAAGAATACAAAAATAAAACGCTGTAATATGTGGTTATTTTCGTATCAATAAGCTCTCTTTGATGAATCAAACTCAAAACTTTGGTGTTCTTCGCTACTTTTAATTTCTACAAAAAAAAATTAAGAACCAGAATAATTTATTTGCCACTCGTATTATTGTATATTTCGCTGCATGATAAAGTATTATCGATAGCGCATATTTAAAATTTTTTAAATACATATTTAGGTACATGTTTTTAATTGTTTTTGATCAGGTATCGAGTTCTGCGGGTCATTACATATAATACGATATCCGTGTACCACGTTGTGTACATAATATTATAATATTGTATTTAACCCGCGATTATTAATTTTCAGGAAATGTGTCAGAGACCCAAGTTTATGGTGGACTCGACGCGGTTGGTGTCTCAGGGAAACGGAGTTGTGTCGACTGGCGCTGGTGGCGGCGGCGGCAGTGGAGGAAGTGCTGGCGGTGAACCGATACGCAACGGTACCATCGGCGGAGCCGGTGGACGATGCGGCGTCGAACCGGGTGAACTCGGCGACCACAGCTTTTTAGCTGCCGTATCGTCGTTGACTCTCACGCCGAAGTTCCTCGACAGAGTCGTACCTTTTGATCAATCGTTCGACCCCACCACGTCCTATTGCGGGCTGTTCAGGTACTAAAAACATATACACGCAAGACATTAAAACATGTTACTTTGTAACAGTAAAAGTGTGTCCGACGCGTACTGAAATTATTGATTTCACAACATCATATTTTATGTATCTACTTTTTTTAAATTTATTTTTACGAAATAAATCTTACACGATACAAAATGTGATTATCTGGTCTAGGGTGATGAAAATATAGATCATATAATACGTACATTAAAAATGGATGTGAAATATAAAAATATGATATCCCTAATATTGGTATTATAATATTGTGCATCGCTTCAATGATATTATAATCTATTTCATACAGTTTTTCGTAGACGTTTCATTGGACAACATATTAATATAAAATAGTGAACAAATCCGTCTTTCGTGACACAGATCTTAGTCAAATGATGCATTAAATACATTACGTTTGGATGCTTTTTGTAAATATTTGCGGTAATAATCGGCGATAACAAATAATAATATCAACATGTTAATCAGTATTTAATTTTTATTTTAAGTTTTAAAACTAATGAATACAATATTATACTTCGTTATCAGTTTCAAAATGAAAACTATATTAAATACCTAAATAGTAAATCTTAAATTCAAACGTTTTAATAAATCAAATATATTATATATCGTAAGGGATGTAGAGCAGTGTTCAAGTGTACCTTCAAATACACTACAAAAGCAAATTAAGGCCAAATCTAATATAATAATAGTCAACGAATTAATCAAACATTAACCACTAACATGTAAACGCACTATGTGGCGATGTTTAGTACTGGTCTAAAGTGATTATGTACAACACTAATCAAAGTTTGTAGACTATAAAGACATTTTAAATAAATAATAAACTTCAGATCGAGGTGTCTTTTCGGTTGTAGGACATTCGTTGGGGGAACATGGGGGGGAAATCAATGCGCGGGCGTTATCGTCGTTATGTATAGGCGGCGTGTTTACAACGTGTTTATTGTGTAGTTGCTATATTAAATTTAAAAGCTATAAATCATCTCAGTCGGTATTTAGAAAACGATTTTTGAGTGGAACTCATTTAGTGATCATGTTTTGTATTAAAAATGTTATTAACGACTATATCATGATATGAGTATGTAGAACTCTACTTTAAGATTTCTAGTTTTATTCAAGTGGCGGCCATTCCTTCGTTTCATTATATTAATTATTGTTGGTCAAAAATTGTAGTAGCCCAGCATTCAATCTATTTATTATATGAATTTTTAAATCTATTATTTATTTTTTCATTTTTTGTTTAAATTAACGACCAGAATGGTGTTAACGATTTTTACCATATAATGTTACTACAGAACTAAAGAACGTACATTTTTCTTATTATACAATATTATGCTACATTAATAATGTATGTATGATTTCATTTAAAGACAATTTTTTTTTAAATTACAGATGATTTTTATCAAAAAAATATATAATTTATACAAATGTCCAATTTTTTATCTTAATAGGTAATAACTATATTATAATACATTGTTGATTTGAAAACATAAAAATTTTTATTTAATTCATAAAAGTTTCTTATTCAATACAAATATTATGACCTTTTTTTCGCTGATCTATTATCTTTCCTCTGCAATTAAAAATCACAGTTTAATAATTATATATAACTATAATATTTATTTCTCTGAATTATATCATTACTCAACCGTTGAATGACTATTTTTGTAAAACATCACCACCAAGGACAAAATTAATTAGTCAAATAATAATAAATATGAAAAAAATGTATACATTTAACTCTGTAATAATATTTATTATGTAAGTATATAGATAAAATAAAACTATTTTCTTTTTAAACTTATTAAAATATTACATAATATTTATAAAAATACCTTTAAAATTGTTGTCTTATTTTACATTGCTAGTCGCCTGTTTAGTGTTTAGTACCTGCACTAGAATTTTATCTTACACTAATAGAAACTTAAACATTTTATTTTTATATACACATTGATAATGGACTACCACCGTCACTGTAGTGTAGATACTAAATTTATAATACAGTAATAAGTACCTACTATAAACTCTGCTTATATTAGTAAAAATTCGATAGATACTATAATTTTATATTGACTTTAATATTAGTTGAATAATTTAAATATTTTCATGAGACTTTTATGACAGCGGTCATGTAAGTAAAATACAAAAAACTTAGAAAAGTAGTTAATAGTTTATAACATAAGATCACACTAACAAATTATAATGCACGCTTTGATAAATGATTCGTAATTACGTAAAATACAACACGAAAAAAAAAATACATACGTGAAAAATATGTCTAATATCATCTTGAAAATGGTAATTTATATTCAAATCTATTGTATAATCGTATAAACCTCGACTTACGCTCCGGTAACAAGTATTATAATGTTCTTCGATTTTTTTATTGTATTACACTAATTCCCGGTCACACCTGCTAAAAAAACGCTCAATTTATTGTTATAATATTATAATTTATAAACACTTGCTGTGGCAATTTTTATTTATGAGTATTAATTGCGTATTAAATGGTTTTACCAATAATTATATCACTATGGTTTTAACAAGTGCCAAGTAAATATGCAAGGATATTTGTCCAATTAGGTTACTGATATTTTAATCCAATTCCGTGACCACTTTATAGTAGATACTATAATGTTATTGAATAATGAAAAGACTAGGAAGTGGTTCCAAATATTTTTTAAAACAGAATGTACATTGTACACAACATATCAATCAGTTATCATTTAATTATTGATATTTGTATTTAGTTCTTATCTTGAAATATAATAATTTGACCACTCGTACCTACTGTTAAAAAAAAAGCATTGGGGCGGATCTATCTCCTCATCATCGTGAGTCCGCTGAAGCAGTGTCAAATTCTGAGACTAGTGGTTCTTTGTCACAACCGTCGGACTGAAAAAATTCAATATCATCCGTCGAACAATATAACATGTATATCATATTATGCATACGGCGTGTCATATTTTATTATACGACTTTACTTCTGGAGCCCTAACGGTATTTATCCGTGTCCAATAGCGTCATTCCCACGGTAGGTATATGCTGCTGCAACAGCAAGCGGATAGATCTCCGCGCTCGTGCACTGTCGCCGTCGACGTGTTTGCATTATATGAATAATATCTATAATGACTCGACCGTGTGATGGCGTGGGTGTGAGTGGAATTCACGGAGAATAATATATTTGCATCGTTCAGGGACCATCGCTCGAGGAAGTCGTATACTATGTACAATACAATACATATTAATACTTTGTATTATACTCGCGTTTGCCTAATTATATTTATTATATTTCCCTTGTGTCGTCGGTCCGCGTCATAAACTATATGAAGTGATATGATAGGTACGTTCTTCAATCATTTACACATCAATCATAAAATATGTCCATTTATGGCGACAATCGTTTAAAATAATGATATTTTGTTCATATGCGATAAATATAAGTCCTAAACAAATAAAATATACCGGAACCGGTCTGGACGTATATTGTAGACCGTCCGAGAGTAATATTAGCTAGGTATATGTTGACCTGCGAAATTGCTCATACCCACGCCCACGTCCTGAGCTCAACGAGTACCATATTCATAAAATAATATGATGAAGAGAGAAAAATTTAATTCATATTTGATCTATAGAGGTAAAAATAATTACCCGACTTATAAGATTTACCTACCTCCGGCGAATCATATGAAGTAACGAACTTACGAACCCGATGACGATCGACAATACGTATACCAAGCACTTAATTATAGACAAACGCTAAAACAATTAAATTTACTTTAAATCATATTTAACTTTTAAATTTTTATTTTTATTTTAATTACCTTTATCAAATCCCCAGAATACCCGAATCGAGGGATGTCCCTGTTTGGTTTGGTAGTTGGTCCGAAGAGATGTCTCGAGAATATTCCATAATTTGAAAATAAAATATGGTATACACATATATATTATGCACATTATATTGCTAAGTCTTTTCGTTGTCCCCTCCTACTTCACTCGGCCGGTTACCGGTCTTAAAATATAGCTGTCGGATCGCTCCCGGTGTATGTATACCTGCCCAGAGTGCACGCGGTACGCGCACGCACGATTTAATAATTATATAATGTATATACTTACAGACTACAGTCACCGCGGCGGCAAAACGCCGTCGCTTTTGAACTTGTACGCAGTAAGAACATACGACAATTTGTGTTGTTTTTTTTGTCGTTTATTATATTATATAAAACTACAAAACAATATTGTACTTTTATACCTGTGGTTATATAAATTCATAATATTATTATCATCATTATTATTATAATATTATTACTATAGAGTCGCTCGCGTGTCTCGCGCAGTTATGATTTATTTAAGGCCGCGGCGTTTGCACGTATGTGATATTATTATAATAGATATATTACAGGCGTGCTGTCGGGATTGTCGTGAGAAACAGAAGAAACAGAAAACGAGTGGGAGGGTTGTGAGGAGGACGAGGGCGAAATGATAAGAGATCTATATTATAAAGCGTTGCATGTTGGAAGGTCGTACTCAATGCGAAACGCGTATAATAATGTGGCAAATGTGAGTAAAACAAGCATCATATTATTATTTCGTTTTTACCGATTTTCCGTCCGGTTTCGTTTTCTCGCGCAGTTCATTCTCAGACATCCGTGTTATTCATTATTGCCGGTGTTTTCGTCTGCACAAATGTGATTACTACCACACGTTCAGGTGGTGTGTTTAACCAAGTACATTTTTTTTCATATAATATAAAACAAGAATATTTAACTATGACTTTCATGATAAAAATTCGTTATATCAAAAATAAATAGTACTCGACAATTTCCAATGTGTATGTACCCACTATCCAACCTATGTTGTACAACTTTACTGTAGAATTCTGATAATTATCTATTTTTTAACAATTCATAACAGAAAAATCACATTCCTCACCCGATACGAAGACTTCAACAAGGCTAATACAAAATAATCATTGACACAATTATAAATTATACGGTATGTTTTCGTTATGATGTGACCCTCTGCAAATAAATTAATAAAAAACATTTATATTTTATACGTCAAGATGTGGCACTGCACAACACTTAATGTACTTGGAAATGGTGATGCGAAAACTGTTTTATTCGGTATTGAACAGACGCCGAATATTATTTAGAATAATGAATGCATTTTTCTCAGACTGATTGATTGGCTGCTAACCTTACCTAACACAACGTACCCTCTTGTGTGTAATATAAACTATATGATAGACCATATTGATTTTTATTATTTGAATTTACTTGAAAGTTAATAATATTTTCATCAATCCATATTCTAACAAACGGTCATATCAGTTAACCATTTTTATTTTTATTTTCTCTTATTACTTATGTGCACGTACGCAGAATTTAAAACAATCACTATTTTGTACTGGGCGGGATTACAAAATTGAAAGGAAAATTATAATACCTATTACCTAAGGTTCAGTTAGGTATATTCTTAATTGTGTATTTTTTTCAAAATGTATGTAGAAAGTTTTTTTAACTAGTTAAATCTAAACATTATGTTTGTAATTTGAACTAAAATGAGTTTCTATTAGTGATAGAAACTATCAAAAAGTAATCGATAGTTAGAGTAATAAACTGTTTGAACTATTCGAGTACAAACTATATCTTGTAAAGGAAATAATTGATAGCTATTAATTAGACTTAACAGGCTCGAATGGCAATAATAATTTTTTGAAATGTCTAACTATCTGCCACTTTATCTGATGATTATATTAAAGTTTGACGTCCGATTCCATTGTAATCGCGTTAAATCATGTTATAACACGGTATTATTATTACCTTTATACGTAATATATATATCAATTTATTATTTAGTTTTTCCGTTTTTATTTAGCTGACTATTATATAAATAATAATTCATTATTTCCATCACATATTTGGGCAGTTACATCATAATCGTCTATACTTACAACGAATGGCTGAATCATTTCACAGTAGATCTAATTCAGAGTTTTATCATTCACATCCTCAAGTTTTCAACTTCTTTAAAGTTCTCACCGATTTTCAAACAGATTTGTAAACAAAACTATGGAGTTAACATACACTATCATATAATACCTAATCGATTTGAATTTAGGTGCAAATTATATGTTTTGTTTCTTACAACCTGAGATGATGCAAGTTACAAACGCAGTTTAAAAATTTTGGTAAAAATTACACATATTGTAAATATTTAGAGTCAATTTTGGTGCAAATTGACTACACCCATTTTTTTTATTCCTCTTGATATTCCAGTGAATACAATTACATTCAATTTACTATATTATAACAAATATTTTAGTACGCAATTTTTGAAAATTATATACTATATTATTATAATAGCAATCGACCGTGTGATATTGTTGGTTTGTATTTGACATAATTGCATAGAAACAACAGCTTCAAATTATATATCTCTACATAAATTACATATCTACTATATAACTATTATCTTCCAAACTATACCTACATTACTCATTATATGATTTCGTAATATTATTCACTAGCATTATTGCAAATTTGTTTTACCTACAATAAAATAAGTATGATATAATTTTAATAAAGAAACTATACGGGAAAAAGTTTAAAACTGAACTCTTGAAAAATGTTTGTTAAATCTCTCATAACTGTTAAAATACAATGAGTGTTGAAAATAAATTTATTTTTTTTATTTTTTACTAAACATTTTATTAATTTGATGTTACATAATTGTACAAGAAAAATTGAACGTAAAAAAACTATCCCGTTTGGCAAGGTTTAAGAACGTCGATGATGGTGGTGTAAAATAGCCGTCGGGTGATCCTGTCCAACAAGGTCACGGTCAAGGTCGTAATATATAAGCACGCGACTACAACAATCCGGCAATTCTACTCCGGATACAGAAATATTATATTATGATGTGTACTGCCAACACTCGTCTGCCAACCGATTATTATTACGGATTCACAAATAAGTTATTAACGAATCCGCAACATTGAACGTGTACATTCACCCCCCAAACACACTACTTCTGTCCTAAGTAAAAATCGAGTAACAAAAAAAAATAAAATGCAGACACTGAAGTTATGAAGAGAGTAATATTCGACTCTTCGTATGGTTTATAAGAGAATGATTAAAGATCGCTGCGTTCGAAAAACCAAAAACTTCAAAATAAATAGAAATGTTATCGACAAAAATAAATGATCGCAGTTATTATATCGATTTGTCGTATAATGTTAAATTTTTCACGACTAAAACATTTTAAACACTTTTCTTCTTTTTTTGTTTTGGTAAGCTATTTCTATAATGAAGTATACCTCTGTAAGATTTTTTTTTTAATTATTTACACCATAGATGATTTTAATGTTATAAAAACACATATATATTAATTTATACCATAATACTTATAAAATTTGACTTCTGATAAAGAATAAAGATGATTGGATATTAAAAAAAATGAGATAAACGTACTAACATTTTTTTACCTTTTTTTCCAGGACAATTTCTCCCTATACCCAATGTATTGCAATAACAATAACCAAACACACCAAAACCACCCCGTCGCGATGCGCAACTGACACTTCTATTCAACGATTGTTTTAACAATAGTAATAATACCAATAATAAATACCTACATAATATCATTTAATAATATACAGACATCGTAGACCCAAACCAGGCAATTCCTCATCCCCCACCCTCTAACCGACTATCGATTACTATTGTATTTATACATCTTTAAACCACTTTTTTACGATCATAAACCTTGTTCTCGGCGAACATTGACCGGGTAATAATACATACTTTCATATTTTTTTTCTGGAGTTTTTTCAATTAAAATAATAATAACAATAACTCGACCGCCCGGCAATAACATAAATAATAATTATTATCTAAGATGAATTTTGTTGTCTGGCGGAAAACGTCGTTGTTTTTTCGTCTTCGTCACGTCTCGTCTTGTTTCGTAACCACATCACACCGTGGAGAAACGATATATCTACCTAACTTATCTATACAGGGTAATTCTTTTATTGAAGAATATTCATAATTTTAAAATATATTAACGATTATGAAAATATTGTTTTTACAAAATTTTCAGTCAAAATAAATCAATATTTTTTTTTATTTCTACTGGAAATTTTATAAAAATATATTTTCAAACACGTTGATAGATTTTTAAATAATGAGTGTCATTAAAGAATCACTCAGTAGAATACATACCTTCTACTTCATTCAGCGCCAGATCGTTAGAATAGAAAAAAAAACTGAATGAAATAAAACGGAGGTAACCCAACATAAATTAACTGTCTTTAATTTTAGTGGTACGAACAATGTTATCAAAATGTGGCTATTCAGAACAATCACTGCCACGGGGTTCTGTTTAATATACGGCAACTACATTACATGGCGCCAAATTTTATCCAAGAATCGGGGGTACGTTAGCATGCAGCTTATCGCATACCATAATTCAAGACCTTTATATTACCCTCACCTACGATGACTTGTAGAATTTTGCACTGAAATACTATAATATAGGTTATGGGCTAGGCCGTATGTACGTACGAATTTCCTGGATATACCTTTTTTAGATTTATCGATGCCACTTAGTGATTGACGACCGTTCAAGACACCATTGGCGCCTTGTTGAGTTATAGTTGTTTTGCTTTTAATGTATTTTTATTATGTTCGTTGAAAAAGAAGTATTCGAAAGGCGACCGACCGCCTATGAGTTGTTTTATGATTATAGGGGTGTATGCAGTCTAGTCAGACTGCAGTAATTGGCGAGTAATAATGTGTAGGTTTGTTGTGAATGAAATCCAATTTATATCGAATTTCAGTAATTTAGAGTAATACATTATGATTGGGTTAGATAAAAAATTCTTGGATTTATCAATTTTGAAATTTCATAGAAGGGCATTTGTAAAACAATAATTACTAAATAACATTGTTTAACCGTAAAACAGTACGTTATATTTTGAACACTACTTAATATTTTAACGTTACGTATTTAAATACTGTAATATCAAATAAGCAAGAGACCATTCTCTCTAAGGTCACACTAAGAATAGAACCCTTTTAACAGTTAATTTAAAAAAAAAATGTTTATAGTATATCATATAATATTTATTTATATACAATTATTAACTACAACAATGATTACATTATTAATATATTTACTATAATATAATATTAGATGCTAGTATTGTTAGTATACTATATACTACATTTATTCTTCTAGTGAGCCTAATGAATAATCTGTTCGATAGTAAAATCCTAAAAAAGGAGTCGTATTAAATAGAATTTATTATCTGCAATAGTCACATATTACTACAATAAAAATACATTGTATTAATTATCATATGTTAATAATTTATACAATAGTATATGAATAAATATGATCCATAAATAAAGAATAAAATGTATTTTGTTAAAAAAATAATTAAAGAACCCAATGAAACATTTAAATCAGAATTCCAAATTAATCTTAATCCAGGCCTGTGTAATTATATAATACAATAATAATATTTAATAATATATTCTCGATGCGTATGTTTTTCTCTATTATTTTGCATATTGGATATTATATTAACATTTTATTTTCATTTTTGACTAGTATAACACAATAAACTATGTAAAACAGCAAAACTATGTAACATACGATTTCGTTGGACAATAATATTGATTAATAATTATCATTATGTAGGTAATTTCTGACACTGTTCCACTTAATAGGACACTACACATATGCACTTAATTATTATAATTCTATACGTTTAAGGTATAATATAAAACCCACGTTACTAATTCAAAGAAACATATTTCTAATTAAAGTAATTTGAAAGTAAAAATACTATTATTTTATCAATTTTTATCATATTTAAGATATTTTTGGAACCAAGTGCAATATTAATTATATGATATTAAACCTTTTAGAATTCTGCTTTTCAAAAAGTTACTTGGGTAAATTGAAAACACATGTACTAAAGTTTTTTAAGATACCAAAAATTTTATATTTTATTAAAAGCTTCGTCTAAACCCTTCCCCTCTCAAAAAAAACCAACAATATTTCTTGGAACATGCGTATCATAGATAAAAACACTGATATTACGAAATAATAGCTCATTACCGCTTAACAATAAATAATTATTTGACGGAAGACGCAACACATCATTTATTTTTCGACTACTACGACCATTGCACGTTCTTTTCAATTTTTAACAAACTAAATTTTTTTTCTGTTTCACTTAAGGTTTCGGTTTTGGTATTTCGGCGAGTGGAAAGAAGTGTTGGTTGATGACAAGCTGCCTACATATAGGGGACGATTGGTTTACATGCGTTCCGCAAATCCTACTGAATTCTGGGCTGCATTACTGGAAAAAGCATACGCAAAGTAAGTAAAATAGTAATTATGTAACATACAATCGACTATTAAGTATGATAGCGATGATGTCGAGTTTTAAACGTCTAGGAATCATTCCCATGTGAAAATATGCTGGACATAGGTGATTTATAATTCAATGTTTTCCCACGAAACCAAAATTAAGTAAATACATTTTTTATTTTTCTAATGTATTATGAATACCTATTTTGTGTTAAGTACCTGCATGAAACCTGCATAAATAAATAAATCATAATCATAAATCATTTATTACACATATAATAAATTTACAAAAAATTATTCAATAAATTAATAAAAGCTATGCAATGCAAACTTCTATATTTTATAATGAAGGACCAAATTAACAATATTCCGTGCTACCTAATTTATTTTAATTTTAAAATTTAACTTTATCAATTTGTAAGTAGCAATTAAATTACTCCAGTTGTTGTATTATAAAATAATACCAATAGGTGTAGTGTACATTAGGTGTATTAAGGGTGTGTTAAACTTGAATTCAATGATCTATCATTGTATACGAAAAACAATACTGAGCATATCTGTCTGTCAGTCTATATCACAAAACATATTTAATGGTATATTTTCATATATATATATATATATATAAGATATAAATATATACGATATAAATATTAAATTAATATTATTATAATTAATTTACATTTTTATCATAATATTATATCAACTTGTATAACTCAGAATGTAATAATATTTAAAACAGACTTGAAATGCTCATGAAAAATTAATTTTAATTTTCAGTAGAATTTTTTTTACATGGGTAAATAAAATATAATAGCAACTTTATACTCCAATAAACATAATAATAAGTATTAACCACCCCTTTAACAACTTTTACATCGCAGTAGTTACCTTATTTATTCGCATATATTATGAATGCCAAATAAAAACATTCTCTTATTTAACCAATTGCTATTCAATTAGATTGTACGGTTGCTATGAAAATATCAGTGGACCTGGATGTTCGACTACTAGAGCCCTACAAGATCTGACCGGCGGCATCGTCCAGAGTTTCGGCCTTTCCAACCAAGATAGATTCCTAACGTATCAAGTGCTCAACAGTGCCGTACCGAGATCATCGTTGCTCATATCCACCATCACTCTGGTGAGTGAAATACAACGCGCATTGTGGAAAACTATGCGACGTAGTGCAGTTTTCACGTATACTTCCGACTCCTGAATATCTTAACTAACTTTACGACATGCATAAACCATGTGTTGCAGAAGGAGAACAAGAGACAACTGAGGCTACGGAACGGTCTAATGACTCAGCACGCATACAGCGTCACGGGTCTGGCACGAGTCCGCGGTCCACTAGGCGATACCCCGCTAGTAAGGCTGAGAAATCCTTGGGGCGAAGGTGAGTGGACCGGACCTTGGAGCGAAAGAAGTTGGGAATGGGACGGGCTGTCTGGCAGAGACAAAGAGCTTCTCAGCGTCCGAGTGCGGAACGATGGTGAATTCTGGTGAGTAATTATGGTTAACGCGTAAATTTTTACATTACAACCCAACTCAGCCAAATGAAAAACGTGCATAAGTCACATAATTTGTGACGTGTATACTGAATGAAATATAAATAATCTTATTGGGTTAATTTGTTAATATTTACTTACATAAAAATAATTCCACAAAAACAATTCAAATAGAAAAAATAAATTTATTTTTATAGTATAAATATATAAAATGGTTTTGTTTTGGGTTATTCTTTGATTATGATATTCTATATATTTTTGTTAACCCTAATGTTTATTTTCATGGTAGGTATTCTATTTTTTGTTTTATCATTTTCTGTTTAAATTAAATTAAAAAATTTCAATCGTTTTTTATTATATACAATAGATTATTATAATTATAACAGGTTACATTTAAAAACAAAATGTTTTGAAATAGTTTATGTATTTATGCACAATTTTTGGTGAGTTACGCCCAAATGTATTAACATTAATAATTAAAAAATTAAGAAATCATAATATTACAAAAATTAGACCACAAGGAAATTTACATAAAATAAAATATAGTTTACAAAATAATATGTGTTAATTTTCAATAATAATTGTTAAAGTTTTAAATTCTGAATTAAACAATTTTACAATGATTTGTACTTTTTTGTATGAAAAATGTTTCATAGTAGAAAAAATGCTTTGATTTTCAACTTCGACATCTTTTCTGATAGAAAAATTAAGCTAGTTAGTATTTTTCATAATAATAAGGGAAAACCTAAAAAATCAGAAAAAAACCAGAATTAGCAAGGCAAAAACAGTTTTTTACGTAATAAATTATCCGTTCATTTATATAATATATTATAACCATAATACGTACAAATATAAACTTTAATTCATAAATGTACTACATAGGTAACACAATTAATTTTTATATTCTCAGTCAATGTTTTTTTTTATCGCAAATGCATTTTCTTATATTTACCGAATCGCAATCCACAAGCTAAGGAATTCCTAATAATTGTTAATTAAAATGTACACTGTGTAAAATTCGTGTATATTATTGAACAGCCATAGGTACAGACTACTACAGTTGATATCGGATTTCACTCTTTAATATTTAATTTTCGATTTTATCGTTCATAGGATGTCTTTCGAGGATTTCGCCAGACATTTCACGCAACTGGACATCGTGCACGTCAGCCCGGACGACTGGATGACCGAACCAGCGTTGCATTCGAAGCAACCGTGGCGGGCCGTGCTGGCCAGAAGACGATGGAGAAGTGGGTATAACGCAGGCGGTGGTCCCGGACACCCGGAAACGACAGCCATGAACCCCCAGTTCCACATCGGCATACCCAGGACATCGGGCAACAAGTGTCACGTGGTCGTGTCCGTCGTGCAACAATACGAAACCGATCCGGAAGCCAAAGGGGCACGGCCTCTGTTCGCCATTGGTTTTGCGGTCTACGAAGTGCCTCATTCTACGTCCAGACTGACGCCGCAGTTCGTGGCACAACAGGTAAACAGTCCAATTTATCTAATTCGATTCGCGGGAAATTATCTCGAGAGGTGATTGATGGCGTATAGTGATAGTCAAACAAACGCGCCGATAATAATGGTTTTTTACTGGGTTTTTTTTTGAGGGAGGGGGGAAATAATAATGATACATTTAATGGGCCAATTATTATTCAGTCGACGAGCAACGAATTATGCAACACAACAATAGTCGACAAAACCATATTATTATGTATAGGTACTAAGGTACTTTATTATTTATTGATATTCTGCAGAATGGGTACCTCTTATAGACGATATGGCCGATATGGCATTTCCGTAAACAACAGTAACGATTTAATAACCGTTTCGATAACGAAAAATATTGCAGTTATCCTGTTTACTTTTAAGTCTATTAACAAGTCTATGACTATGAGAAATGTATTTTTTTTATGTTTCAATTATTATAACGCTTCTTCGTACATACGAGTACTTATCAAAAACATAATATAATCTACATTAATCGTTTTTTTTTTTTTTTTATAAAGTTACTTCTCTAATAATATTGTACATAATAACTAGTAATATTATACCGTCTGTGTGTCTATATAATCACACCGAAACAAATGCATTTTTCACTGACACTCGATCCGAACGACTTATGTATATGTCGATAATGGGTATAGATGAACACTTATTAATTTTATGGTAAATTTGCGTTGTTTTTTAAAAAGTTATTGTTCCGTGCTAATCGTATTTTATTATATTAGTGTCTACTCGTACTGAAAATTCAATACGACTATTTTTGTTATAGCAACCACTGGATGTAACCAACCATTCTGTGGCCAGGGAAGTGGTGACGTTCTTCACGTTACCTCCTGGCGATTACATTGTTGTCCCACAAACGAACGTGCCCAACTGTGACGCCAAATTTTTACTTCGTATATTGACAGACGAACAGAGTAACATATGGTATAATATATTTGTATTATTATTATTATTTATTAACTTCTCATTGGCATGGTATTGTACATCTTAATCAACAATTTCATAGGGAAGTGAATGACGACAACATGGTGTTTAAAAATATTTCAGCTGAGTTTCTGGAAGACACTGTGATATTGGTTAGTATCAATTAAAAGTTTATCTGCTAATCTATACATATTATATAGGTATTATTAAACTAAAATAATCATAATATTATTTTTTTTTTACTCGATATGTACAATGTTTATGATTAAGAAAACAAAATTATTTAAAACATTAATATATTTGTGAAATTTTAAGTAATTTGTCTAATCGTATACTAGCTTTATAAAAATAATATTAAGCCCCTTCTTTAAATTTGGCTAGATTTTCAATTTGCTATAAACACGGTTCGCAAAAGGAAGCAAAACATGCTATCATAAATGATTAAAAACGCATTGGTTTGATTTTACAGCCAGACGGAAAACCACTATTGACTAAGCTCATGGTCAAATACCCGCCGGAACTGGACGTGATCCAGCTACAAAAAATACTACGGGCACACTGGAAGGCATACTTGGCAGAGAAACCCAGTCTGGAGCTATGTAAGAGTCTGATAATGTTGAGGGACGTCAATATTAGTGGTCGTATCAACGTACTGGACATACCCGTGCTAATGCACATGTTGCAGTTCTGGAAGGTAATTAAAACATTTCGTCGAATTAAGAGAGGACGTTATGCCACTAAATTTTTCTTATAAAAACCACTGTCGGAAAACAGTGGTTACTAATTCTATAGTAGTTAAAAACACAAGTAATACGATTATTTAAAATGCCTAAATAATATTTTGAAAATTAAAATATTCATGTTTTAAAAAAATATCAAAAAACATTAAAGTATGAAAAAATATTTTTTTATAAATTTAATTATTATATTAAAAAATAGATTTGATTTTTTCCAAAATATTATCCTCTTTTGATCTTAAGAAAACTATTTCACTCTAAAATACTTCTAGAAGTACTTATAAATAATAATAGCCACTGATCTGCTTCGTTGAATATGTATTTTTATAAATTGTCTTCATAATTTCATAATCGTTCAAGAACCAATAACGGTAATAAGCAATGACAATGTGTAAAATGTATTTTAGTATTTATATACTTGTATAAAATAAAATTTTGTTGTTCTTTAAATTGCCTATATGCAACCCCTTAAAATGGCTGTTGAAATATCCTCATTAAAATAGGCCGTTGTAACCATCAACTGTGTCAGATACGTATTTAATATTTATTAAAGTCATTTTGGTTTTTACCTACAGATAGCGTTCCAAAAGTTTGAAAAGGGTGTAAATCCCACAAAGACATCTAGCTACAATCTGAGACCTCTGCTGTGGGAGGCCGGCAGTACCGTTAGTAATAAAGTGCTCGAATGCCTAGTACTGAGATTTGCGAAGAGCCGTATTCTGACTTCGGAATGTTTCATAATGGCCATGGTCAGACTGCACTTAGCTCACGGTAAGACGACCGATTTCATTAAAAATATAAGCTTTGTTCAATTACAATTTATTTTATTTAATTATTGATGGTTTCTTTTACATAAATTTCCAGAGAGGTATCACAGTTTGGACACGAAAATGAGCAAGGGAAACCCATTATCGTTAGAAGAGGTAAATTATTTTGATCAGCAAATATTACTTTATTGTAATGTTATTATTATATTAGGTTAGTTAATGTTATATTTACTATCATTGCAGTTGATCTTGATGACTATCTACTCGTGATTTCGGGCCCGTCGACACGTACCAAAGATGAAAGATAAGTGCCAGTCATTAAGTGATATACTACATTAAAGCCACATAATACGTCCCAATCTGTACGATTCTAATTATTATTATTATTATTATTATTATTATTATTATTATATTATTATTATTATTATTATTAATATTATTATTATTAGTAGTAGTTTTTGATTTCTAGTTTTTATATAATCATAATCAAATCAGGCATTATAAAACTTAGTATTTTTAATATGGGTATTTCGCCTGTTTCGTATATTATCATATAATGTATAATATTGTTATATTGTTTAAACGATGTTTGTACGCGTTATCGAATCGATAACTCCAAACTGCTGGCCAAAGCGAATAATTTATTTTTGTAATTATTTTTAGTATAATAAACTTTGTTATGTTATTTTATTCCAAATTGTTGTGTTATGAAAATATTTAACTAATAAGCGATCATTTAACAATGTATCTACGTGGTATACTAATAAATAAATAGTTAAGTAATCGAGAAATAGAAGACTATAAAGAATTCACAATAGTTAAAAAAAAATACAATTATGTTATTCTATTTTTCGTTTTAGACATTTTTAATTATACTCCTAACATACTTATATAAGGCCTTAAAGTACATTTTCCCTAAAGCATCGGACAGTGTAACAGCATGATAAGGGTGTCTTGACACTGACCAAATCACGTCCAGATTCTGAAGGAAAACCTTAACATAAAGACCACCGATCTTCATTTTAATAATTACAGCATTGGAGAAGGGTGGTAGTGATAGATACTGAAATAAATTCTACAATTTATATTTAACAATTATAATGAAATGTCTTTTGATTTAGCAATAAATTTGGAAAAAAAAGTAGAGCATGTATACTATGTATCAATTAATCAATAATAACAAAAATACTAAAAAATATAATATAATGTATTATGCTGATAAAAAAGACGACAAAGAAAAAAATACGACAAGTCAGTTACATTGACCTGATATACCGCAATAATCGACGACAGAAAAATATAATTTTACAAGTTATAATCGAAATAATAATAACAATACCAAGGCACAAACATCCTCTGATAAATAAAATGCACTTATTCATATTATTTTCAATGAAAATAAACTTAATAAATTAAGTAAAAATTACCAATTTATTGGATAAAAAAATAACTAATGTAAACTATCGAATATAGGTAACATTTTTAACATAATAAATTTGTGAATAAATTATTTTTTTTTAACACAATATTGCAGGGGTTCCTAACTAATGGACCGCAGAAGCTGATCTATGGTCTAAGCCAAGGGTTTAAAAATTTGAATTTACTGTTTTTTTACCTGTTTAAAAGTAAGTGGGCCTCAAAATATTTTCTACAAAATCAGTGATCCGCACAACTAAAAAGCTTGGAAACCGCTGCAATATTGCATTTATTTTGGAAAACCAATTTACCTATATTAATTTGTATTAAAAAAAAATTAAATTAAAAGTCGTAGTATGAAACATCACCTAAAATAAAAATTTAGACAAAATACACAAATAAATATAATACATAGTTATACAATTAGATGAGTATTAAAATAGTTTATACAGACTTATTTAAACTTTTCATGGCACCTCATCATAATTTACACCATCCAGACTTCTCGCAATGACAGTGGATTCCTATAGTTAAGTTCTTTTCCGCTATCGAAGATCTAAGTTCGTGAGTGTGTAGCTGATAAACAATGACAGAGCTCGGTACAAAAGCAATGTAAACGAAAAATTCATTATAATAACAAATAAAACATGTATAAAATACAATGTAAAAATAAATAATTTAAAGTTTGTATTTAAATTCCAAAATAATTTTAAATTATTACTTATAAATAATACAATAAAGCATTAAAAAAAAAAAAATAATAATAATCTTGCAATTAATAATTATACATACTTTATAAATATAATATGATAAAAGTTAATAAATTTATAAAATTATTTGTACTATAAAACTTTCTAATCGGTAACCACCTATTAGAATCCTCACTCTTTGTACGTGTCATTAAGCAGCAGATATTTAAATATTTAAATATATATATACAAAAAAATGGAGAAGGTATATAATAAAAAAAAACTAAAGAATGTTTTAATTAATCCCTCGATTAATATTAATGAAAAAAAGGAACTTTATATTCATCCGGGTCTGTTCACAATAAGAATATATTTCCAGTTAAATACATTTTCTCTGTCGAATACCAATTCTGATATAAATTGAATTAATGTAAATCAATATGGGCTACTGTGGTAAATGCTATTTTAGCAGCGAAAAATTTTATATCAGACTTTTATTGAGTAACTATAAATCAAGATGGCGATGTATTGTCTTACTTTAAGAGGATGGAATACCAATGCAGGTTATTTAAGACGGAAATTAATTCACGTCCTTCTCAATAAATCAAGTACCTATATATATTGGAAGAAAATTATTTGTTTACAATTAAATTACATAGGTACATATTGTCAAGAACCTTACATGATTTCTTTTGAATTTTTCCAAATTCAATTAAAAATTAATTTTCAATATTATAGCCAACTTTCACATTACTACATTAATGTAGATTAAAAAAAAATTAAAAAATACAATAGGTACAATATTTGCATTGGTACAAAACAATATCTACTAGGTAATAAAAACATTAGACAGAATATAAAGGGCAATTATGAAGGTATACTATTACTGAAATATACGATATAAATAAAGTACTCTAACCAGTAAAGTAGTGCAACAGATTAGTTTGATTTAATACCAATATTTGTAATAAAATAATTACTAATAGTATTATATATATATTATTAAACATATTTATGTACCTTACCCAAATTTAATTTATTTGGACATAAATTAACTACTAATACAGTAATGCAATATACATATAATAAATATAAAATATCTTAGATATCATATTAGTCAGTCTAACATACTTATTATACAATTGACTGATAATACGTCTAATAATATTTATATTTAAGAGCTATCCCTGACGAATATTTATCAACCATACCTTTTATAATTTGACTACCACGACAAATTTCAAACAACCAATTGACGTAAGACCATATATCAATTATTATAGAATGCTGAATGAGAATCACTAGATGATTTATGGTGGACTGATTCGAACACAACTCAATTTACATCTGACGGCATATATCCAAGCACAGTGTCAGTAAAAGGATATCGTTTGCAAGAAAGAATATTGTTCCAGTCACAACAAACAAACGGCTCGACCAAAAAATGCGTACTGTAGTATTATTTGTTTTACGTTTCGTTATATGTAAATAAAAAATACAAATTTATAATTTTCTTGCGGTAACTGCTGATCGAACAGTCGTGATTTTTTTGTCGGTATTGTAAGGTCACTGAATACCAGAGCCCAGATTGCTCTACTCGTAAAATGGAATCGACAAACTTCAAACACAATACAGCAGACCTCTGATGACTATATAAATGGTAAAAGTGGTAAAACGTTACAAAGATCGATAGTTAAGTAATAACCAAGAAATAATGTATAGGTATAATAAAAATGATAAGATAACAAATATTAAATAATATTGATTTTTATTATGAATAAATAGATAAATTTTTTACACAACAGAAAAAACTTAATGAAAAAAATACATTGTTAATAATAAATATAAAGATAAGTATTGAGTAATTACATTTTATCATAATTTATATTATGTTTTCATAAAATGACACCGGATAATAGCTGCGTATTCCCATATAGTTTCTTCATAGTATGAAGTGTTTCTGAAAATATAAATGTATAGTTTAATTTCTAAGATTTAAAAATGTATTGAAATTACTACTGGAATAAATTAATCACTAAATAGAAGCACGAATGCACGAATGCGCGAAATGCGCCGCTTTTACTTTTTACCTGCAAAAACGCAACACGATTGCGCCCTATAAAATAGATGTTGGTCCTTTTAACAATTATCCTTCCCAATTTTACAAGCTTAGACTGACAAAAAAAGTAAATTGTTGGATTTGTTGAAAATCGTTTCATATTTTGGCACAAATACACTCAATATACAATTTAAAAGTATTATTAATATCTAAAAAAACTGCATATGATGTCTATATTATAGATATGTATGTACTTTGTATTAAATACCCTGTTAAACACATTATAAATTCTATGATATCAGTTTTGAAAATTGTATGGCTTTATTTTATACATATAGGGAAAACACAAATGTCTGTTTTATCGTGTGTTGTTGTATTAATGTGTTTAAATAGAGTAGTGGAAAATGTTTAAAAAGACAACACCTATAATATTTCATGGAGCACAATCGTGTTGCATTTTTTCGTGTATAAGAGATATTATTACAGCCGATTGATATGTACAACCGGTGTTCTTTAAAGTTATAGCAAAATCGTATGCCTGCTACAATACCTAATCGTTGGTTTTAAATTATGTCTAACTATATATTCTGTGTAATTACTGTACTAGTCGTAATTATTTGAAAATCTATAAATACTTACGGATCTGGTTAATGTCTCTACCGACGAAGAAGAGTGATGTATGGATTGTACGTCACTGGATAAGTGTATCCGTATGATGGGTACGTGTAATACGGTGCATAAGTAATTGGATAGGTGTAAATGGTTTGAGCAGAAATGGCGGCGACCAAAGCGAAGACGGCGACAATCAATAACTACAATAAGAAATAGGAATAACGAAATATTATAATCATAAACATAAATCTATAATGTAATTTTAATATATATATATATATATATACGTAGTAATATATCATATTATATTATATACCGTACATAAACTTCAAAAATAAAACACAATTAGTAATATTCATTGGGTAAATTTTATCTCACATAAAATCGGTTTTCCATACTATATTTCTGACTACAGATAGTTCATAAAGGTACTTATAGTATATACAGATTTAAAATATTTGAAACTGTGGTGAGACGTTTTAATTAAGATTAAAAATTTAAGTTTGTATGTAAAAATAAAATAAAAATTCTATTGAATAGTATTATTAGTAAATAAATATTATTAATGACTTATAAAATACTATAATATGTTTTTAAGATGTAATGGCTAATAGTTTTAAATAATAATAATCAATATAAATATCTAAATTAAAAAAATTTATATATAAAAATAATAAATATTTAAATAATATAATTATATTAATTATATATATATATATATATATACATAAATAATTAGGTACTACGTACGTCGTACATTATCAATAATAGTGAAAATAAAGTAAATCCGAGACATGAAAATCACGATGAATTTAAAACGGTAGGCACCTATGTTGTCTATTATTATTTATCATTATACAGGTACTCACCAATAACTTATACATGATGATGATTTAAAGTGAATTCAGGTGAACTCGAAGAGTAGAACAAATAATACTGGAGTATGTTGATGTGATGTCTATTGACTACGGAACTACACTGATGTTCTCTGTGAAGATTTAGTCGGTATTTATACAACTTTGATTTCACGAAACGTTTTACGACATCCCTGCCAACAATATTAGTTATTTATTTTATTTTACTAGTTTTTTTTGTTTTTTTTTAGGTTTATCTATGTTTGTATATTGTCATAATAAACCTGTTTGGAAAACCAACTCAGGGTATACGTGTATTGAACAATGAAGGATGTCATTGAAAGAAGACTTACAACCGGCATTAGTGTTTACATAATTATGAAGGCCCGAAAATGTGCGCGTTTCCATATTTTTATAAATCAGTTTAAAATTAACAAGGTAATCTATGCAAATACGAATCCAAGCTTAATGATTCAACGGACAACATTTGATTATGCATTTTGCATATTATTTTAAACTTCTTGCTATATAATATTTCAACATTTAAAAAAAAAATACATATTAATTGAAAAAAGATAAGTTTAATTTGAAATATTTATTTTATTTATTTATTAAAGGTTTTATCATACGTCGGTTGTTTTAAAGTTATTCTACTTGTATAAGACTTGGTTGAAAATAAATATAATAACACTATTTGATTCTAAATAGAGCAAAATTTACTTTTACCAGTGAAGTTAATCGGGTTAATTCAATGTTATCCGTGTATTATAATATTATATCAATTGGCTGTGGCCTGTGACTTTAACCAGTCAAGTTTCCATTAAAAACACAATGATAAATAAATTTAATCTTTAGGATTTTAGGACAAACAAACTTGAAACTAAAATAAGGTAGAGATAAAATAATTACGATTAGATATATATTCTATATTCGTGTTCAATCCATTAACAGTATGGGCTATCGCATTAATATTTTGCTTACTTCCGAATATTTGTTTTTATGAACATTTTGACTTTTGTTAAAACATTTAGATGTATTTATTTTATTAAAATAAACAAAAAACATTTAAAAATTGTTGAAGATTTAATTTTCCAAAAAGAACAAAGAAGATTCAATCGTTTGTTTTTATCAAAACAATAATAATAAAAAATACTGCATGACCTTGACATTTCGAACGCAAAAATATGTCAAGAATACGATTTTTTGACAATTTTAAGCATTATATATTATATTTGGTCAATCGGTATGCAGAATCTAGTCGACGACTAACATTAAGGTCAGCTACTGATTAGAATTACAATAATATTAACAAACGCAATAAAACTCTATTTGCCAACAACTTTTATAGCCTAACTAACCGCTGTTGTTGCTAGTCAGGCATGTAATTTTGTTCTCAAATGTTGATGTAAATAATTGTAAAACTATAATTTTTCATTCAAAATAGAATTTGAAAAAAATAGTTTTAACGAAACATTATTTAAAATGTAGACAAGTGATTACCGCTCTGCTGTGCATTTGCTATAAGGTACCTTAAATGGGTGTGTTAAATTTGAATGCAATGATATAATATAAGTGTGTATGAAAAATGATTCTGAGCGGTATATCAACGTATAATAGATTAATAGCTATTAAAGTAATTCATTTTATTATTCGTATTATATTAGGTTGATTTAATTTTTTCTGAAAACATTGTTTTTAATATATTGTTATTTATTATTATCCAATTATTATAATAATATAAAAATACAATATTATATGTATTATTTTATATTATTGTTATTAACTTTTAGTTTATAATACATTACTGTAAATACCGTGAAACAGTATAAATAGGTCCATATAACAATTAGATATATCTATTAACATATTTTATAAATGATATTATGAAAAAGGAAAATTCATGATATGTATAAAAAAATTAAAACACTATTAATAATGTTTTAGAATTATAACAAAATATTAAACATATTCATCGTTAATATACGTAATTTCGTCCAAATCTAAATAAACAAAATATCTATAAATAATAATAATTGTGTTTATATAGTTGTAAGATTTTCTTTGTCCCAGTATAGAATACTTAAGAAAAACATCGTATTACATTTAATTAAACATTAAACCTTAGCAAAAAACTGAAAATTTAATAAATATTTTTACTACGAAATACTATTGTAGTTTTTAATTTTCATGATTTTAAAAATTTTAACTTCTAATACTTATAAAATAAAAATGTGTTTATATATCCTGTGTTAAATTTTAAAGTATTTTGACCCAGCGAATAATATTTTTATCGACCACTATAGAAAAATAATTAAAAAATCGATAATTTCCTCATACATTTATATGATTTATACCTAAATCTAAAAAAAATATTATTTATTAATTAATTAATATATTAAGTTTTTAAGAAATATAATTATTATAAAATAATTATTAGCGTCATCTTCTAGGTATACAAATAAGAATTAATTAATGCTAAATTCAATAATCGTTTTTATCATTTTACATATTTTTAAATACAAAATTTAAAAAAGCTAGGTAATACAGGCAAGTTGGTACACTCTGCTGTGCGTTGATGGTGAGGACAGAGTCACTATATTATAACTATAGGTGTGTTAAATTTGAATCCAATGATACAGCACTATACACGAAAAACGATTCAAGGCGGAAACGGCCTATCAATCTAAATCACCAAGTAAAAATGTTTTTTTGATAAAGCTATTAAATCTATTTATTTTACTTTTAGTATTATAGTAGGTTGATAAAATTTTTTCCAAAAATATTGTATTTATTAATTTATATATTATATTTTATTTTTTATTTTCAGTTTGTAACCGACGACGTCGCTGGAACAACTTCGCATCACTTCCGTGAAATTATATTTATACCATATTATATCAACTTACATAACTCAACATTTAATAACATATTTCTGTAAAATACCGTAAAACAGTAAAAATAGATTCATAATACCAATAAAAATATAATATTTTAAAATAAATCAGAAATGTTATTGTTTAATTTAGTTTTAGTTTTATTTAAGTTAAATTCATATTAATATAAAACACATATCAATTTAAGTTCCCACATATTTTTAAATTATAACAAAATAATTAACACGTCGTTATTAATCATTTATAATAGTAATTTGTTCAAATTGAAACTTAATAATATACTTATAAAAAATAATTGTCTTTGTATAATTTTTAGATTTTACTGTAAAATCTTTAAATGTATAAAATAGAAAATTCATAACTATTTCATAAGGTAACATTTTAGCTCTCTATAAAATTATAAGTAATATACATCTCCATATAGTTTTAATAACTATACCAGTGCACCTATATGACTCCGAGAATTAATTACTTTAAAAATGTAATGTTACACTATCATGAACTCATGACTGTTGATCATACAAATATTTATACTTCATAAGATCACTAATATATTATCGACGAACATCCCACGCTCTAAAATTAACGAAAAAAAATTATTTAAGTACAATAAATGATGACATAATATTTTGTGTGTAATATTTATAAATTTTAGGAACATACTTTTCTCGTTATCTACATAATTGACAGTGATACTAAATAAATAAATTCCTATTCACGAGTGCATAATTTATTTATGACCATTTTTATCGGTGTTTTTATTTAATTCAATTTTAAAAAATGCCTACTTACTTTACTTAATGACAATATGATATTATTCATTCGTATACATCATATATTTTAGTTAAATTTCATTGAATATCACGAAATTAAACAATGATATTAACGTTCAAGTTAGGACTTATATCAAGATCACTCTGTAAACATTAAAATTTATTACCGAACTGTAAAAATAGGGTTTCTAGTTTTCTACTAAATAAATGTCAACTGGTTTCACGGCATCACAGCAGGGTCATTTGAATTACAAAAGCAGTAGATACGTTAGTACTATTACGCAATACTAACTATTGCTATATGTTATATGCCTACTAATTTTTCCATACACAATCTGAATAACTTCGTAGGTTAAATAAATGAAAATTTACCTAATATTCTTTATTATGTCTAATTTGACGATGAGCCTAAACAAGAACGTGTAGTTTTTTTTACAGAACATATTTTGGAGCAATCAAAGTTTTTAAAATAAACAACCAAATGATAGAAAATTGAACTCTTCTATCTTAATAAAACAGCTTTCCGATTTTCCATAAAATTTCAACGAAATTCTCGTAAAACAAAACCATTGAAATTTATAAACAATTTTCAAATACACTTTATGATTATATTATATTATTTTTAACCATATTCCACTTAAAATATATTCGTATTTTTCAAATACAATAATTTATCTTTATAGTTTTTACTTTCATAAGTAAACGAATAATATGTAGGTACTTACCAGCTCACATTAAGCTAATCTAAATAAAATGAGCTACAGTCAGTCTGTGAACCTATAAATACTGCACATAAAAAACAATTAAGTAAAACGTTATTTTAATAAAAATTTGAATACTAAACTAATATCTATTAAAATCATGTTGTTTAAACTTTATATAGGTATTATATTTAATTAAACACTTTTTTTTGAAAATGTTATTATACATAGTTTAGTAAATAACAATATACATACATACATAATAATAAAAATGGTCAAGTCTCTAAAAATGTTATTTTTTGATATTAAATAAAACAACTAAATTCTATGGTCATTATCTTTCATTTAAACATTAATTTCATTCAAATTTTAACTTGAAACGCCAATAAAGTTGTGCTTTTTATTTTTAAAATGTTTAGGTTTCTATATGAAAAACTAATGATAAACCTTATACTAAATTTTCAAATCTAACTTTCCAAGGCGACACAAACATAAAAATGTATTAATTTTTAACTTGATTATAGCTAATATTTCAATTGTTCACTAAATTTGTTTTTTCCAATTATTTTTAAGATAACTAAAAAGTTTTTACTTTTAATCCCTAAAATACCAACTAAATCTAATTTTTGCATTAATCACCCTTAAAGCGTAAAATCAAAGCATTTTTGATGTTCTACGACAACTAAAAATTAAATACATGAACAATCAGACATTTCTGTATAACCAATAACATATTCATCGCTCTAATCAGAATCTATAAATAGAAATTATATAAATACCTACCTTCTTTTTTAATCCTTTTTGAAAAGTAGTTAATTTATAATTAGATATTTTATTTTTATATATTATATAATATCTCACATATAAAAATTACAAACCTAAAATAAAACAAGCAATTTTAAATATAAAATAACACGGAAAACTAAAAAATACAAAAAAACCATAAAAAACTAAAATGATAAAAAAGTTTAAAAAAGAGTACAATGCGAAATTAACTTAAAAATCGTTAAGTAAAGTTTTGAACGCAGATTTTTTTATAGTTTTTTGTATTTTTTAGTTTTCCGTGTTATTTTAAATTTAATAATGAAATTAAGTGAATCCGATTCATTTAATTTATAATTAACACATTTTGTATCCGTAGACATTTAACAAAATAAAATAATATTGTGGATAACTCATAAATTACATTTGTCTCTATGGCGGAATAATTCTAATTTGTAATTCTTGTGATTCTCATTTCAACATCTATCAGCAATTTATGTATACTTAATTGGCTTGCCCTAAATAATATTTCAACAAAATATTATTAAGTAATATGAATGCATTATACAAACTGAAGCTTAAGTATATTAATAAACATTTTAAGCATCGTCAATATATGTTAATGAACAGGTGATAAAATAATAGTCAGAAAGTTAACTATCGTTTATTTTAATATTTTATTATAAATGTATAGGTAAACATTAAAATATTAAATGTTTAATTTGTGTGTAAAGTCGTGTAATTAATTTACTTTACTATCGTAAAACTTTGATAAGCATTAAAAAATAATATAGATAATATTATAATATATACATTTTTATTGTTTACTACAGAAGATACAATAGATATTTATCAGAAAAAATATATTCTTATATTAACACAATATTTTTGTATAAAGTAATTAGTTACTTACATTAAATATTTAAATTACATAATATTTTATGTTTACTTTCAATAAATGTATTGTGATGGTAATTTCATAACCTTTAGAAAATGAATTATAATTATTTTAACAACAATATTTTTTTTTAATAGTTGGTACTATCATTTGATATAAGTATAATAGATAATTTACCAATCAATAATATGCAAAACACAATAGTGTTGCAAAAAATTATTTTTTTGGAGTCTTTTACAAAAAATATATTTTTTTCAAAAATCATAAATTATAATACAAAATTAATTTAAAATAATGATATATTTAAGGGAACAAAATTATTACTTAAAATAATTAGCTGAATTGAATACTAAATTTTATACATTTAAAATTAGTATCTATATGGATCATACATGTATTTTATCCAATAGTTTTTTTAATATAATTTTGATTTATCATTCATCTTGATTTGATTGTTTGCTAGGTAGATCAACTGGTCTTCTTTGCAGTGGCCTTCGCTTAGATAACAAAGATGATAATTTGTTTGTAGACGATGGAGGTGCCTCAGTCGTGGTAGTCGTGGTAGTAGAAGGTTGTTGTCGTTCAACGTCTTCTTCGTTTTGTGATTCCACGTTTTCCTGTTCATTTTCTAATACTGATTTATCATCTTCAGATACTGGAGGCTCTTCAGTTTGAATCGATTTCTTTTTGGGTAACAAATTAGACAATAAATGCTTTCTATTTTGGCCAGTAACAGGAGGAGCTAGAGTTTGTTGTTTTGGTGCAAGTGGGGCTTGTTTTTCTGGTACTCTAAATCTAGATTTGTTCTTAAGCCTTGAAAGTGTGTCTGGTGTTGGGGTTGGGCTCGTTTCTTGTACTTGTTCCTGATAAATATAACAAACATTTAATTACATATGAATAACAATTTAATACAAAATTCAACAAAATATACTTTAATTAGATACAAACCTTTTCTTCTACTTCGTCTGGAGAACTTTCTATAATAGGTGCTTGAGTTGTTGATTGTATAGGGGCCGCCGTTGTTGATGAACCCTTTCCACCAAAATTCAACCTTAAACCTGGTCTCAATGGTCTAATATTTGGTCTCAGTCTACCTCTATAAAAATGTATCATAATATTGTATTATTCAATTGTTCTGTTCTTTTTTATAGCCTACTTTACTAAAAATAATAATAACTTTTCAACACATAGAGAATACGTGTGCTGAAGCAGTCTTGTTTGTCGCTAAATTTGTGTATTATTATTGTTTCATCATTTAAGTATAATAGGTATATTATAATTAATTATTTTTATTCTATTTTATTTTAGTATACGTATTGTACTCGGTATAACTATGCTTCTTGAAAAATTAACATCAAATCCTTTTATATTCTATCCTTTTTAATTTTATATCTATCTGTCACTGACACACAATACCAGAAGTAGACACGTTTTATAGTTATAGACAAGTAATTTTAATATTAATAATTTAATTTTTTTAATAAGTAAATAACTTACCCGATAGCTTTAGCAGTTGTGGTTGTTGGCTCTGAAACTTCAAGTTCAGAAACACTGCTTTCATTCTCTTCTGTTACTTGCTGTACAGTTGGTGTTGTTATGGTTGTTGATGCAGATGTTGTAAATTTGTTTCTACTATTTTGTCTCCTCAAATTAGATCTGCAATGTATATTTATTATTATTTTAGGTTTGAACTTTTGAAAAAATTATTTGTTTAAAAAATTAATTTATACCTTTCCGCAAAGTTAGGCTTTGGTGCTGCTGAGGTAACCTCTACATTTTCATCAATGGGAACTGTGCTTGATATGGGTTTACTTGCACGTGTTCTTTGACGACCGAATGAAGGTTCTAAAATAATTGTTTTATGTAGATAATTAACTGTTTATTTATAATTAAATTATATTTGTATAATAAATTATCATGATGTTTAAAATTAGTAAATAAAGTTTTCAAGTACCTACTGTGAAAAAAATATAATACTATAGTAAATTACTTTGTGCTTTTGTTACTACTTCGCTTTCAGTAGTGGAAGACTCTTTATCGAGGGCGGCTGTAGAAGATTGATATCTCTTACTATAGACGGATCCCTATAAAATATAGTATAATAATTTAAAAAAACAAATAAACACTAATATATTGGCATGGGTGTATATGTAATATACATTAAACCCATTGATTCTTTAAATGTCTTATCGTGACTCGTGGTATTGTTATTATTAGTATGGTATTACGTATTTTACTATTAGGATAACTAATATATTTATACCAGTTATGTCTATTATATTATATAAAAATAGCATAATAATGTAGTTTTCGTGATATATTCTACGATTATACGAATCAATAATATCTCTAAGAAACATTCTATGAATGTTTACCAACCAATGAAGTGGTTAAAAGTAATGTACAGACGTACAGTTTTATCGTTGTTTACTTGAAGTAAATATTTTTAAAACGCTTTTTTACTATAGGTAGGAAAAAATATAACGTATTAATCATAATTTCCAGTTATTTACAATACCACAATAATTCTAATCTCACTAGATTTGAAGTTAACTATTAAATTAATAAACCATTATATTACTTGTGTGTTCCGTTCTCGAGTAGGTTTGAATTTACGTCTTTCAGTGACCTCATCGGATGGTGGTAACTCAGTTGTCGTTGTCGTAGTAGACGACGTTAATCCGTTCCTGCTACCTACGGAGCCACCTCGATAACGGCTACGTACAGGCCCAGATCCAGGAGCTTGACGTGCTGGTGCAGGTGCTGGAGTAGTGGTGGTTGTGGTAGTAGTTGTTGTCGTTGTTGTCGTCGGAGCTTGTGTTGTGGTAGTTGTGGTCGTGGTTGGTGCCAGCCTCAAAGTAGTTGGAAATTGTGTTTCGCTATCCTCAAATCTCGTGGAATGTTCATTCGATAATATAGTGTTGGCTGTTTCTTCGCTACGTGTTTGCTGCAAAATGGCGTACAAGTCTACTGCTCCTTTGTCCGTCGACCCTATAGCAAATTCGATTGTTTTCTAAACATATTCTATGGAAATCAAACTGCAATGTGCAGTTATTTCGTACCGAAATTCGATAAAATAAAAATATCGTATTTCGTGTTATTATTATTATTAAAAGAGGACGTCACATTGTAAATTAACTATGTCCAGATATAGTAAATAACATAGGTTTCTATACCTACTACATACGCTTCAAGAAATAGTAAAAAAAAAAAAACGTATAGACGTTAAATTAATATTATGAACTAAAAATAATCGAATCCTATTAATGGATAATATAAAAACAAAATTTTAATGTGACTTCCTCTTAAATTATGTAATGATTGATGATGGTTAATGAAAGATATAAATAAGAAATGATTCCCAATTTAATCTGTTTTATAAATATTATTGTCGCACAGACAATTATATATTATATATTAAATACTGAAACTATATTTACTTAACTTTCTTATGGGAACTAAAATAATAACTATACACTTATGAATATTGTCTTTAATAATCATCTAGTATAATTGATAGATATAAAGTATAAATAATTCTCAAATTTCTGTAACAAAAATATTCTTATTTTAAAGAGAAGTGGGAGTATGTAACAGATAATTTTATTGTCATTCAAAAGTCAAAAGTAAATATATTTTTGTTTCTAATTCATTTGTTTATTAAATATCATAGACCATAGTCAAGTCAGTTGCATGAAAAATTGATTAATTTAATGATACAATTAAATTTAATAGTCCAATCATGAACCATTAAATAATGTACAAGGAACCATTAACTCATTATTGATCCATTAAATGTTTAGTGATTGATTTTTCATGCAACAAGGCTAAAACTTTTAACATCACATCTTTTTAAATTCAAATAATAAATTAATTAATACAATTTTAAAAAATAATGCCAAAAATAGAAAATTATTTTAAAAAAACTGTCAATATACTTAATATATATTAATTTAATAATAATTTCAATAAAAATTATTCAAATATCTCTTCATAAAAATTATATTAATTTTTAGTTAAGAGTTAATTTTTTTATCTTAATCTTGACGATTGATATGAAAACTCTAATAAATGTTTTTGTATATTGGCGTGCCATTTTCTTTAACTATCTGGTGTTCACTGGTCAACTACCCGTGAACAAAAAACCAAGAAAGAGATTTGATACCCGTAGGTACACAACAGGTGTATCCAATCCACCGATCACAATGATGACAATAAAATACAAGCTATACTTGAATAATAATTTAATAATTAGTTATCATAACATAATCAAAAGTAATACTACATTATTATGCATTTATGCAAAGTTAGTATAAGAGATGAAAATAGTTAGGCATTTGTAATTTCATTCATTAACGTACAAAGTGTATTTTAACGATATAAATATTATTATCAAGCATAATCATTACCAATACGGTTAAAATGTAAAGATCCACAAGTAATTATATTGAAATACGACGATCCTCGTTAAAATTATTGTTAATTTAAGCATGTTAAAAGCTTTATACCTATATAAAAAACTAAAGCAATCTATCCACAAATACACGATTAAAAAAAGCCATCCAATTCGATGTCAGGTTAGTTGATATTAGCATACGTCCGTCGCGAACCTGCGGTATAACGTTGGGTGACGATCGTGACGACCTCGTCGGGGGTTAATGTTGTCGTCAATGATAACCCCTTAGAATCCACATCGGTATTGTCTTGATTCCGATCTAAGCTAACTGTTTCTGTTACAGATGCTACTGTTTCTGTCAGCTGAGTGTTATAAGCGTTATTAATAGTTGCTACTTGATCTGTTGGCATCGCGGTCGTTTGTACCACAGCATCTGAAAATATTTATTTTCACCAGTTTTAACCTCACACAGCCGCCTTGTCTTGGAACATCCAATTGGCCTTCGAGATTAGATATTATCCACACACACACTCACAAATTTTCATTTACACACATATACATAATAATTTATTATTAAAATACAAAATATATTTTATTCTGTACAAAAGTAGATATTATATTAGTTTTTAGAATTACGCCCATGTAATATTATGCACTAATATAGTATAAACTGGATTGTCCTTCAACGCCCGTTATAAATATCAAATAAAAATAAGTAAAATATTGTTTTGGTCAATTAACCCTTAATCCACTAAATTAATCTTAAATGAAAA
This sequence comes from Rhopalosiphum nymphaeae, assembly GCA_036289425.1. Classification (NCBI taxonomy): domain Eukaryota; kingdom Metazoa; phylum Arthropoda; class Insecta; order Hemiptera; family Aphididae; genus Rhopalosiphum; species Rhopalosiphum nymphaeae. Next base: position 7,956,573 of record JAZAQC010000004.1, read on the forward strand.
TAATTTCCACATAATTTACTATAACCCACATACTGTGCTACTGTATATGTAGTAAACACGTAATATTATAGCAATCTACGTGACTACATACCTAGGTATTTACAAAATACTTTTCTATTAAATACTATAGTATAATAATTTATCATTAATAATGTATTAGTCTGTATAGTTAGATATGTATGTTTTACCTTTATGACTTTCGTGTCTTGGTGAAGTATGTTGGCCATTGCTAGAATGAGTTCTAAAAGCACTGCTGTCCACCAAATCCAAACCTGGTTGGTGCGGGCCTTTTTAAATGTATTCGTTATCGTTAAAAAAAAATCATTCAGTAAGTAGATGAAAGATGATAAACTACTTTTACCATTATTATTCGCTCGTATACGAGTAATCGGGGTATCTGTAGCAGGTACAGCCGTTGTAGCGATTTCCTGAGCAGGTTTTGAATTGCCGCGAGATCGAACAGGGAATCTAGGATTATGCGGAAGACGCTCTTCGGAAACTGGTGGCGAAGATGACGGAACTGATAGAGCTTCTTCGAGATTACGTCCAGATTCCCTAAACAAAAAATGTGTTAAAATTTAATATATTTTATATAATTCAATAATTACGATTATAAGCTTAAAATTAGTTGTTCAAAATGTATATTTTATGCATTGTGATAATAAAAGTATACAAAGTTATTCGCCAAACATACTCATTGTTCACCTCCATTTTTTCCTAATAAATTAAATTATTTAAATTTACAGTCATAAATCCATTGTTATGTAATTTTAAGTCATAGGTATTTTATAAAAACATAGAATACATATGATAAGAAAAAATGTTTATTTCCTATAATCATAATTTCACGCATGAAATATGATTTGAATAATTTGAATAGGCGATTTAGACTAAAGATATTATATATACCACCATAGCTTAAAATTAAATATCCATATGATGCCCTCATTGAGTAAATAGAAGAATTAAATAAAGTATTATAAAAACGCCGACATATATTCTATAGACCTAAAGTAATAATATATAATAATAATTTAAACACGACAAACAAAAACATAGGTAAGTAAGTAGGTAGTTAAATTAGTATGCTTAAAGCAATTAAAAACAAACTACTGATACCTAGCAGCAGATTTCATTGATATTGTTGTTATGATTATTCATTCATTATACAATGAATATTAATCGTGACTTATATAGGTAGTTTAATAAACTTTAATTTGACATTATTACATTGTATCTATGATCCTAAACAGTTACTTTATTATGTTACTGTTTGACGTTTGAATACCTATTATAAAATTATTCATTAAATCATATTGAAATTTCAGATCACAGTTCTCAGATAATCAGATCATTTGTCGAGTAGATAAGTGTACGATGTATCTAAGTAGTATGTAAATAGTAAATATTATGTATTTAAAAATATTTTCTTCTAATAATATTTTCTGATAGACTACAGGCAGTAGATACATAGCCGCTAAGAACTTAACTTTTATCCAAACTTACCATATTATATCATATTTAGTACTAAATTAAATCAAAAAATAATAAATAATAAATAATATTATTATCCAGTTTGTGTGACAGCTATAAATTATTAGTATCTAAGCCGACAAGCCGTAGTTGGTGTATGTTTAATTTAAACATCCATGAGTAGCACTAAACGACCTTCGGCTATCGAGACGTTTTGTTGTGTAGACTCGTTGTCAATAATACATAAGCTACAAGTTGTACCAACGCCACAATAAAATAATTTACGTTAAATCACAAACGTTCGAAAATGATAAGAAATGTAAGTGTAAAACCACGTAAAACACAACATATCAGTAATATCAAAATAAAGATGAGATAGATCAAATCAATGATCAATGGAAAACGATATGATATTGTGATAACTGAATTAAATGTTTTATAACATTGAGTTTTCAATCATATATTCATAACTTAAGAATTGTTATTTTATTTTATTTTTACAGTGCATAATCGTTTAGTTACTTCTGTTTATTGTAATTAATTTAAAATACCAATGACGTTTCAACGAGTATTTAGTTTTCTACCATGTCTACGATGTGTAACGTTTAATCGGACGTTTAACACTTTCGATAGATTGCACAAAAGTCAATTGGAAAAATTAAAAAGTCTTAATAAAAGATATTTCAATGAACAATCAATATTTAATTTAAATACCAACGTCCCAAAAGATGTACTTCTATACAAATCATCTAGCGACAAAACATACAAAATGATCAGCGTGTTTTCAATAGTTCAGTTTGGTTTTTGGATTACTGTAGCAGATTCTTACAATGTCTTACTTAACAAAGAGCCCGACAATAATGAAAACCATCAGCCAATATCGTGGGTAGATAAAATAAAATCTCGTGGAAAAATAGCAACACTTGGTATTCCCATTGCCTGTTTATGTATGGGTAAGATGTAAATTATAAATTTATTAAATTCTTATTAATTTAAAAACTGAAATTAAAATATTGACATGTTTAAAGGTACAACATTAATTGCTATATGCTCTGTTTACACAATGAAATCTGTAAAAATGTTGGTTTTGTGCAAAGGAGGTGACCATTTGAGTATAACGTCTTTTGGTTTTTTCAATCGAAATATAACAACAACTATACCTCTTGAAACAGTAAGTACATTTTTCAATAACACTATTCTATTTGGAAAAAAATGTTATCTAAATCTATATCCACAAATATAAACGACAAATTTTCATCAATAATCAAATACTTGTCACATGTTTTCTGTCTAGTAAATATTTCTCTACTTCATTATTATAAATCAAGTGACTAACATATCATGTTTTATTTACATAGTTTTGAATCTAGTAATTCTATGTATTTTAAATTATAATATTACTTATATTTTATTTTATGTGTCTCTTTAGTATTATAAAATTATATTGTTTCAGGTTAGCTGTGCTGTTGGGAGAAATTCGAGTGGTCAAAGTATACCACTGAAAGTCAAAGGAAAATGGTTTCACTATACATTAGATAAAAATGGCAAAATTTATAATCCTAAATTATTTGATTATACAGCAGGATTGAGTAGGAATGTATAAAAATTTTTTTTTGTTGTTAATTTATTGCATAGTACTACAGATTTTGTTATTCTTATAGGTACTTACTTTATTTTACTATGATGTCCAGCAATATCATTAACTGCAAAGTTAGCATGTACTTCAGGTTCTTCTGTAGTAACAGTATGTTCTACCACAGAAAATCTAAAATTTAAATCAAAATTAAGTTAAATGTTATTGTAGATGTAAATTTAACTGTATGTTGTAAATTAAAAAAAAAAGACTACTTATATCACTTGACTAGGTATTATTTAATGAACTCCTTATAATTTATTTTATGAATTATATTTATATTTTATAAATAAGATATATTGAGTTAACATCAAAATGTATTTTTTGTTTCTAAGAAAATACTCCAATAAGGAAATAAATTTATTTTTAAATTTACTCTTAAAAATAATAAAATAAGATTTATTATCAAAAATATAAAACATTTGTTTGTATAGGTTTTGGGTGCCAATTTAAGAATTCAATTTTATTGTTGCTAACTATAATTTTTTTTAAATACTTGTCAAAAAATGTTGACCCATTTTAACAAAAGAAAACTTATTGGTCAGGAATTTTTTTTTAACTTTAATTAATTTTTCTGAATTTTACCATTTCCTAAGTCCAAAATTAGTTTACCTACATCCCAATGAGCAAAGGTTATTCTGATCCCTGACGTCATCACAATGAATGTTTTTTATTAACTAGCTAACTATATGTAAACTCTTAAAACCCAGAATAATTGTAATTTTCAAACCATTTCACATTAATAGAAACTTTTAAACAAATTTAGAGTGATTAAACTGCATTTGAAATATAATGTGTTTGTAATGATATTCAATTAAAATTATTAACGATTATATTTTTTAACAATTATAAATCAGACACAACAAATTTATTGTTATATAATATATTATAAGATTTTGAATGATTGGTACCAACCTGCCCTTGTTGGTATTTTGAACAAATTGATTTTCATCTTGCACAACAGCAGGTTTTTTTAGTTTGCTATTTTCTTTGATGTCCTTGTTAGGTTTTGAACTGGTTGGTGTCGAATTTGATGTACTCTGTCCAGCTGTGATTTGAAACAAATATTGTTTTAAATATTGGAGATCAAAAAGTGTATTCATATATATTATACCTTTGGAACCGGGTTTTGCGTGTTCTTCATCCTCGTCGTAATAGTAATAGACGTACTCGTATTCGTATTCTTGGCCGTTTGGTGCTTTTTTTATATTAACCCGGGACGCCTGAGAAGAAGCTGAACCGACGATTGGTTGATTTCCGTACGGGGAATCCACGAAGTCAAACAAGCCGTCGTCGTCTTTGTTATTATTATTTCTTGTTTTATCTTGAACTTTTAAAGGGTTCTGAGTAATCTCATCTTCCCGCTTAATCCTAACAAAATACATGTTATTAAACAATATTGATTCGGGTATTCGATTGACCTACTTTAATTTGTTAGCCTTTGTGGCATAAACGTCGTGAGTAATATCTTCTGTTTCAACTGCTCCGGTATATTTTTTATCTGGCTTTGATTTTCTTAGTCCGTCATCGTTGGATGGATAAAACTTTTTATGCTGAATAAAAAACACAATACAGTACTTATTATATTTAATGTAAATGAATGCCACAATTGATGTATTTATCGTGTTGTTAAAGCCGTTGTAACCCTCGAAGAAGGTACTAACTAGATTCAATTTTCTACTAGAATGTGTGTCTTTTGGACACGAAAATATTGTAAAATAAAATGAATAGGTATATTTATCGTTTTGCTCAATATCTAAAATTGTATCTAACACCTAATTAAATTTGACATATAGATAGGTATTTAACAAGATCCCATGACGTTTTAATCGTTTTATGAAATGTACTTTGATAATTCCGAAATTCTCGATTATTATTTCTTGTGTGTTGTTAAGTTATTTTACACTCAAAATCAACTCGGATTATGTACCTACTTTAATACTATCACACAAACCGCAAAATTAATTTTACGCTAGATGAAACAGCGGTTTCGAAATAAATGTGAACATTTTTATTCGTTGTATAATGCGATTATATAGTCATATACCTAGTGGTATCCTTTAGGTTAAGCACCTATAGAGGTAATGTTAGGCAGACCTTTATAACACTATTAATGTTTAATGTACCTATGTATATAACACGGGCAAGATGTTCCATTGCAGTCGGTGTAAAATAAACGTTTTCGCGCAATAATAAAATCATTACATAAAATTATTACGCAGCGAACGTAATAATATTTTCTTTTATTTAATTGCTGACCCGTGATATTTATAATGACTATTTTTATGACCCGCGTGCCCCGCAGTAAGCATGTCTTAAGAATGTATAATATATCTCTATGAACGTATCGGTGTACGTACCACGTAGATTTTTTCTTCCATTGGCACAGAACTATCAGTGACTTCTTTTATGCCCGTTTGTCCTTCGTCTTGGATTTTCACATCCATATTGCTCTCTGCAATGAAAATCTCGTTAAAAATATATTTTATCGTTTACTAGTGTGTGTTTTTTTTTTTTAATTTCGTCTAAAATCCACAATTACATACCTGAAGGTATGTTATGAACGGACGACGAAGGCATTCCCGTGTGTATGCTAACATATTCTTCTCCTGGTTTCGGTTCAGTGATGACTCTAACGAATTTATTTCTTTCGTTCGGCACGGCACATGCAACGGCTAAAAGGCCGAGCAGTGAAAGTAGCAAGTGATTTCTGTGCATTGTGTATGTTATGTTTTTGCAGCAGTTCTATAGAACAAAAATGTAAGAATATAATTAGTTTTTTATCCAATGTCTCGACGTTATACTCAATATAATATGTCTAGAAAAAATCATAATAATGTGATTAAAAAATAATTTAGCCAATGTGCTTAGTGAATATTTTATTAATGGGACACTGATCAAAATAGCAAATACTTTAGGTCCGTACATACCTAATCGCTATATCTATTACTTTTTGCTTATATTTCCTATAATATTTTCGTCTACATATATTTATATAAATATTATATTCAATTAAAAGAAACATTAATTATAACACGTATCTAAATTAGAGATAGGTAAATACGCCTACCTATATTTGCAAATATTTAAGTAAAAATAGTGTAAAGTGTACACACTAATATACTACATACCCTATGCTTTAAAAGTATATACTTTCTTATAAACTTATAGTTATAAACTTTATAAGTAGATACTATATAATAGCATTATATCAACTATCAAGTTCTTACAAATTTAAATTTTCAATAAATTAGGTGTTTATATTTATTATTTGTTTATCTTCGTAAATACTAATGCAATATTTTTGTTTTCACTATATTTTAACTAAATATGTTTGTGTTTATTGTCTATAAACATAATAATCTCCATAAATGTCATACATTTATGTATTATAGGTACATTAAATCAAAAATTATATTTGATATTCAAAGCACTAAAAATTTGGTAAACTATGATTTATATTAAAAATTAAAATTATATATTTTTGGATTGAAAATAAAAATATTAACTCTCTAGAGTAAATATATTTTTATTAATACTAATGAGTAGTAATTGAAATTTTATAAAAAATATTATAATAAGTTTACATTTATAAATAATTATTTACAGTATAATAATTTTAATTAACAATTAACACAAAATTCCTGTTGAGTTGTGTTTCATTAATTAAATTAAATAAATTAAAATTTATAGATATCACGTGTATAAATAAACTCAAAACATTTGTTATAGTACATTTATTATTATTTTTTTATATATTTTTACACACAATTTTAAAATTTATAACATATAGTCAAAATTATTTGACAATCTATTATGTAATTTATATTTTATTGATTTTATTTCGTAAACGTTTTGTTTGAGGGTTTGTAAAATTCTTCCAATCTTTATTATATGTTCATAATTTCCCAATGTAGTTTTGACTGTCCATATTGTAACTTTTTGTGTATGTTTATCCCTTACGTTACACGTGATACCACATAAATAACACGACAACTCTTTAAACCCACCACTAATGAGTGTAAATAACATATCTGACCAAATCAAATTCAAATCATTATTAATCCGATTAGTAACCACAATTACCCAAGCTCCCGCGCCTTTATTCGGTTCTTCTTCCCACATTGGCTGTATTCCATTTTTGAAAAAATAATAACTAGCTCCTAATGGTAAACAAGAAGGCAGTTTTATTTTATTATAGGCCTCGATAAATTGCGTAACCGTCGACACTTTGAATAGCTTTTGGAAGTTCATTCTCCAATCATCGTCCTTTGCGCACTTATCTTTGTACCAAAATGTCCAGTTAAAAGATATTGGGACTTCAACATAACATGTCATACTTGAAATATATATTTATATTTGTAGTAGTGGTATAATAGATGTGGTAGACGGTAGTATACTAGTATTAGTAGTAGTTGGTAGTAAAAGTATCTGTATTAAAGTTTTAAAATGTTTAAAATATAAAATACCCTAACTTTACAATTTAAAAATAACAAAAAGTTTAATTTTCTGTGAAAAATTTTATTTATTTAATGTTAAAAATCAAATAGTAACATGTAAATATACGCGTGTTGATGAATCTATTTTATTTTATTTGTAGCTAGTTAATAAATAGCTAGTGAATTATAAATCATAATATATAGTTTTACAGATAATTGATCGAAAACATATGTACATATTATCTAGGTATATTATGTCTATAGGTACCTATTTAATTGTAAATAAAATATTTAATTATTTGTTATTGAATGTTAACCAATAAAATAAGTTTGGTTGATATTAGTCAGAAATACTCAAGAGGACGCCATATCCGCATGTGTTATCTTTGTCTTACTAACGTATATCATAACAAATTTACGTTCAGCAGAATACATTTTGTGATGTTAACTTTAATATTAGAGTAAATTTACCTAATATAAAATATAAAGGTAAGAATATTATCTAGAAAATAACATAATATACTTTTATTGATATTGTTATTTTAAATTGAGTTATAGCTATGTAAAATATTACAACTTTAAAATGTTCATGACTCACTTTAAAATGATAATATCAATAATAGCATAATATTTTATTTTCTAGATAATGGTCTCTAAATTTAATAATATATAAATGTATTCTAATATTAAAGCTAACATCACAAAATATGTTCTTTTTATAATGTATATTATTAAGATAGAGTCAACACATGCGGGTATGGAATCCTCTTAATAATGATAACATAAATAGTTATTTATTTAATATAAAGACATTATAAATTACCTATAAGTATCTTGATAAATAAATTTTTTTCTATTTTTTAAATTAATTCAATTATGCAATACAAAATAAAATACTTTATTATGAATAAAATAAATACTAAACAGGATTCTCGATGATACTATTATTATAACAACTAAGCACCTATCTTAAATAAAAATTTAAATTTACAATTAATTAAAATTATTTTAAGCCTTGTGAATACTAAAATTTATTAAGAAAGTTATTATTATACTTATTAGTGATAAATATTAAGTAATAACTAATAATTATTAATATATTTTATAAAAATAATGCAGCTGTAATATTTAAGATGTTAACATTTATCGGCCCTGACTTTTAGATTTTAACACAAGAAAATAAAAAACTTTAACTACTGTACATGGATATTATTCTGATTCTCTTTATTGATTTTAGTTAAAACTAAAAAAAAAATATTTTTACATGGAGATACAATCTTTTTTATAAATTGTATAGTATTGTTATCAAATAGATATCAATTTATTATGATTTTTTTTTTAACTAAGAAAATGTATTGATTTGATACACTTAGTAAGTACAAACTTTTAAATTTTATTTTTTTAAATTTATTTTGACAGTGTGCAGTGTGTATTTAAAAACAATTTCTAGAGCGTAATGGGTTTCTCAAATCAATAGGTCCCGGAATCGTGCGTCCCCTGGCCCCTTTAATCCAGCCTTGCTCAATTTCCAAATAATAATATAATTTACCCTCGGGGATTTCTATTTAAATTGTTTCTCTTAAGACAGGCTCTCACACAACGTTAGTTAGGTACCTACTTGAATTAATAATATTCAATAGTAAAATTATAATAAATGCTACAAACACATGGTGATTATAAATAATTATAATAGAATAAAAGATTTATTTTATGATTTGAAAGTTACCAATTCTATTGTACGAAGTTTTTTTAGTTTTTATATTGACTAGTGCTGAGTGCTCTATAATAATGACCGACCGCAAATAAAAGTAGGTGAGATTATTCTAATTTAATCTAACGAGGCTAGAGCTAAGGACCAACATAAACCATAAATTTTTATTCTATGACATCTTCAGTCTATTCAGTCACTTAAGAACATTTCTAGGGTTGTTTTTAGGTAAAAAAAAAAACTCCGGAAGTATTTCTTGTAATATTCAACTACTCATATAATTATTATAATAGATACAATCAAATTTTCTAACTTATATGTAGGTAGTGAAAGTTTCTAATAAAAAAAATAAACATATTTTCTCGTTCTTATAGTTATTGTATTTGCTAGATATCCAAAGTCTACAGCATGTCACTCACATAATCAGCCAATAATTTATGATATAATTTAATAATTGAATATTGATCAAAGCTTTCATAAATATCTATATATGTATTATATACATTATACAAACGTAATAGTTAAATTATTTATTAAATTATGTCATGTATGATGTTTGGTCATTTGGATAAAAGTGAAAAAAACAATACGATTACGCGATGTTTAACATTTTAACCACGTCATAATAATACCTATAATACCTACATAATGAAGATATGTGCAATGTTTTTGGATATTTACCAAGTTTTTTTTTTTTTGATTTACGCCTGATGTACAAAATACATTATCTGCTTATTTATCGCAATCGAACCATCGTTGGCATTAACAAAAATGACCATAATATGCATTGTATAATAAGAAGGTGGAGTAATATTCGTGTTCTAACATAAAACACGATCAGAATAATATATTATTGGAATAATTTTTTATCGTTGAAATGCATAAAAACCATATATTTTTAATACCATAATGTATTGGTTGTAAAAACACTGATCATTTTACTTTAAAGACTACTCGTATTTTATAAATATTTTTTAAAATTAAAATTTTAAGTTGTATTTGCTTTTATTGAATGGCATAATTAATAATTATAAATTATAATATTTTACGAAGTCATCTTGTTTTTCTATAATTTTATATCCATATTTTCCCGTAAGTTAGACATTGAATTCACAAATAATAAGACTTCTATAGACTTAAATACTTAATACATACAGTTGGACAAAAAAATTACATTAATTATACTAATTAAATACCTAGCATAAACTTAATTAAAGTAATTAAATTGAAACATCAATAAAAAATATACACTATCCGATAAGAAAATTAACTGACAAGTAGGTATCTATATAATATAATTTATATTATAACTATAATAGTGATTGAATTGCATACTATTCAAATTGATCAATAAGCATCTATTCATCACATTTGATAATTTTTTATATTCTTATTCAAATCAATTTTGTGGATCATTAAACTACTGATAACGTCTATGTGTATAATTACTATTCTATACATACATAATTATATATATAAAGACAAGTCGGTTGTGTTGTAATAATCTATGAAACAATGTTAATTTAAATCGATACGTAGTTAATTTTTTTAATGGAATATAACATGGAAGTAATACAATATAAAACACTCTGCAACAAATAAAAAATATTTGTCTCGAGGTTATTGGGCTTCTAGAACTTAGATCAAGGTGCTTCCTGGCTTTCATTTTGTTTTTATAGATTTACAAAGAAATGTATTATAAACAATTTATGATATACATAATGTATAAGTATATTATATACCTAAAATTGGAGTAGTTTTATAACTCGTCCATGTTTAGTTCCATATTCTTACTCCTGATCCATAAATTATTATATTATTAACATTCATGTTGACCTTTTATGTTGATTAGAAAACATTAAAATTGGAAAATAAAATATGTTATACATAATATCAATAAAATACCAGGAAATCATCCGACTATATTAATTTTATTAGTATAATATCTAATTACATTTGCATATTATACATAGCTATTAGCTATTGTAATATACATATAGGTAATAAGTATATTATATTATACTATTATATCATTTATGTTATTTTATTTTCAGATTGTACCTTACAAAGACTGTAATATATAATATGTAAAACGCGTTTTGCACATATGACGCATAAACAGGTGGGTATATCTACTTGTCATTATAATTTTACAACAGTATTGCACAAAGAGCAGCGCCAACCCTTGAAAATAAAATGCGCAACGTTTACTATTGGTATGTACATATACACACATTACATATAATACCTATGTATTATAGAAGTTGAACCCATATTGTTCAGTCATGCGTAAACTTTGACCCGTTCCGTGTGTTTCTATTCTGATATCATTATGTATTATTAAAGATGAGGCTGCACCATCAATCCATCATTGCTTGAATCCTTTCACTTTAAGCTTTCTATACATCGAATTCGATACAATCCACAGTTCGAAGTCGTCGCGCGCGAGCCACAGTGAATTTACAATGACAATGCTACATAAGTATATATTATATTAGCAAATTCACATTCGCGTTCCAACAACACTTTTCAAACAAAAATCGTGCTGGTACTATGCTTAAAATATGATCGACGAATTATATGCATTTACTCATAAATACTTGTGTACAAAATATGACAGTATAATTTAAATATATATATATATATATATATGATTTAAAATGTGAAATAGTGATAGGTAGGTACCCAATACCAGTAATAACATTGATTATAGATCAGACTATTGTATAAACAATGCTAATACCCATATAATATGATATCACCTTCGGTGATAGCTGTTTATATATTCAATATGAAATAAAATATAATACTATATAAATATATAATATATGTATGTGTGTGTGTGTATAAATAACATATATAATTCTAACTCTTGACCATTTAATGTTAAGTACTTTTTACATACACTTTTTAATTATGCGCAAGAGTTGATTTTCATTTTTATCATTATACTGTCGTTTTTTACGTAAAATTATGTTTTTTTGAAAAAAATGCTCTTATATTATTTGAGATTATTATAATTTACAGCACACAATATTTCAATAATTAAATAAATGTTACTTTTTGCTATTTTTTATCATAATAATATTTTAAATTTTTATTAATTTATTAATATAATTAACAACATACATATTATATTTTATTTCGTATTCCTAAGTAAAAATGTCCATACATAAAAATTAAAAATATCCGTAACAATTTAATGAATTAATTATAAGTATTTAAATATTATAATAGTCGGAGTGGTATTTATACCGCAAAATGTTGGTCCACTATTAGTAAAATAATCAACTTGTGTATGATATACGAGTATAATATTATACTACTGTCGCGTTTTGTTGTTTGGTATATACAGTATATACTACGTGTATTGTATACTCACAACGTTAAAATATAATAATAACTACAGCAATATATTATAATTATGTTTATATTGGATCGACCGTCTAGGTACATTCACATATTATATGGTATATATATGTACAGTGTACACATGTGTGTATAGTATAACCACTGCAGAAATGAATTCAATATCGTTAGGTAACACGTAGCTCCCTAAGCACAATGGCTACAGTGCCGCAAACAATATAAAATATCTACGCGTAGATAATAATTGCACAACTCCCCAATACATGTATGATATATTTTTATATATACAACGCCTACAACCTATGTTATTTGTATACGTGGCACCGAGTACTTATCCCCCGCGAGTCGTTCGTGTGCTTGTTATAATAATATATAGGACATGGCTGATATATTAATGCGTCACGAAAGAGCGTTTCCTAAATGCTTACAATAGGTTAAACGGTGATTATTATTATTTTGACAATCGATGGATATAAAAAGCTAAACGTGTACAGCCGTACAGGCATACATTTAAGACTAAATTATACTTAGACAGCACACGTGATGTGTAGAATTTCAAAAATAATACGATTTCTACACCTGCAGCACTTATTATGAATTTTAAAATTTTATGTTGTCAAACGCCGAAAATCAAAACCAAAAAACATTGTTACGCGTTTTAGATACACTCGTGATGACAGTACGGCGGACAATATCATATATTTGAACATTATTAACATTATTATAAAATTATATACCTATTATACCTACACAAAACAGCTGCATCAGCTGTTTATATTATGTTTATTGGTTCATTGCGCTCGCGTGTCTGTAACGCGATGAATACAAATGCTGTGGGGGCTGACGGATATAAACGAGTTACCTACCGATATAATAGAAAGACAAACAATAACCATATTGCTTGTGTGATATTGTTATATACTTGAATTTGTCTATGAAGTCAACGGTGGTGTGCGCGATCATTGACCGCGATCAAACACAATAACGGACACGCGTGGCGCGCGCCTCATCGGATCTTCTGACTTTAATATTACCATTGATTATTATAGAATAGTCTATTCAATAATCAATGATATTACTTTGGCAGCCTCGGGGCTGATGAAATATTGTTATGGCGACTTTTTTTCGCCCTCCTTAATCAAATTGTCTGCTCCTCGCTGGTATTATTTGTGTGTGTGTATAATAATATAATATTGGTAAGTATAGGTACAAGAGGTTCTAAAACCTTATTTTTTTGGACCACATAATGTGTATTGCAAATCAATTAAATATCACTAACGTCTCAAAACAAAACTATTCATAAAAATAAATCATTAAAAAAATCACGATAATTTTTAATGTATTAATATTTTAAATTATATTCTTTATCATCTCATAGGAATCAAAATTTTAGTGCATCACAGTTTTCAAACCTCTGATATTATATACTATCTAAGTTAGTTAATATAGCTAAAAAGCGAGACGAAGGTAATTTGGTAGACTTGTACCGGTCTAAGAGAAATAAACCTTTTTATAACTACTCTTTAACTCAATAGCTGAATTAACGGTTTTAGGTCTGCAATCTATAGATATAACGAGTGACGATTGACCAAAAGTCTTGAAAAATAATAAGGATAATACGAGTATTATACATATAGCTCATACTCTACACCTACAGGTATATACCGCGGAATTTGTATCATTGTTATACAAACGCGAACGAAAACGAAATACTAATGTGGAATGTGTGTGTATAGACAAGTATAGTAAATATACATATTTTACCTATTTACAAGCATTATATCCATTAAGCCTCTTATTTATAGGTATACTCATAAATTATACAAATGCATACGGTTTAATTCATTGTTATAACGTTCAAAATTATATTTTATACTTATATATACACCAAAATTCGATATAATAAATAAAATGGTCAAAACTGTACTTCCTGTTGGTCAAACGGTAGAAAGTGATAGTTTTAATAGCATAACATCCTCCTCCAGTTATATACATAATAATATTATACACCTATAGGTACGGCTGTACATTTATATATATTGCATATATTATTGTATATTATTTACGCATATATTTTTGTTTTATAATAATCTACGAACGGGAACGCCGGGTGAGTTGTGAAAAGTTGACAATCTGGTTAATCGGAAATTCGGAATTTAAAGGTCAACTGGATTGTTAAGGCGAGAAAAAAATACGTAATAATTCAAGTGTATATATCATATATATATATGATACGCAGAACGTATAGCAACCACGGCGCCTACAGCCGTATGTATTTATGCGCACAACAAGCTCATAGCTGTTGTATAGTCTAACGATATACCCCGAGAGACCATTAACCCGTCTAAAGTTTTTAATTATAATAATACATGGGTACATATTAGATATATATCAGGGTTGTATTTAAATTTTTAAAAACCGAAGGTATATATCATAATATATACTATTTAATTTATAATGTTAAATATTGTGCAACGAAAGTGAAAATTTAAAATTCAATATTATTTATTATTACTTGTTAAAGATATCGAACGATGTATTGCGGTATAGTGATGATACTCGCAGACTGGCTGCGCATGTACGCTTATCGCTTCATCGCGAATATTGTAAATACATATTTTACTTGTTATTCTATACGCGTTTCAAGAGATCGTTTTAAATTTTTAAGTTATAAAATATATCGTTACAGCTGGTGTTAATGGCCGGTAGTCAGGGCCGGTGACCCGGTGCTAGTCACATTAATAACATTTATCATACGTAGTTTTTACAAATAGCACGCGTTATACATGAAATAAATATTAATTTATAGGATGTAAAAATGTCACCGACAAAAAAAAATCCTAGCTATTATAATATGACTGTAACAATAAAAATATACTATAATTGTGTCGGTTGTTTTATAAAATATAAAAATTGGAAAGCAAATATAATTAAACACATATAATAGTAATAATTATCAAAGTAAATGGTGTGTAAAAATGTAAATTATATAGATAGTTGGATCCTATTAATATATTTTATTCACATCATAAATCAGAACTTTTCAATTGTATTCTACGAATGAAAACTGTAGCAATATCAAGTCATCAAGTTCTGCAGGATCATAAATCAAAAAAAAACTAATTTTTCTTTTGTAGCACATACAGAGATTTCGTTTGTATTTTATAAGCGGTTCACAATATACTAACCAAACGATTAATTATATGTAAACATTATATTCATTAAAAAAATGTACAATGCACTAAGTCACTCTAATACTTATGCATAAATTATTTTATTCTCCGAACGAAACAAATATCGTACCTATGCTCCTTAGCGGAGAAGGCGTCAACCGCAACAACACGTGGTGTCGTATTATAATACATCAACAGTATAATAACTGTCATTGTTGTTCATAATTTTCGAATCGAATGGAAAATGGGC
This sequence comes from Rhopalosiphum nymphaeae, assembly GCA_036289425.1. Taxonomy (NCBI): domain Eukaryota; kingdom Metazoa; phylum Arthropoda; class Insecta; order Hemiptera; family Aphididae; genus Rhopalosiphum; species Rhopalosiphum nymphaeae. The sequence continues at coordinate 7,972,618 of JAZAQC010000004.1, forward strand.
CGTGAATTCACACAAAAAACGTGGGTTTGTTATTTGCATTGTTTATTTTATTAAACATAATTGTACTTTTCGTGAACCACAGTATAGATAGGTACCGCTGCAGAATGCAGATGACGCAGTACGTACATTTTTCAATCGTGGGAGTACATATTTTTCTCCATAACTCCGCGTATGAAACGTGTATTTCTACATATATTGTATAACAATAATATACATAGTACAGTAATGCTATTTATAGGTACGATATTAACGATTTGAGTATTTGACCCCTGCGGATTTCTCTACCGAGTTGCTGCTGGGCTTTGTGGACATAGTCCGACAGACAGTGGTAGATTTTGGATCTCGCATCCGGTATGTATAATAATATATGCTCAGAGACACGGCTATAACCACGTGATTAATGACAGTTTAAAAACAGCTCGAATGCAAATAACTCAGACTAGAAAGTTCATTTTGGGGATTAAATCGCATTCCAAGAGTTTGTTTGTGTGTGCGTGTATCTCGAAATATTGTTCACGATAATAATATTATAATAATGGCGTCACATACCTACTCCGGTTCTATATACAGCGAATGCCAGTGATTCAGCAAATGTTTATTTTTTTACATTTACTTAATACCTACTTAAGCTATAAGAAGCATATGCGGTGTTTGTGAATTATGAAGATGTTCAGCGTTATATCATTATTTAAAAACTTTATTGTATAACTCTTCATTTGTTGTTATAGTCGAGTTGGGAGGGGATAATGTGTTACCGAAATGTTTATAATCGAACAAGTATTTTTTTCAAACGAATGCGAAGTCACACAATATATTATAAACACGTTCTATATAAATATATTTAAATACTTAAGAATAATACATTTTATATAGGAATTAATGTATTTAAATTATTTAAGATAGTAGGTATACTATACAAATAACTATACAATAACTTTTAACAAAAATATCTAAACATTTATTTAACATAGACATTTATAAATAACGTATTTTTTAGTTAATAATTGTTCAATACATATTAATACATAATATATAATATGTATGATGTTTATCAATAATTTAACAATCGATTAAACTTCAATTTATGCAAAGTGAAAGTAAAACGATACAAATTATAATACAAATTATGTTCTTTTACATATAGGTAGGTACATAGTGTTCCATAATGTTCAAATATTTTCAAATAATAATTACCGCAGACATTCTATTACCTCTCTATTAAGAAATATATAGTAGGTACGCGTGAAAAATATGACACAAACATTATATTAAACTGAGTGAAAAGCTGCAATTATTGTACTATGTACAATAATATTTATATTATAAAAATAATAATTGTCAACGTTAATTAGGTATATTATTTATTGTAGATAAAGTATTTCATAGTAATATTAATTATTTTTCATAAACTTATTTATTTAAGTAGCAACATACATTATTTGCATATTTGTTACCTAAACCATTGATCTATAGTATACACTGTAATGAATTTATGACGAAAATTATAACTAATAATTACATATAAACAAAATAATTTTATATACAAATTTACAGTAGTTTTTTTATTCATATAGAATATTTTATTTATAATAACGACAATTTAGTGTAATAATTGTATATCGCTATTATTAATTATTAACTTTATTATAATAATGTTTTTTAATTAAGATTTAGAGAAATCAAGTACCTACATAAATTAAAATCAAACGTTGGCTACGGTTGTTGGGTACTTATTATAGATTTCGTTAAACGTTACTTTTTGTGTAATAATTATGTCATATATCGGAGTTAACCTAAATGGGTTATTTTAATAGTCGTTTTAATATTACATAACCAATCACTAACGAATATAAATCTATAAATATATGATCTATTTTCTTCCAACTCGTGTTGTTCATTAACGTATTACTATTATTACTAATAAAGAAAAACATATTAATCTAATAAATATAAAAATTAAGAACTATAGTATTGACGATAAAAATTAATTAGTAATCTTAATGACGCAATATGCATTACTATTAAACTTTCGGTTTTGTCAACAACACGTAGTATTTTTGATATGTATCTATTATTATATATTATTATTACCATCATCACTTTTGTTCAGCGTCAAAATAACAAGATTAATATATTAGATTGTGTTTACAACACGTGAACAAAAAATCAAACGCTTCCCTGCACCGTGAAGATTCAAAAGAAGTTGCGCATCACCTTCTTTGGCTACCGGTCAGGCGGCAGTCATGGTCGTTTCGCAATTAAAAAAAAGATTTAAAAAAAAAACGAATCCACGTGTTTGACTGGTGGTTATGTTATGAGAAAAAATGTAAGAAAATAAAACCGGAATTGTTGTCTATCACTTATGGGTAACATATAGTTATGTCATTGAATGTATACATAAGTACTATACATATACTATAAGTTGGTACGTATATACATAAATGACATTTCGATTTTATGAATAATATCAAAACGCATGATATTTTCTGTTTATGGAAAATTTTCCATTATCATGATGGTTCGTATATATATACGGAACCGAGTAATTTTTTCGACCGGAAAATACAGCAACGAGTATACACATTTATTATATTATATATGTGTATATACGATTACGGATTATTATAATATTATATATAATACTATGTTATTATTAAAAACGTAACAGCCGCGCAATAACCGTTTCGATTCGAGTAGAGGTAATCCGAACGGGATGTTAGCGTTAAAGTCTCCCGGCGACACATTATTATTATGTAACGCGTATAATATATTTATATTATATAGGTATTATCTAAATGTTGACTACCTCATACGCGTTTTGCTATTTCCAGACTAACATGAAAAATAAAATAATGCTTTTAGTTTACTACTCATATTATTAGAAACGTTATGTTACAAAATTCTATAAGACGCTAAAGAACGAAATTTGGTAATTTTTTTTCCCTATTAATTTATACCTAATACACTGCACGCGGTGTTATAATCGACAGCGGTGATGACGATTGACGTAAAAGTTTGCGCCTTCCGCTTTCTAAGAGGGAAAGCAAAACGCACGCGCACCTTCACTATATAGTCACCGCCGTATAGAAGCACGTTGCGGTTTTGTCGTGTGTTATAGCAAAACCTATATACCTACGAGCTGCACGCCAATATAGGAAACGACGGGCGAGTGAATGAAAAAAAAAAACTATTTCATAACTACACATACAAATAATATACGGTACGTGTCTGAGAGATGTAACATATTTAAATGTAATTTCAATGTAAAATGTAATAAATTCTCTAGATTCCCTTGATATAGACGCACTTTTAATAAACCACTACCTACATCACACATATAACCTGTTGCGTATCATATGTGTAAAGATATGAAAAACATAGCCATCATTGGTTCTTACAATATATAATATAAAAATAACACAAGTAACTACCCATATAATACTGCACGAAAACAATATTATAATAATATTATAAAGGATAAATTGAAAACGATCTAAGGGTAGGTGGTACACTTTTAGGTACTTACTTGGCTGGTGTGCAGCGCAGTCCGGCCGGCAGAGTTCTGCAGATACGAACGATACGGCGTTATCGCGCGCGCGCGTACAGCTGCTGCAAGTGTGATGTATATAGACGCGCGGTCGACGACGTACTGACACGACGATGGTGCGATGATATGATAATACTATTCCGACGATGATAAATGTATATGACTATACCGTGACGGTCGAGCGTAATGTGCAGCAGTGTATATAATAGTAATATGTAATATGCGATATACCTATTGCACGATGACTGTGTGCAGTGTGTCGCCACAGGAATATAATATGCGACTGCGGCGGTGTTGCAGCGGCGACGGAGGACTCGTCAGGACGTGCAGTTCATCTCGTCGAGCAGCAGCACCACAACTATAATACGACTACGCTCGTGTGCGGGGCGGCGACGGCGACGGCGGCAGCGGCGGCGGGTTTGACGGTCGGCGCGCGTCCGCGAAATAATGCAATGCGTTCTCTTGTTGTCTTGCAGTAGTGGTGTTGGTGTGTGTGTGTGTGTGTGTGTGTGTGTATTTTTATGTGTATGTGTACGTATCGTCGAATATATATATATGTAATATACAATATTACTATATGGTCGCTCGTCTCCGGAGGGGTATGACGCACTGGCCGCCACCACTGAAGCGATATAAGATCATATATTATCCCCCCGTGAGAGTGTGACATTTAAGTGGTATATAATATTGTTATTGTACCACTGCACAGGAGACGCGAGGTGCCGGGGCCGACGCCCTCCCCTCTGTACCTATATACACACGTCAACTACGACGACAAAATAATAATAATAACGATTTTCGTCCGGAGATATCGTGCGCTGCAAGTCTGGCGCAAGTGCGTGTAAATATAACGACATATAGGTACCTATATTTTATACATATAAATGATATGATATTATTACATATAATTTGTACTGCACGGGCTCGGTGATATTTAGTGAGCGAATGCATGTACATATATTGTATATAATATTATAGACATTATTTAAACATTTCGAAAAAATCGTCATGGATTCATTAGTATAGGATTTTTCCCATGATGCATTCTCCTCTAGTATTACTCTCGTAATTCTGTAGTCTGCAGGCCACCTTCTGCCATTATTCATATACAATGCCTCGAAGCTATCCAAAATCGTTTAGCATCGCTTTATATCCTACAAATGTAGTATTCCACGTCAATCTCATTCACTATAATTTAAACCATTGTTGGGCACACTAAATATGACAGTCTTTATGTCAAAAGAAATAAACTGATTTAAAATTCTTGTATAAACTGCAAGTTAATAGATATAATATCGAGTGTTCAGAATTCCTAAATAGTTTAAATTTGAACGTTCCTCAATGTCAAACTAGGTCTACTAATACTTTTTATGTAGAAATTCCTAAAACTAATTATGCTTTGAATGCTCCTGTAAATAGAACTATGTGATTAGTTAGTGATAACCAAATCGAGTCATTTTGTAATTATATATCACAAGTTTTTATGCGTGAATTATTTGCAATCACGATTTGTTATTTGTTGTCTTTTTTTTCTATTTAAATTCTTCTTATTTTTTACATTTACAATACTCGTACATTTCAAACTGTTATTAGGCATTAGCCCATTCGAATAAATAAAAATAATATGATATAATACATAATATGTATAATTTACATATATACATCCAGACTATTGCAGCAGTTAGTATGCACCTTGTATGCAGTTAGGTATACATATTAATAGGATTGACGTATGTATTAATATAATATGCATAATGTATGCTACATGTACGAAAATACAAAAAAATGTATTTTATTATGTATAGATAGTAGTATAGGTATATATGTGTGTTCGTGCGCGGTGTATATACGATATATGTATTAGGTATTACACGCTGCAGCAGAAGCGGCGGTGTGTGTGCGTTCGTAAAGGAAAAGGAGGAGAGGCTGTATGTGTAATGGATAATAAACGAAGGACGACCACTATATAATAGTGTTATATATATTATAATGCGTACGGCGCATTGCGGGAGGAGAGGTACAAATGCGAGTGTATTATTATTATACGGCCACGGTCGGGGCACCCAAAGTCTTCACGCGAGGTGTATCTACATATTATGTATACCCAACCTGCTGCACCAGGCGTCGCGTTTCACTTTCGACGAGTCGACCCGCGCGCGCTTGTAAGAGGCAAATTTTTTTCTCCAACCGCGAAGGCGGCGACAGCAGCTCCGGTCGAGGGACCGGTCTTCGGCGCCTAAATTTCTTACCCATTCGGTACACTGTCCGTAATAGGTACACACTGCAACGTACAAGCTATATATAAAAATATAATATTTATGATGTGTGTATAGTGTTAAATGCAATATTTCTGCGTATTTTTTTTTTTTTTTTGTTATTCGTATACCATCGCTAGCACACACGACAATAATATTATAGGTATTTATATACATATACAGAGATATATATTATATTTACCTGTGTACATATTATATACATTTAATATTGTATAATATTATAACATTTGGCGTTGCGTTTTGAAAATTAGATACAGACATGTATATATATAATATTATATATATATATATAAATAAGTATAATATATAGCTCATAGGTAGCTACTACCTACACACACACACATATATATATACAACAATACATTGCGATCTATGTATAATGTGTATAGTGTACACGTCAAGTCTATTTTTGTTGTCTACGACGTTTTGGTATTTAGTTATATGTATTATACCGCTGTCCACAAAAATGGAACGCTCAAACCGGATGCGGAATAATATAATATATATTAGTTACATATAGGAGGTATATTACGTACTATTCGTACTAAACATACACTTAATATTATTATATTATGTCGTCCCGTATTGCAATGAACTTGGCCCAGTGCAGTAACTATGTCCGCGTGTGTGTGCAACGGACGGGACAAGGATGTTTTTAGAACGCAAGACATTATTCCTACACATGTAGCTGCAGGTAAGTAGTACCTATATATGGGATATTATACTATTATAATACCTAAAGACGTATAATATATGTATGTAATACACGCATACCAGCGATGTATCGTAATGTTACCTTTGGGCTTTGACGTATAATAATATATTTTATATTATTATTATTATTTGTATGTTTGTATATATACGTTGTACACACGGACAATGGATAAGTCTGTACTTATAATATATAGTTAATACGTACCACGAGAAAACGGTGTACAAAATATATACATGATAACATTATATTCACTATGCGTGCACGACCAGCGACGAGTTATAACTTTTAATATAAGTAGGTATACCTACACACGCGGTTCTTTGTTGTAATACGGCGATTATACAACCATCGAGTTATTATAATTATTAATTGTGTATACAATATTGTAAATGTAACAATCAATAAAATGCAACAAGTCGTCATATAATACCTATACGTATAACAATATGCTGTTAACATCCAAAGTGAATATCAACATAACATAATATATATATATATATATTACCGTTAAATTTTGAATTAAGTAATAGTATGAATTAACACATTATTTTAATGAAAGTATTAAATGATTAGTTATAAATCATATATTTAATAATTTAGCTATATATGTTGAATAAAATAACTAGTTATTGAATACAAGATTTCCCAACACACTGATAAAATGATAAAGCATATAATATTTTACTACTAAGTAAATTGTTAAATTTTAGGTATAATAATTATGAAACGAAGTCCTTTGCTCCATTTGATTGTTTTATTGTCTTGCATATTGCATCCAAGTAATAAATATATTTTCTGTATTTTGATTTGCACGTTCAACACTGCCTAATGACTGGCTGTGCTTAGGCTTTCCATAAACAGTTGAAAAATCTAGCCACGCTTCATATCCTTTAATCATTTTATAACTTCGTTACAAAATTATCTTCCATTATCAAACTAGAGCATAGTCCATCTATGCCATTTATACCAAAAGAACATAAGCGACTTGCTCAGCATATTTTGATATTAATGGTTTAATATACAGAACACAGAACTTTGTTAAGTGATTTTGATAAACATAAATAAATTTAAAGTTTTTCTCTAGTTGTGATTGAAAATCAATAAGATCGATTTGCTATTGAAATTTTCAAAAGCCATTGATTTCACAACCATGTGGTTTTTTCACTCTCTTTTTGTTCACAAAAACACATAGACCAATTTATTTTGTTATATCAGCTTGAGTAACAATTTTGTATTGTTTATTTGGTATAACCTATTTTTGATCTCTACCTCCCTGTTCTATTGACCTATATGCTTTGTATAATACATCTAACTAACCACTACACTAACCATTACATACATCTTTATATTAAAATCTTATTCACATCATTCTTATAAATATCGAATTATAAAGAATTTTTCGATACCATTTACTTTCGTGGTGTTATAATGTTAGGTTTGAAAATAAACTTTTATTTTAAGTTCCCAAGTTTTTACATAATCTTTTAATTTTTTTTTCATCAAACTTTCTTCATTAAAAGCTATGTTTTCATAAGTTATCCAAGGTCTAGACCACTCGCCTCAATCAATTATGATTACCATGCACCGAAATTTGAAATGATAAGGATAAAAACGATGTACTACCTATATATACTAAAAATGATCAGTATAGAGATTGATCGATAAAAGTAATACATAAAAGGTATTATACAATTAGGTAGGTACGTATCATAGTTTTGGCTGTAAAATTATCAATACCAATTAGTAATAATTGTACAACATTAAAAATACAATCATTTTTATAGATTATCTAGAAATATTTTAAATATTTTTTAATTTAGAGACAAAACGAATTTCAATAAATTCCTTAGCATTAATACTATACGTTGACCAGTCGTGTTAGTAATTTTATAAAATAATTTTATTAACGAAATACATTGATTTAACACTTTATTGGTAATATATATATCAATTTAGGAACGAAGCTAATAGCCCAGGCCTCAATCGGTTGGACAATTCACATAAATTTAAATAAAAGAATAATTAAACATCCATTATGTTAACATAAGAATTATAAGTTCTAGCCTATATATGGTTAAGTAAATTTTTCAAAAATTACATTAAACATTTAAAATAAAATTGTACAAATTTTGATCAATTTTAATAGATAACTTATCTATCATATTGGGATAATTTAATTCAATATGTACCTTCATATTATTTTATAATAGAATTATAACAATAATAGCTGAATATATAAAATATGCTGACCATGATATAATTTTTAAAACATAAAAATTTAATATTATCATTTAATATTTTTAGGTTATTTATCTTTATTCAATTTTTTATAATCATTTGTAATATGATAATTATAGTTTACTATTAGATATTAACAAAATGTCAAAATACATTGTTTTTAAGGAAAAGTTCTTTAATTTATACATATAAATTAAATAGATGTTAATTTTATCGTATATAAATATGGTATAACATTTAACCCTTGTAAATCCAAAAATATTTTATATTTATGAAATTTTCAATAAATATGTCTAACGAAAAATAACATTGTGTTACATTATAATCTATAATATTATAATGTAATTAGTCTGTTAGGGTATACCGAAATATGATAATATAAATACAATTAATCATAGTTTTTATATAACGTGATTTTTAATAAATAATAACTAAGTTTAAAAAAAAAAAACTTCAATTTGATAATTAAAATCATTGTTATTTTAAACTACGTATAAATACGTTAAGCATACTATTATACTCAGTTTAGTTGCCCATGGGCCATGAAAAATACAATTTAATATAATAAAATTATAAATTATAATGTTAAAGTCATAATTCATTTTTAAGCAATGAATCATGTAATATAATATAATTATTAATTATTTTCTTGCTACTTTAAACGATTGAAAACTCAATGAATCTAATAATCACTTTATGTTGAACAATAATCATATTTTTTATAAAATATTTATGACAAAAAGTTAACAAAGTTTTAAATATATTTCAGTAAATACTATTAAGACATTCGCAAATTTAGCTAATCATTGATTTTAAGCTAAAATATATCGAAACCTTAAAATATTTTAAATCGATTTAATGTATAATACATTAAAAAATAGAATTTTAGATCTAATTTACCGTTCAGGTTTATAATATTAAAAATCAATTACATATACGTACAAATCCTATTCTTCTCCGTACGTTTTGAAATCTAAAAACCTAAGTAAGTACTTTGATTATATATTTATTAAACAATTTTAAACTCATAACATAATCAATGAACCATCATGTAATATAAAAATAGGTATTATAAATTAGATAATTTGAACAAATTGATAATTTAAAATAATTATAAAAATTATATATTTTATATTAAGTCTTATAAATTAATAAGTATCGTTTTAAAGTTTTAAACCGATAACATATTTAATAATTAGCCATTTATAATCATGTAAACGACTTAACATTCGTGTTTTTGTTCCTATTTTTAAATTAAAATAATATGTACATCATTAAAATGATGTATGAGATATTAATGTCAAGTTTTTGAACAGAATTATTTCTGTTTTTTTTTTTTAGATTTTTACTAATAGGAGAAAGTTTATTAATGTTTTAAAATTATGACTTTATATTGAAATATAAAAACTTCTTAAAACATTTAACAAAAAATGTATTTGTTTTTATTTCATTAAAAATAAGTTAAACGCTAATTATCATAAGTAATTTTGAAAATGACTGGAAACAAAATTATGAAATAATAACGGTTCGTTAAATGTCTGCTCTATATAATATAGAGTATATAAATATAGCTAGGTATTTATTAAATTCTAAACAGAATTATTTATTATTCTATTTTAATTGTCTATAAAATATAAACATTATTTTACAATTTACAAACTCAGACACATTCTAGCATTTAAAATATTTTTATTTAAATAGGTACCTACCGATATATATTATATATTATTACTAGTCTATTATCATTCTTTTATATTTTGCAATTAATAAATAAAATGTATTTTTTTACTTAATATTAATTACATTGGCAAGGTATTATTCAGATATTTATAATCTGTATCTATTAATTTTGTGAAATACTTATAGTAGTAAGTAATCAGTAATGACCAATAAGTTAAATTTATACTGTTAAACTTATAACCCTTAAATTATATCTATATTTTATGTTTGTGCTAATAATTATTATTGAAAACGAGCATTATGCAAGTATATAATACTACGTACAATATGCTTAAGGCATTACTAAACATTGATACTGCTTACTAACATATTTTTTAAAACTCGTTTGGTTAGATTTAGCCTAATTCAGCTTAAAAACATGAGCGTACAAGTTTAAATACATTTTTCGCTTTAAGTTATTAATCGTATTCATTAAATAATCCAAACGGTATTGCTCAGTAATTTCTTTGAACAGAGGTTACGCCCAAAAGTAAATCGTAATCATTTGTCATAAGAACATTTAAATATTGGTAAAGGTTAAAAATGGTTAGTCATAAAGTGACCACTACTCATCCTACCTTACACTATTATTCAAAAACGGTGTCTCAATTAAATAATCATTGAATAGAGTAGATGTAGGTTAAAACTTACAAGTGCTAGTTATAGAGGTCTAGGTCAACAGTCTTACATGAGTGTTATTTTTAGTCATCTGAAGAATTTAAAATTACGATTTCCTAGTAAAAATAAAATACTAAATACCTACAATAAATGAGATGGAAGATACCTAATAAAATATATTATTATGTATATTATAAATCTCAGAGAAAAATTAAATTTGTTACACACCTATGACACTACCTACATAAATATAATATATATTATACATCACATTTTATAACCAAATTTGTCATAAATTTATATTTGTATGCACATTATACTTAGATCAAAATATTTCGTAATCTTTAGAAATCTTTAAAGGCAGGTACTTTATATATATATATATATATATTATATATGTGTACGTATGTATGATAGTAATACAAATTTCACGAAACTATAAATACGGCAATACGGTGTTTTGTAAACTACATATATATATATATATATATACCTACATCAGTTGTGTTAGTATTACAAATACTGTCAAAGCCTACTTTTTTACGCCTGTCTATTATTACAATATACGCGCGTAGGTACCCATAACTTATATTCGTATTATTCATCTATTTTACCAAAATATGACGATATTTTTACGAGATTAAAAACGTTACTGTCGGTTATCATAAATAAGTAGGTGTGCTAACCCATATTATACACTGTAATGGTCAGGTATATATCGAAAATCAAAGATCTTAAATCAGTGTTTCCCAACATTTTTTTACTCAACACCCCTTTTAGATTTTCAAAAATCTTATACCCCTCCTCACCTCAACAATAAATTTAAAAAAAATTATAGCTTAATTTTTATAATCAATAATTTAATGTATGTAAAAACAAAAAAAAAAATGAAAAAATAAAAGTCATAGTATAATCGCCCACCTTAGTGCCCCCTTACGAAAACGTCCATCTCAACATTAAAAAAGACCATAATGATGCGATACGATACCCACCTACGTTGGGAATTACTGCCTTAAATGAACGCATTATAATACATAAAAATGTTAAGTATAATCATCTAATGATAAAAAAAACACATTTCTAATGACAACAAATACATATAATATTCCTGCAGCTACATTAGAACATTCCTATTGCTTTTAAGTTTATCAGATAAATTTAAAAATTAATTTATTAATAGCTCTTTTCATATCATAAACCGTGAGTTGTATAAATTTGATTTTTAATAAAATTATATTTCTAATATTAATGATATCAATTAAAATTTGAATAATAAGCAATAAACATACTATATTTAACGTTGTTACCTTATTAGTTATTGTATAATAATATAACGGTGTGATATTATATCATAATAAAATACTAATAATTAAAATTATAATAATTTATCAGTAATAGTGTATTATAAACAATTACGAATTAGAATGTACATTATTCACATTTTCAGGTTTACTAATCGTATTACCAGTTAAACATGCATATAGTTTTTTTGACTTGTAAGCATTTATATTGGCAACTTTATCAACTATATTTGACTAAATATTAATTTATAAAAAGTTTTAATTCCATAGCTGATAACTAAAAAGTAATAATAAACATTAACGATGGAATACATTTTACAAATTATGTATTAATATTATAAACTTGTTCTTAGAAATGATCACTATTTTGAATTATTATACAACACCTTCATATTATATTCCTTTATAAATAGTAAGATTTTTATTTCGTATTTAAACGTTTGGTTAAAATCATATTTTTTTTATTATTTAAAATATTAACGTTAATAAATACACGGCTCATTAAGTGAATTCGATATTCCTCTCATGTACATATACACCATTTAATTAAATCCCTGAGGAAATAATATCACATTTCTAACAACCTTAAAGGTTATTTTAATTCTGGTAGTGAAAGTGTATATGTATAAATACGTTTTACTCAATTTAAGTATAGTTTTATCCATTGATAAGTATTAAATATAGGTAGGAGAAAATAATAAATATATAAAGTAAAAGGTAAATACTTTTTTATGTGCTTATCTTCAAAATATACCATTTTGAAGTAGGCATAATTAAATACCATGTATTTATTGTTAAATTATGTAAATTATAAATGAAACTAAACTTAAAAAAGTTAATACCTAGTTAAAAGTAACATTTTTAAAAATATTAATATTTTCAAAAAATTGTAATTCTTCAAGAAATGTACTCATATATTTGAAAATAATTGTAAATTATGCGCACTCGAAATAAATTATTAATTTGTATATTATATAATAATAAACTATTTTTAAAAATAGCAAAGTACGTAAAAAGTTCTATACGTTGAATTAGTATAATACAAAGATATGATATAGCTATATAATAATTAACTATTTTTTTTTTATTTTTTAAAACAATATATTAAATAAAAACACAACTATTATATTTTATTTTAAACACAAAAAATGTTATTATTGAATTAATATTTAATGTGCAAAGTAACTAACACTAAACAGCTAATCAAAATTATGTCAAACCTCTTAAAGTATTAAATTTTACTCTCATAAATTGAAAAAACCTCACTTACACGTGCATTTGTCTGATTACCAACCGTATCCAGAATACTTAACCTGAGGCGCTTTTCGGAATACTCGTATATAAGCACTTTCATTTTTTATTTTCATATTAATCATTAAAAAACGAATAGATTACCTACTCGATGTCTTGATAAATATATTTTAAATGTATAGTATTACATTTTGCCCATGAAATATTTGTTGTATTTATTATTAAATTAATAATATCAATCACTAATCAGTATAAGTGATAACTATAGAAATATAGAAATATATTCGTCTCATTTGTGATTTTATATTTAATAAAACTAATGACCATAAATTATTATTTTCAAACCTATCATACAGTTGTCGAATTATTCTATATTTTTATTAACCTAACGTCTTTTTACGAGACTGGGTATGAGTGCAGATCAAAGTTTGGAATTTTATTCTCTACAATTACCGCCGCTTTAATAGCCTCGAGGGATCACCTATAGTTGGGCCCAACCCTATAAACCCATTATGTAGTATATAGATACCTATATAATATATTATGTATAATAATATGTCATTTTAGTGCGACCATAAATTATAATATAAATCGTTCAAATTATAAGTGTATACAGAGTTGGAAGAATCGAGAGAGATAATATTATTAATTATTATATACAACTCAATACGAGGCCATTTTTTGGTTTATTTATATATATATAATTATGTAATTACTAATTAGGTGTATATCTGCAACACGCGCGAAACAACGAATTACTTATAATATTATAAGTAGGCGGGTACCTATAATATTATAATATTACGTATTAGCAAAAAAACAATTACGGTATGGTAGGTTCGAAACTTTTACTACCGTATATTATACACAAAAACATAATATTATACGCGGATATTCAATACTACGATTGAATTATATATAATACGTAAATAATATGGTTTTTGAACTTGAACGCCGCTTCAGGTGATCCTAATGAAAGCATATAGTATATATAATATCTTACTCGTCTACCCGTACAAGCGTATGGGAGGTATATACCAACTATTCGTCCTTGTTACAGTAAATATAGATACTACGCAAATATAGATGATGTTGCGTTGGGTGCGATCTTCTGGTCTCCCTCGCACGTGCAAGTTTATGTGAACTGATGAACAACTAACAAACATGCAAACGCACAATAATCAGGCTCGACTCAAGGGGTATGTGACATAGGCCTACGCCTAAGGCGTCATTTTTCATAGACGGCATTTAAAATGTATGTATTATAGATTTGATGTAGTATTTACATTCAAGTTTACCTAGGTGTGTTTATACGCTTAAGCCGGGCCTGACAATAATAAACATAAACGTGTAAGTACATAAATTAGAGACCTAAACATGCCAAAATGTTTAACTTATTTTTATCTTTTATGGATAGTTTTTACTATAAATTACAAAACAGGTAGTTTTTGAACATTTTAATATAAATGTCTAAATTGAAATTTGAATGAATATATTCTGAGTTACTAGAATTTATAAACTATAAAAATAACATTTCATTTTTAACTTATTTGGCATGAGGTTTATAATAATCTTAAATCTTAAGACAAGTTAAATTTAAAAAAAATTAATGTGTTATTATGTCATAATATTTTTAGGCTAAACCTATTTCCGCCCAATACCATCCAATTATTACACTACTACATTACACCTGTATGTCTTAAACAGGTATATATATATATATATATATATATATATATATATATATATATATTTATTTATTTATTTATTTTCTCTATAATATATTTAATATTATTTTTAAAATTATACAACTGAATTGACTAATCTGTATGATATATCTAAACAATGTATATTGTATTACTGTTTACAATACTATACATAATCAGCACAATAAAGCATAAACATAATAATGTAAATGGTAAAAAAAATAATATACAGGTAGCTGCTTAAACCTTTTCATCAACAATGCCATATAATATTATAATAGTAATATCAAATATTAATCGAATAGACTCTACACCTTGCAGCTATGGCCACTAAGTCGTCAATTGATTTGATTTAATTAATTAAAATTCTAAGAGGACGCTACTCCAATTATTATTACTAGTAAAAACATGTTCACTGAAAACCAATGAAAATTCCTTTTAATGTAATTTTAAAGTAAAATCACATGTATAATTTTACACACATAATAATTTTGAATGAACTTCAAAAGTACATGTTTTAAAAAATAAAAAAAGTTACAATAGTTTAGGTTAGATTGCATTAATAATACTTTATTATATTTATCACACAGAACTATTAATTCAGAATAATAAAAAATCCCTATAAGATTCACTGTGAAATATTATTCTCTACTAATAAAGTAATAGTTGTTTTAACTGTAAAATCACTTTCAGAGACCTTTTTGTTTTTTTGTTTTCCGCGATCATGTTTTTTGCCGTTCGATTTAAATTTCTGTCGGTCTTGTTTTGTTTAATTTAAACTAATATACAACAATGCACATCATATTATAAATAATTGCACGCTAAAAGATAATTAATGCATAATATATATAATTAAAAAATAATATTTCCTCATACATTTTGCGAACGATATAAGATGTATTAATTTAGTCCCTGTTTCTATAACACATATATATATATTGTATATTATATTATTTTATTATACACTGGCGCTTTATTTGTACATATTGTTACACCAATGCGCCTATAGGCTATATATCATATAGTATATTACAGTAGTTATCATACCTATAACCTCATAACTACGTTGAATAGGAACACATAGCTACGGTTTAACCGATGTTTCACCATTATAATTTTAGCCGTTATTTATTTTGTTTTTCATTCATAATGCGTATACGATAGAAAAACCGTTGTGGGAACTCATCCCAGATTGTGTCGTCACAACTTACAACCAGCCATGGTATATACGTATGTATTAATATTATATATATTATCATATCTTCCCACATAGCAATATATATGTACGTCATTGGTATATAATTCCGCTTTCGTCGGAAAGAAGTCATGGACACCTCTTGGCTGTTACAGTCATATGTTATATATATATATTTAATACTTGGAAATGTGTTGTGACGCCATATCGATGACAATATAATATACCTATTTATCCACTTTTTTCTAATTATACAATGTAATAATATGTAGGTGGTAATGGGTGCATAACGATAGCGATGACGTTAATTTTACGAATAACGTTGATCATTCTCACAGTCACAACTTACAATAAACTACTATTGAGATTTAAAAAAATATAATAATTTTTTATAATGAAAATATTTATCAGTAAACGTTCACTAAAATTAATAAAAATATAACTGTCTTTTTAATTTTAATCATAGCGTTTTTTACGCTCGTGAAGTTGCATGTAATACCGCCATTTAGTGATTTAGGATTTTAATTTAAACTACAGTGAGTTCCGCTTAATATGATCACATTAGTTCATATAATTTGATTCTATTAACCGGTTAATTCCATAAAATATTTTTCTTTATTGATGGGTTTATAATACATATATATTTAAAATTAAATACATTTAAAATAAAGTAAAGAAACTATCAATTTAGATTATACTTGAGAATCTATTAATTTAATTTTCATATTAGACTAAAAATAAAATCCATATTCAATTAATATAATATGTACGTGATTTTTAATTATTTAAAATTAAATAAATAATAATATATATACATTGTGCCTATACATTTTGGAACAACTTAAATGTATCGTTGTCACCATATTTTCGAAAAGCGACTTTTGACTTTTTCAAAACAATTCTTGTTTCTTTTTAGTGAAAGTTTGAAATACCATTTAAAACAATAAGAATGTTCTTGAAAATGATTCAATTATCCGGTACTTGGTGATTCTAATAAAAGGTTAATCTAACATAAGATTTGGTTTGAGATTTTCAATTTTGATTCCAATAAATGGTTGATTTTATAAACCAGTGATCACAATTAAACATAACTCGCTAAATTATGTTTTATAAAACCTACCCATACATACATAATTTGTTCTCAACTATATTCTATTTGTAGATCATTTATCATTATCACCATCACTTACCATAAATCACTAAACACACCACTATATAAGTATGCACGTGTTGATTTTTGATAATTTTAAAAGTATAACAAACTAACAACGCGTGGTAAGCGTCAGGTATAGGTATAGTAATAATAATGATAATAATAATATTAATCATAATATTAGTACAACACAATATATAAATCGAAAAACCAATACAAAAACGTACGAATTAAAAATCTAGATCTGGGTTAACACTAATAATAATACGGCACGGTTGCGCAACCACCGCGTGCGCGTAAAGGCGGACGCCGGCACTCCGCCCAACAAATAACCTACATTTTACGATAATATGTTAACGGCGCGCATTATTGTGCACGCGCTGTATATATGTGTACAACACCATAGCCATTGTACTATAACTTGACATACCTATAATAATAATATCATGCGCGTTGCGATTGTACGCGAGTACCTACGATTTTGTTTGCGATTGTCTACCCTGAGCGGACAGATGCTCATCGCACCCACGCTCGGGTACCTATATAGATACGCGCACATGCACTGTCTGGGTAACCTATATTATACCTGTTTAATAAAAAGTATGCACGCGTCTTAGTCTGACATAACCGCGCGAAGGGAGAAGTGGTGACACAGGGGGTTCGTAATTTTGGATTTTTTCAAAATCTTTTTCTCTTTGTTTTCAACGGATTTTGTACGGCTTATATAGGTTAGATGTCTGACGTGTGTGTACACTATAAACAATAATATGTGTTATATATATTTAACAATAAAGTATGAAATGAGACACGGATAAACGCAACGCGTCGTCTTCATCCCGCGATGTTATATCACCGGGGCCCGTGGGTATTATGTATACGAACCTCCTACCTACGTGTCAAGTACGTCGTATAACCTATAGGTTAATTGATACCGCCGGAGAAGACTGGTGAAACGCTTCCTCTGCAGCACTGCCACCTCATCGAATGATATAATTATATTATATTTATAGGTATACGGTATCGATGATAGAAAACCAGAAGTCGATGAAAACATAAACGATAATATAGGTAAATATTGCGGTTACGGGCGCGGCGCCCGACAGCCATAGAGTGAAATTATAAGGGTAGAAGATATAGCATATAACGATGAAATAATTTTTGAAAAGTTGCTGTACTATTAAGTATTATACTCTACGTCCCAAACATAACCAATTAACCGACTTCAATCGCGGTAAGGGTAAACAATTTTTTTTAAAGATTTTACTTACTGTATGATGTACGAGTATCTGTGTATAATGTGTGAGACTACGATTTATATTGATATACAAGTAGTAGCTATCATTGTTGATTTGATTTGAATTTACTTTCAGTTTCCATTTATGATTCTGACGTTCCCTGTGAACAGATATTGGTAAGCACTAATCATCTGACGAGTGGATGACGGCATCTTCTCTCGCCGTATTACCTACAATCTACATAATATTCTATCTACGTATTGCATACGGGATAGTCGAATTGCACATTTTACCTATATTAAATGATCAAATTGTAATTAAGTTAAAAAAAATATAATGGTCGATTCACATTCGAGTAAAAAATAAGTATAATGATCGAACTGCAATCGGGCTAAAAGCAAATGTTCAAAAAATAATGTTAGGTAATTTAAACTTTGTAAAAGACTAGTTTTCCTTCCGCCTAAAATACAATCATTGGCATACTAATTATTATTTTTTATACTTTTTAATTTTATATAATAATATAATGTATATAATATTATATATTATTTAATAAAATTATTTTTTGTAAAAATCATAAGAAAGTATATTATGAGTGTTATGACATAATATTATATAGAACTGCTCTGATTTTTGAACTCGAATACAACTCAAACATCACTTACTTTTAACCCGAGTGCAGTTCGACCATTATCTTTTTTTTAACCCGATTGCAATTGAACTAAAATTAGTGTAATTCGTCTTAACCGCTGTTTATTATTCATCATTAACATTTGACGGTATGAATTATCGCAATAGCATCGTCATTTAAAATCGTATTATGGTTACCACTCGAGAAAACCACAACCGTTTATGTATACTTTGCATATACAACACACTTTAGCAGCTACTGCAAATGCGTCATCTGTGGGCAATTAGAACAGTTTTAGTTAAGGTACTAATGCATTATTCGTTCATCCGCCGCCAACAAACCTCCCTAACCTAACCTATCGTATCTAGAAATGTTTAAGAAAAATAATCATGAATTTTCATAAATGTTGATACCCGCCACCCGCGATTAAGCAAATTCACACATATTAAAAAACTACGAGTTTCCTATCTCTTTTAAAAATATAATACGGTTATATACCTACGTATTTATTTAAATGTTGATAATATTAGGTTCTAGAAGTTATAAGCCATAACTGTAACGACTAACGTTGTACACAGATAATTTTCATAGTTCCATCTATAACTATAACTATACATATATTATTATTGTTATATTGTTATATAATACAAAGATAAAAAAATGAAAAAATTTAAATAATTGTAAAAAAATTAATTTATCTTTGTTAAATTAGCCAATACCTTTTTTATTTATTGAAACAGGCATCTTTCTAGATTTCGATAAAAAATATTTGTTTAAGATAATAGATAGGACCTAGACAATATAACATTAAAAAATGATACACAATAGTGAAAAAAATAAATTTCTTTTATATAATTTTATGCATGAATTTTATTTTCTAAAGGATTTTTTCCTTTTATCCTCACCCTTTAGTTCAGTCCTGAAAGATACAGAGTATTTGACGCATGCATATATTATTTACGATCCCACTTATAAACATTTATATTGCATTGCAGACTGCAGTGTATTACAGTGTTACGAATACTATGTTTTGTTTTAATTTTTTCTTTTTTCGTTTATTAATTACGATATTATTTCAGTAATACCACAAATGGTATTTTTGTTCGACGAAGTTTATCGGGCGTTATACTTTCACTTAACCGACCGGTTTTTGCTGGTGTGCGCGCGGGCGCGCATATTATATGTCTTATCGATCGAGTAGTTTTACAAATTCCGTATACGTCACACGAATGTGTAGTGATGGTGTAATGAGCGATAAAATATCCGTTTTGTCGTACCCGACACGGCTATATAATACTCATACCTAATAATACGCATTCGGTCGATGTGTACAATTTTAATAAACATTAAGACCAACAAATAAGACCATACATTTCTATGCATGTAGGAATAATTACTTACCACAAATAAAATAAAAACTAAGTGTGTATCTATAATCTATATACTATATTATGTATTATTACAGGCTTAATTTTCAACATCCAGTGCGTATTCTCCTATACACCTAAATTGATACACCTAATTTATAAATGTTATTTAAATAGTAAATTATTACCAATATTACCTATAGTGGGTAGTATTATCCGGATGTCACCAGTGACGAAACTATCTTGTGTGTGTGATGTGTGCCTAAAAGATATCATAAAGATTATTGTTATTTTATAATAGCTGCAATATTATTGGTTAACAGGTTTATATGCCTGAACATAATACAAATCTGCGTACACCAAAATTCGGTTTAGACAGGCATTATTATGACGAAGGTATACCATATTAAAATATAAGTACTATTATAAACTTGTTTCAACACTCGTGCTTAAATAGAATTACATACGATATTAATTATTAAAAAAAAACTGAAAGTTTACGTATTATATGTGTGTACCTAATAATCATATACAGAGTGATTCGCCAAGCACACGCACCCTCTTTTTTTATACAATATTGTAGTAATTTGAGATCTGATTTATGTAATTTTTAATATGTATTTTAAAGCATATTTTTAATTCAAATTATCGAGACTTTTATAATAATTAATAAGTGTCCTAGAGAGGTATAATCTTCTGTTTTCTTAAAAAAATTTAACTTTAAATTTAACTTTAAATTTTAAATTTAACCCTTTTTCTACTATAAATTACTTAGTGTATAATATTTCTGAAAAATATGATGTGCAATTTTTAATTATTTAACTTTGTTAACTAAACATAATATGTCTATGACAACGATTTTGGAAGATCGTTTAAAAGCTATAGTTAATATTTATCTATTAACATTAAATTTGTAAAAATGATCCGTGTATAATAAACAGTAAATACTAAATGCAATAGTACAACTTTTTAAATATATATAACCATTTTTAAGAACTTTTATCCTTAATATAAACATTTGTATAAATGAAAAACTACTCGTTCGAATTTTAAATTAGGTACATAAAAAGTTTTTAAAAAATGTATTCACTTAACAATTTACAGAAAAAAGAGAGACTCTCAATAAAAAAACAAAAATGTATATCGTTTCAGAATACGCTTCGAATAATAAAAAAATCTCAAGTATGTCAAAATATGGTTTTTAAGTACCTATCTATATTAAACAATTCCAAAAATCAGAATTTGTATAATTTCATTATTAAATTAAAAAATCACACTAAATATGTTGTATATATACAATAAGACGATACGACTATCATTAATTCACCAATATATATTAGATTTACAGAAAACGGAAAACACGGAATACTGACCGTTTCTTGTTTGTATTTTAGTCACTGAGAATAGATGCAATTATTTATCATAGTATTTTAATATAATCTTTCATTACTTATACAATTATATATAGAAAGTATGTAATACCTATATTCGGATGTGTTACGGAAGTATTTAGAGGAGGGTATGTTTTGATATATTATTTAAATACAACTTGGAGAAGGTACTATAAAATAAGTTTAACTTTTGAATATTTTAAACAAAATATATGAAAAATTTAATAAATCCTAAACTAATATAATGCATTTTTAGCATATAATATTTTTTGGATAATATTTTTATATTGCCGTGAGAGAGGGGTTGTTTTAACACCCAAAACACACCTCCTGGCGGGGCTACACACCTGCATACATATATGTTAGTAAGTAGGTACTTACTTAATATATTCAGTGTTTGACAACATTTTATCTAGATAATTATTCGAATGTTTTCAAACACAATTATTCGATTGAAAAACAACATAAATCATTATCAATTATAACCTTCCGAATAAAAAAAAATATTATATTAAATATATTATAATATATTTTATATTAATTATAATTTATAATAGTATACTAAATAAAAAATTATTAAAATCTTCGTTATGTAGTAAGCCTGTGCGTATAATGTATGTACCTCACTATGTATGAATATTTAATACGTTATTATTGTAGTAAACAGTCTATTATTACTATTCTGAATACTATATATAGTCTCATCTAAAATAATTTAGTTATTCTGTGCTCAAATTTATATTACATATTTTTCTAGTATCCTAGTATATATTAAATTTAATACATTTTTTAATAATTTATCAATCAAATGCAATCTAATTTGTAATATCTGTAAGGCTGCACTTTGATCAATTTACTGAAATTCAACAAACTATCGGAGACATGTTTTAAGAAAAGGTTATTTTCAATTTTGAAACCTAATTTAAAAAATCTTTAATAAGTAATTACGACATTGATAAATAGCAATATAAATATTAAATAATAATAGCAAAAATGAAAATAAATAATTTTTAAAAATATCAGCAGGTTATAAATATCGTACATATTGTCATAGATTTTTTAAATTAGGTTTCAAAATTAAAAATAACCTTTTCTTAAATAATGTCTCCGATAGTTTGTTTAATTTCAGTAAATTAATCAAAGTGCAGTATTGTAGATATTACAAATTAGATGACAATTGATTGATAAATTATTAAAAAATGTATTTAATTTAATATATACTAGGATAATAGAAAAATATTTAATATAAACTTGAACACAAAATTATAATTTTTAATATACTTTCTTCTATAGTTTTTACATGCTTTGTTTATAATACTTTTACATTTATTCGGAATAAAATAAAATTTATAATCGTTTGACTCGAAATATAAAGCTAACTATTTTTTTTAATATTTGCGTGTTTATAATAATAAATTATTATGTGTTTAATATTTAATCAAACAAAATCACTGATAATGTTTTGAATAATTATGATTAAAAATAAGTTGAATCATTTTTTTATATCCCCTTGAAGGCTCCTTTTCCAAAGAACTCGATATTTATTAATTGATATTTTCGTTTCAAAAATTACCTCAGTAATAGACATTAATACAAGGCATGTTCCAAAAGTAAGTTATAAACGATTTTCAGATGTTATACATTTTTTTCTTTTATTATAAATTATATTAATACATTTTATATTCTAATAATAATAATTAATGGTATATCTGCAACTTTTTCAAAATAGAGGGGTAGGATCAAATCGTTTTTTTGGTATACCCTTGTAACTCAAGTATGTGCACATCTATGGTAGATAAGTCTTATTAATCAAAATAATTCATGAAACCCAATGACACCCAAATTAAAGTCAAAACATAAAATCTAATGAAGTCATGACAGACAATTAATAAAAACCATAATCTAAATTGATTCTTAAAAATAATTCAGTTATACATACATTTCTACCTATTATAAATCAATGATTTTATAATTTATAACGATGGTTTGTTTATTAACATTTTACCTCGTGTAAAAAATCTACAATTATTTTTTTGAATACATAGAGTTACAGAAAAGTACAAAAAGGTAATACACTATTAGGACGTAGGCATAAAGTTGTGAATAGAATTTCTGAGAAACTTCAGCAAAATTATGTATAAATCATGAATATAATATTATAACGTTGAATTATTAAAAATTAAAATAAATTCTGCAATACCAGAGAGACTTTTGTTTAATATTAGATCAATTTAGAAAAAAAATCTTACATTTTTTTATAAAACAATATTATCTGTATAAAAAATTACTGATGTTTATACTGTGTAATAAATATTTATCATAAAATATGAGTAAATAAATATATTCTAATAAGTATCAGTGGGCAATTTAGAATTCCCTTATTAATGTAATTACTAACGTAGTAAGAAATAATCAAATAAATAATATTCCCCTGCTTACTCAAAATAAACAGCGTACGATAATGCATAATGCATTGATATTTTAATATTGTATCATAGCTATATAGCCAATCCTACATACCTCAATACCTGCTGCCCAAGTACGTACAATTTTATAGAGCTATTTATAATAAACTTATGTACAAAGTAATTCACCAAGCATGCTCAACCTCTCTCACCAATTTATCCTTCAAGCGTGCATTTATTTAAGTTCTGATCCATAAAATATTTAAGTAAATATTCCACACCATATTTTTAAATAATAAATTATTATTATAATTATAACAGTAATAAGACAGGGCAAATATTTTGTTTTCAAACGAACACTCATTAAGTGGTATAAAAAACATAATTAGCTATAAATATGGTTGCCGATGAGAGTGTCTATAGTTGAACTCATTTTTTTATTCAAATTTTGAATTAAATGTTAATAATGAGCTTTATCCTTATTAAATCTACATTTTGTAGCCTTATAGGGATATAAATATTGCCGATCATCGTTTATGCATCCTCTGTTTACCTGTGTCCGAATATCGTACATCGTTTGTAATGCACCAGCATATTGAACAATAGAACAATATATCATACATAGTTGTAATTTAGAAAAGTACAAAGTTGCAGACCACATACTAAAACAAATTTTAATACAAATTACTGTTTGAACTTAAAAATTTGAATTAAAAATAGATATTAAACCTATTTTTAAGTAAACGGACAATGTACTGCAATCTATGTATATAATCCAAAAATCCAACAATGCGCAACTGACTTACAAAAAAACGTCGAAATAAATAGCATGATATTCTAATGATTTACGACTTAAGCTAGGTATATAACCAAATTAGTTATCCAAATTATGAATTAATTAATTGATTAAAATTAAAAATATTTATTAAATACGATTTTAATGAAATTTCCACCAGTGACCAATCTTGACTTATACAATTTTATTGACTTAATAATTTTGCAATATAAAGATTGTTACATTCTTGACATCATTTTATGCCTTAACAGATAACCTACCTATAGGCATAGCTATATACATTATACGTGCTGGCTGCAGGATAGAAAATTTTAAAGTTGCATATAGAACAAATATGTAAATCATTTTTTTATTTACAGTTCAATTCAAAAAAAAAATATTTATCAATTTAACGGCTTTTTAATAAAAACTATAAAATAAATAATAGAAAAATGGATTATTTATGCAGCATAAGTTTTTGAAAAATAAATTTTTTTTACATTGTTTAACGTACATTTATTTTTTTACAAATGAATAATCGTAACTTGAATTTTTCACCAAATATTTATTTTAGCATCAAACATAATATAATTTTAAAATACTTAAACTCATTTGGTGCAATTTATACATATAATTTTAAAATTTTCTACGTTTTAGTTTTATAATAATAACCGTAAATAGTTTTAATTTTAATTTTAATAACAGCAGTTTATAAAACTGTAAAATAAAGTTTCTCGAAAGTTGTTCTAACAAAAATAAATAATTGTCATTTGATGTTCAAATTTTAATCAAATCGAACATTTTACTGATCTATAATAATAATAATAATTTATTTAACAAAACAATACAATTTTACAATATAAATATAAATATACTAAGTATATGTTTGCAACTCCCCTTTAAGCATAAAGCTTGTTTTTTGGGGGTATATATGTTTAAGTTCAGTACAAAATTAAAAGTAAGATAAGGTAAATAATATAATTACAACTCTAATAAACATGCATAGATAATTAACAGAGAATTTAATAATATTTTTACATTTTTAAACGGCCTTATAAAAGATTTATACTTTATAGTCAAAAAATCTAGTTTTTAGGAATGATTTAAATATATAAACATTTTTAAAATGATAAATATTAATAGTAAGTTGTCTACATATTTAAGTAGCTGCAGATATAGAGCTTTTTAAACCATGTTTGGTAGATTTTAAGACATTAAAATGTCTTAATGGTTTTAGTTATTTTGTTGGTGCTTGAAAAATAATAATTGCAAGGACTGAAACTTATCAGTTATCATCATTAAGTTTATTATTATTTTTTATACATAGTGTAAAAATGTTAAACTATTAAAGTTATTAAAATATACATTATATTCTTTACACTTTGTGTGTAATTGTTTTAAATGTTTTTTATTATGTTACTACCTAATTACTTTAAATTGAAACAAAATATTCAAAATAAAAATAAATGTAGGTACCTATGTTTGAATTCATGAATTGGTTTACCTAACCTAACCTACTTACCCTCACATATTTGTCAAAAATATGCAAGGGGTACGATTATAAAACATAATATTAAGTGCCAAACTTTCTCTAAATCAGGCCCAGCTGGTTTCTATCGCATGGAATCGATCCACATGAACGACATACCAGTTATGTATTATTATTAATTTATTATAGAGATTTGTTTTAAAATTTCTAAACGCAAGCTATGATTCAAATTTCGAGTGATTATTTTAGTAAAAATGAATATGACTAATATAGGTATAATAATAATTATTATTAAGTCGATATACCTGCCTATGTATAATACCTATGTATTATATTTCGATTGAATTTACGGTGTTTAAAATATATGTTCAAATAGGGAGTGTCGCGAATGCAAAAAACAATGATTTGTTCTGAAGAAAATAAATAATGAAACAAAACAGTATTGCATAACAAGTTCGTCTTATTTTTATAGGCAGATCGAATATTAAATAATAGATAAGAAAATTGCATTGTCTCATAGTATATACATAACATACATATAATCAAATATTTTTAGTGCCAAATACCTATACTAAATTATGTAATTACAAATACATACTATAACTGCATAAACATTTCTTATTCTTATTTTTAATCAAATGTGTAATTAAATTTATTTTATTTGGTTTAGAAATTTAGCTTATCATGTGATCTAATGCAATGCTTCGAACTAGGTAAACATACATAGAGTAAGTATAACTAACCTTAAGATCATAAATAATATCCTAAGGCATATTACGGGGAGAAGATTACCCAATATGACATCATTCGCAATCATGAGTCACAGACACATTATTATAATTTATAGATGGTATTTTACGTCTGTCTGCATAATTAATTGAGTATTTGGGTACATGAAGTATGAACTTCATGATTTATAGACTTACAGTGCATATTTGTAAATTGTGGGAAGGAATTGACTGTGTTTAGCACCCCCAGTTTTAAAATCCGCACTCTAAACATTTTTTTTTTTATATTAATATATTGAGATTATAATAATTTATTACTAAGTATAAACCATATAGCTACTTAGGTAATAGGTATACTAACTGTATACTCAGTAATAGGTCAAATGTTCCTTTTCTATCTTACAAACAAATTCAAAATTTGCTTAAAGATTCAATAGACCAAAAAAGGGTATTTTCACTGTTTTGACATTATTAAAATAAATGTGATTTATAAATAGAAGGATAACATGCCACCGTGTAAACATAAGATTGAAAAGCTGCTGCTAATCGTGTTATTTATGACAATAAGACTGAAAACTGTGTGATATTATACACCATGCAGTGCATATTATGCGCAGTTTAGAGGGTATGAATTTACTGTACTTAGCACACTTCATTTTTTTCATAGAAATTGCATTCAGGTACATTTAGTGTTCATCTATAATTTTAATTTATGTTCTTGTATGTCAACGATTGTACAGAAAATTTAATTTATAATTGTATATTTAAACATCTTAAGTTTTCAAATCAGTCCAAACACGAAAGCCGCCGCGTATGGTATTACCTATTCATTTATTACATATAGGCATCTATCTTCGCCCTAGAATATCACAAATTTTACAATTACAAATCAAATAGGTACCTAACTAATAAGTATAATGTTCAAAGAGACAATTTGGAGGCGTAAGTGTACTTATAAAACTTACACAATTTATGCCATTAGTAGTTGATTATACCTAGTTTTTATTTTATACACTAATTAATACTACAGTACAAAGCCATTTTTAAATATGTGTTTATTTAATAAAGAGATGTGATAAGAGACTAATTGATAAATAGGTTGCTTCAGCATTCCCAGTTCTTTCATTAAGATTTCGTCCTTGGTAATATATTAACTGTAAATAGTGATGGATCAACGATTTACTATTAAATGATGCCAATACCACTGAATACTATTTCTTACCTTGTGTAGTTCCTGAGAATTAAACCATAAAATAAAATAACTGAACTATTAAATAACTATTTTAAAATTATGAATATACCTAGATATTGCTTGGAGTACACATTTATTATGTACCTATATCATAAATCATTATCAAGACGACAACAAACATAAAATATATTTGATATTGTAACAATTATTTATTATTCATAAATATTTATGATTTACATTTTTTTTTAAATTAATTGTTGACTAACATTTTAGCCTCATAACCCGACAAAGTTAGTAATATTAAATTCAGATAAATTTTCTTAAACCCCATAAAAACAGGGTTAGTTTTTTTTTAATTTTAAGCTCAGATAAATATTTTTGAATATATAAAAATGATAATAAACTTGGTATGGTTATAAATTTATAAAACAACATATTTTATGATCAAAATTCTATAATAACAGCATTTAAAGATTTTCACAAGTTAAGCCAATTTATCAACATTATACAGTGAAGTGCTAGTACCTACCATAACTTATACTTTATACTTATCAAATTTAAGTCTTATAGATAGACCTTAAAATTGGGGAAAGTAAGAGGATTCAATGCAATCCATTAACTTCTGAAATGTATTAAAAAGAGTCCGCTTTAACTTTTATTTTAATGTTACTATATAAGTATATTGAAATGTTCAATTACAACTTCGAATAATTGTTTCTATTGAAAAAATATACTTAAACCTATTGGTGGAAAAATTTTAGTTCAGTTATTGATTTTAATAGTGTTTACATTATACAGCATATTATACATCATAAAATCAAAAGTTTGACGTAGATACCTATAATTCGAGGTTACGCGGAGAAAAAGAAGTTATCATTAAAATCAAATTTTTCAGAAAAGTATAAACAAAGTTAAACTAAATATGCGTACGGTGTCGAAAGATATATTATGTGCCTACTGATGACATAACTCTTGTAGTACATAAAAATTAAGTTAACACTAAATGCACATTGAATGTGTATTCAATAATGCAAAATGACTTACATCTTTTAACACGACGCACGTAGTTTTTTCTGCATTTTTGATGTAAATAACTCATTTTACCCAAAATGTTGACTTAACCCCTTTTTTACGCGCAACCGCGTACCTACTTGTAAGTTATGATAAGAATAGTGGTTATTGGTCGGCAGTTTCGTTCATCTAGACTCTAAGCAGCTTGTTAGCTTTTCACTCACAAACAATGACTGATATCTAATGCCTTATTTTTATTTTTTTACTTTAATAAATTACATACGTACTGCAGACAGTATACGAAAGGGGTTTGGGTGGCGGGGATTCAGCCCCCCAAACTTATTTTTATAGTTTATAAATTAAATCTACGAAACTAATGAATTAAAATAATTTACTATATTTTCCTAATAATATGATAACTGTATATTATTATAATTGTATTGTTATAACTTATACGTATTAAATTAAGTACGTATTTTGTTGGCATTTACTAAGTATAATAAATATGTTACAACGATTTATCGATGGATGACGATAACTTAACTATTGAACACTCAACCGTATTGCCATTTTTAATGTTTTACCCGAAATATGATAATACTGGTGGTATACTGGTATTAATCGTACACACTGTATTGTCTGTATTGTAAATATATATATATAACCTGAAGAATATTACCGTATAGCTATTTTTAGCTTCTACAGCTAATCCTTTCTTCGACGACCTCATTCAACAACTTTAAAAAAAGTTAAGTAATCATAAAAATTGAATTTTTTCACTGCACAAATTATTACCAATGATATGTTTACAACATAGACCTTATACATAATCTGTGGTTTATGGTATACAATTTGAAATGGAGTCAAATAACTAGGTACTCAAATGTATTCAGAAATTCAGAATTTAGGAATTGAAAGTACTGCCAATAGAAATTACATTTTGGGAAATAAAATGGACTAAAAACTAGAAAGACTGTCTGGATCCAACAATTGAGGCATATACTAAATATAACTGAATTTTTTCAGTTATAGAAAAATATAATCTAAATAAGACATACTTAAGTCTTTTCTTTTGAAATTATTAGTTACGACTAAGTTTTTTATTTATTTAATTATTTTTTTATTTTAACTATTTAAAACTCATTAGGGCAAGAACGTCTTATGTGTCTAGCTCTTTTAAATTTACTTACATAGACAAATTTCAAATTAATATAGATGATGTGATACATCATTTCGCAAAAAAAAAATACTTCTAGACTTTATCCAACTATATAAATAATATTTAATTTGAAATTTTATATAAATAAATAATATATAGAGATCCGTAAAATTTCGTAAAAATCTTTTTAGATATTAGGTGCATTTAAAAATTATATATACAGTCCATTTTCCCAAATTATGTTGTGCCATTTTAAACCTTAGTCTTATATGACATAGCTAGATAAGGCAACATTGAATATAGTTGACTGAAATATCTTAATGTAAACTAATAATTTTTTCTCTATACAGTTAATAATTAAATACTTAATAAGAATAATGCATATTAGTATAATATTAATATTATCAACATGTCACTAGCACATTTTCTAATTAATATTACCCAAATAGGAAAGATGAATTCTTGGAATCTTTAAATCTTTGATCACCTCAAATTTTTGACACTTGAAAAGTTTAAAATGTTTCAATGTTTAACAACAATTTAATTTTTGACAAGTGTTAAATTGTTTAAATTATTAAAATGTCTTAGAGCACTTACTAATTTACAGCTATTATATTTTAAAATATGTAAGATTATATTTTTAAAAATTAGAAAATTTGAATTAGATTCAATTTAACTTTGAGATCATGAAAACTTAATTTCAACTCATCCCTCATTATTTATAATAACTACAATGCTTTTTACAGTATAATCAGTTTTTTAAAATTAGTAAAAAAATATAACCATTAGATTAATATTTTTAACTCATGTACCATAACTAAAAAAAATAATTTTTAATTAATGTGTTGAAAAGTATATTAAATATTAATTATCATTAAAATTATTTTTTTAAACTAAAATCTATAAAGGAAATCATACTTTACTTAAATATTAAACCTAAAAATACATTTAAGTAAAATAGTATTGAACTATAATAAAAATTAATAGTAAAACCAAGACTTAAAATATTAACTAAAATTATTTTTTACTCGTAGATAAT
Source organism: Rhopalosiphum nymphaeae (assembly GCA_036289425.1). Classification (NCBI taxonomy): domain Eukaryota; kingdom Metazoa; phylum Arthropoda; class Insecta; order Hemiptera; family Aphididae; genus Rhopalosiphum; species Rhopalosiphum nymphaeae. The sequence continues at coordinate 8,004,759 of JAZAQC010000004.1, forward strand.
GTACAAAAATATTATTTTTAACGTATAAATAATAATGAGTAATGCATACAATTTTATTATTATGAAATATAATTAAATTATTATTGATATAATTACGTGTATTTTTTTTATTAACCAATACATATTTATTTAATAAACTATCTTACATTTTTTAATGATTCTTTCATTAAGTTTATAGCGTTGAAATCTTCTTTAACTACAGTTTGCATTTCTGATATCATTGTTTGTTGAAGTTCCAAAAACTATACAATAAATTTCAGTAATTGCAATTTTTATAATAAACAATTATAAATTATGTATAAAATATTTTTGAACAAAAAAATAAGTTATATTTTACTTACATGTTTAATTTCTTCAGCTACTTGTGGAATACAGCCCGAATTACCTTTTGAATCTTCTGATAATTCTGAATTTTTTAATCGAACAAGAGTAGCAATTTCGGTTAACTTTCCCTTTAAAATCAAAATTTAAATTGATAAATAAACTTCAAAAATAAATCATTGATTATAAAAAATATTATGCAAAAATATATACATAAATATCTTTAACATACTTGAAATCTTAATGGAGAATTAATATCGTTATATAAAATTTCTAATTGATTTTTTATTGTTTCTTCTTCAGGTCTTAGAGCCATTCCTGCATTTAATATGACCATTTGACCTACTAATACTTTAACAATTCTGTGTGTTAATTGATCCATTTTGTCTGTATATTGTTCAAGTTTAGATTCTACTCTTGTTTTTTTCCTAGCTAACTCTGATAATCTTTCTGCAATACTGTTAAGTGTTAATTTATGTACTGTAACTTGTTCATTATGGCATTTATATTTCCGACATAACTCTGAAAAACCAACAATTGGCACTGGTATAAATACTGCTGAATTTGGATTATCGGCTTGAGCTTGTTTCCAGACTCGTAAATCAATTCCTGTAAAATATAATTTAAACATGTTATAATACAATTATTAATATACCATTATTAAATTTGAAATCAAAATACTAACATAGTTTATAAACATGCCATAGAAGTTAATGATAACAATTTGAAGAAAACATTAAAAGATAAAAGTTAGATTAATTCTTTTAATTTAATATTAAATGGTAAATCTGGAGTGTTACCACTTTTCTTTAAAAGCCAATAAATTGATACATTTTTATAAAGCTTTGAGGATATGAACTAATATCAATTTATAACATTATAGTTGTTCAATTTAAAGTTGAAAAAAAATACTAAGTGGTTTGTTTGTATTGGAAAAATAAAACATTTGGGACACTTAGAATTGAAGAATAACAGACTTAACTTAACTTTGCACCCTATACTCTAAAATCAACAATCCTTATACAAATAATTATAATTTAAGAGTAATTATGAGCAATTAAAATAAATATTTCTGAAAAATAATAATATATATGAATTATAATTATACTCTATAGCAAGGATGGCCAATAACCTTAATTTCAGGAGCCAAAAACATATGAAGCTAATTCTAAGCGAGCCATATTGTTAAGATATGTTTATAATAATAAAATAGTTAGTAATTTTAGTCTAAGCTTGATGTCAAGAGCTGCATGAGACTGATTCAAAAGCTACATGCGGCTCATATTTTATGAAGTATATCATTGTAATAAGAAAATGGTAAATTTATCAAATTCAATTTGAATATTTTATCCAATACAATTTTCTAAAGTAAAAATTAAAAAATAATAGAGAAACTCCATCCCCCTCTCAATACGAAAACTGCTAATATTAATTAAATTAAGAATAAATTTGAAACATTGAGTTTTTATAAAAATAATAAAATATTTAATAAATAATTTTTTTTTTTTTTAATAACTGTTTATAAAGTTTGATTTTTATTACTTCTACCTTCCACAGCGTCATAAAAATTGGTTAATGCAGAAAAAGTACCATTTTCAATATCTGTAGTAGTCTTAACAAAATGTTTTGATGTTTTTAAACTGTATTTAGATTGTTTAACTACAGTGATTCCTTCTTAATTTTGTTATTTCTCTTCACTCTCGCTTTCAATGGTTTCTGGTAAAATTTATATCTTTCCATAGTCTAACCGTAATAAAAATAATATTTATGTATTCGAGATAACAAAAAATGATTAATTTTATATCGAGTTATTAAGAGTAAACACTATTGAAAGTAATGGTAGTTTCAAGGAAACTAGATTAACTTCTAGATAATGAAAAATTTGAGATAGCGAAGTTCAACATAACAAGAATTTATTGTAATTGGTCAAGTTTTTTGATTAATGCCAAGAACTTTATACTTAATGTATCCTGTAATTATTTTGTCTGATGATTACATTTAAAAGGGTAGTATGAATTGTAATGAAATATAATTAATTAATAGTTAAAAATGTTAATACCAGCAGGTGGATTTTCATAATATTCACGTAGATTTTCTTCAGTAAAACCAGTATATGGAAATATATTTTCTATGCCCATACTTGATAATTGCTGCTTGGGAGCTGGTTGCATTAGATAGTTAATTATATCCATATTAGAAATTCGTTTGGTACTTCCTAAAAACACAGTGATTATTAATTGATTTTCTCTTAGTATCGAAATGTAAAGAACACACCATTTTGAAGTTTTTCTTCTACATATATTAAAGCCATTGATTTTGATTCAGTGTACCATTTTAATGTATCTAAATGTACACTTAAATTTGGTTTACTTCCCAAAACTGCAAATAAATTAGATGTTAACTGTACTTCTTGTTTTCTGAAAAATAAATAATAACAAGTCTAGATTAATAGATAGTAAAATAATTGATAATTCACAGTCATTTGTTCTTTTAAAATGATTTATTACATTCATACTAAAGGAAAACTTTAAACTTCAAATTAATAATAACAAAAATAAAAATGTATTATATTTGGTAATGACGCAAATAAAAAATGATAAAAAATTAACATTGTTTACAACAAATATTAATAAAAAGAGACAAACAGCTACTATAATCAATATACATCATTCTGAACATTGGTCTATTATGGGAATAAGTGATGAAGTGATGAATGTATTAGTTTTACAATGTATTTTTTTTTTTTGTCAAAACTCTTTTTATACTAGAAAATAAATCTTCAAAATTAAGAAATTGAATCTGGTTTGTTATTTAATAGAGTAAAAAAAAAAATGCAAGCCTATTATTAAATATTATTTAGCTTGAGCAAGACCTACAAAAGATATCTGGACACACCTATGTTATGCACTGTATCACATTACAAACCAATACCTATTTATTATAATTAAATGAAAATGTCTATTTAAAAAAAACATAATCACCTTATTTCATCCATTTTTTTGTTGATATTCATTGCCACAAGTGCATCTCTACTTGATGATGTTGGTTTCACACTGTACGTAATAGCTTTAAAACGGCAAAGTGGGTTTTGAGGGGTATACTCAACAGGTGGCATATTCAATCCATAAAATCCTAAAAATAATAATATAAATAATCAATAATAATAGAAACAAAAATAAATAAAAAAAATAAAATATGAAATAATACACAATTTTTTAAGGTTTTTACCTTTTCCAGTACCCCAACAAGCTTGCAACAAGTTGAGTTTACAAATAACTTGATCTCTTTCATCTCCAAATAATTTACAATTTACAATTGAATTAATTACTAAATCATTAGCATTAGGAGAGGGTTGTTGTTGCTGCTGTTGTTGTAGTTGTTGTTGTTGTTGTTGTTGATGTGGTTGTTGAGTAGTATTACCTAAAATTAAAAAAATTAATCAATTAAGTATATAACTATATTATATTTTAAAAAAACACCAAAACAAGAATATAATAATACTCCAGAGATGATGTTGATTATTCTATTGAATATAGATAATCCAACATATTATTTTTACTTCAGACATGTGATTGCTTAGTTTTTTAAGCTTAACTTAAAACTATTTATCAACGATTGTTATTTATAGTTATAACTTATATAATTAAATATATGTAGTCATTCAAAATTAAAACGATGAAACATGTTTTCATTTTTTAACCATATGGAAATGAAAATTTTTTTATTGGATTAGCTTTAACACTATAGATTACAAATAATCACCTTGACCAAAAGGGGTAGTTAAATTGAATGGTGATGTAGTTGCTACTGTTGTACCGAATGGCTTGGCTCCAAATGATGAACCAAACCCTCCAAATGAAGGAGCTACAAGCATTAAATTAAAAATTATAAATCATTTTTTTATTCGTAATAAAACAATTAATTTTAATTACCAACTGATGCAGTAGGTTGTGATTGCCCTAAACCAGAAAAAATTGATTGTGATGAAGTTGCAGCTGCTCCAAATCCAAATGTTGGTGCTGCGGTAGTAGCAGTAGCTCCAAATCCAAATGATGGTGTTGCACTAGTTGTGGTAGCTCCAAAACCAAAAGTAGAAGGTTGAGAACCAGATGTTGTAGTAGAACCAAATCCAAATGATGGTGCTACAGTTGATGCTGTAGAGCCGTACCCTTAAATAATAATTATTATTTTCTTAGCATAATGCCATACTGAGTATTTAATTATATAAATTATTCAATTTTCAAGATAGTTAAAAATTAGGATAATCTATAACTTTTAAAGATGTTACAGTCATTATACTTTTCAGTTATTTAAACATTTTACAATACATTTAAATATACTACATATCATTAAGAATTTTTTTATTATTATTTTCATAATTTTAAGCAAAATAAAATCTCATAAACTGTATCAATACACATCTTGTAAACATTTAAAAGTAATAGATCCTTATTATTGCATTAAAATGACAATTCATCGTACACATACATATTATACAACAAAACCAAAATAATAGTTTAAAAAAAATGAATTTGTAACTGTAGATACCTATATATAATTAAAATTAAGTTAATAGTTAATTCATAAAAAATTGTCTGAATTAAATATGTTTGAATTATAATCATTACCAAATGGACTAGCCGTCGTTTGAGTATTTATTCCAAAGCTGGAAGACGTAGGTGCGTTAAAACCGAAACCTGTCATACTTAACTTACGTAGTAACTGAATTTCCGTTTCAACACAGTACAACAACAACTGTAAATCACAGATCACATTCGAATGTTAATAAAAGAAAAAAATAATAACAGTAATTGTAAATTGTAAATATTATAATTTGTAGTTTAAATCATTCTAATCAATTTACCAGACTATCTTCCAACGGTCTTAACGTCCAAACATTATTTTTTTAAAGATGAATAAGATGATAGGTTGATCCATCAAAGTTGAAACTTGAAAATAACGCATTCACTTCACACATTATCGTTATTACTTATTATCATTGTTGTATTCATCGGAATGAAGTTGTGCACACTCATAACTATAGACAATATACTCATAACCTCAAATTCAAAATATATATTATCAGCACGGATACTATCTATATCCGTGATTATCAGATAATCAGTTATTACCACGATTAAAGATATATCTTACTGAGATAATAAATTATAATTATAATAAAGAATTTAAAAATCATTAAAAGCTAAAGGACGGTCTAGAAGTCGACCTCGACTGATGAAAGCAATTATCTAACCTACATAATTATTCATATTTTTTATTATTTTAACCATGTATTAATTTAAATTAATTTCTATTATTTTTATCCATAAATAACTTATTCAAAAATGTAAATATTAAAAATCTATCCGGTCAATACACAGGAAATATTCTTTATAAAATATATAAAAGGTGCCTTTGCACTAAGTTGAACCAGAAGGTTGTTAAAGTGGGGGAATCTCCGTTCCTGTATTATGTAAGAAATAGACAGAGAAAACAAATTTTGGTGTAACGCCTCCTTAGGTAACATTCATTATTATAACTAACATTATAATATTATCATATTGATTTAACTTCTTAGTCAGAAATCTTTACATCCTAATCAGATATTGTGAAATAAACAAAGATAACATGGCTTGATTATAATAGAATGTTATCTTGAATTATTTACATATTATGTTATTTCTACCATGGTAAATGCTAAAATATGAATTAATTTATTTTAATCTCTTCTTATTTGGATACCTGCTGATGTAACTAAATTAATATATATTTTATAACATTTATAATATTATAACACAAAATATAAATCATACTAAGAAAAAAAAATATTGATAAATATTGAAAACTAACTTTTACCACATTGTGTTGTAAATTACTTCCAAAAATAAAATAAAAATAACATTAATGACATTTTCTAAATATATGTTTTTTCATTTTTATTATATGAAAAAAATACGATAACAATTAAATAAAGTAGATACATCTTCCATTGATAATGATTTTGGAATGTATAAAATATTTTAAATCAGTATCAAAAATATAAATTCAAAATTTGGCACAAATAATTCAATGATGTTATCGCTTTAGTGTTTAATAAAAATATTTATAGTTCTGGAATATAAAACTGCTCTGCAAAATCTTCTACTTCTTTAGTTATGTCTTTGACACGATTAACAAACAGTGGATCTGATGTTAGAGTGGATTTGAAGTTCACTAATTTTGGACCAGATACTTTTTGAGCGTCCAATGCCAAGGTCAAACCTAATACATTCCAATTAAGTCATATAAAAAGTGAAAATAAATATGTATTTTTTGTTAGTACCTTTGTGAATTAATTCAGCAACTTTAATGATATCATTTTCTTTCATTCCTCGTGTAGTAAGAGCTGGTGTACCCAAACGAATACCATAAGGATTCATTGCACTTTTGTCACCAGGAACTAATAATTTAAAATAAATAATTTATAATATTTTTAATTTTACCATATAAATTACATATATAATTCTAGATTAATTACCAGTATTTTTATTACACACAATCTCTACTGTTTGCAATGTAAACTCTGCTTTAGAACCTGTTAAATTAATTGGCCGAAGATCAACTAACAACATATGTACATCTGTACCATCAGTAGATATTTTGTATCCAAGCTGTTTAAGAGATTCTGCTAATTGTTTACAATTGCTCAAAACTCTTTTTTGATAGTCTTTGAATGCCGGGGTAGTTGCCAAGCGCATAGCAGCTGCTATTCCTGCAATAGCATTATTGTGAGGACCTCCTTGAAATCCTGGGAAAACAGCAGCATTTACTCTGTCTTCCAAATCATACATAATATTTTCACCAGACTTTGATACTGATTTAACTCCTAAATGAAAAACATTTATGCATTAGTCAATAGTTTTATAAATCAGCAAAAAATATTATATAGTTTACCTTTACGATAAAATATGACTCCAGCTCGAGGACCTCTTAATGTTTTATGAGTAGTAGATGTGACCACATCACAATATTCAAAAGGTGAAGGAATAACACCAGCAGCTACTAAACCACTAATATGTGACATATCAGCCATTAAGTATGAATCGCTAGCCTGAGCTATTTCTTTAAAACGTTTATAATCCAATGTCCGTGGGTAGGAAGTAACACCTAAAAATTTAATATTATAAGTAATATTTTTACATATATTTTTAAATATTTATTCATACAAACCAGCAATAATAATATCGGGTTTAAAATTCTTTGCTGATTTTTCCAGCTCATCATAGTCAATTAAACCAGTATTCATATTTACATGGTATGGTAAAGTTTCAAAAAATATTGATGCTGCAGACAATCTTTTTTTTTGAGCCATTAGACCATGACTGATATGACCACCATCTGGTAAATCCAAGCCTAACAAAATATGTTTAAATGTTTATTTATTCTCATTGCATAACATGATGTACATCATAGATTTTACTTTTAATAATTAAATTTATAATGATAAATAATAAGTAATAAAGCAAAAAATGAGCCATTAAGACTTGGAAATGGTTGGAATTTTTGTTTCTCCTAATTTATTATTGCTTATTTTTTATTTCATGCTATTTGTTTATAATTTAATAAATTAAAACAAAATTTATTATTCTGCAAAAGCTACCACTTCACAATAGACATTGCATATTTAATCATATGCTATTTTTTAACTCTAAAATTTGTTTTTAGTTAATATAATAGTTTAGCTTTTAACTATTCAACTCCTAAAATTGTTAAATTATTATTAATTATTAATAAGTATCTTGTATCAAAAATTGATTTTAAAAACTGCATGTTTGATATTTGTTCATCTTTGTAACTGCATAGAACATGTTAATTTTATATAGTTAATAGTTAATAATTAAATATTACAAAACTATAAATAATAATAAAATATTTACCCATAATTCGTCCTTTGGTTCCTCCAATAAGAGCTGTATAAGCTTCAACATTTGCAGGTGAACCAGAGTATGGCTGTACATTGACACCCCAAAGATTTGGATCCAAAGAAAATGTTTCAAGACATCTTTTTTGACATAAAACTTCAATCTGATCAATTATTTGATTACCGCCATAATATCTATCAAATAAATAATTAAAAATAATTTAATAATTTAAAATAAAATATATTTATTTCAAATACCTTGCACCCGGAAGACCTTCTGAATATTTGTTAGTTAAACAAGATCCTAGACATTGTAAAACCGATACTGATGTAAAATTTTCTGATGCTATAAGTTCAAGTCCTTTCTTCTGTCTCCGAGACTCTTGACTAACTAAAGCATACAATTCAGGATCAGCAGTCTCTAATGGGAGACTTAAATTTGGATCATCTGATGTTTTAATATTAGATTTTGCTTCCATTGTACTAGTTGACATAGTAACTAATCTGAAAAAAATAATGCATGCTTACAATATATAAATAAAGTCTATTAAATTAAATGTATTAAAAATTAAGAATAATTTGAAGCAAGAATAAAATTTATGTTACTTGATAGATAAACAAATTTAAACATAAATTACCAATAACTATATACATATATAATACAACAATACAATTAAAAAATATAAATTTGAAACAGTAATACCTAATATAAATAGGTAATTTCTTTTTAAAAACACAAGCAAATTTCTTCTTACTTGTTTATGAAACGAAGCCGTTGAGCATTAACTGAGGTACGTAATATTGGACGTAAGTACATTATATTTTTTTTTTAAGTACCTAAGTAGGTAACTACAATTATATTTTAAAGACTTGTGGTAATTTTAATTGGAACTTAAATGTAATCAGCCAGAGTTCTTGTTCGATATTGTTCAAAGATCAAAGCTAATCAATCACAATACCGAAATATTATAATATGGCTGCAATATTACATTAAATAACATTCAAAGAACATACATAATACACAATAATTAGTTTGCTTACCTGTAAGTATCACACGTGGAATCGGTAGAGAAATAATGAATGTGTATGTGTATCGATTGAGACGACTGTGAGGTCTGTACGAATGTTGGAACTGTTTCGTCACGACTAAATATTTGTAGAAAATAATAATTAGCAATAATAACCCTTCGGCCTTCAACTGTAATATTATTATATCAGTAAATATAATAACAAAGTATTACATAGGTTAATTAATTCAAAAACAATTTTTCCGATTATGTTAAATTGCTTAGAGCTCAACACGGTTCAGGACGGGCAGTCACCAGTGAATAATGATCGCTGACCGGATGGATTATAAAATAACTATTTAAGATATAACAATAGCTGATAAGGAATGGTGTTTTAAAAACGTGGTATGTACACAAAATTATATTCTTCCGCGGTGGTACTATCTACTCATCGTGGCTGTAAGTAATGTAACATGTTGTAACTTAACCTTAAAGATGATAGTGGCCCCAATGGAATACTGAAATTTCTGGGGAAAAAACCCCGGCAAAAAAGTTATCATAAAAAACAATCCCTTATTACGAAAAAAAAAATCGCTAGAATAAAAAATTATTAATTACTGGATTAATCTGGAGCGATATTTCCCCCAGAACTTTATTTTACTAAAAATGTTCAATATATATTTATATAATTTTTTTTACAAGTGATAAAGTTTACAGTTTTCTACTAACAAAATTTTAATCCTTCCTCCTCCAACGAAAATTCCTAATTACACCACTGTTAATAATAAAATTAGGTCCGAATTTAAATATCTTATAAATTATCAAAAGATACTCTAGAGAATAACCAACCAAATATGCTCTAAGAATGCCAATTTTACTCGACCTAATGATGTTCTTAAAAATGACACAAATTTTTTGATAGACACGCAAACAACAGAAAATGATGATTAAACTTTCAGAATTTTTACATTTCTTTATTTTAACTAAGCTAACAATAATACAAAAACAAAATATTGAACTTTGGCACACAATATTTGCGTAGGTACCCGTTGTATTATTTTCTTAACCATTTTTAACATACAATTATTTTTATTTTTTTTATTAATACGAATATTTTTATACTTGATAAATTTAAGTTATATAATTTTTGTGGGGACTTTTTTCAGCATAGTACCGGAGAATGAATTACCTATGCACTGACTCCTGTTGCTGTCCCTGCAATGACTGAGATATAACTAAAATATTAAGTATAATATAATATAAGATTTATAAAAAGAAATAAATGGAAATTATTCATATACATTATACATACATAATATGAAGGTTCTTACTATGTTTTAGTATGATTTAATTTAATGTAATCTGTCTATATTATCAATAGATAGTTGATAGCCTATAAATTATAATGGCTCTCTATAGTTTCTATAATAGTAGTTATTATAATCATTCGTCACGAAGCACGATTAAATAAATTATTAATTAAATTGTATTTTTTATTCGTGATTATTACCATTGACTATTGACTATAGATAAGGTATAATATAATAAACTCATTACTCAAATGTTGTTACTTATTAGTTATTAGTTATGCTCTGTCAAAAAAGTTTTCATGCATTACGTTTTAATTTATAAAATTATTTCAATAAATTTGAATTTAAACATTACCATTTTTATTTATCAACCAAAATGTTCCTTAACAATTAATTAATTAATTCCTACAACAAGGCTAGGTAAGAATATTTATGTATAAATACATTTAGTAGAAAACTCTTACACCTACTAAACCTAATCAAATTATTTTCATCAAAGAAGTTTCTATATTCACTTTTTTGGTCAGTGATGTTGTTAGATGTACTTACTATTTACTATTATAAAGTCTAAGGAAGAGTTTTGGTAATTTATCGTGATCTATTATAAATAATATATTATTATATTTTATATTCGTAATATATTTTGTATATATTTATCTATAGGTACGTTAAATAATATTGTTGTTTACTATGTTAATTATATGGTAATATTTTATTTACTACATTAACCATGGAAGTACCAACTGAAATTCTTGCATTAATTATTTGACTCGAAAAGGACAATCTTTTCGAAAAATCGCTAAACCTGCAAATAAACCACATGTGTAATTTGACTATTCAATATATTGTTAACCAACAAAAATAAATAAAAAATTAAGCAACAAGCCTCGTTCAAACCATCCTAGAAAATTAAACTCAAACTAACAGCGGACACAATTCTAAGAACAGCAATAGACAATGCCTATAGACTAGTGTATCAAATCTGGTAGGTATGGTTAACCAAGACTATAGAGTAAATTTAATGTAGTACCTATCTCAAACAATGAAAAATATATTGAAGCGATTGGGGTATAATAATGGGTGTACTCCTAAACAGAAATCAAGTAAGTTAAATAAAGGAGATGTTAAGATTTCTCAAAAGCTCATATTAATAAGCCTTCAAGTTTCTGAATTTTAGAATCTGAAACTCAGTCATTTTTTCTAACAAATCAAAATTCAATATATTTTTATCTGCAGATGGTAGAGGAAAATTATGGAGAAAATTAAATGAACAATTAAAAACATAAAATTTATATGAGCAACTGTTAAACATGCGGGCAATGTCAATGTATGAGCGCATCAGGAGTAAGAAATTTAGTGTTTATAGATGGTATAATAGATCCAATATATTTATTTAAATATTTTAAAAAATAATTTAAAAAGTATTGTTGATAAATTAAGTTTGGGAAGTTTATTTATTTTTCAACAAGACAATGATCCAAAACACACGGTAAAACGTGTTAAAGACTGGTTAATACATAATTTTCCTAAACAGCTCCATATACCCTCAAAGTTACTTGATATAAACCCTATCAAACATGTACGGGATGAAATAATAAAAAAATTAGAGCACATAATATTTGAAATAACTAGCAGATAAAAAAATCAATTTTAATAGATTGTAATGCAATTCATTCGAAAATCACTAAAAAAAATTAGTAAATGATATGAAAAATTAGATGATCGATATTATTAAAATAAAATGTAGTCGTATATACGTTATTAATTAAATGAAAAAAAATGTAGTATGTTAACACCTAATTTTCATCCAAAATTGAGCTGTAACTAATCAAACAACAAATATAATGTTAGAAAATAGTTTAGTATTTAAATTATTTGTTTTTATAAATAATTATAACTTTTTTTTTTGTCCATATTTAACCTACAACAGAGGACACTCTATTTGTACAATACTACTCCTCTACTGTCTTCGTTTATTGGTGAATCAATTTATTAATACATGCAATATATATATACACAATACAATCAAACAGTTAGTTAATTGTAACTTAACTCAGATATATTGTTAGGATTAAAGTTATTTACAAATTTTTTGTATTATTAGTTATTTATTTTTAGTGTAGATTTTTGGTAACATTTTTTGTGTAATCGAATAATATTGTAATTGTAAATACTATTTTGTCAGTGCAACGACGACAATATTATTATTTTCGTAGTTGCTTGAATAATCTTATCAAAATAAGAAATAGTACTAATAATATTGAATATTATTATTTATTAAACTATACTAAAACTAGCAATTTTCTTTACAACGGGAAAAAATATTTGTGAAATAAAGTGAAGGGTATTTAAAAAAATTAACTTAAATAAGTCATTATTTTTCTTAAAATGTGTAACTTGATTTATTAGTTACTTGAATTGATTTGCATTTCAAAATTAACTTTAACTTAGATTAGTTATTTTTTTTTCTAGGATATCTGAATTTAAATTAGATAAAAAAAAACTTGCCCAGCTTTAAGTTTCATCCTAATAAGTATATTTTCTATACATAAATTAACTACACTATGTTTTTAAATTTTAATACAGCATAGTGCATAGAAGTTAACTTCAATATAAGTGGTTTTAATGCACTTAAGTATAATACCCCCGAAAAGTAATGAAATGCAATCAAATATACAGTTTTAGTTGTAAATATGTGTAAATTTTATAACTTATAAACGAATGAAAATTGCCACATAACTATTCGCCTTTAGTCGTATTGTCAGTTTAATTATCAAGTTTTTTTTACCGAGTATAAAAATATTTAATAAACATTTTAGAAAAGATTAAAATTTCAATACCTTGTTTTCATATATATTTTAAAGAATTTGGTTTGATGACCTACTATTTAAACTGAAAAAAATTCTACCTGCACCATACTTCCTATTACTAAAATTGTACGTGTCTGACCCATAGAGTAATACTCTATGGTCTGACCACATTTTCGTTGCTCGTCTAAACTCAAATTAGGTTAAGTTTAATATCCTATCCGGAGTACCCCAAGACAGCGATATTACTCTTTTCCTTTACAATGTATTCACTCATGACATTTCAAAAACATCTTACAACGAACTCGGTACTTACATTGACGATACAGCTAGCAATTGTGGCCTCCAATAAAAATTCTGCTATAGTTTCTAATATGATTCAAAGACACCTTAACATAAACCACTTTTGGACAAAGCCATGGAAAAAAAAATAATGAATCCAAGTCCTTCCACATAACTTTCATATTAAAATAAGCAACAAGCTTAAAAGTCAAAATTAATGTCTGGACTTCAACTTTATAAAATATAAAATCGTGCCTATATATTTTCATTATTTTGAATTGCTATAAAAAACAAATTATATGAGATCTTGTACTAAGATTTTTAACCGAGCTTAGAATTTATTATAAACACTTAAAAAACGTAATTGTTAAATAAAAAATAATTTTTTTTCACGAAAATAAATTACAATTGCAATAAAATAAATCGTAAATAATAGATTTTATAGTAAAATATAAAATATATATAAATTATTAAAATACATAATAATTAAATTAAACATACAAATCAAAAATATAAAATTAATTTAAAATCAAAATAAGATAATAGATGTTACGAACTGTTTGATAAATTGCATAAAAAATGTATACTGACTAAAATTTGAAATAGCTTTAATTTACTTAATTTTAAGTTTAAAGCTATTGTTGTAACTAAATATTTTTAAAATAGGTGTATTTTAAATAGTACGTTGGAAATATTGACCAATAAATAATGATATTTATTAATTATAACGTTAAAAATTTAAATTGCTATGTAATTTTTTAATTTTACATAATATTATTTTTAGGTTTATTTTAATAGAATCTGTAATTTTTGGTATTATTCAAATATTATTTAAGTACGATGTTACTAATTTATTTCTCGTACCCATTACCTATAGTACTACTGTGTAATATTATAACGATAGAATAAAAGATTATTGGCAATCGTTTAAAAGTGATAGGTATACTTTTAATTGTAGTGGTCTATCAAATTGTATAAATATTTCGCAACCACATCTACGTATTTCTTTTGTAAAAGTATAGTAGAACCGATAAGTGTGTTTTTATTTTACAATTATTAGTTACCCATTATAACGATAATTAATTACTACACTTGTGATCACATTATATACATTATTATATTTGATGATTTGGATGTATATTGTATGTTATATATCTGAAAACCAAAAATCTAAGAAAATTATCTAAATGAACAGTTGAACATGGACGTCATGAACAATAGCTTATCAAAATATTCATATGAATAACATTAAAATGTACAAATAAAAAATAATATGTGTGAGCTATACGGCAGTAAATGAATACATTGTACGGTGAAAATAAATTGGTAATAACTAATCTAACTGATCTAAAAATTTTACAACCATGAAATTAAATTCAAACAATTTTAAAAATGGTTATGACTGTTATGAGAAATTGTATATATTACGAAAAAAAAACAATAACTAATCAAAATGATTCAAAACAATTTGCCATCCATTTAACTTTTAAGAGTTGGAATGATACAATATAACTCATGATTTTTAAAAATTAATATATATATATATATATATTTAAGTATTTATTTGTATATAATAGTATAATACATAATATATTATTATATGTACATTGATATTAATAACTATTTATTTATTTCTATTTGAAATCTAAAATAAAACTAGATGATTATCTATTTAAATATAATAATAATTACAATCAACAGTCAATTTGTTGTATACAATGAATTTTAAGGGACCGAGGAAAAAGTTCGGTATATCGAAAGATCGTTACATCGGAATTCGTTTTATCAAGAACATAAATCAAAATATTTGTTATAATGAGATTTAAAAGAAAATTTAAAATTTAAATCAACACACTACAAAATCATAATATAATATTCATTTTTATTTAATAATACGTATTCTATTAATATTCTAATTATTATTTTTTTGTCAGAAATTGACAATCACTTACGTTTTAAACTCACGTTTATTAAACACAATATGCGAATTCCGAGCGTGCGATCGCTTTTGACACAACAAAGAAACTAAAACGAAAAGAAAACCGATAACTTAGAGATTAGAATAAAGTTTTAATCATTATTAATTATCGGTATGAATTTTATCTTATTACATGGTAATCGCCAAAACAAGCTCCACAATAACAAGCTATTTATTTTTTATTTATATTTTTCGTTTTTTGTAGTCATTATACAGCAACAGACGTGTATCTCATACTATTAAAAATTTAAATTCATAACATCAAACTCCAAAATTATAAAAATTCGTTACATTGCGTAACATTTGCTTTGACTAAAAAACTTCATTATATCGAGCGGACAAAAATACATTTAATTTTTCGCTGTCACGAGATTTTAAGGGAACGACAATTTCATTCGTATTATCGAAATTTTCATTATATCGACATTCATTTAATAACACAAGTTGACTGTATACATAAATATATATGCGTCCGTGTAACGTGTGTCACAAAACACCTAAAATCGAAACTATTTCATAATGAAATATTATAAATCATCATAGACCTAAACGAGTTTCAAAGGTTGTAGCCTTGTAGGGTTGTAGGACACTGTATAGTCATTGCAGGTCACATAGAAAAAATGAAAACCACCAACACTTTGTACTATATTAGGTAAAAATAAATGTACCTATGTACCTATATTTATTTTCCATAATTTATTATTGCACATGAAAAATAAGTAGGTAGGTAATCCTAATCTTTAATATAAATAGTCATCAATATCATAAGATAATATACAAATAATAAAACAAATACATAGTTTTAACTAATATATACCTACTACAGTGCTACAATATTTATATACTCATAAATTATTGGTTTTAAAAATGACGAGTTTGTGTGAATAATTGTGAGTTAAATATAAACTTAAAAATGCAAGTATTTAGTTATAGTTTTATTCCCGTGGTGTATATAGGCTTTGTGAATTTTTTAAAAGATGAATTTAAAAGATGATTTTATTTAATTATAATGATGGTTTGGATTCAAAAGGTTATGTATGAATAATGAATATTTTATAAAATTCATATTTTTCGTTAAATAGGCTATGCATTTCAACGTGCTTTTTTCTAGCTAGTAAATATACAGATATTCATTAAGAACTATATATTTTATCAATATGTTAAACTATTTAAAGCTTTATATTCATAATTTATGTTTAACAATATATAGGCTGTAAATATACATTAATACATACGTATACTATTTTATATAAATTATATAAATATTCAAAAAGTAATTAGAATTTGGAAGTTATATATGATTAATTAAAACCTTCCAGAAAAATTTGTTTTAATATTAACAAAGTTGTCAATGTTTAAAAATGCACAACACACATTACCAATAATTAATTTAGAAAGATTGTCTCATGTGCCTATAGTAAAAATGATTGTATTAATATATTACATGTATGTCATCATTGTCATCACTAAACATGTAATATATAAAATATGATGTAACACGGCTTATATACGTAAATATTTAAATTATAAATAAATATTATTAATTTAATAATATTTTAAGCTTATAAGAACAAATAAAATTGTACTACAAAATGTTAGTAATATATTAAATGACCTTTGTTCATTATGACTTGTGTTAATTTAATTTTGTTTGCGGAATCTAATTTTGAATTGTTAATACGTCATCACTTACTTAAAATAGTTTAGTAATATTATGAATGATTTTTTTATATGTATCCACAGTGGATTATGGATCGCAATAGTAAAATTTTTGGGTCCTCCCCAGAAATACATTTTGTGAGTTATAAAAACTATCTGCAGATGCCAAAACTGTATATAATTCCTATTTGGATTCACATTTATTTCGATAAATTTATAGTATAAAAATAAAACATAAACAATTTATACTTAATAAAAATTATGGTAGTATTGAATCAAAAATCATAAGTGAAATAAGTTCGAGAAGAATACTGGGGTATATTATTTAATACCCTGCAGACGCGTTATTTTGGGGGGATGATAGGAGCGATCGCCACCTCCAAAGATCGTATTTTGGTAACTAATAATTATTAAAAAAACATTTCTTAAACCTCAACTATTCTGAAAAATGTTAAACGACTCCTCCCCCCTCAAAAAAAAATAATAACTACCTATTTACGTGCCTGATACCTGTGCAGGGTTATAGTAGATAAAAAAAAAATAATTTTTATCTAGTGACCTGATTGAGATGATTGTTTTTTAATTTAGGATCTAAATGTCTCAGGTTAAATAATTTTATGTCGTGCAGTTTAAACATTTAATTGGTTAAACCGGTTAAGGTTAATTCAAAGTAAACTAATTAACATGCCGCTAATATGTGACTAAATTACTAAAGTGCCTTATTGCTTATAAGTGGATTCTTAATCAAAAATAACACCTTCTTGACTCTTGTCAATAAATTAAATATTCACCTAGTCACCTATAACATACTATATACATCACAGTTGGTCATATAGAAATTGATTGATTTTTATACATATTATTTCCTATTAATGGGAAAAAAAACAATTAAACTGTTTAAATGGTATAAATAATAATTATATAATGTATTATATCATACAGACGGGTTCTTTTAATGTTGTTGGGATTTTAACAGTCTTTTTTATTTGCAAAAACAATATATACTAATGACATTGATCGGATTAAAATTTTATAAAATTATAAAACTTTAAATAAGGTTTTATATTTCAGAAGAATTTCAGGGACGAAAAACACATTTCCACTGATTATAAAATAATATTACTTATGTAAATATATTTTTTGATAAATTCAGATTTATTATGTATATCACCTTGTCCCCGCTATTACCTAAGACCATCTATATAAAAATCTAAGCAAATAATAATTGTACACAGAGAAGGATTACTTCAATTTTTAATTATTATACAAATGTGGTGTGCGGAGACACTAACGTTAACAATGATACATCGAATTTGAAATTCTCACGAGTAAAATCTACCAAAATTTAAATCAAAATATAATTCAAACATGAAAACGAGGTTATCTCGTTTTAATATTTATATTATATACATATTTACACAATAGCTGTACATCACAGCATTATTAAAATAATTGTTGTTTTCGTTTCTGGTGATTTAATATCGATGGTATGATGAAAATAATTTGTTTTGATTATTCCCGTGAAAATTCTCGTTTAAACAATTAATCCTTGTCTTTAATCTACCCAGAAAGAATTCATCTAAGGATGTCTAGTAGGTACCTACATTGTAAAACGGTCAACTGATATTACCCGTACATATTATGGTACTATGATAGGACCTAAAGGTCCTAAAGTGTGCACTGCACTGCATTTTTCTAAAATAATTGTTATTTTGTATAGACATATTAATATGTCTATGTTATTTTGATACCGGTTAGCGCCGGTCAATTACCATTTTCCGAAGATATCTTTAGTTAGTCTCCAGTGAATCTTCATGAACGCGATAATTCTATAATTAGCATACCTAATCATTGATTGCGTATAGTATTTATAATCAATGGGATAAATTTAAGGTATATAAATAAATAATATTTCACACACACACACATATATATATATAGAATAATATTCCATGTATCTGTGGCTTCACAAGAGTATTGTGATAAAATTATTGAACTCGTCAGTGTCATTGTGTGCTACTGTGTTCGTTGTGGATGAAATGTCGCCGGGTGGCATCGGTCGTCCGGGACAATCAGTCCACGCGCCAGACGCCGGTTGAAAGCTGATAACGTCCCGGTGGCAATCCAGTGGTGCAACGTGCTGGGATTTTCCCAAGAAGCAACTGAGCGAGTGCGGTCCGTCCGATCGACGATCGGTCCATATTATTCGCTTCATTTGCGGAGCGGTACTGTTCTTCTGTCGTTGCCTCGTCGGTTGTTGACGTAGTGTGGTGGTGGTGGCGGGTGGGTGGCGGCGAGGTAGTGGCGGCGTTTGAGGTGGCAGAGGAGGAGTCGGTGACGGCGATGGTGACGTCGGTGGTGGCGGTGCCAGTAGTAAGTAAAGTTGTATTATAATCGTACGTGGTGTAGTTGGTCGTATCGCCGCCGTCACCCGCGACGCAAAAGCGGGACCCGCCATTGGCCGGCTGACGGCATTCCGACGGCCGGGCTCCCCACCACCATCCCCGGGTACTGGGAAATCTGGAACCGCTCTGCCACCGGCGCCGAGACAGCTCTCAATCCCAGTTGTCCGCGTCTCGACCGTACCGTTTCGCGTTACGGCCATATTTCTTTTGTTTTGTTTTGTTTTGTTTCGTTTATTATTTTTATTGAATTAATTTCACTGTTATTGTTGCCGTCATCGTCACCGTAGTCCTCATCGCCGTTCTTCTACAATATTTTTTATTAATTAATCACACCGATTAGGCGTTTTTGTTTTCCGAATACCCTCTCGTACGTGTCTGGAATATTCCGCACAGTCCGTGTGAATCGCCGTCGTCTAATAATATTATCGATATATATTTTCCATCTGTTTCTCTCCGTTTACCTCGATGATTCGTCATTTCTCCGCTGAAATTTCGTCCACGTCAGGAATGAAAACATAATACCTGCCGTGCGTATGGTACGTAGTATCGTATTACGGTAATAATCGTCGACGTCCGTGTGCGTTTCCTGTGCTCGTGTGCATAACTACTTCATGCCGGCGAACTTCGTTCCCGTGGAAAGCGATCGTCTGTACCGTTAGACTTCCGGAACGCCGTACAGGATCTCTTCGGTTCTACGCTGTTATGCCTCTGACGTTCTGCATCTGCACAGACGAGTCGCAATGTAAGTACACCGAATGCGTGTCGACGATCATGACATTTTACGATATGATATGCCTAGAAACATTTACATCGTTCCTATAGCTAACCTCCCTCCTCCAGAAGTCCCTAGGAAGGTATCTATATGGGCTGTATTTCTTCTCCGTTTGATTGTCTAAGTGGCGTTTTGGATTGATGAAATTACTTACATTAGGTACCTAATTGAACTTTTACGTATAATTTTAGAATTTGTCAAAATGAATAGCATGGATGAACATAATCGCATGATGCACCCAACCAGTGCGATGTTGCCACAACCTTATGGGATGTCTTCTGTTGATCCCAACCACGGGGCTCCTACGCCACCTGATCAAGACACTCGTAAACAAGATATTGGTGAAATTTTACAACAAATAATGAACATTACTGATCAGTCTTTAGATGAAGCTCAAGCTAGGTAATTAAATTCTACTTATTCTATATATATTGTGTATATATACACTTAAGGGGCTATTCTTTTAAAATTTCAGTTTTACTTAATGTTAATCGATAAAGTTCTTGGCACCTACTTAAATAAATTATTTTCCCATTGTATAATACTTCCTACTTTTCATTAACTTAATATTTAATTAATTTACTAGCTATACATTTATATATTAGCTTATTTCTAATATATTTAATTAAATTCCTTATTAATATATGAAAGTCTTTTTGTATTATACTAGAAACATAGTCAGGGATAGACTGGCACTTTAAGTGCGGGAGAATTCCCAGTGATCTGGTGCTTAATGAGGCTATGTGGCCAGTGGTTGTAACAAAATAAAATTTAAAAAACTAAAATTTTCAGATATTTTGTTTGTTTAAGATATTTTTTGATTATTATGATATGTGAAAAAGATGCACTTGCTGAACTTAATAATTATGAAATTATTTATTATTTAGCTGTAATAAGTGAATATTTAAAAAAAAAATTGTTTTAATTTAAAGTTGTTTATAATAAATGAGTTAAAAAGATCACAATTTGTCATATAAATTATATATTCAATATTAAAATTTTTATTGAAAAATGGTAGATTTTTAAATATATATTATTTTTGTTTACAAACAATACCTACATAGAAGTGGCCATTCTAGATCTAAATTCCAGTGACATTTAGTCCTAGTTTGCTCCTAAGAAAGATTAATATGGTTTTTCACTAGTTTTATTTAACTTATTAGTTTGTTTTATTTTTAAATTAATTCATTAACATAACATAAAACAACTAAGTTCTTGACCAATTCTAAACACTGTCTATTTTAGTAGTAAAATTATAAATGTTTTGATTATTTTAATTTTGTTAAGTACCTATTTTGATGCTGCTTATCTTTATGTATTGTGTAAAAATATGGATAAATTATAAAATTATTGTAAAATGTCAGAACCCATAATTTTCCTAACACTTAATTTTCTAAATATAAGAATAACATTGATTGATTTTGTGAAAAATTCATGTAAATACCTTTTACTGTTTTGAACAATATTAATTTAAATTATAAATAATACTTATTTATTTTTGATGAGTATATTTTGTAAATTATTTAATAATTATAAACATGGTTTAAAAATTTGTGGTCGTTAAATCAATTCCTCTAAGCTTCTATGCATTTAAAAAATTTTCTGTCAAATTTAATATTTTGATATATTACATTTATTCATAGTAAAAAATATTTGGTATATTGGTTATTAAAATAATGTATTTAGATATATTTTTGATTGTATATCTGAGAAAAATTCCAATATTCTATTTCTACTGACTAACTTATTTTCAATGATAGAAAATTGAAATATATGGTTGTGAGATTTTATAATACTTATGAAAGATTAAACAACATATTGTTCAATATTGTAATAGATGAGTTGAACAAATTGATATTATAATGTAATGTAATGAATTCCACTACAATTATATATAAATTATATTATATTTTCTATGGATACAATTGTATTGTTCCATTTGACCTTTTTTGTTGACTGGAAGTTGATTTAATTTTTAAATTCAAATTTATCATATTATTTTATAATTAAGTTATTAACAAAAAAATTGATATAATAGAAACTGTTAGGAAAATTATTTTTGAAAATCGAAAAAATAATATAAGGATGACAATAAATTATCATATTCAGTAAAAAAAAATTGTGCATATCTATACTCTGTTTAGTGAGCATTTTGCGGTCCGGCCTAAATCTATTTTGCACATCCCACGCAACACTTAACCATAGTGGAATTGGTGTCGTGTGACGATGTGTAGAATTAGTATGTACACTCACTGGATAGAGTATAGTATTTTTTTTTATTATTGTTACTGAACACTTTTCCATCTTAACTTATTGAGTTTAAATTAAATTTTAAAATGTATAATATATGATTGTATTGTTATTATTTTATTACTAGTATGACATAAAAATAATATTAATAATTAATAATAAATAAATATATAAGATTATAAGAATAATAGAACTATGAAATAACAAGTTTATAAAATATTATGCAAGTAGCTAATAATTTAGTTCCAGTTTAATTGTCCTGTATTTATGACCTTGTTTTAATTAACTGGAGAGGTTCAGATAATAGATTATGTTCGGCACTTTTTGATTTTATTAATTGTACTTAAAATGTATTCAATAATAGGTAATTAAATGTAATTTTTAATAATGGAAATTTAAAAGTCATTGTTAAATGCCATGTTTTTGATAAATCAAAAAATAGAAAGCAAAACTAGTTTAAAACCAATATTATTACTAACATTAATTTAATTTTTATTAAAACATTTCATCACATTAAAATAATTTGTAAGATCATCTCATTATAATTTTATCTAGACTCAAATTCCAATTTATAAATATGACACATACAATTTTAAGAATACCTGAATAAGTTTAACAAAAAAAAAAAAAATAAAAATAAAAATAAAAATTTTCAAGATCTTACATTTTTAGTTTTACTTAAAAAGAAATAGTTTCTTTAATTACATTTTATTAAAGGTTAAAAAAAAAAATTATATCCACGAGTAGTACCTAATCATATAATTATATAAGATAATAAAGGAAATAAAGAAATATAGAATTATCATAAAGTTTCAAGAGTAGTTTGAATGCCTTTTTTTTAATTTTCTTAGATAAATTTCAGATGTAGCTCTTGTGTTGGAAAATAGGGGCTGCCAGTTGCTCATTAAAAATGTCATGTATTTTTATTGTTTTTGTCCTTAGTGTTATGTATGTAATAGAACTTGACTAAATTTCTTCAATCAATATAATTTAACTATTTTCTTCGGTTTAGCTTTATAAGAAAAATATTCTCTTAAGTTACTTTTTAAATAAAATAAAGTTATTAATTAATTAAATTAATTTTATTCTTAATTTCTTAAATTATTTGGATATAAAACATGTAAATAAACCTAGGGAAAAAATATTTAATACTTCAGAAATTTAAAAGAAATTGTCCTATTAAACATTTAGAATAATAAAATAAACTTGATATTATATATTATTTCTACAAATAATTTATTTTATTTTAACCTAATATAATTTTATTCAACTCAAGTGTTACCCACAATAACTTGTCCGGTGTGTGTTTTTCCACTTCTATACTTACAATTTTATTTGCTTGTGAATTTTTTGAAATTTACACCAATGATTTTTTTTTATAATTTTATTTATTCGCATTATATAATTGTCAAAATAAATATTTTAAAACTTCGATAATTACCACTTTGTAAAATTTTAGATTTAGATTCAGACTAAAATAGAATGTTATATATAATCAATATTTTATGTGTGTTATTTTAAATTATTAAATAATCGGAAAATTATTTAGAACCTAAAATTCTATTATTATGATTTATTGTTTTAGCAATGACATTGTAGTATTAGTTGCGCGAATAACAAAGAGATCATTTTAGATTCCGAATATCGCTTTTACAATAGTATTTTTTTCGCTTCAATCGAAGTATCTCTTACATTTTTTTGAATTGTTGAGTTTTACAATTTATTTTCCGTGGTATTATTTTTCTATTAGTTAATTGTTCAGTTTCTGTAAAAATAGTCTTATTTCAGTTATGTAACAAAAAATTTATGAATACAGTACCTCTGTTTACTATGAGATTGATTATAATTTTTTTTTTTTGTAAAACTGAACAAATGAAATGCAATATAAGCAACTCCTTATTTGTTTTATTTTAATCTTTATCCAGTTAGTGAGCTTATTCGAAAATTGGCTTCAAAATCAATGATTTATCTTCATTTTTTACTTATTAAATTACAACTTGGGCATTATATACTATTAAATTATTTAGTTTTTAACATTTACATGTTAAGTACATATTATTTTTTAACTACGTTAAAATGTATAACATCAAATTTATAAATCTATTGATCATCTTTAATTAATTGTATCATTGATTATTGTAAGTATTTATAATTAATGATTGTAATTCGAAGCAATGGTGGATTTGAGAGAAAAGTTGAAGTGGCGTATCGTGTGTATTATACCGTGTAAATTATACTACTGTATCATATTATAATATAAACATATGTAGAATATGGATACGATAAAATACAGGTATTTCTAAAAATGCATATTTATAAAATATTCTAAGTATTAATTGTTGATATACATAACAATATTATTCTTGGTATTATAAAATTATTTTTACTTTATATCATTATAATTTCTAATATATTATATAAAATGACTTAGTAATTATAAATAATTGAATATTAAAATAAAATTGTTTAATGTGCCCAAGACCACCTGTGCAGATAGCAATAAATTATCAACTTTTTCCGAGATATCCATCACATCTCGAAAGTTTTCCCTCAAGATAGAAAATTCAATGTCCTATATCCAAATATTTTTTCAATTTTATGTTTTAATACATCATCCCTTGTAAAACGAAAACAATTAAATACATTTAAAAATATACCTTATTTTGAAAACGAAACATGCGAGTTTAATATATTGTTTTATTTATTATTAATTAATAAACCAATAATAACTAAATAATATGTCTCGTAAAACCAATAATGTAGAATGTAGATATACCTATTAATTTAATTTGTATTAAATAGTATTTTTTTTTGGAGAGCTACGGTTAAGTCATTCTAGGCATTAGTGTTATACTGTTATACAACACACGGGTGTTATAAAAATTATTATTACATGCATTAATTTGGGTTTTATAGGTGCAAGGCCTTGGATAAATTACGGACAAATTGTATGGTGACATTTTTGGCTCCTCTGTCATCAAATAATTTTTTTTTTTTGACAAGTTTATAAAAATTAGATTACATTTGTTAAATTAATTTTTATATTTTAAGAGTAATTGAATAACTATTTGAATAATTTTAGACTAAGATATGAATATATAATTTTTATTAATGTTCAAAATGCAGTGGCTATGTGGGTTTACTTTTTGTGTAGCAAAAGTTATTAATATAACATTATACCCCTTTTAATAGGGAATTTGACATGGATTTCAGACGCGATAATAGTTGTTTTAAATATATGATTGTGCTATGCATGTAATATGATGATGGTTGATGACATTTTGTTCTATCAGCTCGCTCAGTACCAGAAAAATAGTTATGGGATAACTAAAATAAAATATAAGGAGTACCGTTATACATTAGGATTATAATTTTCTTAGTATGATAAATAAATACTAATAATTTATTTTATGCCCTTGTTAATGTTATAAATGTATGATCATGTCATAAACATGTTGGTTTTATTTAGTTTATTAAACAAAATTCTACTTGTGAAGTCAGTCGATTTATTAATTCATACATGAAGATACTTGATTCATTAATAATTATTATTTGAGTCAAATTGTAATTTTTTTATGACTTATAGATGTCATATTTGAGGGTCTTTAGGTCTTAGATTCTAATTTGGTCGTGTAGAAGTTTTTCTAACATGTATGATTCGTGCTTTGCTAAAGTATTAAAATTTAATTGAACTTTTATTGGATAAAATTTTATACACGTCACACAAGTTAACATTATTTTTTAGAAAAATCCAAAAATTGTATATATTGTGTATTAAAAAAATTAAATAAATTAAAAATAAGTAAATAATTTATATTTTTTCAGCTACCATTATATTATAGTTTACCTACACTTTGGATATTTACTAAGAACATGGTAGTATACCGACTTTATACTAATGAAATTTGAAAAATAATCTTTTCGACATACTTACAATATTGTATTATTATAGAAGATACGCTATAAATTGTAACTTATTTCTAGTTATGAAATAAATTTTGTTTTAATACAAATAAAACTATAATATGCTTTATTATGATAATTCGATTTAAGATATAAATATAATTTAATTCGTTAGGTTAATTATTTTATTACGTCCATTAAATTTTTATGACTTTCAATACAATTTATAGATAAATATTTAATGATCTTATAATTTTATCTTAATAGTATTTTATAAAAGGTGTTCATTATTTTATGTTATTAATTATTGTAGATTTCATCTAATATTTAAATTTAATATACAACATTATTTTATCAAAAATTATAAGTAGTATTGACAATTTTGTAAAAAAAGTAATTATTTTTTTAAAATTAAAATATCCTTGGATTATGATTAATTTAATTATTTGATTTTCTTACATAGTTTGTTAACCCTGATACCTAATTAATCAAAGTATTTAATAACAATTAATATTTAATTTAGGTATATTAAGTTTATTCGATAAAATATTATGTACCTAAGGATGCTCATAATATGAAAATAAAATAAATTATATTCTACCCGATAAATTACTTTTAAAATAAATATTAAGCTCAAAAATAATTTTTACCATCACTATTCATTATACTTGTTGTAGTTTTATTTATTTAAAATAACCAGGTTAAAAATATAAACTTATAAACTAATGTATAAAATGAAGGTATTTATATTTAATTATTTTAAAAAGAATCAAATTATTATTTTTACAGAAAACACACATTAAATTGTCACCGAATGAAACCTTCTTTATTCAGCGTTTTATGCGAAATCAAGGAAAAAACTGGTAAGTAATTTTTAGTTATTTGATTTTTTGATATAAACTAAATAATAAGTACCAGCTAAAAAAAAACTATTTTTTTATTTATGATACTTATAGTCATTTGATTTTGAATGCTTGGTAGTATTAGTAGTATTTCCATGTATTCATAAATTTAATTAATATAGTATATAAAATATAAAGTAGGTTTTTCGTTTGTTAAAATACTATAACCAATATCAAAATACATTGAAAATTGTATTTATTTTTTTCTGGTTTGATGGGCGTCCACCGCGCCTGGAATTACTGATCCCTCTCTTTCTCTCTTTATATGTACATTTTAATTTATATAATTAAAATATTGATAATAAAGAACCATGACAGTTGATATTTGTTTTTTTTTATTCCGTCTGATTTGTGCAGTAAATAAGTAGCGTACCAAACACGTTTCGCAATTCCTACACTGTGACTGGTTCAAAACTATACAAATACCTATTATAATATTAAAATTAAATATAATATATTTCATAATACCTTAAATAATTTTAATATCTTTTACCTATCAGACAAGCATTCATCAATATTCAAAGCGTTTTATTTCTATAGTTTATACAAAATGAAAATCTTTATACTAATCGTACATTATGGTTAGAATCTATGGTTCGTTAGAATTCCTAACTTAATGTGATTAATTTCTCACCGTTGACTAATGACTTAATATATAATATGGTTGCCTAAAAAGGTGTTTCATAATAAATATACACTGTACATCCATGTTTTGCTTTGATAAATTGAATAAAATTGTCAAAAAATCGACGAATGCAAAATAAATTAAATACTATAAATAAGAAATATATGCTTTAAATTTAACTTTTAAGTCGAAATATTGGAAATAGATTGTTATTGATTATTATTATTTATTTAAATATACCAAGTTCATAAATCTACCATTTTTGCGATCCTTTTTTAATAATTATTTATAAATGATTAATATTGGACATTATTAAAGCAGACTCAAAAATGGAATATGTTAAATAGAGGGTGTTTCTTATTGTCCCTAAATTTTTCAAACAATATTTTCAGCGTTTTAAATTTTTAGATATTATATCTTAATTATTTTAACCTTTATTTGTAATGTTTTATAATTAATAAACTAAATTTAACCTTTGTTCGATTAAGAAAATAGTATTTCCGTAATATTTATAATATAATTGAATTGATCTATTTTTAAATTAAGTAACTATTCCGAAATAGTTTATAAATATCTACTCTATTAATATCATAAATAAATAATAATATAATAATAATTAGTAAACAACTGATTAAATTGAAAACTAAATAAATGCATTACCTTAGAAATTTTTGCAGGTACGTTTTTTAATTATATTTAGATTAAAATATGCTAGTTAAACAATTAATGTTTATTTTGATAATAATTACTCATACGTAATGTATATAAACCATAAACTATAAAGTATTATAGGTACACTAAAATTAAAAATATATTAAGTGTAACAATTTTAGTGGAGGCTTTATGTAAATATGTAATCTTTATTTATCTCCAATTAAACCCAAATACATGTATATTATTCTCATCACTTAAGACCTAATATTTTATTAGCATAAAATAATATTTTGTAAGTATGTGTAGTGAGTTTTTTTCTTATATAATATATAATCAGAATTAAAAAATATTTTTATCTATGTACACGATAATCGTTTTTACGGCTAAGTTTATTTTGAGATTATAATTCATTATTAATAAATAATATTTATAAAATACTTAAAATAGTTTTCTTTAATTTATATTATACAATTACATAATACCCCGAGGTACCTATTTAATAATAAATATCAATTATGGACATAATTTATTCGCAAATCTTAGTTATAAATAAGTTTTAATTCCCATTTTAAAATGTAATTATTTAATTTTAACCATAATATTATATAAAAAAAACTTCAAAATAAAAATAGTCTTATTTTATTATTATTATTAGTAGTAGTAGTAGTAGTAGTAGTAGTTTATTTACGCAGTTTAACATGGATATAAAAAAATTAACGAATGTAGTAATAATATGATAACAAATAACATAATATAAGAAATTAACTAATTCATCATTTATAAGATAGCTAAGTATTGGCAGGTACAAAAACAAAAAAAATATATTTTGATTTTTTTAATATATTATTTTAAGTTACCCCATTCGGTAATAAAAATCAATTAATTAAAAAACTATAATAAGACCATTAGATTATCTACAAGTTCTAGTTAATAGATTTAATTTAATAGTTACAATATGTACGTCATGTAAATTAATTTTGACACAACCTAATACAATGTTTAAATATTTTAACTGTAAAGCCCTGAGGTTGATTTGATAAAACTTAAAAGTTAAATAAATTGTGGTTTTTTAATAACATTCAGCATATTACATCTGTTTAAACTTCAAACAACTCTATATTATATTATACTGTAATAGGTATAAATTTATTGTTTTTTTGGAGGGGGAAATCATGTTTCCTATTGAAATAGATTCTTCATTGTTTGAATTGTTGGTCAGACTGACTACTCTGTCACAGCATGCGCTTGTTCAGGATCGAGTAATGTTGCAATGGTTCCAAATATTTAACTGGTTATTATTATTGTATAATGCTTAATGTAAGTTTTCCTTACCAGTATTATTTTTCGAAAGTATTTGTTGAGTTTAAATAATAATTCATAATATAAAAATCATAATTTGAATATGCAAATTAAACACATCTGATTAATATTAATACATGTAGTATAATTTTTATTTTTATAATTATTTGTATGGCTCCACACGGATAATAATAATTGTTGAATCACTCACTTCAAACAATATTATAACGACTGTTGAGCATCCCTGGACCAGTAGGTATGAAATATTTTAGAACTGGTTTCTTTGTGCATATTAAACCTGCCGGTTTGCCTCACACTATGCTCATCCACTGCCGGGACACCCCACGTATGTCTCGCCTAAGTATCTAAATGAAATCAAAAAATTTAACTTGACCAAACTCTTAAAAAAAAACACATCAACGATATATCTTGAAACTTTGTTTAATATTTATTGTGATGAATGACCTAACGAATATTGTAGTACCAAGCATCCTTTCTTTTTTAGGCTTATACCAGATGGCAGATTGTAATAACTTCTTTGAAATGTTTCAATGTCTTATGCAATTTTGCTATTGAGACTATTAAAATAAATTTAAGTTGTTAAATATTGTAGTATACATATATAAAATAAGACAATTTAAACCATTATGTTTTAATTTCGTTTTTAGAGTAATAGATTAAAAATAAACAATAAAATGTATAATAAAAAAAAAAAAAACGAACTGTAAATAAAATATATATTAATGTATTTATTATTTTTGTATACTAACCGTTAGTCCAAAAGCATCAATACTTACATTCCGCTTCACTATTCCTTCTATTTTCTTTGTTGTAAGCCGCCTCTGTTAAAAAGAATAATATGATAGTTTCATGGTCATTAGTTCTAATTATCCGATTCATTAAAATAGTGAATCTTAAATCGTATTATTAATTATGTTTATCACGTTGGCATTGATTGAATACTGTATGTATGTCAGTTGCATTTAATTTATACATATAATATTATTTATAAAATATTAATATATTGTTTATATATTCAAAAACATTTCTAACTCAATATTTCATTTATATTTTTACGACATAAAAGTTATTAATCAAGCTATTTAAATTTTCTACACGTATAACAATACTTGAATTTTACTATAAATGCATAATATTATAATATTAAATTAAAAAATATACAAATCTTAAATTAAACAGTTATTTAATGTTTTATTTTGTTTAAAAACATTTTTTCTCTTTGTATTTTTCAGAATTGTGAATTATTTTAGAATAATGAATTATTAAACTATAATTTAACTCAAATTGAAAAAATGATCTAGGTTAACTTTTTACATATTTTAATCTTCCGTTTTAACTTTTACTAATTATTTTATTTTTATGTACTCATATTAGACTTTAATTATTATTCATTATATAATATAAGTTTATCATGTATATAAAGAAGGATCTCACTTGGCTCACAAAATGTTAGACTAAAAATCAGTTTCATGCATGATTTCTATGTAGAAAGTAGCGTATCGACACAATATGTTTTTATGAAGAAATATACAATTTGTCATGGCATCTCATACCTTCTTTCATTTTTCTCTTTATCACAATCATTTTTTCCGAGGTCAATGAATTTTGTAGTTTTATATTGCCACATAAATATATTTTTTTTTTTTAAATGAAAAATGATTTTATCAAACCAGAAAAATGCTTTGTTTGAAATCCATTCTTATTACCAATTTATCGTTAGAATAAAAAAAATTCTATGTATAAATATATAACATTAATCAATGATATTTAATATAATAAATTAGCATATTTTAGCAGTTTTTTTTTTATATTTGTGCATATTATATACGCGCGCGGGTTTGTGAGTAAAAGCAATATTGTAACGCATGGTGGTTTAAATTTGAACTTCGTCTGAGTGGCTCATGAATAATTCAATGACAGTATAGGACTAGCGGCAGTCATTTTAAGTGGGGATTCCAGGGTCCAGTCTGTCTACCTCCTCTCGTCCTTCCACCCTTCCCACATTTCATGCAAACGCAATAAGTTATTATGTCCAAGATAATCCCCTACATGCTGTGTACAACAAAGATAAAGGAAAACTTTTAAAAAAAGGATATCTTACTAGTTAAAACTATTTTAATGTTATTGTTATCAACATTCAAAATCTTAAATAATAAATATATATATATATATTGGAAAAAAATCGTGAATTAAAATTGAATCTCATTGCCAAAATATACATTTTAACTGAAATAGTAATGCAAGATAAAAGTTAAACTATGTATTATGTTGAAAGTTTTAATTGTATCTTTAATTTATTAATTTCATACCAAAAAAACGTTTCTGCTATTCAAGTTTTCTAGTTCATTATAAGAAATAATGTAATTTTGTTTAAAATGTCCGCATCAGTATAGTAATTATCTATTTTTTTTTAACATTCAATTTGTATATTATAATATAAATAGTGTTTTTTTTTAAATTACACGTGTATTAAAAGATACATTCTATATTATTAATGCTCTTCTAACATTTTATAGTTTAAAACGGTATAATATATTATTACTATGGTAATAATTTGATTTTCTTTCATACATTTTAATTTCACTAGTGAATCGTATATTATGGTTTTTAATTTTGGAAATTACTTTTTAACATAAATGTTATTTAATTAAACAATCTTTTTTTGCTGTGTTTAACAATATTAGTACAGCTGGGCAAATTTCGATGCGTACATAAATGTTTTGTTCGTTTCAAAAATACGTTGTTACTATTAATTTCTTTAATATGATCATTATTAAAATATATACATTTATTACAACCGTAACACTCATTTAAAACAATATTTTAATATATATCGTTTTGGATTATTTTTATCGTAAAAATAATAATTAAATGTTATAATAATATATTTTTCTAATACTTTATATATTTCGAAGTCAAATAGAAAAAATTGATAGTTTTATGACTTAAGTTTATTAAAAACCAACATTCTATATTATTTATTATAAATAACAGTCTTGTTCACGAATACAAATTCAAAATATTATATGATGGTTTCATGCGTATAGACTGAAGTGGTGTGGTATAATACCCTCCACACGTTTCAGTAAAACTTAATATTCTTATCGAGAACGTAAAATGGTAGCTTTGGGATTTTATTGAAGAAATAATGTGCACAGTTGTTGCAAAGGGTAGAAAGTATCCCGCATTGCGACAGACCGTATGATAACATGTGCGTATCCGTCAAAAATAATAATAACACCACATGCGGTTTCCCTATTTTCAGGGGTAATAATGTAATACGTTTGGTCTCTCGGAGAATATTGGAAACGTGTAAAACAATACAAGGAACGCGATTATGATACTACTGTGTGTATTTTTTCCCCTACAAATCTCGTCACGTATTGCATTTAATGTTTACGGTGCCCGATCGATGTGTTTCAGTTGTCAGACGTGTCCGTGCCTTGTTGACAATGGCTTGACATCTGTTCACGTTTGTCGACGTCGGCGTTTCCTATTTTACATGCGCGTCCCGACTTAAAAAAATGAAATCCAAAATAACCTGTATCAATCTTTTTGAATCTAATGATAGTAAACAATAGTTGTTGGCGATAATCATTGAAAATGCTGTGCATACTGCATCCGTGTTTGTTATTTTGTTAAATTGCACATAATATTATAATATTTTTGTACATACAATATTATATTATTATTATTATACATTTAAAGAATGACAGACTTTGGTATGTGTAGATGACTGAAGCAACGTCGTCGTCGCGGCGGCGGTGGCAGCAACGGTGGTAATGGTTTGATGGTGTGGTGTGGTGCGGAGGGGATGGGGCGCGCTGGTCCTTGGAACAAATCAATACCTAACGGGAGGGAAACGGACGGACGGGAAAAAGGCGGCCTGGCAGCCGAGTGCCATTCCGCACCGGCTGATATTGTGTTGCGCGCGTACATGTTTTTCTTCGTCTTCAATTCCAATTCGCGTTTTATACTGTTTCATATTATTGCACCGCCGCGTTTCCTCCTCGCTCTTTGGTCGCCCGGCCTTGACGCGAGCCCCTTGCGCGCCTTCTACTGTTTTATACAAATGTCTGCTCTGACTAAAATATTTACTCCAAAAAAACAATTGTTTAATTAAAACTTAAAACATTCCAGCGAACTTTTTATATCGCCTCTTGCTGCTCATACTGCCACCACTGCTTTACCAATCTTTAGCGAAACGCTTGGGGTGTTCGAAAAATCCTTCTTAATCTTTTCCGCGTATAAACTCTTGTATACTGTATACGATTACAGTTTTGCATTTTCAAAGCGTTTTAGTGTTTATGCATCTAAACCGTTTTGAATAACTATCATAATACCACGTGATAAGCCTATTTGGCTGTAAGAAAGTATAATATAGTTCTTGTTTGATATTAGTTTAAGTTACTTTTATAATGAATATACAAAAAATTATGTTTCCATAACGGAAAAAAATCATAAAATAAAAAACTAATAATTGATTATTCAATTGTCGAATTATATCAGTTATTTTTAATTAAGTGATTACGGATAAAGTTACAAAAATCATAAATAAAAAATGTTTTTGAAAAAAATATGATTATTTTGTTCGTGTAAAATGTACCTATACAATATTATTTTTTTTAAAATGCTACTAGGTAATTTACCATAGTGACTTTCAAGTCAAATCCCGTTCAACACATCGTTGACCTTAAAGATACCAAGTTATCGCTACAGATTCTTTAGATATCCCGCAGTTACACTGTTATTTCTCCCGCTGAGCTATGGTGAACTGTAATTTACTCAAAACGACTTGACACCTGAAACTTTATTACCTAACTATAGTTAAAAAAATAAACTTAAATTACTTTTTAATGCGAACCCAGTTAGTGACAACTGACTTAAATAATTCTTTAAATTTATAACAAAATTATTTAACTAGATTTTTTTCAAGCATTTTATAACTATATATTAAGGTTCTTCACACATTGTTACAGTGTTGAGTTTGAAAAAAGAAATAATTATAAATAATATTTTAACATGTGTAATTTTAAATCATATACAACATTAAATAATCATTATTTGTTACATTATTTCTAAAGTTATTACATTATTAAATTATTTAAATGAAATAAAGCAAAGCTTTTGTATCATTTTATTATTCCTACCGTTTATATTTAATTTAATCAATAAAATTAGATATCATTATTTATTATTAACTTAAAAAGTTAAATTTTAAAATAAAAACACGTATAGCTTTCTATTTAAAATGTTTTAAATTTGTTTAAATTATTGTGATGAGTATATACATTATAATATGTTATATATACAATTAATTCCAATACTTGAAGTGTGTTTGAAGTGGCCGATGAAAGATCTTTCCCACCTTTTGTGACGATTTATGATGTTATAGGGAGGTGATGCTGCTATTGTTTATTTTACTCATGCATGTGTGCGTGAAAAATTGTGATAAGTTGCGTGTACAAGTTATGAGATATGAGGGTTAACGCTTATGCGTATGTGTGTGTATATATAATTTATGTGTTCTGAACAAAAATGTGTTTTGGTGTGGAGGAACACATGTTTTCACCAGAAATAACTAGTTTATAAATAGTGACAGTTGTGAAGAACTGTTGGCTCCGACCCTATTCATGTATGAATGTTCGATTTTATTAATTTATAAATATTGCATGTTAATTTGTAAACTTTTTGTAAAAAAAAAAACAATTCAAAATGTTTTTTACTGTTTTTGAACAGAAATCAGCTTAATTATATAACTTATATAGAAATAAATACTAAATAATATTGCTGTCTGTTTGGTTTTATTAATGTTCTTATATTTTACGCTCTGTGTACGACTTCATTATTCTTAATAGGGTGATTCCGTGTTTTTTCTTATTTCCTTATGTGCAAAACAACTATTCATTCCCAAAAACTGCAATAGCACGCGATGATACTTTATACTTTACTCCTACTTTTTTTTAGAGTTTTGAAATTGAATCTTTAAATGATTCCCAGATTGTTTTACTAATGTGAATATTATAAGTAAATATAATGTATGAAAATATAAAAATTCTACATTATTTACACTGGGTGATTTCTGTATCATAAACCTAGCAATATAATAACAACAATGTGAGTATAATCACAGAATAATTATTCTGTGGTATAATCAATATACCTTAACTTCATTTTTATTCGTTTAAGAACATAATACTCCACATTTTTTAGATTTTAATATTTATATCATATAATAGTTGACAAAATAGTATTAACTTATTTTAAAATGATAACATGTTTTTTTTATTTTCTATTTTTATTTATCAATATTGTATATTATACGATTTATATCTTCCTATTAATATGTTCCAAATTTACAAAATGACGTCTACGTAGATCCAGAAAGATGAGTAATGTAATAATTTAGGTATTCAAAAATATTTCACTTGCTATTAATAAGAACATATTATCAAATTTACGTAACGGATTAATATCGGTACGTATTCACTAATATTGTGCCTATTTTTTATAGTTCTTTTATTAGCCGTACAGCGTATATAGTTCTAACAATAATATTCCTTGATTTAAATTTAGTTGAACCAATCTAGGTTATTTATTTTTTTATGTGTGTGAATTTTTATTTTATTTTATTTTATTTTATTATTGTATGCTTTCTTACATAACATATTTGTCGAAAGTAAATAACATAACGAATAATAGTGAACGAGATAAACTTTGTTTTATTCAAAGATGCATGGTAAATTCAAAACCCTTAATTTGCAACTGAAAATGCCTGCTTAATTTTTAATTATTCTTGTGCCAAAAGTAGCACTTTACTTCGTTCCGGTAGAACTTCCACAAAGTTTCTGAGCGTGTTTATAATACTGTCTGAGCGTGCTTATAATACTGCCTAAACTCACACATTAAACAACAAAAAAAAAAAATCGATGACAAATTATATGAAATACAGAAAGGTATAATTACTAAAATTAATAATAAGGTTATAAATTTATAATTTTTTTTTAATAATAAAAAATGTACTTATATGTAGAACGTAAAAATATGTATATTCTTCTTTGTTATTTTCTGTATTTAACATTATTATTTGCCAATTTGATAAATTGATTCTAATTATAAATTAAAATTGAAGAACACTTAAAAGTTTATTTGATAGTCATGCTACTACTAAAAGTAATAAATTTCAATAATATTTATCATTTTGTAAATTACATAATGAAATATTGTGTGTAGGCATCAGCACATTATATTTTATTCAATCGTTTTTTCATTGATTAACTTCTTATAAAATTTATTCGTTCGCATATTTATTTAAAAATAGTTTAATATTTATAGTTTTGATTATACTAACAATGGAGTTAATAAAATTAATTTATTAAGCATAATTAATTATTCAAATTCATATGAAAATTGAAAAAATTAAGTTACAGTTGTATAATATTTTTATTACTTTCTGTATAAAAAGTGATTTTGTAATCAAAATAATTTTTCGACGAGTAAACAATGGTTAAATACATTGAATTATAGTATAATTTTAATATAAATCTATGATTGAAGGAAAAATATTTATGTTATTACTGTTATTAGAGAGTTAAATATTTTTGTAGTTCATTCATGGTGTATTATGCCATTCATTATTAATTATAAGTTTAAATATTATATAAAATAACTATTCTACCTTATAGATAATATAGTTGAACAATATTATGATATTATGTTTAAGACTTAATTGAAGGTGACAATATGTAGACGATCCCTAAGTTCTAACTCATTCACTTTCATAAAATATATTTTATCAATGCACACGTTTAAAAAAGAGTTTAGGGGGCTATGTATGTATCTTACGGATTCCAATGTATTTTTTATCCTATTTTGATATGTTGATTGAATTCGAACAGTACTTATAAAATATTTATTTAATTTAAATAACATAATATGAGTACTTAGGTTGTCGGATTTATTTCAACTAAAAAGTTTATTTTAATATTATGTCAATAATGTTAACTTTCTACTCTTTCACAAGCTTAGGCTTAAAGAGTAGATATATTCTTTATCTATACGTTATGTATTTATAAGGAAATATATAAATTATAATAAAAATATATTACTTATTATTATTATTAAAACTCTTTAGGGTGCAACATATGGTTTTATATAAATAACTATTAATTATACGGTTTTGTTTTATTTATAGTATTAAGTTTAAGAAATACACAAGAAGAAGAACCACCAGATCCACAGTTGATGCGATTAGATAACATGTTAATTGCTGAAGGAGTGGCTGGTCCTGAAAAAGGAGGTGGTGCTGGAGCTGCAGCCAGTGCATCAGCCGCAGCTTCAGGCGGTCCCGGACAACCAGATAACGCCATTGAGCATTCCGACTACAGAGCAAAGTTAGCTCAGATCAGACAAATTTACCACCAAGAACTGGAAAAATACGAACAGGTAATAAAATATAATATTTTTTAGTTATTAATAAGTTTAAAATTATTTAAATTCAAAACTTCATTTTACCCAATAGGTACAATTTTAGTATTATATAAGTATAATATTAGTACAAATTATAGTTTTTGCGGCTAAAAAATAAAATAAAATTTAAGAATAAATCATAAATACGAAAAAACGATTCTAAGTGAAGATAATATATCAGCCTCTATTTCTCTAGAGATACTTGATAATTTATTTGTATTTCTATTAGTAATAATGTAATATGGTAGGTTGATCTAATTCTTGTCAAATAGGTTCATCGCACATGTTATATATATTATAATATTATAAAATATGTTATATGAGGCCTTGTAATAAGTCAATACCACGTAACATAACTGTGAATGTGTCTGTGGTATAAATAACATTCAATATTAGACAAAATATTTTGAAAATTGTATTTTGAATAGAAAATAATATGCGTAATAGCAATCCATATTTTTTGAATTCGTATAATTAGTATAAATATTTTGAAATGATTATGATAATTTAATTTAAAGAATGTTATCATTATTTATTTTCTGTCTGAAACATGCAAAGCACATTATCTGTGTTTATACATGAATTATTTTAAGATGTTTCATTTTTCATGTAAATTAGGCCCATTTCACATGGGCACATATCATACGCAACATATCGTGCTCGTGCGTTTTTAATTTACATTGCTTAAGTTCATATTCACTATCGCCAGATCTAATTTGCTATCAGAAACTGTCCACAATGTTGAAGTATGAAGTATTTTTATTTCTCCAAAAGATAAGGGTAATGATCGATACACAAAAAAACTTCATTGTAAAATCGATATTCTGCTCAGAATCTTGAGTAAAAATTGTATGATCAAACGAAATATTATAGTAATAGACAAGTTAATAAGTAATAATACATGGACTACGTGTACCACATATTCTGTTATAGGTTTTTCAGTGTCGACATTGTTAGAAAGAGATAAGATACCCGTGCACATGATCAAACCTTAAAGTGTATGCTATCTTTTTTGTTAAACTTCTCTCTCTTTCATTATTAATAATAATAATAATAATAGGAATAGATGGATTAAATTATATGCCTTCTATTTCTGACAATGTTAACATACAGTCTTCTCTTTCAACTAATTATTCCATATCGATTTCTTTAAAGTCTTTAGTTAATGTGTATATTTTTGTAGTGATTATTTTTTTCAATATTACTTAAATACATTTTGTTATATATGTGGGTATATTCATAAATATTAAATACTTATATATTAGTATTATGTTTTGCTATTAAATACTTGGTATACTTTTACTTATTAAAAAAAAAAAATACGGTAGGTACCTATTCGATTTAGTAAATCAAATTGTTTTTAATTTTTTTAATATATTTCATGATGTCTTTAAAAAAAACATAATTTGAATAATTATTTATTTCAATAAATTTAATAATTTATAGATACTTTGTGTGCAATAAGTATTTGGACTCATTATTTACATTTAACACAAAAGTTGTAAAAAAAAAGCTCCTTAAAAGTGCAACCTGAATGAATTATTGAGTTGTAATTGCATGGTTTTCTTCGATTTAGTTAACGCGGAGTTGATCTCTAGGGTTAGGTATGGTTTAGATTTCCCGGTAGGGAGTGTGTACCTACCAATATTTAAGTTTTAAATAAATGTTATTCAAGATAATGGGTTTTTTAATTTGAAACTGTTGATGCAAGTGTGCATATGTATGATTTCCTTAGTAAAATTAGTATGGATCTAATTAATTGCGAATTGCGAAGTTAATCTAAATCAATTGTATAAATTACAATAATTTTAATTTTAATTAACTAAAGAAATATTACTAAACATTCAATTATTTGAATTGTATGGATAACTCGTTATGATTACTATGTAAGAACAGAGGCGACCGATATCACGTGTGATATTCCAGAAATTAATCGGCTTAATAAACAAACCTGCACGCAAGAGATTTCAATTTTTTTTTATTGGATACAATGATGAGTCTTATAAATTAAATACCTATTAAAATAAGTTTCAGGTTCCACGTACTTATATATTTTTGTGCTTTTACTTAAACATTTCGAAATCAAATTTAAATATTTATTTGTTGACCTCTCAGGACAAATTGCATAAAAAATAATCTACGAGATGAATAATAATATGTTAATGGTTATAAAGTAGATATCCTTGAACCTGTGTTGTCTTGTGTTTAGTTTGACATTTAAAAACATTTATTTTAATATCGTGATATTCCACAAACGGCGTGTGATCAAACAAATACCGCAAAAAATGATTAATTATGTTTTTCGGATGGGTATATTCATAGAGATAGGTTATGGACATTTAGACGTACCTACCTATAATAAATATAATCATGTGCTTAATGCCGTTAGGATAAGGCTTAAAATCTAGAATATGTTTAAAGTTGAGATTAAGTTTAAACTACGACCCAAATAATATTAATTATCAAATGTAATGATTATTATGTCATACGGCTTACATCAAAGTAACTGTTTATAATATATATTTAGACACAAACTAACGATATAATTACATTTTTAGGCTTGTAATGAATTTACTACCCATGTAATGAATCTCTTACGAGAACAATCGAGAACGCGGCCGATCACTCCAAAAGAGATCGAACGAATGGTGCAAATAATACATAAGAAATTTTCTTCCATACAAATGCAACTGAAGCAAAGTACTTGTGAAGCGGTCATGATACTTAGATCTAGATTTTTGGATGCTAGGTTAGTGTTATAAAAGACATTGATAATGTTATAAATCTATAAAATTATGTTTATTGTGTTATCTGTTTTTCTTTTGTTTTTTATAGAAGAAAAAGACGTAATTTTAGTAAGCAGGCTTCCGAAATATTAAATGAGTACTTTTACTCGCACTTAAGCAATCCATATCCTTCCGAGGAGGCAAAAGAAGAGTTAGCAAGGAAGTGTAGCATTACAGTGTCACAAGTATATATTTTTTGGGTTTTGAAAACCGTTCACGTTTTTGAATATATAGTTATTAAAATATTTGTATTTAAAACAATACAGGTGTCCAATTGGTTCGGGAATAAAAGAATTCGATATAAAAAAAATATCGGTAAAGCTCAAGAAGAAGCAAACCTTTACGCTGCAAAGAAAGCTGCCGGTAAGTATTTATAATTTGCTTAAACAATAGAACTACTGGATTGACACATAATTTCTAACTAAATTTTAATATGAATAAATTGACAATAAATATATTATTTACTACGGATACAATAATAAATGGCATTAGAATATTGTCGTTGATGGTATTTGACAGGGTCGAAATTTTATATTTACCGGAGATATTTTCACAGATTGTAGTCCTTATTGGTGTTTAAAACATAAAGAGAAAAACATGTAAATGGGGAAAGGGTGAAGTTTACTATAGGGATTTGGATAGCGATATATACACACTGGCGGTGTAAGCTCCAAATGGAAGTAATATATCACCGAGACCCTGGCTTTGAGCTTGACAGCCCGAATGGTTTTTCCTGGTTTCCTCATTGTCCCGTACTACACCCTCCATACAATGCGATTTATATCTATTTATATATATTTTTTTTAAGTGAGCATGTGTGTTCGTTCTGTGCGCGTGCGCTCACCCGAGCGTGTTGTACACTGTTTCTTTTATAAAAAGGTGTGGTGTCACCTGCCAATGATTACACAGTCAGGTTCCACGCCATAAATTAATATTATGTAATATTCAAAATTGTAAATGAAATACAATTATGGATAAAATATATTTTAATGAAACAAATTGTTTAACTATAATTTATAATAAATAATATTCAATTAGTATTGTATACAATGCTTGATTTGGAAAAATGGTTCCTTAAACCTCAAAAATGTTAACTACGTCTTGTATTACCTCGGGCAGCTTTACCTCGAATACCTTCAACTCTGAAAACGGTTATCACGAATCAACAATAATTCACAATATACAAAATTAAAAATAATACGATTATTTAACAAAATATGTACTTTTAGTTCTGTAAATTAACTATGTGGTTTAAACAAATTTTTTAATTCTATTACAATTCCTATAAAAAAATATCTTAATTTAATTAATACCATAAACTAATAAACATAGTTTTGATATTGTTTTAAGAATCAAAAGCAAGATAATCGTAGGTATGTTGTATAATATACTAAAATAGCATGATGTCCAGAAAAAGACCCGCATATGATATCTCTGTCTTGTGCAGACGTAACATCCCCTTAAAAATAATTAGGAGTATACTTGTCCCCGAAAGGCAGAATCTGTATGGACTTTGTACAATCTGTTATTTAATTTGCATACGGTTGAAATTAATTGATAATTAAACGTGAATATTTTGTACGATGATAATAAACTGGGAAATATATTTTTAAATATAAGAATAGATTGTTCAAAATTTGAGATCAACCACG
This sequence comes from Rhopalosiphum nymphaeae, assembly GCA_036289425.1. NCBI lineage: Eukaryota > Metazoa > Arthropoda > Insecta > Hemiptera > Aphididae > Rhopalosiphum > Rhopalosiphum nymphaeae. Next base: position 8,047,761 of record JAZAQC010000004.1, read on the forward strand.
TGCGATCAATATTTGGTGACATTTGAGAGTACAGTATTTATAGTCTAAACAATTTTAAAACCACTAAGTGGCCGCGGAAGTATTGCAAAAGCTGTTCCCGCAGTATCGTCGGTTAAAAGTTAAAACCTGGAAAAAAACCACAGTTTGATACAAAAAAATTTAAATAAGGGTATGAGAGCCAATACACACCAAGAAAATAAAACAATAACTAATCAATAATTACTTGATACAATTGGCCTTACTTTTAACTTATAATTTAAAGTTTATTTAATAAATTATTATTTGCAATACATTTTTCTAAAAATTTAAAATTATTAAAATTGTTTATATACTTAGATTTTTAATTTTATATTGAATTTTGAAATATTTATCAAAGGATTAGTTAAAATAGAACAATTTTTATGATATTTCAAAAAGTTTTTATTTATTTATTGTATGGTTTATTGATTAAGATATAAATATAATTTAATTTTTAATTGATCCTCTTTATCCACAAATATTTAACAACAATTTAATTAATATTAATAAAAATAATAATATATAAATAAGATGATGGGGTAAAGTAACAAGTTAATTCTTCATCAAGCAATTAGAGAGTTCCAAAAATATTAAATATTTTCTATTAAAATATAAATTATCTATATCTTGTATTTATTCTATCATAATGAATTAAAATTTAACACAAAAACTTAAAAACTGTCATATAAAGAGTTTATTATCAAAAGTAGAAGTATAATGAAATGAAATACTTGTTGTTCCAGTTAAATTTAAAATTATTGCACATTAATGATATTAACTAATTATTTTTAATGGCTCTGGATTAAATAAAATATGGTATATTGTGCCAATAATAATTTAATATAGCATAGTAATATGGCATAAGGTTAAATGTAATATTTAAACCAATTTTTTATCCTTGATACTAATGATCTTACTAATATTAAAATAATTTACTTTTTGTAGGCGCTTCCCCTTATAGTATGGGTCCTGCTTCTCAAGGAACACCAACTCCTTTGTTATCTCCAGCTCCTGGTGGTGGTCCACAAGACAGCATGGGCTACAGTCTTAGTTTAAATGGTGCTGAGTATAGTTCCCCTATGTCAGGATCACAGGTTTGTGTGCGTTATATTGATTACATAAAAATTGTTCATAAATGTATTCATCTCATCAAAAAATTAATTTTACAGGCACAATATTCTGATGGAAGTCTAGGATATGACCCAATGGGACACCAGGTGAGCGATTGCGAATAACAGGTTAATATAATTAGTAAGACCCTAAATGTATATCAAAATGCATCCTAAGTTAATTGTTCTAAAGGATTAATTAGAAATTAAAAATTAGGAAACTATTGATATATAAATCTATATTGTATGATAATAATTTGTCTTATAAATTTAATTTAATGTTTGTTTTATTTATGTAGGCAATGCCTAAAAACTCTGGATCGCCATCTACAGGATGGAACTCAAGTCATGAATATCAAACACATGGCATGCACGACGATAGCGAAGACTCGTCAGATGACGTTGATATAAAACGCCCAAAATTGTCTTAAGCATTTTTGTTCTTAATAACTAAATTTGTTCATTTTTTACGTACATATAAAAATGATTGCTTAACTTAATATTTTAGACATATACAAGTGAGAATAATTGGCCTTCACACTTTGTGTATGTTCTAAAAAAAAAACACTCATCTCACTTTAACTAATTACTATTATGGATCTACTGTAATGACGAAAACGAAAGACTTAGGCCTTTGGTGTATGTGTGTATTTTAATCCCAGCACACATCACATATAAGGGAACGTATATGTATAAATAACGTTAGTCTAATAATTGAGATTACCATACTGAAATTCAGTAGAGACGGTTTTATTATGAAACTATTTTTTAGTATCTTATTATTATTATTATTATTATTATTATTATTATTATTATTATTATTATTAATAATTATTATTATTATTATCATCATTATTATTATTATGAATATTTTTATTGAATAATTAAATGATAATATTAACTTGAGCTTTTTGAACGTTTATCGTTCATCATGTAACTTTGGTATACGTATATTGTGCACATCACCAGATTATTAGTAATTTATATAGAAAAAATATGATAATAATATTATTGTTGATTATGTTTATTGACACATTTTTCTATTATCTGTGATCTCAAAGGAAAATCAACACATGCATCAAAATCGAGTACAATCATGTCCAGTGTTTTTCTCCTTTTTCACCAAGTATACGATATACACACGGTAATATTATTATTTTTCATGATATTTAAAAATTTACATTTTAAATATGAAATGAGTTTTGTTAATAATTGTTTAGTATTTATTATATTGAAGGAATAAGTAGCATATTTTTTAAGGCACCATGACTAGTAACCTATAAATTTTTAATGCTTTTTTAAAAATTAAAATAAGAAACATATTACAGTTTAATGTATACGATATTTGTAAGGTAATTGTTGTCTGTGAAATGTGCATTTTTTTTTTTTGTCCATTTTTTCCTCTTTATTTTTACGCTATATTTGTATGCTTTATATTATTACTATTAATAATTAAAATATAATAATAAAAAAAAACTATTATTATAGTTCTATTCTCCCTCTCTTACTTTTTATGTACTATTATAAAATGTTTATTGTTAGTGACGAAAAAAATTGACACGGTGTGCCTATGAAATTGATAAAAAAAAAATAATAAAATTAATACCATTGAGTTATTAGAATACAAGTCTTACATTTTATTTTTTACATGTGGAACGTATAATCTTATAGACTGTCGTCATTAATAATATAATAAAAAATCATTGAAGTTTAGTTATTGATTCATAGTAGTCAGCGTGAAAACATTGAGTATACCTTTATCACATTATTATAATTATATTTCATATGGAACTATGTGTTGATTTCAGTATTGATCGAAGACGTTATACTTATACATTATACATCATATTATAAATATATATATATATATATATTTTTTTTTTTGTACGTCTTCTAAACTATACCACCTAGATGTATTACTGTATTATTATTTTATATAAATTAGTATACTTGTAATTTTAAATGTAATTCTAAAGGTAAATTTTTGTATTATATCCAGTAGAATAGAATTTTGTTTTCAGACTCCTAATTAAGATGTGGTATTTATTTCTATTCATATTGTCGAGTCCTTTTATATGTAATGTATGCATATAGGTATTTATTAAAATAGTCACTATACGTGTATAATATGTATATGAACGTGTGTGTATTAATCTGGATTTCTTATCAATTGCTACACACATTTGAAAAGCCCAATAAATAATTGTTACTTATTATTAAATATTTTTTTTCGTCTATCGAAAACTATATTCTTTTATACTGTATAATATTATATTATGTTGTATAAACCAGTCATGTAAATCCATGTTGTCGATAAACTTTTTATTCCTTTGTGCATAAATAGTATTAAAATGAAAATATTTTTCTTGCCGCGTTAATATGTATGTCGACAAACAGAAAAAAACATGTACGAGTTATACTTTCACAGACCGTATTATAAACGGGTTGTGTTGTACTCACATTTGTTCTTATCCTTATAAATTCTATAAATATATATACATATAATACTTTTGTATACGATTTAATATTTATGAAACTCAAACAATTAAGTATTTGTTCGTGGACTATATTAAGAATTTTTTTTTTTAATACTTTAGATGCCTATTATATTATATATTATGTATAATTATTAATTAGGGGCCGTATTAGATAATAAATTATTATGAATGAATATTGTACAGTTTCTGAAGAAAACAAAATTATAACGCTTGTAATTTAGAAACAAAAAATAATTTGTTATGTATATTATTTCCTCATTGTATCCATATTCCGTGTAATATTTATTGCTTAAACAGTAAGCTTAATAATATTCCAATATTCCAACTGAGAAATAATCTAAAATTTTAGAATAAATTACACATTTTTTTTTTTTTTATAAACAATTTACTTGCCAACCATTTTAAAGTAATTATACTCTATGTACAACATATTGGTTTAAACAAAGAAAACCCACAAATCACCATCAATAACCATTGGCCAGTTAGGTATTAAAATTAAAAATGTAGGCAAGTGAGTACCACTCTGCTGTAAGTACATTAGATGTTGAGTAAGTCATTATTAAGGAATTAGTAAATTTTAATTCAATATTATATCATTGTGTACAAAAAATAATTCTGAACGGAGATGGTCTGTCAGCCTACATCACTAATTATATTTAATTTAGTATTACAGTAAGTTTATATAATTTTTTTCCGAAAATATTTCATGTATTATATTTGTATATTATTAATATTAATTAATAATATAAATCACATTTTATCAATCTTTATAACTCAAGTGCATTGATATCTTTCTGTAAGTATTGTAATGTCTTATCCTAAAAAAAAAAAATTGCGTATAATAAATTTCATATTTATATATAATATACGTAAATTCTTACAAAAAATGTTTTTTTTATAACAATAATTCACATCGTTAAAATACGTAGTTTTATTCATGTTTAAACTTCTTCAAATGTTCATAAAAAATAACAGTATTTATATATGTTTAGATTATCTTAGTTCCAGTATGAAATACTTACATAAGAGAATTATATTACATTTTCAAACTTTAGCTATAAAAATTAAAAATTTATAAATTTTTTATAACAATATACTTTTAGTTTATATATTTTCATGGTTTTGACAAATTTTGTAAAAATTTAAATATCAAATACATATAAAAAAAATTATTCCTGTATAGTTTTAAAATGTTTATACAAATATAAGAAAAGTTATGTGGAATCTTGTATAACAATTTCAAAAATGTTGACCTAGTGAATAACTTATCGATAATTATAAAAAATGATACTATAAACATTTGATGAAAATCTCAAATATCTATGGTTATTCGTATTTTAAATAACAAAAAATAACATTTGTTCGGGAAAAATAGTTGTTATACGGGTAACTTTGTTGTCGCAAAAGATTTAATTGAAACTATCATAAAAAATTAATTTAACTTTCTGGTAGAATTTTTTTTTAGCCTAGTTTGAAAAACGTATTAAAATCTTGTGCTAAATTTTCAAATCTTAGGTAGGTATAACCAGTAATTTTTCATGAATTTTAAACTATAAAATATTTCCAATTTTCGAGAATTTGATAAATTCTATTAAAATATTCAAAATTTTAAATTTAATTTTAAATGCTAGTATTGTATTATAAATTTTCGATATTTTTTAATTGGAAAACGAATCATTTGTTAAGAACCTTGTATTAAATTTCAAAGCATTTTTTACTTATTCATATATTTTTTAATGATTTATAAAAAAACCGAAAATGTATCATACCTCTAAATATTTCGAGAAAAAGTTAAAACATTTTTAAAATTTTACCACATACCTTGTAAATTTTAATATAAACACTTGGTAAAAATTTCAAGTTTCTATAATTATTTTTTTTTTTTTTTTTTTTTTAATCAATAATTTAACCGTGGTTATAAAAAAAAAAGTATTGGAAATTTGTAATTTTAACCTCCAAAGTACAAAACTAAATTCAATTTTCTTTCCAAAACCACTCTCGCGAGTTTAAAATCGAAGCTCTATATTAACTCTATATTATTTTTATAAAAACAAATTTAATAAAAACACATCGTTGTAAAATTAATATATTTGATGTGGGCCGTCGGCGCCATGTATCGACTATTAAATTCGCCTTTTGAAACGTTGCGAAAACAAAAAAAATAAAATAAAATAAGTTATATAATATGTTCAAATGTTAAGGACGTTAAGGTTATCTAATGGTTAATTTTATTATATAAAATAAAAACACAAATTACATACTACGGCTAGTATAAGCACAGCGTATGTTGACTAACTAAGAGTTTCCCGAGTGCATCCCTAAATTACCTTTTTTTAATGTTCCTAGTGCGTCCGAAATAAGGTAACACCCGAGTGTGACCTCCCAAAAATGGTCATATTTTTGACATAGTCTTAGTGCGTCCCTGTTCATTCACGGGTTATTCAGGGTGCATCACGAGGAGGTAAACTGGCTTACACTCCAAAAATATAAGTACTTAAAGCTGTGGGCCGAGGACGCACTAGGGCGATTCAATATAATTTGTCGATAAGACTGCGACGCACACAGGCTATAAAAAAGGTAAAAATGAAAAATTATACTCATATTTTCATGGGAATTTGATGTGTTGTTTAAGCCTACACATTTTGAAAAAAATAAGATCATTTCATAGGATTTCAAGACTTCAAGTTTTTTTTCATAAATTTATAAAATACAAAATGAAATGAGTTAATGTTAAAATAATATTATTCAAGCTTTCTACTTGCTCACATTTCTCGACATTTTTATTATGGTTCACATTTTTTTATCACGAAGTAAATTAATCACTATCCATTAGGCTTATACTCTTATAGTTAGTGGAAAGCCTGACGTTATTTTATCTATATATTCGTTTTTTAATTTATCTATGTTTTTTTTTTTTACTGAAACAGTCTTTATAAAGTGAATAATTGTTAATTAATAATATAGGTTATATTTAAATGTAACCAATACTAATAATTGTATTGAATAGATATTTCATCATATGCAATAAATTATTAAATTACTAATATTAATTTTAATATTTTCTTTTGTAGCTTGACCTATCTGCCATTTACCTGTGATTAATTAACTTGCGATATACCTGCCTTAACTGTGACATCAAGAAACGGGTTATTTTTTCAAGACTAACCATTAATTTTTAACTTATGTTTTATAATTGATTTTAATATTAATAATGAATTTTGTTTTGTATTGTTTTTTAATCATATTTTATTTATCTAATTTTTGAATAGGTATGTTTACAAGTATGTTATGCCATGTTAAAGTATTTAACTTTCTTCGACAGTGTAGGTACCTAATTAATAATAGGTAACTATTATTACCTTATTAATAGGGCTAGGAACTTATAGAAGTTTGCATGTTTTTCAAACATAACGATAAAAGGTTAAGTAATATAGAAATTTGTTTCATAATATAAGTACTAAAAGTTTCAAGTAATCATTTTTATTTTGTACTTACTGCTCTTTTTTCTTATAAGTGCATATTTTATTATATTTGTATTTCAAATACATATTTTATTAAAAAAAAAAATATCAAAACAATTTGTGACAAAGAAAATATTATTTTATAGATAAAATATTTAATATGAACTTTCTAAAAATTGGAAAATAATAGATTTTAATGATAAATATAAATCAATCAATAAGCAGTAGGTACTCCAAATACGGCAAGTAAAATTGATGTCAATTTGTTTGTATCATATTCGTTTTCGTCGTGCGTTAATATAATATTATTTATTAATACATTATATTTTTTATTATATATTAAATCTATGATATAATTTTTTTCTTTGTGAAAATTAAATTAAAGATGTCAAAAGAAAAATAGGTTATAACATTGTAATTTTAAAAATAATTGGTTTACATTGTACTGTAAATTTGCTAGTTTAAAAACAAACCAATGTGTTATGGTGTAATAATATAAATATATTATTATAAAATGAAATTTCCAATGCCTATTAAAAATTCAGATCGATTAAAAACTTGAATTTTCCATCTCGATGTATTACGATTTTTATAATTCGATTTGAAGCTCCAATTCCATCAGTATTAGTCATATCGTCCTGAAATTTTCGAGGATCGACGTATTCATACCTAATAATCGAATGTCTACTCTGAAATATTTCACAACTTGATCATAAAATAGAGTCGTTAAAATAAAATTTCTCAACAATTTTTTTTTTTTTAAATTAACATTCTTAGATCTCAATTAACCACCAAACTTATACAGTTAAAAAAACTTGACTCTGGACGATAATCTATAAAGATTTATGGAAATCTAAAACTTTCAATATTAAAGAATTTATATTTTCTGGTCCATTTCTCAAAAATGTAATAAATCAAATTCTCAATTCCATTTATATTTATGGTATCGTCATGAAATTTTAGGAATCAAATAAAAATCATATTTAGATTATTTGTTAGCTCGTTAAAAATGTTCATCTGTACCTATTAGTTTTGTGGTAAATCGTTTTCTTAGAATGTGAATTAAAAAAAAATATAATTAGTGAGAAATTTTATTTTGACGAATTGTCTGTTCTGCAATCAAAAATATGACGTTTTGCTGACTAATAATATGATCTTAGATAATGTCGCTTTCATTTTAATTTACAAACTTTTGGACTTCATCATATTGTTATCAATTATTAGAACATCAATTTAATATTTATTATCATTTAGTAATTTTTTGTGATATAAAATTAAGAATATTTTCATTTTACACTTTAATATTAAATAGGTATTAATAGGTAACACATTTTGATAAGGCTATTTTATTTTTTCAAACACATTAAAAAATATATTTTGGTGGTAAAGACCTCCTTTAATCTGGGCTTGTATATCATTGAATGTAAAAAATGATTCTGAACGGAGACAGTGTATTATACATTTTATAACTATAAATATCTATAGGTATTTCATGTTACCTGCCTATATAATTTTAGATATTGTTATTAAAGCAATTTATGTTACTATGATACAGCAAATTGAATTTTTTTTTTACTGAAATTAAATTGTTATAAAATCAATAAATAATGAATATCTTTAGTTTAAATATATAATTTTAAAATGGGTACTTGATAGATCATAAATGGTAGACATAATAATAGAAAATATAATTCTGTATGACACAGTTAATGCTAACAATGAGTAATTTGGAATGAGGATTTGACAAAAATAATGTATGCAATACTTGAAATTGATCAATAACATATTTGTTTTTATATTACAAACATAATAATATGTGTGTATAATGTGTATATAATGTTGTATCACCACTATTCATATGAAAAATATTTACTCAATTTATGAAAAACAAAAGTGTGAAGCACATACTGTATGGTACATAATATACATTTTATAGGTAACATTTAAAAATAATAGAAATAGAAGAAAAATCAGACATAATAATAGGTAAAAATGTTTGGTTTGTTTTGAGTAACAAAAACATGATTAAAATAATATGTTGAATTCAACAAATGTTATATATATAGACAACAAACAAACATACATACACATGCATATATCATAATACATACATTCATATACGTACATAAATGAATATATCGTCACTTTAGTTGCACATAATAATCAACAAAATTCAACATTATAATAATAAATCATTAAATTAAAAAAAAATTAAATTGTTTTTTTTTTTTATATTGTACATTTCCAGTAACTTTAGATAAAGCCTGCAGCTCCTCTATAATTATTTGCTTCGGACGGGTACAAATAGTCATCGCTCCAATTAGACCGGGATAATGTAGGTTCAGATGTTGTACGTTGTAGTTTTGGCATAGCGTGTATAATGCTTTGAATAGATATAGCAATGTCTTTGAATTTGGGCCTGTCTTCCCTATCAAATTTGATACAGTTTTCCATTAATTTACGTAGCTCAGCTGGTGCGTCTGATCTGACTTTTTTCAAATCAGGTCGCAAATAGCCTCTGCCTACCATAAAAATTATCTGATCTTTGTTATTAATTTCCGTGTAAGGTAGCTGACCAGAGAGTAATTCATATAGCACAATACCATAAGCATATACGTCTGACTGAAAACTGTACGGGTTATCTACTTGCATCCGAATAACTTCAGGCGCCATCCATAATATGGATCCAGATGGTTGGTGGTACTGTTGACCACCAGACCATTTTGATTTTATGGTAGCCAAACCAAAATCACCAATTTTTACAACAGAATCATTGAAAAATATGTTGTTGCTTTTCAAATCCCTGTGTATAATGCTTTTAGAGTGGAGATAGTTCATACCAATTGCAGTTTGGCCAGTAATCGATATTAATTGCATTGCCTCAAATCTAAAAAAAAAAAATATGTTATAACTATTGAGCTTATAGCTATTGGTCTAAGATTTATAATTATAAGCAAAATTAAATAGAAAAATATGCTTTTAATTTTGATAAAATATGTAATAAAAATATAAAATAAATTATTTTTATCAATATGATACAATTTGTGTATACATTACTAACCAAATTTATAAAAGAACACTAAAAAAAAATACATAACCAATTCACATAAATCCAAACCTTAAGTAAAACCATTACTCATACAGTCATAGGTATATAACTAACTAAATGATTATTTCTAATAAAATTGATAAAAAGTAGTCTTGAATAAGTGTACATTTTGCTTATTTAATAATTAACATTAAATATTTGAATACTTATACATAATTTAATGCTGCTTTATAAAATTTGTTCTATTCACTTCTATATAATTGAGTTTCTCATTATTTGTAAACTTTTTTTATGATTTTTATAATAATTAAAATTTAATATATTTATTTGGTATTCAAATAAAAATGGTCTGTCTATACTCCATCTCATATAAATTGTTATCTATAATACAATTCAATGGCACCAAACTTAAATTTTTTTTATGAAGCGCAAAATCTAAAATTTTAGTCCCAACCACCCACCCACTTAAATTATATAGTAGACCCATTTAAGAAGTGAAGCGATCACTTCACATAACATATGAGTTCAATGCCACTAAATACAATGTTTAAATCATATATTTTAGTTTTGTACTTTTCAAGTTAAAAACAATAAGTGCCTGATGAATTGTTATAATTCCATATAATATATAAGAAATTAAGAACAGTATCCAACATATTAATGTGATATCCAAAAAAATTTAATACTAATATGCATTATCAGTGGTACAAACTAAAGGATTCAAGGGTAACATCTGCTACCCCTTAATTTTTTTAGTGGGTGGGTCCCCTTTGTCCCAAATTACCTATATCATATAAAATTAACTGTACATAAAAATTAATTACAGAATAATATAGCCATTAACCAATATTTGTTTTTGTAAGGTAAAAGGTGAGTGGTATACTATCCATTTAATATGTAACTCTATTTATTAATCAATGTGCACCACTCTGCACTATGTAATGTAACTAATTACTAGTCTCATTACTGTTATATATTAAATAAAATATTTCTTATAATTGCAATCCGTTACTAGAAAAAGATTAGCATATTTAAAAAGTAAAAAAAGGATTAAATTAATCTTCAGTTTTTGAAGAAAAAAATAGATACTACATAATCCAAGTACAACAAGACTTTATTAGATCCTTATAATAATTAATAAGTATACATTTTATGAAATCTTTTAGGTATTTTTATTTTAATTCAATGTTTAAGTATTAAATTAGTTTACTAGATATTACTAATGAAACAAAGAAATTATTTACTAGAAGATAAAATAATAATTTTAATTTTAATTTTTGCCAAGTCGATTATGAAGAATTTTAAATTTAATTGGTTTATTGAAATCATACTAAACCGATTGGGAAATCTAATAACCCTTGTAGGTACTTTAATAATGAAGAATAAACATAAACTTACTTTTTTTCCAATACATGTAAACAGCGATATAGACTTGATCCTTCACACCACTGTGTAACAATAGCTAAATTTGGTTTTCGTATAACGCCCATAAAAAGTAAGACATTTACATGCCTAGTTTTTTTTAATACGGATACTTCATTTTTAAATGCTTGTAATTGTGCAGCAGTGGGTTGTTTAACTTTGAGTGCTTTAATTGCAACTGGGCCATGCCAATTTGCCTTATATACAGTACCAAATGACCCCGATCCAATGCAATCGCCCATTTGTATATCTGTCTCTGGTATTTCCCAATCTTCTAATGATTCTTGAGGACCAGTGTCACGGAGTAACTTTTTGGTAGCACTTTCATCAGCACTTTTGGCTCGAGGTCTAGGCCTTAGTACATTGGTAGGAGAAGCTTGAGCACTCTGGCTATGAGGCAAAAAACCATGAGGTACACCAGATGGAGCTTGTGATCTTCGCTTCAATTCAGCCAAATCATCCCAATTCATATTCACCATATTACGGCATACATTAGGTTCTGAACTCGATCTTTCACCATGACCAAGCACTCGACGTCTTGAAGATTGATAATCAGATGCCAATTGTAGTATACCGGCAGAATTTTGATAAATAGTGTGATTTCCCCCATTGCTGTTATTCAAATCTCTGGTTGGAATACATAATACAGGTACTCCCATTGAACACCGTTCATGAAATTTGAATCCACATGAACGACAGTGATAACCCTAGAGAATAGCAATGTATATTAATGAAAGTTAAAAAACGATCAAATTTAAAAAGACCAATGATAATTTACCAAGAATATAATATTTACCTGGAAAAGTAGTTGACGACAATGATCACAAGTTGTAAATGATGTACGTTTCGAAAAATCATGCGTAAATGATGCTTGAATGGGTAACCAACACATTTTTACTTGTATCTCTTCGTATTCAATAGTGGACGTTTGTGTATCCCACGGTATCTGATGGTCAGTGCCATTCCTATAAACAACACAGGCATTCAATGGGATCTTCCTGTGTTGCAAACGCTTTTCTAGGGCCATGTGCAACGTTTCACCATGCTTCACTTCAATTGTGGTACGCTGTTTGTTAGGTAAATAAGCACGGATGGTGCGCACAAACGGTGTGGACGGCTTGTCTCCCCGGGTTTTTCGGTGCTCCCTGGGATGGTCGACCTGATCGAGTAGCTCCTGCTCTTTGGCCTCGAGCTCGTGCAGCTTGACGGTGAGCTCTCGGTACTCGGTCAAGTATATGGGTGGCGGATGATCGAACGTGGCGAACGTGCCGTTCAGTGCATGGATGTTGCACTTGGTCAAGCGCATCACTTCCCTGACGTTCTGCAGCTCGTTACGCAGCGAGGTGATCTCCTCGAAGTCGAACGACATGACGACGCTGCCACCGCCGCCGCCGGCAGCGGGTTTGGTGTCCAGGCCGCCGGGGGATCTTGCTGGGGTCTCGGGATTGGGGGTTGAGGAGAGAAAGGGCCTGTGGGTGCGCTACAGCTCCATCGTCAGGATCAAGTGTCCCACAGACGGACGCTGGACACCATCGTTCGTGCGGGTGTCGGTGTCCGTTATTTGTCTGAGGGTGCTCGGGTGTCGACGCGAGGCGGCGGACGGATACTACGATGGAGCTGTATCGGTTAGATTCGCCCCGAGCGCGTCTACTACGACATGTTTACGTGAAACCGTACGAATTCGTTACACGATTGAATGGTGCCGATAACAGACGCACCATATTCGAACCGCGGAGGTAGATTACGGAGTACGGAGTGCCCTCCTATGCGTTTCAGGAACCGACCGCAATTATTTGTAAATTAAATATAATACAACTTATATTAAATATACTAATATAGGATGTAATGTAATATTATTGAATAATAATTAATATCGAATTGTCAAACAAAATTTACATACATTGACAAATATTTTTAGGTTAAAAGTTAAAACTACCCGGACAGTACAACCGCAGTGGCCGCCCTAAATACCGTACACTACTTGGACAGTATCGGTCGCATTGGCTAAGTTGGTAAACAATAATTATCACAATTAAAGATATTATAAATTATAATTATAAATTTACTATAATTAAAATAATTTTACGGAATCTTAGTCTGTGGTCAAAGTGAATTTATCCCAAATTTATCCCATTCCCGTATATCTATTAGCTATAACCTATAAATATTTTGTATACTACTGAATCAACGTTTATGGAACTTGAATGCAGTGGCGTGGTGAACGACGTTTGTCTAATGCAATTACTTAGCCCTTGACATTCATGTTGAGCTTAAAATTCAAAATTTGTGTGGATGAAAGTGTAGTTATAATTAACATAATATTGTTTCATATTAAATTGTTGATGGTCTATAAGAATTCTAAACTGTCATACATTTTTCAGATTATATATTATGTTGTAGGGGGTATAATAGGTGGATCATTGTTTAAATACTTTGCTTAGGCTTTAAAAGATGTTCGCCACGCCACGTCTTGTAAGTTATATGGTACTTTATTACTTCAATACTCAATAAATTGATACTAAATTCTGCACGTATATTACGAGTTGAGACTCGAGGAATGATTTTTGCTTCATATTTTGACCACTATTGGTATAGGTACAGTGTCTCACGTATGAATAAATAAATTTTGTTTTGGCTTTTATTTATATTTAAGTTGCTTTTAGTTATAACATAACTTTTAGAAATATAGTTTTAAATAGTAATCCCATGTAGAGTACAGTCATGCAATGGTAGTTATTTGGCTGGCGGTCGATAAGACATGCTGGGCCTACTATTTTGGTTACCTATACTTATTGTGGCAACTGGCATTTGATATTGATACAAATAATGATAATCGAGCATTCGACACATCATTGATTCAGTGCATATACAAAAAGCTGTCGCAATTTTCCTTTAAGGTCTCAATTTTTTTTTCTTCATTTTCGATTGATAAGATTGTTCATAGGGTAGTGGACTAGTGTATATTTTCTTTCCATTGCCTAGCCAACCGAAATGTAAATAATAAAAAAAAACAATTAAATAAAAAACTACTATAATTGTATGATTGAAGTGAATACTTTGTATAGGCGACAGCAGATCGTTTGAAGCAGACCGTTAAGAAGACGTCAACCTGCATGTGTTGTCTTCGTCGTACACACGTACGACATGGACAAAATCCATTTACACAGTTTGAATAGAACTCGCTCAATCTATTGGTTGTTACATAAAACATTTTGAAAACAAGACGATGAGTTTTTTTAAAAAAAAATTGAAATTTTGAAAAATTAAAGGTTATTTAAAAATTTTGAAACTTTCATTATAATGGATAATGGAAAAAACTCGTATTGTCATATTTTAATTTTGTTATAGGTATATTTCTTCTAGAATCAAAATTGAACGAACTCTACTTAGACTGCGTAAATATGTCTTGTTTATGTCGTACGTGTCACGTGTGTATAAGATATAGAGATAACACAGCGGATACTATGTCTTCTTAAACGATGACTGTTAACCCCTCCTCCCCACTCACCAACTAGTTGCTCGATTAAACTCTTTCCGCTTTTACTATTATCGGCTAAAGTCTAAAACCAGGTACTTCTGTTTTGTTTAATGACACATGGGTTTTTTAATAAGTTATGGGTACTATAACTAAAGATTTCGATATAGCGATAAATGATAATATTAATAATTAAATAGAATATTAATCAAACCTATTGTACAACCGTACGGAGGTTCCCACCATGGACGATGGACATTGTAGTATTTGTACTCGTTAAGATTTGCCCGACGACTTTGTCGTACCCGTAGCGAACCCCTGATGTATAAAAGATTTAATGCGCGTTTAAATCATCTCGTTTTACCTACATTTATATATTACACCATGACAAAATAGATTCTATTATATTATAGTACTAGATAGTAGATAGTAGATAGGTGTTTCAATTGGCGGACTGGAACATTAAAGGACCAGGATGCGCTCTATGTGAGGGACCTAAGCTATAGCCTATTACAGGTAGAAATTATTTTATAAGGACCTTAGCTTATCAAAACATTTATTATGCTTCAATTTCTTATGTTATTTTTCTCTACATATACCTATATTTATAAACGTACAATTATTTTTACAAGTGTACATGAGGCCCGGGATGCGACCTCATTCTGGCATCACTTACCAGTCCGCCACTGTATTATAGTATTTGCAGGTACACTTAAATTCTATAACTTATACACTTCGTTGTCAGTGGCGCGACAAGGCCAATTGTCACTTTTAATGAAGGACTCTATTAAAGTTTTATTAAAAAATGTTTACGTTATTGTTGTGAATAAAAATTGGGGTAGTCGGTATTTAATGTAAACTTTGTTAACTAAATCAATACGGAAATAGAATATTTTTAGTAAGGATTTAGAGTGGGGCTCCTGCAGTCTGTGGGCCCCAATGAGCAACACTCCCCTCCGATAATTTCACCCCTGTCCGTTGTACAATTAATTGTATCGTAAACTTGATGTTTTGTTGAATACGCTTCGTAGGAGTGGGGTCCTGGTACCTAGCTATTAAAGCTCAGGGCCTTAGCCGCGTTCACGGCACTGGCCAGACCAACACCGATTCATGGTTGTCTTAATTATACATTGTTTATATTATCTATAGGTTTGGTTTGATGTTAAAATATAGGCAAAAAAATCAGGTTATTTTAAGACTCTCAATTGATCTTCTTGTGGAATCCTACAAATATATAATATATACACAATTATATGCACATTGTATAATGCACAATAATATGTATATTTATAGTTGAATATTCATTATTCAGATATCAGAATATTTTTCTAGATTGCTTGAAATAGCGAAAAACTATGAAACCGACGTTTCTGGAAAAGCAATCAAGTGATAAATATACGCAATTTTCATTATTAAATACGAATAATATGATGTAAATGGTACATCAGTAACTACAACATAAAATATAATTTTAAGTCTGATATATTTATGTACTTATTATTTAAGTGTTAAATCGCGCGCCTTGGAAGTTTCAACGTTTCTAGTAAACAACAAAATAAAGTATAAAGATCAATACAGTATCTGAAATGCTTGAAGAGGATGTTATTTTATAGCTAATACCTATGCGACTATTAAACTTAATAGTAAAACAGTAAATATTAAATAATCCGTAATGACTGTAATTGGTATTTTGATATCGTTTACGCACGGTTGTATAGATAGCATTTAATCTTTTCATTATGACCACGGTTTAATAAGATATCTTAAACCGTGATGTAGACAGACCGTAAGTTTAAGATAGGAGGGGCATCCAATTCGTCGAACCGTCGTCTGGGCGAAATTATACGAAATTACGAACATAAGAACATAACCTATAAAAATTTCCGGAGTACTCCGGACGACTCACGGTTTGCTCTTTTCACTTCAATACTCGCGTTCATCTTTAAACAGTATTTCGTGTTTCAATTACTTTTAATTTTTGTTGCTCTTATATAGAGTGGCGTGACGTTCGAAAACGTCGAAGACGGGATCATGTCTTTCATACCCGGTTCGTTGGGTTTCGATGAGTTCGGTACGCCGTTCATCATCATTAAAGACCAACACAAACAGCGTAGGCTGACTGGTATCGATGCGTTGAAGGTTTGTTGCTCTTTTAATATCCTTTCTTACTGTTAAAAAAGTACGAAATTGATAGCAACATTATTGTTTTTTGTTACTTGACCACGCCATTGTTTCTTAATTATGAGCAATCGTGTGTACCACTGACCAGGTGCGCGCTCCAACGCTCATCGGGTTGTAGGACACACAGATGGTTGTTATTAATTTTGACTTGAAATGTGACACAAATCAACAAAAGTAACCTAATCCCATTATAACATTAATGTAAAACATTCATTTTTTTTATATTTAGTCTCATATTATGGCTGCACGGTCTATCGCCAAGACATTGTACACATCATTGGGTCCAAAAGGTTTGGATAAAATGATGGTGTCATCTGATGGTGAAGTAACTGTCACCAACGATGGCGCCACCATTTTAAACATGATGGATGTTGATCATGAAATCGCAAAGCTTATGGTGCAGTTGTCTCAATCCCAAGATAATGAAATTGGTGATGGAACTACTGGTGTAGTTGGTATGTTAAGTGTTATTTAATTTCTAATGAAATTATCAATTGTATTAATACAAGCTTTATTTTATTATAGTTATTGCTGGAGCTTTGCTTGAACAAGCTGAACATTTGCTTGATCAGGGTATACATCCTATCAGAATTGCAGATGGTTTTGAATTAGCTGCTCAAAGTGCTTGCAAGCACTTAGACTCAATTGCTGATTCATTTCCAGTTGATATCAACAACTTGGAACCCCTTATTAAAACAGCAATGACAACTCTGGGATCCAAAATGTAAGAAATTATTTAAAACAAATTTTGCTTACATGTATTAATATATTTTAAATTGATTAGTAATTAAAATAACAGATACAAAATGTTTTCATATTTTTTAATATAATAAAATTTAATACTTAAATTATAGCCTTTCATTAGTAGATTTCATTATTAAAGATGAAGTAATTAAGGTTTTAAGGTACGCCAATAAAAAATTGCAAAAGGAAAATTCCCAAGTAAAAAACTTACCCAAAAAGATTGTTAATATAAAAATTTCTAGATTACAAAACTATACTGCCAACATTTTTAATTTAAGTTAAATAAATAAGTATTTTTAAAACACTGATTAAGTACAAAACTATTTTTAATTAATTTATTAAATTAAATATTGTAAGTTCAATATATATACAAGCTTGATCAAGTTTTAAAAAACCTACTTTTATTTAATTTTGATAATAAACATGTAGGTATTACAATTAAATGTAATTCACCTATTATATTTTATTATATTATTTTCAAACATTAACATTTGTTTTTCATTACAATTTATTTCTGTAAAAAATAATAAGAATCGACTATTATTTTTCCTAAGATTTGCTTTTCATTAAAAAATTAAAAAACTTTTATATTATTAAAATTAAACATAGACATTTATACTTTGAAATCATTTATTAATCTATTAAAACATTTTATTTTAGTTATTTTTATTCAAATTATTGTTAATAATAAGTTAACTTTGACTTAGTTTGTTTTTTTTATAATACCCATGATGTAAAAATAATATTTAAATTCGTAAAATTTTAGTGTCAACAAGTGCCATCGTCAAATGGCTGAAATAGCTGTAAATGCAGTTATATCTGTAGCAGATTTTGAAAAACGTGATGTTAATTTTGAATTAATCAAAGTCCAAGGAAAAGAAGGAGGAAGATTAGAAGATACAATGTTAGTAAAAGGAGTTGTAGTTGATAAAGACTTTTCACATCCTCAAATGCCAAAAGTAAGAGAATATTGTGCAATATTTAATTTTTATTGTGAATATATTTACCTATTTGTTATGTTTTATGTATTTTTAGGAACTTAAAAATGTCCATCTCGCCATTCTTACTTGTCCGTTTGAGCCACCTAAGCCAAAGACTAAGCATAAGTTGGATGTTGCTTCAGTTGAAGACTATAGAGCATTAAGAAAATATGAACAAGATACATTCAATGAAATGGTTAAAAAAGTGAAAGATGCTGGTGCTACCTTAGCAATTTGTCAATGGGGTTTTGATGATGAAGCTAATCATTTGTTATTGAAACACGAATTACCTGCTGTACGTTGGGTTGGTGGACCTGAGATTGAAGTAAGTTATATTTATTTTAACTTCTAGAATTTAATGTTTAATTGTAACTATCAAGTATAAGAACCAATACTATAATTTAATATTGTTAAAAATATTTTTAAAATTTTAAATATATGATCAAACTTATTTCAGTTAATTGCAATTGCTACCGGAGGTAGAATCATTCCTCGTTTTGAAGAAGTTTCTAAAGAAAAACTAGGTTACGCTGGAAAAGTTAGCGAACTTTCTTTTGGTACTACTAAAGACAAAATGTTGGTGATTGAAGAATGTAAAAATTCACGTGCTGTCACCATATTTATACGTGGTGGAAATAAAATGGTAGGTTAATTTAAAACATTGTCAATGTGTATTATAAAATTAAGATATTTTGTGTTAATATAGATCATTGAAGAAGCCAAACGCAGTATTCATGATGCTTTATGTGTTGTACGAAACTTGGTGCAAGATAACCGCATAGTTTATGGTGGTGGTGCAGCTGAAATTTCATGTGCTATTGCTGTATCTACAGAAGCAGACAAGATTTCATCCATTGAACAATATGCATACCGGGCATTTGCAGATGCTTTAGAAAGTGTTCCATTAGCTTTAGCTGAAAATAGTGGATTGTCACCAATTGATACGTTAACTCAAGTTAGAGCCAGACAAATCAAAGAAAACAATCCAGCTCTTGGTATAGATTGTATGCTCATTGGAACTAATGGTAAATTATTTTGTTTATTTGGTAAATTTATTTTTATATTATATTTATAAAAATGTTTAATTATTATTTTTTTAGACATGAAAGAACAAAATGTTATAGAGACTCTTCATAGCAAGAAACAACAGATTATTTTGGCTGCACAGTTAGTTAAAATGATTTTGAAAATAGATGACGTCAGAGTTCCAGGAGAAAATTTCGATTAGATTTTTATATCTTAAAAACACTTTACTGATGATCAGCGCTTACTTGTTTTCCTAAAACCAGTCTTTTTTTATGTTCAAAATTTACATTAATAATTTTATAAGTTAAGTTATACATTTTTTCTAATAATAAAATACACTACTAATCAATTAAAATTGGACGTATATTTAACTTCAAACTATAATTCTAACATGATTACAATATTCGCCACAAGAACTATTTTTTCATTGAAGCACACAAAACGGCACTTTTCGTTCTTTCATGTCATACTCGTCATTGTTTTCTTTCATGCCATCAGCAGACATGCCTGTGCCCCCCAACACACCGGGGGGGCACACTGTTTGTCATCTCATTGCTAGAGTTGATACCATCGGTGGTCGTACTGGCTTATTGTCCAGAATACGCTCCAATTCGGCCATTACATTTGAGTTGAGTTTTGGCAACAACTATATCAGAAAATAATATAAAATGGTTGGTGTATGTGTGTTAAAATAATAAATTACATTTAATTATTATATTTATTAATTATTATTATCGCAATAACATTTTGAAATAAATACATTTTTATAATACAATAAATATATTTTGTAAATCCAATTTATTACCTGTAATCCATGCAAAGCGTGATAAAACTGATGTGTTGTCGCTGCTCCTAGTAAGAGGCATTGAACACTTTCGTTTTTTAATGTCCATGCTATACACAGTTGAACTAAGCTACAGCCGAGACGGTCTGCTATTAATGAAATTGAAAACAATATTTCCTTAGTATTTCTTGTCAATGGTTCATTGTTCTGTAATATTATATTGAACACTTTTTAGTAAAAATATAATATGTCTATAGTTGTATAAACTTATTCTATGGCCTAATTGGCCTATTAATAAAACATTTAAATATCAATACATAATAGTGCTGCCTATACCTCTTTACTAGGTGGTTTTCGATCGTCTTGGTTCCAACTGATACTGGAAGCTTTTGTCTGAAACACAGGGCATCTACGTTTTATACCTTCAACTACATATTTATAATGGAATTAAAATTATATTTTTGTCTTAACTCACCCTATTGGACGATCGGCTTCTGAGGGAGTCTTTGAAAGAAGGTAATAATCCCATGGCTAATGGTGACCAAGCCATTAAACCTACACCTAGAATGCATACAAGATTGAAATTAGACGTATTAATTTAGAATCTAATACATTTTCATATTATTATGGTACTAACCGATTTTATTATACAGTTCAGGCATGTAAATCTCAACTTTTTCCCTGCACAACATATGGTATTCAGATTGTTCTAGGATTGGTGTAGAACAATTCAATTGTCTGCAAGCTGTGTACATTTCTGTCACATCGATTGGAGACCATTTAGCTGTGCCCCAATACATTATAAGTCCTTCTGATACGAGAAAATCCATAGCTCTAACTACTTCTGCAAATATATTGGTAGATAGTAATTATTTATTTAAAAAATAGTATTATTTTATAATTATTATCTATATTTACTAGTTTATTAAAATATTAAATACACAATATTTATATACAATATATAAATATATTAAATATTTTGTCGATTATATATGTAGTAAAGGTACTATAATATATACGAGTTCAAATGACCTGTTATAACACAGTTTTTTGTATTACATACATATCATACACCATACGCCAGTGCTGTAACCAGGATTTTTCGGGGGGGGGGGGGGGGGGGGGGGGGGCTTAGTTTTTGATGGCCAATTACGACAACAAATTAACACTGTATTTTTGACAATATAATTCATATAATTAAAGCTATTATCAAATCAAGATCAAGTAAGTGTGATAAGAGCAGCGTTGCTTTATCGCCACAAACGGTAATAAAATTAATAAAATTATTGTCGTCTGACATATCGGTGCTGGGGGGGCTTGAGCTCGGAAGCCCCCTCCTGGCTACGGCATTGCTATACACGACACACAATTTAGACTTAAGAGTATCACCAGTGGCGTATTTAGGGGGGGGGGACAATTGCTCCGGATGTCAAATTGTAAGTTTCTTAAAGGGGCGCCGCGCTAGAAGTTAAATTTTTAGGGTTAGACGCCAAAATTGTAAATACGCCTCTGAGTTCCGCACACAAATATACACATTCTATAATAATTGTATACATTGAATTATAGTTTAGGTAAAACACGTATAATAGTGATTCCTGTAAATATTTCATTATTGGATCTTACAATTAATTTAGGTACCTATACCTAAATTCATATAATTATAAACATAAACCTCAGTCAATAGATAGGTATAGTAGTTTTAAACGTTTGACATTTTGATTCGATCAAAATTGATAAATTATATTAAAATTGTGATTGTTTATTGTATGCATGCAGTGATGGTTGAAAATTTTTCAAATTAATTTGATTTATACAGGGCATTACATTATATAGGTATACTATCTGATAGGCGCAAACGTAAAAATAAATTTGGGGGGTGTTTTTGAAAAAAATTAAATAAATATTATACTATTCATCTGTAGGTCAGATAATTTATTTTTTGTTCCTGATATTTCGGAGGGAGTTTAAACACCCCAAACCACCCAGCATTCGCACCTTCTATCTGTGATAATATTATTATAAATATATGATAACTACCAATTTATATTATATTTCAATAGGTTAATATATTTTATTTAGCTGTGAATAGTGAATGATAGAGCAATATCTACAGCTATACTACTTCTATACCCACTACTTATACATTACAATTCTCTACATAATTAAAGTAATTAACAAGTATCTAACAAACCCGCTGCAACCCGATTGCACCCCATGAAATATAAGTGCTGGTCCTTTTAACAATTTTACAGGTTTAGGATTAGGACTGACAACAAAAATAAGTTGTTGGTTTTGTTGAGAATCGTTTTATATTATGATATTAGTAAGTACACTCAATATACTATTTAAAAAAATGAATATATAAAAAACAACATACACCTAAATACGTATGCTTTTTATATTATATTAAACACTCGGTTATTATATTATGATAGCTTATAGAATATCGGTTTTGAAAATTGTATGTCTTTACTTTATACTTGTTGATAAAACACAAAATACGTTTATTTTGCTATGCATTTATATTTTTAAATAGTGCATTGGAAAATTTTTAAAAGGACAACACTTACGCAAAAACATATATATGTTTCATGGAGTGCAATTGTATTAGGTTTTTTTTTCAAGTAAAAAGCTAAGATGGGTACAATCATGTTATAGTAAACAAACCTTCGAGTGGACACATCGGATCGGCTTTTTGTATCAGAACGATGTCAATGTAATCGAGTTGAAGTCTGGCGACGGACGATCGGACCGATTCGATAATGTGCTTACGTGACAACCCTCGTTCTTCGGATCTGTTGGATAGAAAAAAATGAAAAACAATTGTAAAATATTAGTATTGGGTATAACTGGTATAAGTATACGGTATACTAATTAACTAATGATTTATACCTATTTCTTATGAGTTATCATTTCTATAACGCATTAAACATCGGGGTAGCGTGACTACATTAAATATAGGTATTTTTTTGTCTTATTATAAAATATTATTATTATTAGATAGTGATGACAGAGTAAACGATATCTTTACTATACGTCTATACGTAAAGCAAAATATTTATTTTATAGGTAATTCATTTATCATACCGAGTATATTATTATAGATTAATATTATTGTATTACCTATTTTATATAATCAATATAAAATCTATATTTTAATCGAACCATAGATCTATTAACTAAATTTATAGAGCTATGAATGATGGATCTAGCATTCTAGTAACGAACGGATATCTTTTGAGCCTACTAATTACTTGCTATACTGCATATATGTGTATAGTATAATATATAGGTACATAATATACATTTTATAAAAGCCTGGATTAAGGGGGGGGCATAGTCTCCGAGCTCACGATAAATAGGGGCATACAAAGAAAAATAACACAATCCTATTCTTTGCCTAATTAATAAGACAACTTAAAAATTTAATAATATTATTAAATTTGTTTATCCTCTATATAATCTAATTGCTAAACTTCGAATTTAGTAATTTGTGTATAATTTTATTAAAACTTATGAAATATGATAATTGATAAATTTTACTCTATCTCAAAACTAGTCAATTCATTTGATAAGATAAATAGTATAAGTAGTGATGAACAAATTCAACAAGATATTAATATTTTTTATAGATTTCTATAAAAATGATGTGGATAGTTCTTTAGAAAATTAATTAATTCAATTTTGTGAGTACTAGATCTTAAGCAAATCCGATGTAATGGAAATGCCGAACAATGATATAAATAATGAAATACTTAATCCCTGGAAGGGGGTTCAACAATAAATCATTGAATAGTGTGTTTCCTAACTTACACATAGGACATAGAAATATAGCATTACAAATTTATTTAACTTGGCGAAGTAGTGGGTAGTTGTTTAGCTTAAAGGGTGTTATCTAAACCGGTACTATAAAAAACAATTACATAGAAGTACTCAAATACTGGATAATTTAAACTCTTTAATGATATTATCATCAGAAAATGTTATATTTGAATCTATTGACTTTGATGAGACTATCAAAAAATAAGTTTACCTAAAAGAAAAAAAAAGGTTTTTAAACATATTAAATATATGACTGAATGTAATTTTATGTAACATAGATGGAAATTAATAAATTGAAGGAACTAGTTTTAATTTTATTAAGTTTTTATTTTAGTTATAATAAAAAAATAGAAAAAACAAATAATGGTATTATAAAAAAATAAAACAATCTTTCTAGGGAGCCCTTTAAAACATTTGACCGTTCTCGACCCACGAGGCTTTATATAGGGCTTACTGGCTACTGCCTTCCCCTAAATAAGCTCCTGAATGAGTAAATTATAGTGCAGAGTGTAGACTACCTATAAAAACAATGTTATCGTATTTTTACTTGTTATTTATTTTTTAAAAGTATGGACCCAAACGCGTATTAGGTACAATCTATATTCTTAATTCTAAAATGTCGCCCCGCTTTGCACGGAAATAAACATGATTTTAAGCGAAGGCTACCATTTTACAAAAATAGTGATTATCACTTCTAATTATATTGTATTATGCTAATCACAGTGAAATACACACAGGTAGCAATGTATCATCGTATCAGTCATCAGGTAAGATGCTAAGTTTAATAAGTTTATACATATCATTTAACCATTTTTATGACAATTTGCAACGAGTATTTATATTTTAATTTGTTTTTATCAAGGACTTTAACCGACTATTGTGATATTTTATACTATGATTTATGATGGATAGACATACTTGTAGTGCCAATGGATTTTGGTTATGACGCTGTACGACACTCGTTTCCAGTTTTTCCTTTTGAGTATGGCGCCCAGCTGGGTCTCGGCCTGTTCGCTGCTCTGCGGACCCTCAGTAAGGTCGAACAAATTGATGCCGGCGTTGTACGCGGCAGTCACCACCGCGTCTAGCTGTTCCTCATTGATGGCGGTGTTATATGTGGTCCACGTGGCTAGCCCGATGTTGGATACGCGCAGGCCGCTTTTACCCAGGTTCCGGTATCGGAGCCCTGAAGTTAGGCTGGGTGATTGTGCCGCGGACGACACCCGGTCAACCGAATCCTTGACCGCGGCCGCTTGCAGCTTGGCACACAGCTGTTCCGTGGTACTGCCCAGGTCGGCCATGCAGTCTAGGCTGGCTATCGGTGCCTTGCATCTGCCAACAAGAACGAATCGTTCGTTAAAACATTACATAGTTAGGTACCCGTATTATATCATATTATTTAACCATAATATTTCTATAATAGCAAATATAATAAAATAGAAAATGTATTGAACTTTTTTTTAAATACCCTTAAAATAATATAGCTACGGTATAACAATATAAATATATTATAATACTCGTTTAATGTACACTTTGTCGAGGGGGATTATTTAAGGGATCTAAGTAGCCTAATACTCTGTAACAGCCGCCATAATCTAATCTACTACCCCATTGTATTACCTGCAAGATGTATTTAAATATTATATACAAAGGTATACGGATCGTACTTATAGGTATCTAGGTGTTTAGAGACTTCCAAAGAATCAGAGACGGTTTGAATATTTTGCACAGAACTGTAATATAAGAACGTTTCAAAACTAACTAATAAAGAATTTACAGCGGTCTATAATTTACTGAGTGAGGATACTTGCATAATTTATGTATCTGCAGTAGTGGAATGTTAATCTGTTTTACAGCTGCAATAGCGTAAAACTGTCGGGTTTTTGTATAGTGTTAGAACTTCTGTCGTTTATTTTTAGATTATTTCATTTAATGGAATATACCTACTTGAAGTTTTTTGCTATTTTTTTACATTATACAATTTAAACAAAAAACACCTGGTATACGTAGGTATGGCCCACTGAAGGATAAATAATGTATAACTACCCATTAAGTCAGCCACAGTATAATTATTTTAGCATCAATTGTAAAATGTATCATATTTATGACACTAAGACAGCAAATGCTAGATACATCAATATTCCATAATTATATTATGTTATTATAATTATATTTACTTATATACTTACACAGTTTATTTACATTTTTATAATGGTCTAAAATTATGCCAAACTTTAAATATTAATATAAATCATTTTTGTAATTTAAAGTCTTTCATAAGTTATGTTAAGAGTCTTAATTTATCTGGTGCATAATTAATGTAAGTAAATTTAAATACTAAGAACATGTATTTAATTATATTATATTTTCCTTCTTTATTCTTGACTTTTATTCTAGTTATAATATTTTATACTATACTTTTATATTCTATTATTCTACTATTAACTATTATATTATGTTATTAATAAATTATTATAATAATATGTACAATTTTAATTGATACGAATCGCTCAATCAGCACAAGGAGGTGCTGCAATTTAATTTATATTTAGTTTCTATACAGTTATAACTTGTAGTTTTTATATTATATATATATTATTATTATTAAGGCTGTAAATTTAATGCACTTAAAAACTATTAAATATGCATGCATATATGCACTAAAAATTAACAAAATATGCTCTCATTTTTCAAAAATATTAAAAAACCAACTATTAAATTTTAACTTTTATTCTATTTTTTTATTAATTTTAGTTTAAATATTAGTAATATTACAAATTAGTATGCTTTCATGAGTATATGACTTATTGGGCTTGACTAGTCTTGATATCCATTGTATACAAGATCTATAAAAAAGATATGCTTAGAATAGAATATTTTTCTACTTAAAATTATATACTTTATACCTTTAAAGTAATTATTGCATTGTAGGTACAATCAACGATTTTTGTCATCACTTATGTACTTGTTGATATCAGTAAATTAATTTAATCTCGACTTCAAGAGTACAATAGTCAATAATACAGGTTAAATACTCGATTAAAAATAGAATAGTACGAAAAAAAGCATTTATACAAAAAAAATCGTTAAAACACATAAATTTATATACCCTAACCCATGAAATATGCAAAAATTTGCAAAATAAGATTTGGTATTTGAACTATAAATAAGTCAAAACAAATTTTGGCCGTATCCATTTTATTATACGGCGTAGCAAAAAAAAAAAAAATACATGCAAATGCATTAAATTCACAACCTTGATTATTATTATTTTACCTATAAGTTCTATAATAGTATGTGATTATGTTCTGATCAAAAAATCACGTAAATATTGTTGTTTTACAATTACACACAATTATATGGTTTATGGGTAATATTTATAGGTATAAACATTATACGGTCGGAAAACTATATAATTCAAAACAAGTCAACAACAGCGTTACTTCAAAGGTATAAAAATTTGATTTTTTGGCAATATGTATTATTAACTGAATAATAAGCAGTATAACCTAACATAATTATTATTATTTTAAATTTTTTATTATTATTATTCAATAGTGGTTCTATATAGGTTTATATTTAGCCATTTAGGTAGCATATGACTGTGCAATCGTATTATTTTAATTTGTACCAATTAAACATATTTTATTGATTTTAGTCTATAGTAATTATTTAAATTAATACCTACGTATATTGTATAATATAGTTAAGAATTGTTTTACACTACACCAGAACAGGTAGGTATAAAAGTTTATTAAAAAAAGAAACAGATATAGTATATTGCAACATTATCAAACTTTTTTTGTTTAATTGTTAAGGTTATTTTCTGTTTAATATATCTTTGTTTTTTTGGATTTCTATAAGTCAGTCAATTTGCTGCTACTTAATCTATTTGTTGTAAAATTATGTCTCATGTGCAACCACTGCAGGTCATAGCTCGATTATTATTGATGTAGCCTTATAAAGCAACTATATAATGTTGAAGTATTATAACGGTCAAGCATCTATAGGTACCTAAAATGCATAATTATTTATTATTACAATTTTCTACGATAAACTTGGAATTTATTAGAAAATTAAAAATTACTACCTATCTCCTTAAACGTTTTGATAATATCAATTAACATATATCTTAAACAATATAATTTTATATTTATGTATAATATGTACGTAGACTTTTAGTAAAACCGGTATAGTTCACATATATATAGTATTTATTTTCAAGTCTACATTTTTTTACTATGCAAGTTTTGAAAATGTTTAGTACACCTACCCTATAGTTGCTCACTTCAGTGATTATAGAGAAACTCAAATATTCGATTCTTCTGATAAACTTCCAATTATTATTCAGATTTCGGAATAAAAACTCGTATACGTTACAACTTATTAATAATTGGTATTGGGCATCGGCTTCAGAAGTAAATTGTACATAACGAAAAGAATTTCTAACCACATAAGATATAATATTATGACAATTTTATAGTATACATTCATGAATCAAAACTTTAAACGCGTTCGTGTACACTAGTACAGTTTATCTATATAAATAATTAGCTATGTTACTTTATAGTTCGTGATAGTTTAAAATACATAATAAGACGTTTATATATATATATATATATATGCATGTATATTATATAGTTTTCAAAGCTATAATGAGGCGGCAGTGCTATAAAACTACACACATAAAATTTCAAGCAAGGACAATGGAAAAGTGGTGAGGCAGTAGGGTAACATCAGCAGCTGTAAGGGTTTTTATCGATTCCCCGTCAGAGTTCTAGAGACTGCTTGACGCCTTTGCTGTGGCAGCGTGTGGAACGTGACGTACCTCTATATCTCTGACGTAGTGATGTCGACTCAAAACGTTCTGATGACTGATGTATAACGCCAATAAATACGAAATCAAAATCAGTGTTTAAAGGAACACGATCGTAATGCATAATCTACTATATTTTTGGTCAAAAAATTGTACGCAAATATTTATAAAATTAATATAGCGGATGGCTACGGCTACGGAATCGGCAGTACGTTTCTATATAAAATACATACACCGATACGGATATGCCTATATTAAAACACTGCAATTATTATTAACGAATAACGAAATAGTATAATATTGAGTACGGTTTGAGCGTACGTAAATTTTATGATAGCTTACTTATACAGAGACGTCTGTTGCGAGTCGTCTTTGCTAGAGCTGCAGCTGGACCTCTGGGGACCACCTCCGTCGTTTACGGGAAATTGAAATAACATCTCGGGCGCGTGAAGTACAAAATATTATTAGCTGCAAGAGACAGACAGACAGACAGACAGACAGACAGACAAGAGATAGTCGTAAAAAGAGAGAGAGAGAAAGAGAGAAGAGAGAGAGATAGAGAGAAACGAAAGACCGCGAATGGAATTCACATCATACGGCGGGCGGCGCGTGACGCGATATCGATGTGACGACGGCGGCGGCGGCGTCGGCGGCGGCAGCGGTGACCGCGACACGATGGCATAATATTATGGTATCGTCGCGCGCGCACCCCGTACAGGTGCCCAATACGAGATCGTTTACGATATTATTATAACTGCAGTCGTATACCACGGTTACCGGGTATATAAAATAACGTGTACACGGATGTCAATTTACAGTGCGACGTGTACGTGCGGCGATATTCCGTCGGATGCTGCAGCAGCACGCTTATTGCATTATTATTATTCGTGTCGCCCGATGCGCGCCCGGCGACCGGAAGTCGCGGTCAGCAGCTACGAGGGGCCCATCGCGCGTTTGCCCATCGTTCGCACGTATTACGGCACCTGCGGGAGATATCGTCCGTCGTGTGTCGCGCGGCCTGGGCGTTTGTACGCGCACAACTGCCGTCGTGAATTGTGGGTAACAGTTACGCCGCCCTAGTGGGTGATGGGTCGCGTCTGTGCGGGTGCGCGCACGCGCTCGCGGTCCCAGTTTGGCGGGTGCCTTGCCGACTTTCGTAATTGATCGCTGTCGAGCCACACTCGCGCGCCGAAGAACTACTCCCCCTCCGGTCGACTGTCATGGCGGAACTTTCGTGACCGCCGTCGACGGCGCTATAATGTAACATAAACGCGGGGAGCGCTTCCCGTGTGCTACGATGTTAGTAAAAACTGCACGCGTCGTAATGGGTATTATTAATACAGGTATTATTATATACACGCAGCACCAACGTAGATGTGCAGAAATATATCGAAAAAAAAAAAATTAACAAAAAACGTGCTACGCAAGTATTATCGTACACTATCGGTGCAATACTGTATCAAGTGTTGGAATCTCGGGTTTAACATATTATAAATTAATCACTTGTGTGATATACGTGCAGGTCAGCGGCGTACAAGCGAACGATTAAACAATTGCATGTATTATAATATTGTCGTAGGTACATATACATCAACAAACTGTTGCGTATAGATGCGACATAATATTATAGTAATGTATAATAATATATAAGCGTGAAACATTGTGTCAACGGAATCCCGAATTACATTAATAGTTATTAACTGCCATAAACCCGTATAACATTACGGTCATACTTTGATTTATTGTCATCATTTTGGTAAAATATATTCAAATCTTCTTAAACAGGCAGACGGGCACATAATGATAGATAGTTATATATATATATAATATACTATATAGGTGCTAGAGATATACTACTAGTGCTATCTAATATATTATAAAGTTTTGCATATAAAGAATAACGCGCTTACATGGATTGGACGGACCCGGACAGGCTGTCGACGTAGTGCAGCTCGGCGAGGGACTCTGACGCGGCGGCCGAGGCGGCTTGCGCCTGTATTTCCCTCTCCAGTCTCTCGGCGTTTCGCTCGGCGCGTTCGGCCCGCTGGTGGGCCCACTGCTGTTGCGTGTACAGCTCGTGCCGGGCCGCCGCCTCGGCCATTTCCTTTTTCTCCTTCTTCTCCTCGTCCGTCTGCGCGCGGCACGAGCCCGAGCCCGAACCCCAACCGAGCCAAAACTGATGGGCCAGCTTGGAAGGTTCGATCACTCCGCTGCCCGTCCGATATAATAATATATTATTACTATTACACCGACTATATATCGCGCGACCGGCGGCGTATATATAGTAGCGTAGGGAATCGTTTATTAATATTACCACACCCGTCCGCCGCCGACTCCTTCTCCTTTTACTTCTCCTCCTACACCACTTCCTACTCCTTCTCGTCCAACACCACCACCACCACCGCCACCACCTATCTTGCCACGCGTGGTCTACGCGTGTACGCGGAATTAAGCGTGTTGTATTCCGGTCGTATAATGATATACGTACCGATGAGATAGTGTCTCCTCCTCCCCGCCACGACCATTTATTATTAGATATTGTTGTTGCGGTTGTAGCACAATATTGTGATTATAATATTATGGTGTATATATTATGCGTCGTCATCAATGCATATCACATCATTATGTATCTATGTATGCGTATTATTGTGTGCACACGCGAATTGTTTTCGCACGACGACACTGTGCCCGCAGTTCACAATTTATTGTTGTCGTAATTGTACGACGCGCTCGCCCAACGCGGTGCACCGCACCACCGGGTCGGAGACGACGGACGCGTTTAATAATAGAACCACCCGAGACGGGCGTGTGCGCGAACGGCTATAGCATTCCGAGTGTTCGGCGGTGGCGTCGACGAACGTTAAGAATTCACGCCGTCGCGCGGACACGTTGCACAGGCCGTGTACGAGACTGTAATTATACAATGATAATTACGCGTACGACGACGACGACGACGACGACGACGGTGACGTACAAATTGGCCCGACGTAAAGGCGACGGACGCAGTAAAACGCGACGATTTATTAATGGATCGCGCCGATGGCCGTAGACGTATGTATGTACTACATAGTTGTCGTCGTACGATAAATCACAATGTATATTAGCGGACACACCACTGGTCGGTTGTCGGTTGTCCGGAACCGCAACACGAAAAGCGAACTGTACGGAAATGAAAACGAGAAATTAAATAGGCATGTAATATAACGGCTAATTGACAAATAATAATAAATAATATTATACTGTACTGAGCGGGCGTGAAACGAGTGTAATTCGTTGTAGACAATCAACGCGTTTTAAAACGACGAAAATTCGACCATCGCGGTCGGGACGACGGTTAATCGCGGGGACCAACAGGCGTCGGTTCGCTAGGGGCGTATGGGGGATTTTATTTTCGTAATCCGCTCGGCGGCGGCCTCTGGTTGCTCGTGTTTGGACATACACACACACGCGCGCGCACACACTCACCTATATTCGCCTACACTCGCTCACCACACACCCACACACACACACACAAAATAGGAAACGACAGCGCACGATCGTTCACGGGCCACAACACACCCCCGCCGACGACGGTCTAAATACGCTGCTCGAGCGCTTCGCGGATGTCTTCGACGCGCCGCCGCCGCCGACCCGGTATAGCGTCACACGGGCGGCACGCTACGGCTGCCGTTGCTGTACGTATATACAGGGCGATTTTTTACCGAGTGTGCTCGCCCGAAATTGAGTGCTTCAATCGTTTGTTTATGTAAATTTAGATTTTTTAAATTTTCCATATAGTTTGTTATACTCGAATAGACCATAATTTATTTTCATTATTTGTTGAGGGTTTATTTAATGCGACTTAAAGGAGTTTTATTTTTATTTTTTTCCATTAAGTGCTCTTTCCCACAGTTAACTTTTAAAATATGCGAGTTATATTTAAAACGGAAATCGAAATTCGAACGACAAATATCAAAGTAAAGACATTATAGTCATTATACACTTTATTATCTACGTAATCGCTATAGTTAATATTAACTTTATTAGCAGTATAAGTATATAAAAATAGTCTGAGTATACCTAATTATATAAATAATATTAATACTTAAGTTTATTAAGATTTATTTTATGTATTTTATGTACAATCATAGCCTTCATATTTTTTAGACCTAAATAACTATCACTGAATTATATCCTAACTATAATATTCAGGCTCAAGATTTAAAAAAATTTAACAACCTGTTGTTTTAAAATAAATTGTATAGTTTTTGTTTATGTGAATATTTATTAATACTATTTAAAGTTATAACACCTCAAAGGGGTTTATAAAGCTTAACAATTTAGTCGCTACTCGTTATATTCTGTCAAATGAACATTTTAAACTAGATCAACAATTAAAAAATGTACTGCAAAAAAAAAGGAAAAAAAAGTTTCACATCTAAAGAAAATGTGATTGTATAAGCCTGGGATGTATATGCAAAAATAGGCATCATTTTTTTTTTTAAAGACTTGTGAATGTTGTCTATATATTAGACAATGTCTAAAAACCATAGTTTGAATTTGAGTGATTAAGGGATAAAATTATATTGAACATGCTTAATGAATCATTCTGTATACAGTGTTTGTATGTGTTCGCGCGCCACGCGACTTTTTCGATAAAAACAGTAGAAAAGGGTGCCGTTGAACGTTAGCCGGATGGCGGTATAGTGGTGCCGCCGGCGCACGGCGTTTCGTGTGCATACTTTATTATAATATAATAATATATAATAGAGATACGACAGCGCGCATGTGTATTATTGTAAAAATACGACACAGGCGCACGCGTGGAGAGTGTTGTTGAATTGTGAATATGTTATAAATCGTAATATTATTATAATAATTTCTTTGTGAATGTTCACTATAGCTGACTATTGTAATTTTATATTATACATTTAAGATATAAGATATTAGATAGAAGACATCGATAAAAACCGATGTGTATAATGTTTAGTTGAGTAATATACCAATTTTGACGAAATAAACTTACAACATAATGAATAAAAACTTAATAAATGTTGAGCTATCATAGTTTTTTGATATTATAGCTATAGTAGCAATTTAAAAAAGAAATAAACTAAAAACATTGGAAAAAATTGTTAATTTTTGTTTGAATATCCAATTCGATTAAAATCAGAACTTCACGTAATCAAATGTCTATAACGAAAATTTGTAAATTGTACAAAAAAAAAAGGTTTTGAGAATTATTCTCCATTCCTCCTGCGTGATTTTAGAATGATACACTACTATTTATGGGTCAACCTAAACTGTATCCTAAATATAAAAATATAGGTACATCAACATTGTTTAAATCTTATTATTAAATATTTATATTACACGAATCTACTGTTTTTAATTATATTTTGAATTTTTCTACAAAATTAAGAAGATTATGAAATACTTAATAATAATTTATAATGCTTAATTAATAAAGAATGTAATGTGTTATGTTATAGTTATAATATATACATTTTTCGTTCATTATAAGATTTACAAGACGATATGTTTATAGGTAATATATATGTATAGAAATATAATAGATATAAAATGCTAGTTGTATTGCGCATGTGTACCGAGAAGGTAAAAATTTGAAATTTATCTAAAAATTTATATTCCACTAGCACACTAGCATTCAATGTTCCCTAAATTGATGTACCAGGTACATTGTATCTGTCTGAAATTTTTTTAAGTAATGGAACCGATTTGAGGGGTTACTTGAACATTTTTCAATTTTTTTTCCTCCATCTATACTAGAAGACTACCCTACTATATATATATATATTTTTTTGAAAATATTAATTTATATATTTATTTATTTCTGTAAGTGAATATAATACGTTTTTTTTTTGTATATAAATCTAGATCTATAATTTTAAGTTATAAGTTATGTTTTATAAGTAGTTATGACCATAGTAGGTTAGATTAGGAGCGAGTAGAAATTATACAGAGGAAATCAGGAGTATACAAAGTATATTACAAAATATTACATATTAATATAATGGTACCTATTTAGTATTAATTTTTCATTAGTTATTATTTATTAAATATTTATTATTGAGTAAAAATTTAGAATATTAATACAATTTATGCTAATATTAAAAAAAAAATATGTTTCAAGATATATTAATAAATAATATATGTAATAACTATTAACATTCAACAGGTAGGTATTATTATTAAAAAAATATTATTAGTTACGAATGATTTTCTTAAAATAATTTAACTAATCTTTTACATTATTTTTTTAAATTAAATTTTATATTTTTTATTGATTAAAAGACTTATGATATAATCTTATTATATGAATTTTATGTCTAATCACTGTAACAGCACATAAAAACTATAGGTACCTATATTTAATAATATTATCGTAATCACTCAATGATTATATCAATTACAAAAATATAATTTGATCAATATTAAATTACTTATAGAATTTGAATACCTACTTCAATATTTTTTAAATTAATAAATGTATTTATAGTGTTATTTAACATGTTACAAACTATATAGCTTTAGCTAAAAAAATTTAAAATTATTTACTTTGTCCGAACAATTTTTTTATTAATCTAGAATATATCATTCAACCGCACTAACTAATATTAGTATTTTAACCAATTCTTTTCTATCAGTTATTTATACATTATATCAAATCATAATATTGTATTATATTCGTAAGATCTATAATTTTAATAACCATGTATAATGACTCTATTCCACGTGAACCATAACAAAATATATTATTGTAACGTAGTAACGTACATATCGTTTTGTGCAATAGAAGATGGTTCTACTGTTTTGAAAATACAACTTTCGGAAAAATATGATTTTAGTTTACACGTAACCACATTATTAAACTTATCATTATCGTATTTAGTATATTGACACGAACTTGTGGTTTATTTCCTCATGATTAGAGATGTGTTTTGAAATTATATTAAATTTAATAACAATTTTTGTTCGATACTAATAAAACAACGTGTTTGTTATAAGATGGCAGCATTCAACATAATAAATTATTAAATACATAAATTTAATTTTTGATATTCCATTTTGTTAGGAACTTACTATTATTAACAATATTAATTAAAAAATTTTAAAAATCTTAAAAATCCAATACGCCTCAATTATAATGAATTACCTAGAATATTTATCTATTTTTAAATTATTATTTTTGATTTTATATTCATAATAAATATATACTTGTAACTGATTCCTTGAACTTAAATTAATTTTACTTTTAAATCATATACTATTATAGTAGGTATAATGTATATGTATACACATTACACATTTTCTCGATTGTATAATCGTTCTCTACAAGATTTAACGAGGTTCATTAAATCATATATTTTGTCATTTTGTGATAGGTATTATTACTTATTAAATATAATACCAAATGCTGCTAATAATATATGTATTATATTTACAACTTTATTCAAGGAACCAGCAATAACAACCCTTGTATTTTAACAATGTTTCAAGCCCTCTGTACTTAAATACTTAACACGGGTGATGGTTATTGGGGTGTTAAAACATTAATGTCAAATTACATAAAAAAACTGATTAATTTAATGGTCCACTAATCATGGGCCACTCAGTCGTGATTAAGTGACCACCTCATCACTATTAATTCATTATATGTTTAGTTATTTTTTTATGCAATCTGGCATGAAAATAATACAATTTAAAGAAATAAATTTATATTAGTACATGAAACATTTAAACGTGAATTATTAAAATACAAGTGTTCACTCGGTTAAATTATTAGATAAACATTATACTCGAAAAATGTTGTATATCTAATAACTGTTTGAAATTTTTAAATAAGAATACTTTATTTTTACTTTATTAATTACATAAACCATCTAATGGCATGCATGTCTGAATTATTCGACAATAAACTACGTAAGTATATATTTTTATGTTGACATTTTAAAATATCAATTCATAATAGTAAATAGGTATTATATAAATGCTTTACTAACTCATAAAAAACTAAGTTATATCTTTGTTTATTGAGTCAAATATGTGTGAGGAATACATTAAAGCATATTTAAATTAAGGTTAATTTAATAATCAAAAAAAAGTATCTATTTATAATATATAAGCAGTAGTAGTAGGTCATGTCATTAGTGACCCGGAGGACAACACTTCAAAGATTAATAAATTTGTAGGTCACACATTGGTTGAATGCAATGTTGCATGTTTTAAAAAAAATTGATTGATCAAAGTAAACATGATAATTAAATTATTTATTCTAATATATTAATGCAACATTACTCTAATTATTAAACTCATATTATTAGTAATCAAATTTTGATAATAAGTATTATTGTAATATTGTAATAGATTATACGTAGGTTATTATAATAAAACAGCGGGAAATGATTTAAAAACTTTTATTTAAATCGATAATTTTAAACATTCATCGCGTACAATAATAAAACAAAATGTACAAGTAAAAGTATGTACATTTATAATAAATTCATATATATATATATATATATATATAGTTGACTAATTATAATTTGCACTAAAACATTAAATACTACTTTATATTACAATTATTTTTTCCAACGAATTGATAAATCTAGTGGTTGGTCAATAACGTTGGACATGGAATACGCAGAACAAGTAGGAGTTATAAAAACCGACGAAGAACAACATGGCTTCGTATCTTGTGCTGAAAATTAGTAATAAAATGCATGTTAATTGAAATATAAATTAAATATATATTTTAATAATCATAATATTTATTGTGTCTACTGGTATTGATTCTTCTAATTATTAGTATTTATTATCAACATACCCATATTAAATATGTACATAATTATTCAAATTATCAGTACGATAGGTACCTAATATATATTTATGTATTAATAATATATAACCGACATAATAAAGTATTTAAAAAAAATCAAATGATTGATTTTACCATCGTAAATATTTTACTTATTATTAATTCATAAAAGCTAAGGTGATGCAACATTTAATAGTATTACTGTACAAGGTATTATTTTTTCCTTTTAATTATTATAATTTTTTTAAAACACAACAAACTATTCACAAAAATATTAAATTTTACTCATATTATGTATAGTCTATATTAATGTACATGAAAAAACTACGAACGATAAAGTGTAATATTAATAAATAAAAAAAATCAAGCAAATTACTCTGCTGTATAATAGTTTTAGATTTTTTAAGAGTAACAATCGTTATTCAATAGGTCATTGTAATAGATATATATTGTTGAATGACTGTAACTCTTTATTGAAAAATGATCCAAAAAAAGTAAATATACATAATTTATGAATCCTTATATTTCTACAAATGTTCGATTTGGCTACTACCCGTAACACGAACAATACCGGGGTATTCGAACTCTTTTCAAATGCGTTTCAACATGTCACATTAAACCACTGGAGCGCATTGATGAATAAATATTACGATAGCTGTACTTAATTAATTGTAATAATATACGTACTCAATATCACTTTTACTTGATGATTATGACTTTTAGCGTGTTTTCTCAAAGAGCTGGGGTCCGTATATCTTTTCAGACAGCTTTCCACTCGACAGGCGTATGGTTTTTCGATGAAGTGCGTTCGGGTGTGCTTGAAGCGATCGCTGGTATTGGAATATGCCTTGTTGCATCCATTCACTGAACAAACGTACGGTTTTTCACCTGTATATACATATTTCAAACTACAAATCTTGCATTTTATATTTGTTACAGATTCAATTTAAATATTTATAAATGCAATACACAAATATTAATTATGATTATAAATAATACACAACAATCACACATACCAAACTATATGTTTTTGATTTTTTTTTTTAATCTTCAGCAGTAAATATTATTTATTTTGATAATTAAAATGTCTCGACGATTATAATAATGATTACAATTATTACATAATCATTATAATCATATAATAATAATAATAATAATAATAATAAATTACAAATAGATTAAAATACAGACAAAAAATATAAACTGATTGTGATTGATGACTATGAATAATAATTAATAATTTAGAAGATATCTTTCTTTTGAAAATAAGTGTACCTATTTATAACTGTTTATAGGAAGTAAATTACTAATTAGCACAATAATGATAACATCCAAGTATGAAACTAATTGAGATAAAATGTTAGAAATAGATGGTGACGGATTGTTACAACCACGCGTCTTTGGTTGCTTCTATGTTCTATATACTATGGATTTTTTCTTGAATGGACTTAACCTAACCTTGTATAGCTGGAAGGAGAAAGCCTTAGCTGTCATCATCTATAAATTTACAATACTGTGAAACATGCATTTTTACAGTTTTAGACTTTTAGATATATACTACTCCGGCTGGTAAAACTTTATTCCGGTGTGTAGAAGCCGCCTTTGGCGCATCCGAGGTAGTTGAGTGAAAATCGTTTCACCACAAATTCAATAGAGAATGTTGAATTGATAATTAAGTGTCTAGAAATTAGTCACTAAAATGTGATAAAGTCGATTGCCGTAAAACAAAATTATAAAATATTAAAACTCCAGAGAAAGTGATTGGAAGGCTGCAAAATCCCTCCACGCCTATCTCAATAATTTGTTTTAAGATCTGTTTTTCTCATAAATATGTATGTTAACTGTGTTAATATGTATTTTATCCGACTATATATAACAAACAAACAGATTAGCTTCCTTTACTTAACCTTCCCTAGTTAGGTACTTATTACCTATTAATTTCGTAAATGTAATTCTTTATACTAAAAGATAAAATCATAAAACAATAACTTAAATATAAAAAAATATTAGTTTCATTTTTCACAAAATTACCTGACTTTACACTAAACCTCGCGGGCATACGTATTTTATAAAGGGGCGATGGAGGGCGATCATCGTCCACTGGATCTGTATTTTGTGTGACATTATATCATATAACAATTGACAATTGAAAAGTATAATTTTTCTATTTATCAATGTCATATCGTGGAAATTGAAATTAATTAAATCTTATAATGTTATAGCTTATGTTTCTTGGCTCAAATATTCTGAACAATTTTTAATCCTGGCTAATTTTAGAAAAGTTCTAGTCATCGCTTCAGAAGACTTTTTTCCCCTAAAAAAAATATTAAATACTACAGGTACTTTCCTGCTAAACCCATGCACACGGCTGTAATAAATGTCATTATACAACTAATTAAATATATTATTTATAACAACATACCTATTTGGTTTATTAAATTAATATGAAAATAACGTTAACTTCATTTAAATTCTCTTTATTATTTTGTATGTCTACAATAAGGACGTCGTTTAAAACCGTGCACCATCATTTATAACCGAACATTTAAACCGTTCATACCATACATTTTTGTCTATTGTTAAAAAGGAAATTTAGAAGGTTCATAATTCAAAACCAGAATATAATATAATTGACAGTTAAAAATTAAACATTTATTGTTATTAAACAAATTTTCCTAAAAATAATTTAATACAATACATGAGATTTTATAATTTTAATATTAATTAAAAATTATTCAAATTATAATAAGATAAAATAAAGTGCCAACCTATGGGTAGTAGATAATATACTTAGATTGGAATAAATTTATATTCTAATGTTTTCAAATATTCTAATAAATTAATTTTATTGTTAATGATGTTGTGATAGTAAGTATATGTAGTACTTATTTGTGAGTATCCAACATACATATTTCCACAAAACCAGAGTTTAGGATATAAAATCCTGGTATTTAACTTATCTAATCCAACCTAAATGACTGTACAGAAGCTACATAATATTTAAAATTTCATATATGAAATACATTAGATGATATTAGCTATTTATTATATATTTATCAAAATTACTATAATTAATTAATTACTACACACTAATTTAACGTTAATTTAATCGTGTAATTATGATTATACTTGGATATTATAATTAATTTGATTATCCAATAGGTAATATATTTATTAATTAGGTATATTATTGTTCATTAGGTTTATATTAATTGTTTTTTCTGATATTAGGTTATAGATAGGTACAGTGTGATGCGTCACTGTTACTTCTTTGAAAAATAATATATTATCATCGGTCAATTATTTTTTTCACTAGAACGAAAAGATAAGAATTTAAATATTCAATCATTAATAAATTACATTTTATATTCGTAAATATCTAATGGTTTTAAATATGTAGGTATGAATTTAAAGCACAGTCTCACGAGTAAGTATATACCTATGTATAAAATAAATAAATAGTTCATATTTTAGATAATATTGAGACTTGAAAGCAGACTTATTTCGGACAGATTGTACAAAAGTATAGGATCACTGATTACATGATGTAAGAAGGTGTTCTTATTGCACTAGCAATAAAGAAATGTACTTAATCAGGTATCACGTTGATTAAAATATAAACCATTAACTTCTGCGAATAATATAATATGAAAGTAGGTACATTGAGACACCGAGTAATGAATGTACCTCATGTATCATTATTACTACATATTGATTTGAAAACTTATTAGGTATCATATTTATTTTCCACAAACCTATCACTAAAACGCAACATAGGTACTTCGCTATAGTAGTAAATATATTATTGCCTGTGCGTCTATGGACCTGTGGTCTGTATATAATATATATATATATATATATATATATATATATACAGATAAAGAATGTAATGTGTTGAAACCTGACGTGGACCGAGAGTACTTTTTAATCTCTAATGATTTCGGTGTACCTACCAAAGCGATGATGACAGTTACCGGTGACTGCCGTCTGCCAGCATTTACCGATTGGCAACTGTAGACATTCACGGTAACATAATATAGATTATAGATAGTATAATTCCATCTACTAATAGATGGCAATGATCTATTCAATTGTTTTGCAAATACGCATTTGTTGTTATTAATAGCCTTATGGGTATACTTATTTTTGTTTAATATCCTATGTATTTATAAACAATATTAACTAACCACATTAGTGTATTATTTTAGTCATTGTTATTTATAGATCATAATAATAATAATATTTAATAGATAAAAAATGTTACTTGTTATTCACCTGTATGCGAACGAGCATGAATCTTCAAATTTTCGGCCCGCGTAAAGCTTTTACCGCAAATATAGCATTGATGCGGCTTGTCGTTTGTATGAGTGCGTATGTGGACTAATATTTTGTATCTAAAAATACATCTACTTACAATGCCGAAAGGATAACATTTTATTCTAATGTAATGAGCTATAGAAAAAAATTTACTTGGCGTTAAAAGCTCGATCTCCTCTCGTACAACTTTTCCATTTGCAGTAGAACAACCCTTGAGATTCTGGAGCAATATGGTCTATTACATGTTTTGGTAGTTCTGTTTTATTCATGTATAAATCACAATTTTCCCACCTAATTATACGTTTAAAATATATTAAAAAACATTAAATTATTATTGTTTTGTATACGTATAGTATAAATTGTACACATAATATAAATTAAAATTAAATAATGATGGTTGATATACCTACATAAAATATAATGTAAAGTATGTAATGTACATACGTATATATACGTAATTGGAGACTCAGTAATTCTAATTCAAAATATAGTGTGAATATTTTTGCGCAACT
This sequence comes from Rhopalosiphum nymphaeae, assembly GCA_036289425.1. Classification (NCBI taxonomy): domain Eukaryota; kingdom Metazoa; phylum Arthropoda; class Insecta; order Hemiptera; family Aphididae; genus Rhopalosiphum; species Rhopalosiphum nymphaeae. Next base: position 8,090,793 of record JAZAQC010000004.1, read on the forward strand.
TTACACAAAGTTTCAACATTTCAACATAATTTACAAAAAACGCATACCTACATTTTTTAATTGAGTTTTTGAAAATTTGAAAATACCTAGCACTTTAATAGAGTTAGACATTCATAAAATCGAAAAGAAAATTTTTTAAATCATTGAAATTTTGAATAAATAAGAGCAATTTATAATTTCAAAAATATTTCAAATTCTATAAATAATTAAAACTATTTTCACACTTTTTAATAGATACCTAGTGCGAAATAAATCCAATAAATTAACACATTACTCGTTAAGGGCGATGCCCCCCCACCGCGTGAAGTGGACTAACTTGAATAGTAATTGGTCAATTTTATAATTTATAAACTTAATAATTTTTTTTTTTTTTATGTCAATGAAGTCCGAATATCTCGTTATCATAAGCACATATTCGCGGTCATAGAATATATTTACTATAAACTCATAGAATATAGAATTATTAAAGAATATAAAAATATAATTGCGGTTCGTCCCTCGAACAGATGTAGTAGTTGCTACAATCGTGGACCGTGGTTGACACATTGCTTGAGAAATAACAATTATTATTGATAGTAATTTCCTGCCATATTCCTAATAATATTCACAGGCCGATTGCATTAAATGTAGAAAAAATAATTAACTACTTTGTTAAGAACAAAAAACATAGAGATTTTATAATATAAACCAAATAAATAAATTTGTATTAATATTGTTTTATTATTCCCCTTTCCCTTCCCCCATAGCCTAGATTGGGAGACTCCCCGGCTACTCGTTAAAATTTTGTATTTTTTTTATAATTGTTCAAAATATCTATAAATCGCTATATTCCTATAAGTTATAACTACCAAATTAATCATAAATTTAATTATATTTAAATTGCATTGCAGTCTAAATCAAATGATCTATATTCTAAGAAAATTTAAAAATGTATCATACGATAGGTTTACTTGTCTAGTTTAAAAATATTTTAAAATAGGTACTTAAACTACTCTTCTACAACATAAAAACGTAATCAACACTCAATGAAATAAATTAAATATTATGTAATATATATAGTAATAAATTATACGATAAATAATATTTTATTTTATTATTTTAAAATTAATTTTAACTAAATTGCTATCGAATTGTATCTATTACTATATAAAAATGATTTAAGAACATAAAAAAATGCACTAAAAACTTTAAAAATGCAAAATAAAAGTTACATTTTTTAACACTTTGATGTATGAAATTAACTTTGTGCTTGGAAAGCAATGTTTACGGACATTCAGCAAAAAATGCATTTTGCATTTAAAATTTTAAATCCGTTCTCTAGTAATAATGTTTATATATGTACTTAAGTACTATAATCATGTAAAGATGTATTTTAATTTTGTACCTAAGAAAAATAAAATATACTTCATATTAGCCATCTCGTATAATATAGTAAATAATATGTTGTTTTTTTTTAAAAATATTGCGCTAAAATAACCACGGAAAAAATAATCCCAATGAGATTTTGCAAAAAATAGATGAGCAGCTGGGACAATGATTAATATTTAATTATTATAAGTATTTTTATGAATTGATAATTTAAAATATAAAATTCAATATTATTCTTGTTACAGTATTTATTTAAATATTTTGAAGAATCCTATGTACATGGAACTATACGTCGATTACACAAACTAAACATTATGTGTTTAATCATACGACGTTATCCAGCGATATTTCTTACAGAAACACGGAATGTGCACCAGACAACACTTGATAATAAAGCAAAAAATATACTTCAATTTAAAAAAAAAACGATTATGAAATATTAATAGGTATTATATAAAATTTATTTTTTTTACGTATTATTATTGACACCGTAATACACATTTATTATCACTAAAAAAATTGTCTGCTTTTAATTCATACATAGACTGACGTTGACATCTCGAGAATATGTGTGTTAGGTAAGTACACATCATTTTTATTTTAGGTTTATTTATTAGGGAATCCTTTTAAAGAACGGTAGGTATATATATATATATATTTATGACTACCGTGCAATACACAATACTACCTATAATCTATTGAATCAATTAAATATAGTATATGTATTTTTTAACAAACGAGTAACGATTAACGGCCAACAGAACTTCTACGTTTAAATAATACGCACCCACCTATACTTATTATATTTATGTATATTTTATTTGATAGTGTTTATATAAAACATTTTCAACTGCAATCAATAGGAATTAAAAATACGCTTGGAATCAAATCAAATATATTACAAAGAAAACAGTTTTTATTTTAACCTAAATAAGTAGGTACGTATGTGTATATTAGCATATTACACTGCAGTCTGCAATTGTATTACTGCATGTTAGTTAGTATAGATAATAGTAGCTAGTAGCTAGTATACTAGTATATGGTTAGTGAAAACTTAATAAAGTTTATTGATTATTGTAATACCTAATGGTATTTGTTATTATTTGCTACTGCATAATTATATTATTACACCATGTCACATGTATTCTAACAATACCTATTATATTATTATGAACTAGTTTTAATAATTGTTTTATGTTTCTTTTACACAATTAAAATCTAAAAATTATTACTTGCAAGAGCACGACGAATCTTCATCATTGTTGTCCAGCATGTTATTGATATTATAAATGTGTTTCATTGCACGAATTCTGAAGTTAAAACAAATTTGTGCATTAACTAATTATGGAAGGTATAATACCACGCCATACATTATTGTCGGGTTATGTTCAAAAATTACATTTATTGCAGTCTTTGGAGAGGCCGACAAATTCGGGATGATTGTATGGTCGTAACTAAACTATGAACAGAAACGATTATATACCTACACTAACAGATAATAATAATAATAATAATCCATCTCGTCTTGTTTTTAAATAACGCTTAAACTTATATGTTAATATTAATATTCCATTGCCATATGGACTCAATGTGGCCTCCTAGCTGGGGGTCTTTTGTTAATATTATATTTTATATCTTGACAGGGGGTAAATCTATAATGTATACAGATGTCATCATAATTATCTTTCATAAGGTGTGAAAAATGCGACTCAAAATTAAATACCTACTATAAGCAACTTCATACCAAATAAGAAACATTTTGTCAAGATATAGTTTTAAATGTTTTAATTATTAGGTAACAACTAGCAGTTGTTATTGTGTACGTTTTAATAAATGATGAAAAATGTATACCTGCACAGTAAATAAAAACTATTGTGTGATAACTGCTATATTATATAAATTTTAAGATTACAATTTACAATTATAACTTGGGTTTAAGTGTCAATGACCTAGCCAATACTCTAAATTAGTAAGCATCTAATTATTAATTAGCAAGTTTAATTTTTTGTAATAAACAAGTAAAAATCAACTGGTTTGTGAATCAAAATGGTGAATTAAAACTTATTAAATCAAAGAATTAAAATAAATTAGATTTAGAATTTATGTCACAGTTTTAAGCTATGTTAATACTACAATGGAGTTAATACTTCATGCTTATAAATAATTTTTTATAACTTTACAATTTAAAAATGTATAAAAATGTGCATACATAACACATTTGTTTATGCATTTATTATCGTTAAAATGTACAAAAAATAAACAACCAATAGTACATTAAATACATGAAATATTATAAAGATAAAATTAATTTAACAATTTAAACTAATTTTTATATTGAATATATAATAAATTAAGTTGTTAATTATAGTAACATATATAAATTACATAATTAGATTGTAAATTCTGTGTTAAATTTAATTAGTCACGCTGAACAATACAACCAAAAAAAAAATAAATTCAACTTTCTGTATTATTTATAGTAAAATAAATTAATTTAATAACAATAAAAATATATCATAATATAGGTTGGCATATTTAGGATTTTTTTGAAGAAGAGATATAACAAAAATTATCCATACCCCAACGTCCTAGTATTTTATTATCTTCTGATAAAATGATAAATGGAAAAAACACAACTATAGTCTATAATCAATTAAGTATAAACTAAAAAGCTATGGTCAAAGGGAAAATACATCTCCCTAGTCTTCTCCTGTAAATACACCCCCAAACACAAATGTAAAAAGATCTGGATCAAAAATTGTTGTGAGATTAGAGTAGTTTGAAAAATTGAATTAACTGATCTATATCATAATATTAAATAAATCTATAATAAGTAGCAGACTTTGAACATGTTAACGTTTAATTAAATTAGAATATTGCTGAATCAATAAATTTATAAAACTAATAATATGAATAACAAATAATTAAATTAATTTTTTTTTTTTTAAACAAGGCAATTTAACTGATTACAAGAATCTAAAATTTTTGCTTATTTATGTACAAGTACTAAAATATAAGTTTGATACATTTTTAAACTGTTAAATTTTAGTTTCTAAATAAAATTAGTTATAAATTGGTTTTTTATATTTGGTATTTTAAATTATTATCATTATTTAAGATAGAAAGAATACTCCTAAGTTTAAAATAACCCTATCTATTGATTTTTGTTGATACTTTGAAAAAGTTATTTTAAAGGAAGAAAAACTAACAGCCATCGAATAATTTTGAAGACATTCTAGCTATAATAGTCACTTACAGGCCTGGATTGGGGGCTGGCAAGCTATCTTGTTGAGCTACTCAAAATATGGACCAATTATGATGTTAGGCTATAATTTAATGTTTTATAATATTGATAAACTAGTATAAACATTATTAAAATAACTGAATTAAATTATTTAATTGTACAGTAGCTCGTAGCTGTAATCAAACATTAGAAATCCTACAACTCTGTAGGTTGATATCTTCTCTATCTGGCGCTGGCCAATTAGGTTTATATTTTTAAATGCAATGATTTATAATTATTTTAAAACATATAATAATACATTAGTACATTACTATTAAGTAATAAGTATAGACAAGTACCAAATAGCAGAACTTAGTAAACTGTCCATATTTTTGAATTATTATTATAAAAATCTAAAAGGTGAGAATTAAAAAAAATATTTTAAGAACAAAATTATTTATTATTAATTTTTCATATACATAAATTTAAAAAATAATGTAAAATAGTCTTTAAAACAATATAAACTATATCATGACATTATACAATAATTAATTTAAATAATACAGTCTTAATTTGAGTAATATTAAATTTTAGAATATAGATTTGAAGTTGAATGAATAATTTAGACGTCGAAATGTAAAACCAAATAAAAGAACTAAACACATAGTTGTAGTAATCATAATAGTTTTACTTCTTTTTGTAATCTAAAATGCACAAACAATAAATAAGAAAATTAAACATAAATAATAAGCATGATTTTTAATCATATAAATTTAAAATGTTATTTTTTCTGTATTAATAATTTTAGGTAATTGAATATGCTATACTTATTTTAAAAGAACTGGAGAATAAATTATGTTTTTCAAAAACTATGGTATCCTCAATAATAAATTCAAAATCTTCATTTTTATTTTTAAATTATTTATTACTTAATAACTAATAATTGAAATAAAATAAAAGTTCTCAGAGAAGGCAATGGTGAAGAACAATGTACTACTATTTGAGTTAATAATAATTTATAACTTACAAAAAATGTATATTATGAGTATAATTTAAAAATGAATTACATTGGTCAATAGTTGATAGTTTTAACATATTTATCAAAGACAAAAATATACTTTGTGATACAAAATAAAAGTGAGACCAATAACAATGAGACATTTCATTTTTTTAAATTATTTTATTTTAACTTTTAATATAAAAGTGTAAAGTATAGCAATAATTTTTTCAATTATTTCAAATAAGCTTTAAAATATAAATTTATAATTATAAATTAATAAATTCATGTTTTTGTCACCTTAAAAACATTTTTTAATGAATTTTCAATGTTTTTTTCTTCTGCTCTCATGTATGGCTTTAACATTAAAGCAGCATCAATCGCTGATATATGATTATCAATTAACATGTCATTTAAATTATTTTTATCACTAATGATTGAACAATGTATATGATTTAAAACTAGAGCAATGTATCCAAGTTGCCCACACATTTTGGACTGAAGTTTAAGAATTTCATCATTTCTATAAAAAAATAATACACTATTAATTGTAAAACAATAAGAATATTTGAAAAAAAAGATATTAAACATTTGAAAAAAATAATAATAATCAAATGTTTTTGTTTTCAATCGATGATCAATTAACTTACGATAATCGTATTTCACTGTTGTTTAATGTTTTGTTGAGTACATTTATTGCAGTTAATAAAGTATAAATATCCTTATTATCAACATCTAGATATCTGAGATCATCTGCAGTCAATTGAATAAACGTATGTTCATTAATTCCATGATTTTCAAACTTAGATTTATATTTTTCACAATTTATTGATTTCAATATTAATTCCAACCCTTGGATCTTGCGTCTAGATTTAAAGATGAAAGTTTAATAACAAGGTAATAGCTAGTACAAGTAATAATTAATCTTTAAATTTCTTACATTTCAACCTCGTCTTCCATTTCATGAGTAGGTGATATTATTTTTTAATGAAAAACAATTCGATTAAACAGATTATTGTCTACTTACTAAGTTCAATTACGTGATGAAATGAATATTTCTATTCTTGTTTTGGATAGGGTATACCTGTCAAATGTCAACCGTGAACCAACATCAAAATAAGCGATCATTATTAATCATCTAAGCCGTGGTTTAAAACCATACAGTAATAACTATATTTAAACGAACAAAAATTATTGATAAGCGTTAAGCGATAATGATAATTGATAAAGCGACTGATAACGGACTAATTATTACCACAGAATAATATTATTATTATACATTATTCTGAGGTATTACGGTGAGTGTATGACGTATCAGATGTATTTGGCAATATTTAATATATTTATACAATTATTATTAATTATGTTCTATGATTATGCTCATCAAACCTTTTTAAGTCCATTCAAACCATTCAAAGCCTATCATTTTTCGACTAATAGCCAGTTGCGTAGTCAGGATTTTAAAATGAGGGGGGAAGCAAACCCAAATACTAAAAAAAACATAATCAACAATTAACAATAACAGTTCATTTTTATATTAAGTTGATATAGCCGATGGAGGAGCATAGCCCACTGGTCCCCCCACGGAGCCATGGCTATGTTACTGCTAATAGCCTCTACCCCTTGGTATGTAACAAATACAACTTTACATAATGACTTAAAAATTGCAACAGTTGACCAACTATATTATAACAGGTTTCACTCCAAACTGCAACACCATCCTAATAACCCTTTGGTCTCTCATCTGTCATCACGTACTCTTCCTGGCAACAGTCGCAACCCACTACGCCGCTTCGAGAGGCGTTGGTGCCGAGACCTATTAGATTAATATTGTTGAAATGATAAAATAAATAAAACATTCTGGAGAGTTCCATCGCTGGATGACTTCCTTCATCAGTCATTATGTGCTTTTGTTATTTAATGTTATGTATAATATGTAATATCACTAATATATTTATGTACAGCCATCGCTTTTACTTATTGTATATAATTATTTACAGATTGTAAATTTTCTAATAAAAAAAGATACAGCGTCGTACACACGGTGGGGGGGGGGGTATTAAACACCACTTTGGTATTTTTTTCACAATTCGTAAAAACGAAAAATATCTAAAAATGAATAATAAAAAAATTATGTTCTCTTTTTAAGTGTATGTTTTACTTATATTTTTAAATTATAATTAAATTTTTCTTCAAATTGTTAAAAAAAATTGATGCAAGTACCTAAAAACGATTATTCAATGAAATTAGCGTGGGTTGTGTTTTCCTGGGTCTAGGACATTAGATCCGGGTTCATGTTTTCTTCGTCTGCGAGAACATTTATAGTTGAAATAATAAACCACCCATATACTTTTATTTACACATAGATTGCATACTTATATCGTATGATTCTTAATTAGTTATTATATAGTTAAATACGGGTCACGTCGTCACGGGATATCACAATCATTGTTACTAATTGTTCGTCAATTTGATATTTTTTATTATATAATATGGTTATTGCCTAGGTAGTATTTCCCCGTTTGCACCAACATTTACGTTAAGGATTAGTAATCGATATTTTTTATTTTAAAGCGATTTTGCATATTTTAAGGTTTTAAGGGCATGAGGTCTTTAGCCCTACTCATAGCTTATTAGTGTAATTATTTGATAATTTGTCTAAATGCAAACATAAGGGTCGACAATCAATATTTATAGAACTGTGTATGATCCGATTTATACCTTTATGGCTATCGCTATATCTATATATTTATATCTTGTCCGACTATAGCAGTAGTAGTAGTTGTGAATTAGCGGTACGTGAGGTGAATTCATTATTGAGGTGTGCATTAATTTGTAACTTATATTTATTATTCAAATCAGATAGATTAGATATAGAACAATATAAATCCATTTTTTGTAACATAATACTTTAATCCATTGATACATATATATATATATATATGTGTGTGTGTGTGTGATTTGCTTGACATTAATAAAAATAAAAGATATTATTTAGCAAGTTGACTGTATATCATATCATGTGATACACGTCGAGAACTTTTAATTATTGCACATCATATTGGTAAATTTTATCTTGAATATCTCTATGATATTATACGAGTACAAATAATAATATGATACCTATTACCTATTAATCATTTTTCGAGATAATTTATTTATTTATATCTTGGGAATTGTCCATGACTGAATCACTTATATGATTCCTAATAAAACTAATGGTAGACATATTCCTCCTACTACTTTATATTTATATAATAGTGGGAGTACTTGATTTTATTCATTGTGATAATATTTTAATAATATAAAATGCGATCAAAAAATCATGTCAAATTTAAAATAATAAAAATCAATAATTACCATGTTTTGATTGTTGAATATTGAATAACAGATGTCTGATAACTAATCATAATTCACAAACAAATTTTAAAATAAAACTATAAGTAATAATTTTTACAAAAATAGATTCTAAATGATATATAATGGAAAATATCAACCCCATCATAGATCAATATACACGAGTTTTTAGACACCAGATTATTTATATTTTATATATCTAACCTGTAGTTAGTTCTGGCTATATCTATTTAACCTACTAAACTTATATACTGTAGTCGGTAGATTGGTACATAATATACCAAATATATATTAAACATTTATTAATATAATATGATATGATATAATTTATTAGAACACGCTTAATCAATTAATAAAAATATTCCCAAATATATGAAGAAAAAACCCACATCATTAAAAAATAATAATTAGCTCAGCTTAAGACTTAAAATATACATGTGTGATAGCAATAATAGCATATAGTGATTTGCTAGAAGCAAGTATTGAACTCTTAGTGTATTTACAGAATAGATTTGTATCATAATTTTATTAAATTTTTATTAAGCTATATACATAATTCTTTTGGCGTAAAAAATGCTTTCATAAGCATAAAATCTCTAGATTATTTATTCGTTTCACATTTAATGTCTCAATAAATAATTATAAATATTAATAGTTAATTATGATTAAGTAAAGCTGTGAATTTAATTTGCTAGAAAACAGCTGTTAGATATCATACTTAGTCTAAGATTTCTAAGGTATTCAAAATTTACAGAATATGTTTTAGAAACGCTTAAATATGCAAAAATATGTGTTATTTATAACACTAAAAATGTAACAATACGCATTTAAATTTGAATTTTCAACAAAACATAATTTGAGCGCAAATATTATTTGATATTTTTAAAGACAAAAAATATGTGTGACACAATGTGCCAATATAATACTATTTATAAAAATATGCAAAACAGTGTTTTTTTACATGATTTAGGCCCCTCTAGATACTAATACAAGTAAGTGTAGGTAATAGGTACATAATTAAAAAAAAAAACAAAGTAGTATTGTAATGGTACAGACGAGTATATAAATTAAGAATGTTACTAATTTTCAAGCAGTAAATTATCACAGAATATCGTTTAAATTATAGCAATGATTTTGTTTTTGTTTCATTAGATGTATTATACTGTTATTGTTGGTTGTTTACCTTTATAATTGTGTATTATGATCTATATTCTCTGATAAAATAAATAATTGTAACGCATGACGTAAACTAAATAAATTTTAAACAAATCACTTTACGAATGCTTGTAAATTAGTTAAAATTTCAATAGATCATTAGCCATTCAGGCTTTTGGTAATTTCAAACTAATTACCAAGTATTTACTTTTTTTGTTGACCAGAAATTTATTATTATTTTTAATTTCAATAATACTATTCCCAATGTTTATAATATAAAAATATTATGACGCAAACATAACATTTGCCAAATCGACGAGTAAATAAACAAATTAAATTATTACGTTCCTAACATTAACATTTATCATCCTAAGAAGCAGAAAGTTATTTTTGATTATGTGGTTGGTGGAAAAAAATATTTTCTAAAATTATATATAGTCTAGTGTAGACATATTTGTATAAGTCGGCATATAATATAGTTTGCTAATTATACAAAAAATACGTATTTGGAGCCTTGATGATAAAAAAGTATTTTAATTTTAATTTGATACTAATAAACATATTAACGATATTACTAGACCATAATAAAGGGCAGGACTCTATTCGCCCAAATATTTTAAAACTACTTTACCTTTTCGCCCAAGAATATTATAGCACTTTTTGACCGGCTTTTATTACTCTCCAAAAATATATTGTGTATTTATACATTTGTAAGTATTTGCCATTTATTAGTTTATTACAATCTAGTGTTAAGAGTTAAGAATAAAAAACAGTATACATTTGAGTGAAAAATATTATAAATTCAAAAGAAAAAATTTTATAATACAAAAAATGTAAATCATCAAATTATAGTCATTATAGTCATACCGACTAGTTCCTGTTTTATATTTATATTGTTGTATTTTTTGTTCGTAGTACTTTATAAAAATGTTGTCAAAAAGTGCTATAATATTCTTGGGCGAAAGCAAAAGGTCATTTTTGTGCGACCAGAGTCTTGTCCACAATAACTAATAAACTATATTCTTGTTTGTATTATTAATAAAAGTCTAGACATGATTGGTAACTACACCTTGTTTGAGTAGTGGGCACTATATTATAATGAATGTGTTAAATGCAAAATTATTATTGGCATTTTATTATATTATATAGTTACCTATATTGTTATTAGTAATTTATTTTTGAATATGTTAAATTAGTTTTGTTAAAACAATTTATATACATTATAATATTATAATAACTAATATTATGCATTAAAATAATATTTCATGTAATATCATTAGCTGTTATTTCTTATTAATATATAAATCGATTTATACTGTAGAATGCCGACGTAAGTACTCTAGAATGGTGTGAATAAGTTGGTGGTTAGCTTAAAAATAATCTAGATATTTTTTAAATGTTATTGTTTATAGGTAATAAAAAATAATTTGCATAATAATGAAAAGTTCCTACAGATAATATTTTTTGAATTACAGAAAATAGCATCTGAAATCATTAATTTTTGTTAAAACATCTTGTTTAGTTAATACTGAACTTAAATATCTATAAAACAATAAATTGTGCTCATGTATTTTCAATATTTTTAAATTGCTATAAGAAAAACTTAAGTAAGGTCTAGTATTTAATTTTAAAGTTTTTTATTAACAATGAATCATTATTATGTGTTAATATCATTATCATAATACGTGTTTAAATATTCAATATTGTTAAAATTAAAAGTTTAATCACCATTAAAAATATTGATCATGTTTTTTTAAAATCTTATTAAACAAAATTCATGAGGAATTATATAGTTGTTCCAATAAGAATCATTTAAAAAGAAAGTTTACTGCTCTGTTCAGAATAAATACATATAAATAATAAATTAATAAAGTATTATATAATAGTTATAATATAATAAATATAATAATACTAATAAAACTAATATTATAATACTCATGAAATCCAATAGGGCGCTAGCTTACTGTTTAGACTATAGGTATCAGGTAGATATATTAATTTAATGAACGTTAAAATATAATAAAAATTAATTGTAGTAGACTTAGATAGTTTAACTAAACGTCATATAATAATAATAGTTATAAATTACTTATAATAATATTGACTGATTAATCATTTTCGCAATTGAAACATGCTAATGTTAATATAATAAGGACACGGATAAAAATATAACATTATAACCTCGATATTTTCGTATATAATATTAGTAACGATTTTGAATAATAATAAACATCAATGTTTCATTGTGATTAAGTTTAAGAAAATGATACACACGATAATATATCTAAATCATTTATTTTATAAATATCAAATAGGTACCTACGTTAAACGTCAGACAAATTATCATATCAGTAGTGTACTAGTGTATACCTACGACTATATATGACACCGTTAACCTGTATATTTTGGAAAACATTTAATAATTTCTGACGTTCAAAATAATCTATAGTCATAATAAGGTTAACAAAATAACTTTAATCTTAAAATTGTCCTATACAAATAATGTATTATAGATACCTACACTATTTTATTATGTATGAAAAACATTTGTTGTGAATTTTTAGTACGTCAGAACTCACTACTTGGTATAATCAAAATATGTATTATTTTTATGTTAAATTCAAATAATTATTATTATTGATAGTAGGTAAAAAAATGTTTATAGGTTATTAGGCTCATTATTCATTAATCAAAAACCCATCCCGTTTGAATAGATCAAAACATATTATTGTGATGGTGTTATGAAGAGCAAAATGATTATATTAGTTGATAATTAGTACTTATGAGTTAGGTTAGCATAGATTAGCCTATTGACTTTTATTTGGTATCTATCTGATCAATAATATTTATCAACAAGCTATTTACTATACATATTGTAGTAATGGATATTTTTTCCCGATAAGTGCCGCTTTAGACTCTTCGCCGGATACAGGAGTGCATTAATTTTACAAAATTTAAAAATTCCCAGTAGTTTTTAAAATATGAGGAAAAACGTGAATTTTTATGTAAAACTAGTTCTTGATAAAATCGATTTTCTTATTTTGTCGTAATTATTTAAAAATAAATAACCTTAGAAATTTTAAATTTTCATCAAATGTTTATATTAGTATTTTCTATAGGTGGTATAATTTAAATAAATTTTAATAAAAGTATTTATTATATTTTTTTCAATAACTGTGTTTTAAAACATACATATATATATATATATATATATATTATACACTAACTGATCCCGCACAAAGTTGTTCATGAAAAATTAAATTGTCATGGATTTATCCCTTCTTAAACTACGTTACACGTAAACTGCACAAATTAATAATACTGTTATTTTGATCGTTTTAACTAAATATAAAATACTGATAAATAATTATATCATTCATTAAAACTATTTTTTCTTGTAACTAATGGTAACAATATTATTACAAATAAAAAATGATAGTTTTTACTTTTTTTAAGTAAGTAAGTAAGTAAGTAAGTAAGTTTTCATGACTATATTTAATAATACTAGGTCAAAAAGTAAAAAGTAAAAAATAAAAAGTAGACTAATTTTATGAAAACTGGTCTAAAATTGTAGATTTCTACTTGAATGGCCTTAGTCGAAGATATATCTAAGATCAATAATAATAACTATAAAATAAAATACAATTTAATTATAATATTTTTTGTAACCAATTGCTATCATATATATTTAAACAAAAAAAATATTTAATTTCCGTTTGCCTAAACAAAAACTTTCTGCGTGAGCTCGTTTTTAAAATGTGATCTTATTTTAAATTATAAATTTTTAAATAAGAAGTTATTGCACATTTAGAGTACTAGAAGAACTATTCTCAATTATTCCAAATTTCGATTTTCTAAGTCTAGCAGTTTTGTCTGAGCGTTGATGAGTGGTATTTCAATATTTGGATTTTTAATAAATAGATATTTTATTGTTACTGAATAAGTACTCTAAAGTATTTATATTTTACATAATATTATCATAAATTATTTATAATTTAACAAAATTTATACTTGTATAAATAAAAAAAAAATGACAGTAAAATGATGGTATACCAATTAATTTTCGAACATAATATTCAAAAATAGTACATAATTATATGACATACTGACGTACCTGAAAAGAAAAAAAATCAACAATAAATATGTACAATACATTTTACATTAACTTGGGTGATATTAATGACTTGTATTTTCGATATTACTATGGGTACAAGCTTTTTTCACAACATACCTAACCTATACTAATTTATTAATGTAATGATAACACCAATAGGAGTTTCATGCAAGTGGGCATTCACAATACATTTTGAATTAAATACAAGTTTTATGAAACTCAAGATATTTTAACCTTAATGTGTATTATTGAATTTAAAAACATAATGTCCCAATCCACGGGCATTACACAATTTAACGTACATAATATAATAATATAACACACAAACACACTTTACATTATTACATACATGCAGATATGTGTGTTATTTCAAATGTTTAGTTATTAAGAAAATATATAAGAAATCACTTAGTCGGTCGTGGTGTACGTTTTGGTTTTGAGATAAGATCTCGCATAGTAAATGATTAAAATCTAAGTGACGTTTAATTTTAGGTAACGGCAATGATTTGTCGGCATTTTACTAAGACTCGTAATGCTACCAAATGTTTGAAATTCTTTGAATTTTGAATTTTTATTTGGTCAAATTGCTCAAACAACCAAAAATATTTCCTATAATACATATATAATATATATACATACTATTAATATTTATTTTAAATATAATATTGTTATATTTTATAATCTAAAAATACATATTAATTTATTCAAATTTGATACAAATTTACTATCAATTATGATAACTGGTTTTTAAACAAATTATTTATTTATTTTTTTAAATATTTTTGTTTGAAATAATCAATCTATACATAAGATGAAAAAAAACTCTTATATTCTAAGGATAGAAGTTGATATGGGGTTGATTAAGCAGTCATCTATTAGTGACACTTTCTTGATTTATCTTTGATTTACTTATATAATTTTTTTTATGTTTTTAAATTATTTTAATAGAACTATTTTGTAAAATATTATACAGTTTGAAGTATTTCATAAATAATATATTTAAAAATTATTTTAATTATTAAAAACAATCATGGTAACTATGAATTATAATATTTCATAGTATTATAAAAATTATATTGATGAATTATATACTTATAAATATTACATAAAATTGAAAAATTATTCTGCTCCAACTATGTTTTATTAGAAACTGAGGTTTATATTTAAAAATTAAATTATATCCTTTATACTATGTATAGATAAACCAAAAAACAGAACTGTAAATACTATACTATGTTTTTACAAGTATGAAAGTGTCCACTACGTATATCTCAGAGTTCAGTCAAGAATTTCTGTAGTTTTGAGTGAAGTAAAAAATATACTGCTTTTATAATGGTGTATACAATTATTGGAATGTGAACATTAGATAAATGTTTGGATTTCTTTTTATTGATGACTCATTTTTGTTTGTAGTTTGTATACACTGTGACAAATGACAATATACATTAGTATGAACGTTGTTTTATAGTTAGAACATGGTATAGAGGAGGGGCTTGTTTTTCTATATGTTAAGTAAATATGTTCTACCCTAAATTCATTGAGGGTAATTCATGTTTACTATATTATAGTATACTAACTGTGCCTCGTGACCATAGAATGCTCGACCGCTCGAGGTCATTACTTTTTTGTTATAGTCGATAAATTAACGTGGTTTGCTTTTTCTATCTGGTAAGTATAAAATTATAGAAAATAATGTAGTTTCATACTATAATTTCGTATATAAATATTTTTATAAATTACACAATTATTATATTCGATATATATGTATATATATTATGAAAACCGCGGACGAAAAGTCCGGGGACAAAAAGTCCAAAAAAAAAAATAAATATTTTAAATGAATAATATTTAATTTTTAAAATTTAAAAATATTTCATACATATTATATTATTATATTAGTATATTTTGTATAATTAACAAGAATATAACGGAAATCCATTATAGTTAGGTACCTATAGTAATGACAAATTTATATTTTTTTATTGTTGAAATATATTTAGCTACAACATTTTTTTGAAATTATAATAAATTATAAAATTATAAATGAAAATAAGTAAATAGAAAAAAATATAATAATAAATAATGTCTTCAAACATTTAAAATTTTTAAAATGAATATTAATTATTTAAAATATTTTGTAGTTTTGGACTTTTTGTTCGACACTAAAAATGTGTTCGGACTTTTTGTCCATCTATAAAAACTGAATCCGAATTTTTTGTTCAATTTTTTAAAACGGACTTTTTGTACCCGGTTATTTTGACCGATTACCATATTTATGATATATATCAAATATAAATTATATGGCGTACAAAATATATAACAATCACTCAATCATTTGTATATATTTAAGTAAAACGAACTTTTGTTATCTAAAATTGTATTCTATTCATTACATAATATTTTGTTTATTATTTGGGTTATTTTTGGTAACTTGTTAAAAAATAATCATAGTATAGGTACAGTTACTAGTTAGGTTTTTTTTAGTATTTATTTAAAATTACTATGTGTTAAGAAATTTAATTACAAAAATTAGTATAACTAAAATTTTAAGTAAATATTATAAACAAAACAAAATGTTATAAAAATAATTTAACAATAATAAATCATGAATTATTAATAATCATTATCTTATTAATTATTTTAAATATTAGTTTCATACATAACTATTTAGTACTTTAGTACTAATATAGTTAAATCAACAATCAAATATATAAAAAAGTTACTACAAACGATTTTATTTAAAAATAATATACTAATACTAATGTCGGCATCTATTAAATTTAATATTATAATTATAGCTGGTTTATGTATTAGTATTTATAGTAGTTTAAGAACAGTAACATAGCCAGGATTTAAAAACTAATAGTGATAAGGAAGGCCGCACCCGGTGCTGTATACTAAATTAATTGTCCTACCGAATAGAAGTATAGAACACGGTAAATAAATCAATATGAAAGATACAAAACCCACCCCTAAATCTAAAGTATAACATATAAATATTGTTACATTTAGTATATTTTTCGAAATCATTATCCATTTCACCAAATGTGTTCAAAATATCCTCATACTACATGTCCGTGAAGTTGGCAGCCGATAATAGCTCATTGATTCAAAAAATGTGCCAATATTTTGCAATTAAATTGCAAATAGTTATACTAAAACTATTTCTTCTATATGTTGGCTCCCGCTCCAAAGTTCATGCAGCCCTTTATCAATGGTCTCAAAATGTACAATAATATTTGATAAAAAATAAAAACAATTTTCAAAATTTTAAACCATATTTCACTGTTTTCTTATTAATTTATAAAATATTTTTTTTTTGAATCGATCAGAAAATGTCGGAATACCAATTTCACGAATATCCATACAACTTATTGTGGCAATAATTGTGTAATTTGTGTTTTTAATTTCTAAATTAACATTATCCAGCTTAACATTTTCAATTATTCAAAAATATTTTCAAACTCATTCCATCACTCAAATAATCCTATTGTATAAGCTTTGAGCATGGTTTGTCGAAACTAAGGTATCCTTTAAAACATATAAAATTTAATTGTACGAGTACTTTGTTACAATATCTATTAGAAAGTTTCTTTATCATGATTACCTTCAACTCATTTATAAATTTACCAATGATTATAAAGTCTAAAAATATTTTTATATTATAGATAGATTTATCAGTTAGTAGAATTTGTTATAAAATCAATTAATATTATTTATAAAAAGACCATCCAAATAAAACAACATCGACCGTGTTTTCTAATCCATTATTTTATTTCAATAATAAGTCTGTATACTAAATAGGTATCTATATATTATTATAAATATGTATTTATTAATATAATATTACATTATAATACATTAAAATAGTACCTACAGATTGAATTATTTAACATCTACAACAAAAATGATCGTATATCCAATTAATTCAAGTTCAAAAATTAAAAAAAAAACGAATGTATTGTTGAATATTGTATACATTTAATAGTGAGCATTATAGTACCTGTCACCTTAGTTGTTTGTATCATTTAATAAATGTCAACATCGAGAAATAATTTACACGTACTACGCAGTAGTCAATATAACCTATCTATTTTACATATTAAGTATTATTTGGGAGGGCATCAAATTTGATATTTTTTTTTTAAAACATGTGTATAGGCATTATATATTAAATTACATTTATTAAAATTAATTAAATGCTTGTTATTTATAGTAGATTTAAGAAAAAAAAAACACCTATGGTAATAGGAATAAAAAAAAGTGTTATTTAAATATTAATAACATAATATATTATCTGTACCTATATAATTACCATATTATTTACATAATATTATATTGATGGATTTATATGTTAATAAATAAAAAAAAATGTTTGATATCTAAATTGTTGTAAAATAAAAGTGCCAATTAAAAAAAGAGTGAGCGTTTTATTCAGAGAAGTGTTCAATGTCAATGCCACATGATTTCATACACATTTACCGCTGACTGTGCGCGAGTAGACTAAATATAAGACAAGCCAGCAGTCACTCACTCAGTTTCTGTTGGCAGAGAACATTCGTAAGAGTAGAAACAAATAAAAATATAAATTTTTCAGTGTTATATTTATTAAAGGTGTAATTATGTGTGGAATTTGGGCACTTTTTGGTATTGACGTACATTCAATTTCTAAATATGACAAGACGTTTTCAAAGATTCAACATAGAGGTCCAGACGCATGGAGATTGGAATATGATTTAAAAGTGAAAGTAATAATAGAAAACAAATTTTAATTTTATAATAATATTTTATTGAAAATTAACAAAATGTATTTGTTCAGAATGTTTGCCTTGGGTTTCATCGTCTAGCAATTATTGATAGCCTTTACGGAATGCAACCAATGAAATTGCACAAATTTCCATTTGTATCAATGATTTGTAACGGAGAAATTTTCAATTGGAAACAAGTAAATAAATAATAACAAATAATTTAATAATTTAGAAGACATAGAAAAATAATATACTTAAGCATTCAAAATTTAAATTAAAATTATTTTATCAACATGTATATTAATATATTATACATTATATTAAATTTTTAATTTAAAAAATGTATACTACGAGCATTGATTTTATTATTTATATTTTTTAGTGAATTAAAATGTTCAATATGTGTTTTTGATTACATATTATTTAAATTAAAAATTAGTTTTAGTAAATTGCAAAGTATTAAAATTATCGTTGAATGTATATTAGCCTTTAGGTACACCTAACAAACATTTATTTGGCTATTTAACCATTTTTCTATTATTGTTTATCACCGTTTTAATTACATTCTAACCACAACAAAATTCAAGCTAATATTAAGTTAAATTATTTATTTAAATATATAATAAAACTGTTTAAGTTTATAATGACCAATAATTAAAAAAATCTTTAAGGTAGTTTTAATAAATAGCTAAACAACAACAATATTAGAAGAAACACTCATGGCAAATTTTCGAAATTTTAAAAATGTATGCCTAATAAAGAACTTAATATAATAATTAATGTTGTTTCTAATGTTTGTTTTAGTATTTGAACTTCTATTCGGTTTTATTATATAAATAATAAATTTAATTTACATTTATTTTGTATAATTATGTTAATAGCTTGGAGAAAAACATGGTTTCAATTACGAAACTCAATGTGATGTAGAGAGTGTACTACAACTATATGGAAGTTTTGGTATTGAAGAAACATTGAAACAATTAGATGCCGAGTATGCGTTTTGTTTGATTGATTCACTAAAGAAAAAAGTATTTGTTGCAAGAGATCCATATGGAGTGAGGCCATTATTTTATCTGTCATCCAGCAATGGTATTTTAGGAATATCTTCTGAAGCAAAAGGTAATCGTCATTGATTTAATATATGATATGTAAAAATGTCCTGCGCTATATTTTATTTATTATGTTGTATTGCAGTATACATAAACAAAGATTGCCAGTTAATATATTTTTTTTAAATTATTTTTATAGTGGTAGCCAAATTCATAAATTATAAAAATATATCACATATTCAGAATTTATTTAACCAAATTTTAAAATTTTATTTAAGTTATTCTATACATTTAAATATTTATATAAATATAAATGTACAATATAAATAAATATGAAAAACAACAAATATGTATGCAAATTTAATGATATAAAATACTTATTATTATAATGTTTATAACTAACTCTTTATAATCGTTAAAGAGACTCGAGAATAAAATTATTGAACAAGTATTCAAATATAATTTATAGTTATTTTAAATTTTAAAAATATTGTTGTAAGTATAATTAGTAATATCGGTTATTAATTATGATTTTCAATCTTATGTTATCAAGATCATTATTTCATCACTTTTTTTATGTCTAACAAAAATTAATATAATTCCGTTGTAAAGTAATACAGCTACCTATATAAAGTTATAATGTTAACTTTATCAATCGTTCTTTTAATGAGACACATAGTTATTAAAAATTATTCTTTAAAATTAATTATTTTAAAGTGAAATCGCTATATGTATAATACTACATATAAGTCTAACCTATAACACTTAAAGGTCAATAAATCATATTATCTAACCCATTTTTCTATTAATTTATATTTTATTCTATCTTTTAAAATTGTAATTAATAATTAACCAATTATAATAGTTTACTATATGGTTAAATATTAATAATTGACCAATTATAATAGTTTACTATGGTTAAATATTAATAATTAATAAACTATAATTTTACTTAAATTAAATTTAGAAATGTTATATCAATAAACTTTTAAGTATAAATAAATTTAAAAATAAACTAAATATTTATAATAAATAAAACTAGGAAGTGTTTTAAAAAACAAAATAATTTTTAAAAGAATATCTTTTAAAATTACTTTTCATTTTTCTTTTATTTATATTATATATTATACAATAGTATAAATTATTATATAATACTTAACGCATATATGGCTAGTTCTTAGTTTATTATATAAGAAACAAGGTGATATGTTATTAATCAATTTATAGTATAAATGTATTTATCATTAAACTATAGGTATGTATGTCTAAATCTCTGATCTTTGCTAATCATTGAAGTTAGTTAAAAAAGGTTCATAAAGTACATTTAAGATGACTTATATTGTAAATATTTTTAAAATTAGTAATTAAAATTCTACCCTTGTTTCTCGACATTTGATCATTTTTCATAAGATTTAGTTTTTTTTTAATTTTTAAAATATTATTTACACGTTCAATTAATTAATTGATTTGTTAATACATTTCGATTACTTTTTAAGTATAATTATAGAATTTAATATAATAGCATAATAAAAATTTGATATTTATTCACAGGTTTGACATGTTTAATCGACGAACTTGGACTTACTGAATGGGAAATGAAGCCTTTTCCCCCAGGTCACATGGCTGAGTATAATATTTTGTCTGACGGAAAACTGGAGTTAGTTTCATTGAATCGTTTTTTTAAAATCGAGGAACCTATTTTGCCACCAGTACCGTTGGAAGAAGGCACGTTAAACAAATATTTTTTTATTTTTTGTAAACTAATTTGATGCAATACTAATATGAAATTATATTATAGGCTTGGCTAAAGAAAATATCCATGCTAATATTCGTAATTTATTGACACAAGCTGTTGAAAAGAGAATGATGTCGAATCGTCGTATTGGTTGTTTATTGTCTGGAGGGTTAGATTCTAGTTTAATAGCTGCTATATTGGTTAAACTGTCAAAAGAAAAAGGTCTCCCGTACCCAATTCAGGTAAATAAAAAAAATTGCTATCATAACAAAAGAACCTACACAATATTTTGTTGCAAATAGACATTTTCGGTTGGGATGGCGGATAGTCCGGATATATTGGCGGCAAGGCAAGTAGCTAAACACATAGGTTCGGAACACCATGAGGTGCTCTTTACCGCCGAAGATGTGCTGAGTGTACTCGACAAAGTGATACATACGTTGGAAACTGCAGACATCACGACAATAAGAGCATCGTGTGGTAATAATAAAAAAAATCATTAACTATTGTATCCATATAGCTCACACCTACTTATAGCTAATTTGATAAAATCTAATATACATAACATCATAATATAATTAAAATTAATTTTTACAGGAATGTACCTGGTGTCGCAGTACATAAGCCAAAATACGGATACAGTGGTCCTGTGCAGTGGAGAAGGTGCTGATGAGGTGGCGCAAGGTTACATTTACTTCAGGGACGCACCCACACCAGACCACGCGCACAACGAGAGTCTTAGGTTGCTGGGTGATATATTCATGTACGACGGTTTGCGCGCCGACAGAACAACGGCCGCACACGGGTATGTAATATCTTCTATACAGATACTTAATATTCTTTATTATAAGCACCTATCTTTATAACGTTAAATAAATATTTAAAAAAATAATAATAAAATAATAGTTAAATGAGTGATTGACTCATCTGTCAATTGGAATTTTCAGACTCGAATTGAGGGTGCCTTTCCTAGACTTACGTTTTTCTCAGTATTTCTTGAGCCTCCCCAAGACGATGAGACAACCACAAAATCAAATTGAAAAACACCTCCTCCGCTCAGCGTTTGACGGAACAGGTCTCTTGCCAAACGAAGTGTTGTGGAGACACAAAGAAGCGTTCAGGTATAATATTATTATTATTATTTAACTAGAATGTAGGTATACTTTTTTTTTCAAGTAAAATAAATTTATGTCTCGTTATGTGTCTATTACAAAGACTTACAGTTAGTGGTAAATATAAATAAAAAATGAAAATTATGAATGTGAGGTAGGCAGTAGCACCGATATTAATTTCAAATGGTATTAGATAAAAATAAAATTTAAAATAGGGGTACCAATAACTAGTGCATTTTTTACTAAAATATCGAAAAATTGTATGTACTTATTTCCAAATATCTATAACTTGTATTATACCTGTATCTTACAGACTACTATCGTCTACTCTGTAGTCGACATCATCCACTAAATTAGCTATTACATCTGCAATATTTTTAAAAAGAAGGAGTACCATTTGCATCATGTAAACCGGAATTGTAGGCATCAGTGACGTATTTAAAGCTCAACTTAGAGGAGGGATTGATTAAATTGTTTAAATACAATTCGCAATATTTGAAACAAAGGGCTTTCTTCAACATTAATTACCTTGATTTATTTTTGGTAACATCATGCATTAATTTTGTATTTTAATTAATGATAATTTAAGTATTATATTAGTATATATTGAAATAATTATAAACATATAAAAACCAAAACATAATGACTAAGAGGAAGACAAAAAGTGTTTCGAGTGGTTATCAATCCGTTACTTCTTTTAATTCACCACTTATATCATATTATCATATATATATATGATAATATTAACATAATACTATAGTTATTAGGTAATCAATATTCTTCGACTGTCAATGTTTAAAGAATGTATACATAGTTTACCTTCAATTGAGCGACATTATATATGTTTATTATACTTGAACTTGATATTTAATATAATATATTATACTATAATATTATTATAGTATAATAAATTAATAGTCACCCATAATATTTAAATGAAATACATTTTTTATTTTTGGCTTAATATATCAATGTCATGTATAATCAAAGGTAAAATAATATTTATTTTTTTATAATACTTGAAGTTAATATTACACAAACTCAAGGTGATTTAAACATTGATAGATTTTTTTAAATAAGTTATATCAAAAAATTAATAATCTTTTAATTAGAATTTAAAAATGGTGATTTTACATTTTTGTTAGTTACATGTAGGTACATAATAGAAATTAAAACATGTTTAATGTTTCCATTCTAATCTATTGATTGATCTAGTAATGTGATATAATTCTGAAAACAGATGTGAAAATCTATCTGTAAAGATTGAAATTTTCACATTTTTATTTTTGTTTATAATTTTTTCATGATTTAGTAAAATTAATTGACATGCTTTTTCCTCGTATATACAATGTTAATAGAGAGAGGATCTCTTAATATCTGGATGGTATTTAATAATATAAAGTATATTTAATTTTGGTACTTTAATTTCATAAAAAGTCACTTTTAATTTTTTCTTTATAAATCATCCAATATAATTATAATTGTATGGGAAAAAGTTTTTTTTTTATTCCTGTTAAAATAATTAATAAGTTTATAATATAATTACAGCGATGGAGTTACAACTGTCAAAAAATCATTGTTTAATATTATCCAAGAATGGATCGAACCGAAATACACGGATGAAGATTTAAAATTAGCAGCAGTAAAATATCAACATTGCCCTCCGAATTCAAAAGAATCGCTGTACTATAGGTATGCACATAGATTATAGGTACACATTTAATATACTCTGTTTACACAGTATATACTATTACACTATTTAAAATATAAATAAAATACTCTTATCGTGTATATAATGTACATTTTAATATTTTACATAATGATAGTAATATATTCAATGTACAACACTTATTTACTCTTACTGAGCCAAATTATATACGTTTGGCATTATCATAAAAATTATTTTTTTTTTAAATTACTCTTGTTAAAATTGAATTATTTGTTTAGGACTACTTTATAAAATATGATAAAAACGATTTAACTAAAACAAGGAGTTAATGAGTATTACACATAATGTATTTGTATACAAACTAAACTTTTTAAATGTCTGATTTTTAGGGATATGTTCGAAAAACATTACGAAGGATTATCTTCTAAATTCATGCCTTACTTTTGGATGCCCATGTGGACTGAAGTTAAAGATCCATCTGCAAGATTCATTCAACACTATGCAGCTAAATAATGTGCATTTTTTAAATTTAACGTTAAGTTTTATTACATTATATTGTATTATTTTAAACTTTAATATTCAAAACTTAAATGTTCTTGTTTCGTATTTATATTAAATATATAAGTATTTTTTATTTGTAAAATATTTTTATGTTGCAACTTAAAACTATTAAACGGTGTTAAATGTTTAATCAAAGTATTGTTCTACGATATTTAACATTTCAAACGGATTATCGATATATTGACAGTATTATTGAGTTCAAATAGCAAAAATAATATCTAGATAAATATTAGATTACTAGCTAAATAAATATCTAGATTAATATGTAGATAGAATATTCATTTATTATCAAGATTTTCATCTTACAATAGTTAATTTTTATTTTTTATTAATACTTGATATACTATTAGATTTTTGGTTGAGTAATGTGATTATGGAAGATATAACCAGGAAGGCCTAATTTGTGTCAAAAATATATTAAAGAATAAATATAAGTATAAAATACAAATTAGTAAACAATTTTTGAAAAAAATACATGTAAATTATTCGAGATTTATCTAGATATTAACGTAGATTTCCATAGTTGAGTTTAAATCTTAGATACCAATTAGATACTTATTTATTTATTTAAATAAGACGTAGCTAAGTACTTAATTTATAATTAGATGATTTATCTAAATATCACTCAACACTGCATACTTAATATACATGTATATTGTCATATTGAGTATATCATTATTATTTAATTAATATAATACAGTAAAGGTGAACAAGTAGGTACCGCTCTGCTATACAGTAGAAGTTGAATGGGTTATTATAATGGGTATGTTAAATTTTAAATCACCGATATATTATTGTATACAAAAAAACGATTTTGAGCAGAGACAATCTATCAGCTTATTATATTACTAAGTACATCTTATGATATGTTTTTTGGTATAGCTATTAAAGTAATATTTATTTTACTATTATCATTATGATAGGTTGATTTAATTTTCACAGAAAAATAACATTTATTAAACTTGTATAATAATAGAAGATATAATATAATAGAGTATAGACCCACGGCCCACAAAAGTATACCAACTGGCACATGACTATTTTATAAAAATAATAAATTTTTATAGGTGTAAATAAAAATAAAATTGTATTTTAATAAGCTTTTAAAAATTAAAAAATATCTTACACTTATCATTGGAAACACGGCATTCAGTATCAATTTTGCACCTTTTATTTTAAGACATTTTAATAATTAAAATTGAATTAATTATTTTTTGCAAACAAGAAATGTGAACTTACAGTTTCTAATGATGAAAATAAACTAGCGACTAGCGTGGAAATATTAAGTACTTCAAACACACACGATTAGAGTCAAACATTCGATAAGTGAACAACAATATTATCTAATGTATATTTTATCAAAATTAACAAAATTAAACCATGAAGTATATACTATACATACAGCCCGCAGTATAAATATAAATTTGGATTGTGGCCCGCAAACTGAAAAAGTTAGGCATGCCTGGTATAGACCATATAATTTATATACATTTTTGAGTCATTTGAGTCAATATACCATCTTATCGTAAAACAGTGTAAATATATTCATGATATTAATAGATAAAATATCTTAAAATTAATTTTTAAATGTCATTGCGTAAAATAAAATTCATAATATATTATATAGGTATACGTAAAAAGTTTTAAATCTTTGCAAATATTTTTAAATTATAACAAAATAAAAATATCGAATTATTTTTTCTGCCTCAAAAGGTGATAATTGACACAAAAAAAAAACATCAATGGAAAATTAATACATTCATTCCTTCACTCAGAATCTAAAATTCACTTGAATGAGCTTAATTATACCTGTCCTGTCTGGCTGTCTCCTATGCGGGGAAAATAAAATAATAATATACTGTGCGGTTTGAATACGTGCTTGAAGTTTTCAGCTTTACAACTTAATTTAACATTAATTTGACTTGATTTTAATCTTAGCTCATGGTATCCATTTCCCAGCCTTTCCAGATCCCCGATAATAGTTTTAGTCCGCGACCAATGCTATTGACAACAATTTATAATGAATGAGATAATAGCAGCGTCATCTATCACTGTATATTTGATTTTTTAATCTGTTCATGAAGAACTATATTATTATCTAACCTTTATATACTACATAATACTTATAAAGTTGATCGCGACTATCGATACCTTGAGCCACTAGATAGAACTGCTGTGTATATTTTTATTTTATAGTTTTGTTTGTATTGTAATTTTTTTTTATCATGATCATTATCAATTATTATGATAATTAATCATATTAATTATTAGTATTATTACACTCATCGAATTATTCACAAAATTGTATAATATTTTATTAAAATCCCATAGCTAGATGTATCTACTCTATAAGTTCTATTTTATGTTGGCTTTCTGCAGTTTCAAATTTTGATCGAAGCGGTATGTATTGGTCTTATAATTTTGTTTTTTTTTTTTTTTGTTGTCTCTTTACTTTCTATGTGTTATGCACTTTTTACACCATTTAAAACGTTTCAGTCTTCACTTCTGAAAGGTTTATGGGCTTCTGGTATTAAATTGGATTTAGTTGATACTTTAAGCTTTAAGCGGTCTCTAAAGTAAAAAATTCTTATTATAAAGTATTGTGGTATTTTTGTGCTATTATTTTACTGCAATTAAACAATATCCTCGGGTATGCGGGTTACGTACTTTGGATTATTATAAATAATTTATAACACCTATTTAGAGCTACATTCTATATTATTTTAGAATATATACTATTTAATGTGTCATGGAGTAGAGTGTAGACATATTTTACAGTTTTTTGAGTTCGATAAATAATTGATTTCACTGTGCCAGTTGGACGATGACGTGTTGAAATTGGATATTATAACCAGTCCAATAAACGTAACGATATAATTGGATGATTCAATGATTGTATTACTTTTTTGTAAAATATATAGGTACTTCTATAAAGAGATGAACTATATGGTGGTTAATGTATTAATATTTAATAAGCATGTATACCTATTACCGATGCATATATATATACATACCTGTATATTTTGTCTGGCCATATGGCAATTATAACGTTACATCCCTTTCTGAATCCACTCGTGCGTACAAATAATAATAATAATAATACCACATAAATAACAAGTCAACTATTCGCGCATTAAGTATACATACTGTACACGCCCTTATATTATATATATATATATATATGTGTGTGTGTACTGTACCTATATGTTATGCCTCACTATATTTACGACTGGGTCATGCGAACAATAATATATATATTATTTATGTAATAGGTCATCGATGTAGAGTGTAGACAGTCGGCAGACGATATGTTGAAAATTAAATAAGCAGGTTATAAGCTCGTTGAAGATATTCAATTAAATAATGGTAAAAAATTATGTTTTCTATATTATAAACCTATATAATATAATGTACTACATAATATATATATGTGTGTGTGTGTGTGTGTGAATAGACAGAACAGCTATGTGAATAAAAAATAAGAATTATGAAATTAATTAACTAAACGTTAGATTTTAATTTTGAAAATACTGGTCACTGGTCAAGGAATGAGATATTTACAGAAACCATGGCTATCAAGAACGAGTTTCGCTTAGCTCAATTTTAAGGAAAGGATAAAAAGTGTATTGTTGTGTTTTGTCTGTTATTATTATTAAAACGTATACATGTGTGATTATATTAGCAGTTAGCATTGAATACTGCGTGAAAACATTTCCAAAATTTTTTATTTTTTAACATATTTGATGCGAAGATTTGTAAAAATAAAAATGGAGATTTTTATTTTTATATTATTTTATATCAACAATTGTAACTTAAACATATGTATATATATCGGTTATAAGTTTTTTATACAAATTATCATTGGAGTTAGACTCAAAAAGTAAATATGTTTCTAACATTTTTTTAAGCACTTGAAAAATTATTTCTTAATTATCCTATAATGTTGTAAAAATAATTTTTTAAATCTATTAAAGAAGTAGGTAATATATTTTGTATTAAATTTTGTTCAAAAATTTGCAGCTATACAACCCTATAGGTTATAACTTGTAAGTTATAACTATAGTCTATAATGATATGTTTATTATAATTAATAAATACCATCTATGCAGCCAGCTAAAAAAAATGCAATAATTATGCGATCGTTAGTTTCCACCGTGTCTTCTAGGTACTAGGTCGTGTTTTTATTTTTTATCGTTACAGGATCCTCGAAACATTTCGGTTAAAAGAATTAATTTATACCGCAAAATACGAATGCATCGGCAGAACCGGTTTCTTCCTTGAGGGCACACGCGTGGCGCACGTCTATTTATGCAGCTGCCGCCCCCGCCGCACCGATATTATCATAATTAAGCACATGAATTAAACATATATAAATGAAACGGGTACGTGTTCCCGCCATAAAAATAAAAATTAGAGACAGTTTCGTCTTATCTATATGACAGATCAGGCAAAGCACCAAAGAATTTAATGACATGACATACGATAATTATTATTTGTCCAAAACTGTATTATACATTATAATATATTATGTATATCACAATTCACAATATACAATTACAATAAACATACCAAACTACTATACTGTTTGTTTGGTGTTAGTACTCAGTTACAATTAATAATTAAAATGCTACTATATTTAAAAAAAAAGTTTGGAGTCGATAAGACATTGTTAGGGCACTGCGTTGGCTCCCCAAAATTAAAATTAGGTTTTCGCTTGGAAATATGAGCTACGAATTGTACAGGTAAGTATAATATTATCTATTGTGTCATGGTTATCTACATAGATATAATACTCGTATTGTTATTTATGTAAAAACTCGAGTATAATAATAATATAAAGTAGGTATATAAATTTAAAGGAGTAATGAAAATTAAGAAGTAGCAACACATGTAAACAGTCACGTAACCCCAATACTCAAGTACAGACCTAATCAATAATGTTATAAGTATAGCAAGTATAGCAAGCATATAATAATTAATGAACTACAGTGGCACGATAGACATGTAGAAATTATAAATAATTCGTAATCAAATTATTGTATATTGTGTAACATTATAATCATATTATAATCCTATTCCTATAAATATTAAACAATAATTGATAATAATTGTGAATTTTTCTCAAAAAAAGCTTTATGGATTTCGTAGCTAGGATTTTTTCGATAAATGAAATTCATTGGTCAAGATCTCATTCCTGGAAAATTCGGGATTTTGAGTTATGCTTAATATTTTGAAAAATTTACGGAAACCAGAAATATTGATATTATTCAGATTCCAAAAAACATACGAGTAAAAATTCGGAAAACGTGTTTCTATTAAGTGATATAATAAAATCTATTTTTAAAATAATTTTAGTTCCGTTGGATTGTTGTGAGTTATGTAATTGCATAATTATTTATTATATATAAATTAATTATATATTAAATTTATTAATATAATTATTGTAGAAAATGTGCATTCTAAGAATTGTATAACTGCATTATACTTGAACAAAGGTTAACCTGGATCTCATTAAATCAGAATTTTCTATGACAAAAGGTAAGGTTTAGGTTAAACATTTGGTCATGTAGACACATGAACGCCAGTTTTTATACATAGAAAATTGTATGTCGATTTTTCGCAAGTGAAAGGAAAACAACAGTTTTAGTAAGAAAAGTTTTATCACAGTCAAATCCTCGCCACACTCTTAATATAGTACTTTAAACATTAAATAATAAAGATTTTTCTAATAATTAGAATGTACCTACAAAATAATCATCAATAGATTTTTATGATGAACTTTTTTTTTGTTTATTTTAGATGGTTTGAATAATTTGAAACTAATCAAATTGATCTGAAATTTTGGGCTTCATTAAACTCGCTGCAAATTTAGTCCTCACTTAAAACATTATTTATTTTGTTCTGTTTGTGAGAAAAAAGGCGGGCAAGTGGGTATCGTTCTGCTGTACATAAAGTGTCGAATGGATCACTATAATAAGTGTGTTAAATTTAAATTTAATAATATATCATTGTAGGCATACGAAGAACGATTTTAAGCTGAGATCTATCGGCCTATATCACTAAGTATATCTCATATTTTTCGATTATTTTTGATATATTTTGTCAAAATAAACTAATTTAATGTAAAATGTATTGGTTTCCTTAATTATTTTTTTAATTATTAAGGAAAGTACTGGACATGTTTTACTTTTGACCACTTAAAGTACCAACTAGATCCAATTTGCCAGTCAAGTTGAAAATTGAAGTATTTGTACTATCCTAAGGCAATAACTGTTACAAAAAATAACATCCATCTTTGTAAAACCAATACATTCGTCGCTCTGCTCAGAATTAGATAATTTGAATTCAAAAATACTATCTTGGATACTTAATCTAATTCTAATAGATACTAAAATGGATGTATTAGATGGCTTATCTCATTCATCCATTCGATCAAGATTAAAAATACTCCTGGGTAATACCCAGGCCCTCCATAGGCTGAAATAATGATTTATAATTTCTTAAACTATAATAAATAGCATACACAAACATATTTTTACAGTAGGTATTATTATTTATAAATCATTTTGAAGTTATCAATTTTGACTTATTATAAATTATGTTGCCCAACATTTTTTTCTTTTCGTAAATAACATTTTAATATTAAATTAAATTGATGAAATGGTGAATGAGTATTTCTGGTCAATTGATGTACTATCTATCTACATATACAATATACAGCTTATAATGAATACATATGTTTTATCTTAAAGATAATTATGGTAGAAACAATATTTTCCTATCTATGATTTTTAAGGAAAAAAAACTAATATAGCCATTATATTAAGTATACCTATAAATCTATAAAGATTTAAACATTAATATTACTTTTAGTTCAGTCGACAATCTTGCTATAGCCTATAGTCTTTTCAAAATGAGATCGATGAGGACGGCTAAGTTTTGCGTATGGGTAGCCTTATTCCGCGGGACGTGACCAGTAAATCAGTAGGTGGTTGATTTGGTGGAAACTGTTTTATTTGTGCGTCGCCAACGAAAATTGTTCGCCGCCCTGTACCGATCTCATTTTGAATAGAGACTATAGCTAGATGCAAACCATGCATGTTGAAGAGGATTCATTTTACAATAAATTGCATAATGTAAGTTATATCACTTATACATATAACTAGTATATAACTTATACTTATTTTGATTCCATAAATATTTTTAAAACTAAAATATTGCACTATTTGAGTTGAATAGAGTACTGTCGTACTTATGTCTGATGATAAATAAAAAAAGTACAATTTACAATCAATGTTTTTGATTTTTAATGTTTTATTAATATTTGAAGGTATAACATTTTTGGATGAGCGAGATATAAAAATTTCAGTTCTCAATAAGTACTTATATTAATTCTGTATCTGTTGATGCGTTTTATTATAAATTACAAGTAGTAATAGTACTATCTATACTTAGTATACTTGTATTTTAATACTTAAAATAAGATTAGTGTAATAGTTCATTAGTGCTATAGAGTTGGTAGTTGATAATGATACATATAAATACTTATATATATAGTATATTATATATACTTATAAATCACGACTAAAAAATGTACGGTATAATACATTACAGTATTATACATTCATGTATCAGAAATTTAAGAGATAAATGGTAACGCTTAAATTATTATTAAATTATTACTGCATAAAAATAAACTATATATCAACTATAGGTATGCATTAATAATTTTCTGTTCGTACAATCTACATCTATATTTATAAATAAATAATTATATATATATAACATAAGTATATTACACATTCGTGAATTAATTTTACTTTATTGAAAAATTAAATTATGAGTATATCATCGTTTACTGTCAATACAATAAACCAATACATTATTATTATTTTAAACAGTATAATTAAAATGATCGCATTGATTACGGTTTGGCTTATTTGGAACGAAATAAATTGGGACTTGCGGTTCTTTAAAAAATATACCTATTTAATTTAATAATAATAATATATATATAGGTACTCTACGCACACTGCAATTATATTTTATAATTTTATATACTCGACATTAAACCGTTAGCTGTATTATGGGTGTAATAATATAGTTAGTACTTATGCGTAAAATATATACTATGCATTTTATATAGTATATATCGATACGTTAAAATGTAACATAATATAGATAATGGATTATAAACATTCACATAATATTAAGGCCATTAAAATTCTACATAATTTTCCAGAACACAGGTAATAATTAAACACGAATAATAAAACAATATATTAAACATATTAATTTACTCGTAGTATATGAATGTTTATGTTATTAATATTCGAAGTATGTTCTCGATCTTGGTTATATAAATGTTATATAATAACATATCATTCTATTAATAAAGACATTTTTGTAATTTTCAAACAATCGTCTTCTAATTAAAATGTGGTAAGGGTATGTAACATTAATTATTATATAATACTTTATATTTAGGAAGACAAGCAGATACCTATACATTTTATAATATACTTAAACCTTCGTTTATAAGAACAAGCCCCGAACGAATTCGAAAGAATAATACAACCATAGAAAGGTAGGTATATATTTTATATATTTTTGGCACTTTTTTCGTATATAACGTATTTATAACGGTACAGTATAACTATATAAATGACTTCGAATATGCAGTAGAAGTATATCAACTATAATGCAAAAAAATGCTTTAAATTACATAATATTTATGAACTTTAGTGTGTGTAATAATTAATATATAGGTAGGTATTCTAGTATTCTACTTTAACTTTAAAACTTAAATAAATACATAACAATAAATAATAATTTAAAAAAGTAAATAACTATATATAAATTGAAAATTATAATTATTCAACTTTCAAAATATTAAATGCATTAATCGTATGTATGATATACTTATTATATATTATACCGAAAATACTTTAAATAATAAAATTATATATTATAATGAATGATGCAACGAATAAATAATAATTTAATATACATGACCCTGTAAATAATATATAGTAAACATTATGAATACGTATACAATATCTGATGTGATACAAATATACAATATGCCGATTCAGTACTTAACATATATTTCAAAAAATTTGTAGCTCCGTATCTGAAAGCGACTGACTCTAGTACTCTGGCATGTAGTTAGTCTGTGTAGTGTATTACAGCTAGGCATTGCTTTTTGCTATTACACTAGTCCATAAATAACAATTATATGTGCACGTAGATGGGAAAAATGCAGAGGATTATATATAAACTTATAACATCACAATCAATATAATTTTAAAATTAAGTCATTACTCATTATATATAAGTAAAAAATAGGGAGAACCGCTTGTTATGAGCCACCTTACGTATGTAATATCTACCATTAACTATATTTCGTATCCCATACTTTAATAATTGAAATTTTATGCGACCTAACTTAAATAATTATCATGGATTTTACAAACCTATATTATGGTATGAATAAATAATTATTTTCGAAATTACATAACAGTTTTCTATAAATATTATTTTTTATTTATACAACATACGAGTAAGTGCGTAGATTTTTACTCATTTGCATTAAAATTCCAGAATTAACAATAATAACTAATAAGTAATAACACGTATGCACAATACAATTTACTTTTTTTAAATAGCAATAGTATTTTTACTCTACAGATTCAGGTAGATTATTTTTTTTAAACAATTTAAAAAAAAACAGTTTTTACTAATTACAAAATTGGCAAATTAAATTTAACGTTGAAATTTAATATTTACGAATAATCTGTTTTTGACGAAATTTCAACTATGTTTAAATTATACTCAAAAATCAAAATATTACCTCCGATATGGTTAAATAACTGTATGTAGACAGATAAAACATAAATAAATACTTATTTGTTTTCATAATTTGAGAAAATACCAAATAAATAAATATTTAATGGTACTTCTTAGCGTGAACAAACTGTATATAATGATTTACCTTATGTTCACATACAACAAACTTTTATGTATATTATAAATAATAAATTTATAAGTATGGCCAAAGCATATAATATTTGAATGATAAATAAATAATATAAATTCATTGGTTAGTTCATAGTTGTCACATGAATTTAGTATTGAGTGGAATATATGTAGTAGCATATTGATTACGGCTATATAGATAATAGATATTATAATCTATTAAAAGTTATAACTATTATAATATTATCTATAGCTGTAACACCATTCTACAGTAGTATTTAAATTGTAGAGTGCAGTTATTACAATAAATAACAATATTTCTTTTTTCAGTTTTTATGTTTAACCAGTAGCGATTTTCGCTGCGGTACAGTCACTTACATAACAGTATATGCATGATGGCTCCCATAGCCGCATGGTTGATAGATCAGATAATATCGCTTTGTTTCCCAAAACGATAACTTTGTCCCTCCTCTCCTATCTCCCGATACGATTATACGAGCATACAGCGTATTGTATGATAAAAGTCAATTTTTACACATTTACAATAGAAGAATATAATAATATTATAAGTTGTAATACCACATTTTTATTCTTGATCAAAACAGATCACGTAATTTTGATTTTGACATATTCAATTATAAATTACTACATTAGACAATCACATGTACATATTCACTAGAAAGAAGAATTAGATATAGGTATACCAAAAAAATTGATGGAATTACATTCTTGCTAATAGAAAGGTGAAAAAATAAAAAATGTACAGATTTATTGACTTTTGATATGTTCTAATATATTATTACTATTATGTTAGTACTAGAAAAATGTGTTGATTTTTAATAAGTAAAAAAAATGATAAAATGAATAAAATAGTACGTAATAGGTGATTTATATTCTTAAATTTGTTTATTTTTTATTATAACTATGATTTTTCGAACTTCAATTAAATTACACAAGAGTTAGTATGAAAGTTTCAATATAGTCTATTAATTTATCAATAATTTAACTTTTAATTGTATTTATACGTATCTTTGTAGGCGCAACTAAAAGATTAAAAGATACTTAGTAATAAAATATGAAAAATAAGAAATCGATCTCACCGAATCGTAAGTCTTACATTTAAATTTATATAGCATATAAGTGTATACGCAGCTACTCTTTAAATTAATTATTAAAATGCTCAACAAGTTATTATGATTTTAAATAAGATAACTGTCTATATATAGAGTCTTGGTATGAGTACTCGAGGAAAATACGTATATATATTATCATTATAAGTTTATTGTAACGT
Organism: Rhopalosiphum nymphaeae; assembly: GCA_036289425.1. Lineage (NCBI taxonomy): Eukaryota > Metazoa > Arthropoda > Insecta > Hemiptera > Aphididae > Rhopalosiphum > Rhopalosiphum nymphaeae. The sequence continues at coordinate 8,127,150 of JAZAQC010000004.1, forward strand.
ATATATATATGTGTGTGTGTAATATGTATTAGTATTACAATTACGTATATTCACGTTATTATATTAAGACTGTTGAAAATTATTGTTCCGGGGGATGATGGAGTCAGACGGCAAGTCGCGCGTGCAACGAATAATTGCAGGCGTTGGTCCGCCGATATGGTGGGGAGGGAAAAAAAGAAACGAAACAAGCGAATAGAATCGTATAACGAATAATATATAATGACCGTGCGCACGTTGTAAAAGATAGAAGATCTATCTATTACGATACAATTATTATTATCATCATCGTTACCTATACACACGCAAAGGATGACCATATGCCGTCTGCCGGCACGCGCTTCCGCGTCAATGAGTGTTCGGGGCTCGTGCCGTCAACTGCCGTGCCGTCTGCTTAAGTACCCGATAATAATAACAATAGCAATAATAATACATATAGTGCCGTTGGTGTCGTCTGTGATCACATTTCGCCCGCGTGTTTTTTCACACTTATTAAATCATTTATGTTTGTATTATACATATCCATGGCTTTGGATTTATCGTACATAAAATATGTGCTACTATCGTGATTATATTATATTTACATACATAAAAATATATATCGCCGGCTTAGATTGTAACATACATACCTACGAGTAAGACACTGTCTACGCCTTATCAACAGGTAAAAATACATATTGTGATTTTTGTTACCTGAGGTACAGTACACCGTACACCCCAGTATCTAATCATCTAGTAGTCTAGTATACTATAATATTTAGACATTTTTCCTTTAAATTTAAAATCAACGAATCCTTATTTATTGGATTTTTTATTTTTAAATTTTTAATTATTATTATCTGTATTATATATTTTGTTTATTGATTATTATTTTTATGATCAATTTTAATGACTGTAATTCCATTTTACTAACCATAAAAGGTAATTTGCATTATACAGATGACTTTTCCCGTGGTTAAGTTTGGTGCCGGTTTATGTGTGGAGTATACCAAGTACTTACTGAAATACAAAGTTACATGTTCCAAATTTCAAGAATACATTTATTTATAGATTATAGTAAGGTACTAAGGTGCAATAAAATTCGATTATTTTGAAGTACCTAATTCAAAATTCGAACGAATAGTTTTTCAGTTATAAAAATGTTTATACTAAGGATAATAGTCCTTAAAAACGGTTTAAAAATATATATAAAATATATGTTATATTAAATTAGAATTAAAAAAAAATACATAATAGATAGATGATTTCTCATTTGAAAAACAGAAGTTTGCATCTTCATAGGATACTTCTTAAGTAGAACAAGAAAATCATTAGAATTTGAAAAAATGGTCTTAAAGTTAAAGTATACTTAAAAATTATAAAATTAGATTTAGAATAACTATATTATTGAAGAAAAAAGAAGACATTTAGTGATTCATTCTATAGAATTGAATTTGAATGGTTTAGAATCTAATTTATAAGATACTATAAGCTATGATAAATTAATATTTAATTAAAATATCTATTTTTTCAAATCACATGTTTATAATTATTATTAAATATCTAAGAAATTATTTTAAATATTTATTCATATATATATATATATGTGTGTGTGTGTGTGTGTGTATAGGATTAGTATATCATGTAAACTTTAAATGGGTATTTGAAAAGAAATGCGGAAAATTTTTGTATATACTATATACTTATTATATCTAAATAATATTCCATATCAACATACAAAAACATTACAAATTTACGGTTAAACGATATGTATAACTCGGTATAAGAAATTAATAGTTATTGTGAGAATTGAGATAAATTATTATAAGTATCTATTATATAGATATTCTTATTTATTAATATTGTTAGTAATCTCTAAGCCTGTAATCTGTAAGCAGTACATTTATTAAATTAGTTAACTATATTCTTCAATTTATGATTATATAGGTACTATTAAATATTATAATATGATATAAGAGTACCTATATAATATCTATATTAATAGGACGTTATACTGATAATTTTCAGTGACAACAATATTTCTACGCAAAACAAACGATACAGGAATAAAAGTTAAAACGTTGACGATAATAACGAAGTAAAAACATTATGAATATTATGATACACGTATTTGTACTTGTTTCCACCTAGAAAATTTATGTTCAGCATAAAATGATACGATATTTTCATTAGTACCTATACGGTTATACCTATTTAATTTTGTTATTTTAAATTTGAATTTTTAGAGTAAACGATAAAATCATTATCAATTTTTTTTCGACAATACTTTTTGATCCTAATCCAACATAGTATAGGTATTTATATTGTAATAATTCAAACTTTAATCTAAAATATAGAAATAGATTGTCAGAAGAAAACATATTACGTATAATATTCTTATCTTTTTAATAAATACATTTATTTACCTAAATAATAAACTATATTGAATCTATTATTGTGAAAGTTATCAAATATTACCAGTATTACGTTTAGGTATAGTACTATAGTCTATGCCATTATTACTTGTAAAATGGAAAACTATAATATTCTTTTATTTGTATATTAATATATTTTACCGGTATTTTTTTTTAGATGAAATAAAAATGTAAACTTTGCCGATGGTAAACTCTTATAATTGAAATTATCTTTAGTATAGCTACCCAGGGAACTTGGCCCAGACTCTTGTACTGGGGTTTGGGAACAACTTTGCTCGCAGCAATTATTGACTGTCTTACCTGAACAAAATATCACTGGATGATAAATGACATATCGTGATACAAACTCGAATCTTACACAATTTGCATATTATATAGTAATATAGTAGACATATACATTAAAAAAAGCATTATTTCCACCAAATATATAAGCTCAAAGCAACACTAACTTTAACTACCTATTAATGTAGATGAGTTGTTACATTTAGAATTCCATCCATATACCACTTACAACAGCTCTATCTATTAAAAATTCAAACACCCACTCACAAGTAATTAAATAGTATAATAAACCTAACAACCCCGAAAATTCTTGATAAAAAACACTACAAAAATATTTTAAGCCATAATCTTATCATTCAAAGTAAAACATATTATCATGATACAATTCGTGTGTCAAAGCTGTATCTAATTATCCTAAATCTCAAGTTATTTTAAATAATAATTAATTTTTTTTCTATTTAATTTTAACTAATATTATTTATCATTATTAATCATTATATAAATATTTTTAATTAGTAAAAATTAATAAAAATTAAGTATGACACGAATTAATATTTTTTTTTCCAGTTAGCAAAGTACACACCAATAGAATTTATATGAAAAATTTTTTTTCGAAAAAACGTGGTAATCGGTAAAATTTATGTTCAATAGTTTATATTTATTATTTATACTTATAAAAACCATCTATATTACAGTATTATATATGTAGATGGTGTATATACCGTATATAGTGCATATAATAGGTAGGTCATAAGAAGTACCTACTTATAGTAGCCAGTAGATATATATTTTAAAATGCATTATGTACTTGAATGGATTTAATTCATATATATAACTATACACTTTAACTAGAAATCTAGGAACCCTATATTAATACATAGTGTCTATTATATTATATTACAATATGTCTATAATTTAGTGTGCCTATAACTATGTCAATATAGTTTATAAAAGTGTGCTTGTTATAACTGATAATCATAACCTATAGCTTATTGTCTATAGGTACTTTAGGCTCGTTAAGATTTAATTATATCTATATCTAACATCAGTTTATATAGTTATATAGTCGTTTCTTTAATTTATTTTTGACATTTTAAAATTGTTGTAAGAAAAACTGGTAAGAAACTTTTTATTACATTTACAATACTGTATATCTAGAATTAAGCATTTTATCAAACGTAAAACTGAAAAAAATTTAATTAACTCGAAAATTTCAATATAATATTTATAAATAGAGCAGAAATCTACACATAAATCAACGATTAATATTTTTTTAATTATCTAGGTACAAGTGGTACAACAATCTAATTAAAACCGTTTAATAAAAACGTTATTTTTGCTTAAATATTATATTTTATCAACATTTTGAATATTTTATTTAATACATTGAGTTGAGGGGATCGCGTAATATAAACATTCATACAAATTCTCTTAGAAATGGGTTAGCTGTAGAATTTGTTTTTTGTGTTATTAATGTGACGCGCTGTTTGAACAAAAACCGTTATAACATTATAAAAGGCGATCATAAGAATGATTAGTAAGTAATAGTATTGAAATAACCGATGTTTAAGAAAATAATTCGAAATTGAAAAAAATCTTAAATCCATCACTGCTTGGCTGTTTATATATTTCTGCGTAACTATAATCAAATCATGTCGTCTTACAGGATAATACTGTACAACTGTCCATTAAATTATAAATTATAATAGGTATATAGCAATAGTGGCGAATGGTGGTCGAATAACCTGGTCGACAATGGATATGGTTCAGTATCGTCATCACCAGCATCAGCAGCACCAGCACCAGTCATTCGAAACGAACCAGAAACATCTCGCTACAGGGGCGGTCGACTACGTACACGGTTTTGGCAGTCCGGGAAATTTCAACGGAAACCGTGAATCACCGTCACGACACGGCGCGTACTGGCAATGGCAACATTCGTCGGACGGTTCGTCGTCCGAGGGATTCAATCACGGCCAGCGCGCATTCTTCGATGACTCCGCTGACCGCGGCTACTGGGACGGGACTGCGAGCTGCAGTAGTCCGCCACCGGCATCGACCCGACTACCGTCGCTTGACAACGAATGCTCGTTCACGGGTCATCTGCAGTTACTGCAGCCACTGTCGTCGTCCCAGCGCAGTGACCGATGGAATCGTTCCTGTTTCAGGTAGGTATCTAACCTTAACCTATACCCATATCTTTATTTACGTACGATCAGTATTGCTAAAATTATTCGTGGGTATACGTCTTCTTGACGCGGTTAGATCTTTGGTGGCAATAATATAACCTTAACATTAAACCAAAAAAAAATTTTTCTAGCTTAGCTCCAATACAGTTACAACCCTTATTAATTATTATTTATTATTAACTATCGCATTAAAACTACCTAGATAAGTATTTTTCAACAAATAATGAAATGAAACCACACAATGATCAAATATTTTAAATATAGTCATTCTATCTGATACTGGTAGTTGATTCTCAAAATATTTTTTGATAATCAGCTAATAATTAGTACATACTATCTGAGAAATTAAAATTACAAATATACAGAACATTTTGTTTTTATCACCGAAAATTCTAATAGGTATACGGCCGTATGGTGTCGTCGTTAATTTAAAAAGTATACGCTAAAAAAAAATCTAGAGAAGTGAGTATACGCCGTATACCCCGCAATACACCACTGCATACAATATTGTATGGTATATACTATGTTGTAATAATTAATTATAATAGAATCGCTTACACTTTAGTGAATATAGCTTATAGCCTGTAAGTTATAGTCATACATAGGTACAACTATATAGCAACTAGAAAGTAGATAGGAACTTAACCACGGCAAACAGTTGCATTAAAAATATTTTATCCATATGCCATAAGAGTAATTATTAAAACTAATTACTTACCTACATAATATATCAAATTAAAACCTGTGATCTGTCTATGTATGCATATTTTTTTATTATAAAATAAATATAAATATTATTTCATAAAGTACATTTATTAATGTAACTTTTGTCTTCTAATAATAAATGCCGTTCGTCAAAAATAAAAAAAAGTAATTGCGACTCTCGTAAATAAATGAAACAACATTTTTTATTAGACGTATGTTATAGTATACAATTTCAATATTTACCTCGTGTCTCCCCTGATACTTGGGTCTCCTATGGGGAGTTAGCCTCACTGGGAACCATCACTGCTCGGAACTTGGTAAATTGGGTGTGCGATAATTTGTATACATTTTAAAAGTAATAAATTGAGTCCCATGGAAAAAAAAGTAGTTAGTAGGTTCGGTTTCTACCTTCGATTATTATAATAGGTACAATACTAATTGTACTATCATTATGGTTATTATATTATATTTATATCTATATCGACTGTATCATATTATCAACTGGAAAGTAGTCAGGTACGTGAAATTAATTTTGGTTTTAACTACAATAATAGAGATTGATTTTTTAATTAATAATTTATACAATTTATACCATAATTATAAAAATATATCTATTATTTATTTGAATTGTAATAAAGATTATTAAAAAAAATAATATAATTTATCTTTTCATAGGATTTGATTTCCTTATAACTTTTTTCTCCAGGGTTCAACTTGCCTACTTTTTTTATTTTAAGACCTACACCCAATTTACCAATGTCGCGCTAGCCCTAAACGGCTAAGCATACATTATAAATATTATCTTCTCAGTTACATTAATTACTTAATTCTTAATAGTTATAACTGTTACAAGTTAGGTACATATAAAAATACAATCAATATATATTTTGTTACCTACCTACGTACTGACTCCTAGAATAATAATAATAAATCAGTATAATATTATACTTATTGAATAATGCTAATTGATCAGATTAAATTAAAAATCAACATATCTATAGTTTATTCAATGATGATAATTAAACCTAAAAATATAATTAAAATAATGTATTCATTTTCCCAATGACTAATAATAATACAATACGATAGATTGGTATCTAATACCAGTAATGTATTTATTCTTTACCTATTATCTTTAACTTTTAAATCATACAGAAAATAATAGTAGTCAAACGTACGTAATGATGGCGACAAGTTTCAAATCCGATTGACATTAACATATTTTTTGAATTCTATCTAATAAGTAATAACTATAAAAATTGTTTTTTTGTATCAAATTCGTTACAATTTAAATTTGAAAGATAAGTAAAAAAATTATAAATATTTATTTTTAAATTGCTTTAAAAGAAATTTAGGAATCTAAACCTTGTATTACATTTTCAATTCTTTGTCTGTTCCGATATTAAAATTGAATACATTTTAAACTACGAAATAATTTGAAAATTTAGTCAGGAATCGAACTTCTCAAATGTTTATAAGCAAAAATTGCGTCTTATGTATTAATAATATTTTTAAATTGCTAAAAGAAAACTTATGATTTAACTTATAATATTTTTATTCAAAGATTTTTTTTTTTATCAATATTTATAGAAAGCATTTTTTTATTAAGTGAAAAATTACAACCATTTTCTATCAAAAGGCAAATAAACTTAAAGATTGAAATATTGTAATTATTCAAAAATATAGTTAATTCTTTGCAATTTATAAAATATTTCTTAAGTAATGCTAGTAGTATCACAGAATACTTATTACTAAATAACCTGTAATAAAGTATAGGTAATTTTCAATTCTAAACTTAACGCTAGTAAAGCTAATTTTTTTTTTTGTTTTCATTAAAGTTTTTTAGTTATGTAGTCTAAGAAATTAAAAAAAATTGGGTAGGCATTATAATTTATAATCATTAACTATTCTTACATACTGCATACTAACCAACTTACATTAGGGTTTTGTCTACACAAATTCACTGTATTTTATTTATAATAGACATTCAAATGACTACATTCCAACAAAGCCTAACAGCAAAGAGTGCATATCGCCAACAGTAGCAAGAAAGAGACGTTTAGCAGCTAACGCAAGAGAACGTCGGCGCATGAATGGCTTGAATGAAGCATTTGATAGACTCCGGGAAGCTATACCAACTTCTATAGAAGACGAACATAAATTATCAAAATATGAGACGTTACAAATGGCTCAAAGTTACATATCAGCATTATGTAACTTATTGGATCAAGCTCATAAATAAAATATAATTTATTACTCAATTGTCAATTTTTTTTTACACATAAAATGTTTTCTAGTCACATAAATTTTTTTTCTCTTTATTTTGTCTATTTAATAAAAACAATAACAAAAAGCAATTAAATACAATTAAATTTTATTTGTTTCATTACTGCACACCTAAATAAAAAATAATATGTGGTACAAGACAAAAAAAGTGTTACTTCAGTAAAACTATCAACATAAAAACGGAAATTTTGTTTATACAAAATTATTTAATTGGAGGTTTAGCCAAGTTATATTAAATTGTATACCTTACTGGTAGAGAGAACAGTAAAAAAAAGAATGAATTTAAAAATTAAAATATATATTTTTTTAACACATATATTATAAACATTAATCAATATATTGTGCCAGCCATCTGAACCCTTCTCCATAACCATGGCGTTTCAATACAGAACACATGAATACTTCTAAAGGACGACCAGGAAGATCTGATCTGGGTACTCTAGCCTAAAAATAAGCCAATATTAGTTAGTATAGAATTTAATCACAACAGATTTTAATAAATTAATAAACCTCCTCAATTAACATTATATGTGGATATTGAGGGAAAATATCTTTTATTATATTATTATATATTCTATTACTCATACAAGATAATTGTCTAATTCAGTGGTTTTCAACCGGTGTCGCAAAAAATCTATTAATAGTTTTATAAGTATGTATTTATACATAGGTATAAATAATATAAAATATGCTTCACATATTATATGGTTTGGTGGGCCACAAAAATTTTGTAGGAAATGAAATGTGCCACACTGTTAAAAAGGTTGAAAACCGCTGGTCTAACTTAATAAATAATGTCTTGTCAAAATGTTTACATCATTAAGTTTTTAATGAGATATTTAAATTATAACTACCATGTTCTTGTACATTTAAAAATAGAAAAACACTATTCTATGAGTACACATGAATATTTACAAAAAATAATCATATTTTATAGTTAATAATTATAAACAAGTAAAATATTTTGGTAAAATAAGGTCAATATATATATATTAAATATAAATTAGTTGAATTCTCTTTAATTTCATTATTATTATGAAGATGTCAGCACACAATTTTTTTCCCTCCCTGTCTCACACACAATATAGCAAATATACAAATCTTATATTGTTAGCTTTAAAATTATCTGTTTTTATATATTGGCTTATTTACAATATTTCAATTTTTATGTAACTTATACAAAATATATCAATTTACTTTTATGTTAAAGCTAACAATACAATATTTGTTTGTCAGAAGGTAAATTTGTTATGTTGCTAATTAGTTAGAGAGAGAGAAAACCAATATTGTGTTGACATACACGATACATTTAAATATTTGTGACATGTTGATATATACGGCTTTTTAGAACTTGCAGAGGTGAAAGGTGAAAAAAAAAATTAATTAAAAATTAAACACAAAAAATAAACCTGAATTACAATTTTAAAAAGTAAATAAATAAACAAAAGAAAGAGAAATAAGTGGGTATTACTCTGCTATATAGTAGAGATGGAGAGTAGGTCACTATAATAGATCTGTTAAATTTGAATGCAAAGGCAGGTATCATTGTATAATACAAACGATTCTGAACGGAGATAATTTGTCAGTCTAGGATAATTAATAGGATATATTATATTATTACCTATGTTTAAATTTTAATATATTATTATTTTATGCGATTTCATAAATTTCACACGCTTATCAAATTTTTTCTATATGATGCTAGAATTTTTTTTTAGTTATTTTAAGAAAAAGTTATTGAGAACCTTGTATGTATTGAGGTTTTTAACCTTAGGTATTAATCATAAAAATGTTGTGAATTTTCAAATTCAAAATTCCTTGCAAATTTTCGAGATTTTGATATATTTTATATTTTATTTTTTATCAATAAAAATTGTGAGTAATGATTTTTGATTTAGTTTTACTACAATAAGTACAATTTATAATAATGCATTAAATTTTAAAGATTTTTTGGAGTACCAAAATTTTTTTTTAGGCATTCCAAAAAATATTTTTATAAAAATCAAACATTTCAATTGTCTATAAATAGCTTAAAAAAAATTTAATCGTAAATAGATAACGATAATATAAACAACATTTGGTGAAAATTTGAAGTACTTAGAATGATTCGTTTTTGAGTTATAGCAACATAAAAATAATTAATTTTGTTAAAAACTAGTTATGTGTAAAAATTCTGGTTTTTCCTGACATTTTAAAAAAATACTGAAATTATTTTACTTTTGACCTCTCTCCCCCTTCGAAGTACCAACAAGATTCATTTTCCTTTTCAAAGAGGGGCTGAAGTAAAAAATCAAAGCACTATTACTAATCTAAAATGTGATGACGGATACAAAAAAACATTATAAAACCAATACATTCATCACTCCGTTCAGAATCTAAAAGTAGGTAGTTCAGTTTATAAATAATTTACACAATCAACTTATTCTTATACATAAATAAGATCATGCAATAATATATATAGTTAAGAGTTTTGAAAACAATTTAAATGTAGAAATATAATAACAAGTTACAAAAATAATAATAAGTTTATATAATATATAATATCATGGTTTACATACTTTTCCAGTTGTTTGGTTCAATGCAAAATAATTTCTTAATTCTGTTTCATTTAATGCACCTGGTCTATCAATTTTGTTACCAAGAACGAGTACGGGGCAGTTAGATAAGGATTCATCAAGCAATAATGAATCTAATTCATTTTTACTTTCCATTATTCTAGATTTGTCACAAGCGTCTACCAAAAATACAATTGCATCTACAGCAGGGAAATAATCTTTCCATACTTTTCTGGCTTGTGAATGGCCACCCAAATCAAATGTTGTGAATTTTATGTTCCCAACAGACAATTCCTCAGATGCTATAAAATAAATTATCACGTATTAAAATATTAATGGACAAAAATATAAAATCTTTATATTTTTACAACCGGTTTAATGTTCATACTTGGATGCAATGTTGGAGTGTGTTGTGCCAAACGATCATCTTTCAACATATGTAATAGAGTAGTTTTTCCAGCATTATCTAAACCAAGGAATAGTAGTTTTCCTGATTTTTTCCACAACCCTATGAAATTATAATATTATAATTCATTAAACTTAATGTAAAACATAACCACGCATAATTAAAATTATTTATTTTGTATTCAATTTATTCAATGATATAAATATATCATATAATAAATAATGAATGAACGAACTATTGAATTTACAAAGATACAAGTTAAGTTGAATAAATTAAAAATATTAAAACATTTCTATTATCTAATCAATAATCACAAAACAAACAATTAATAAAATATTACTCACCTAAATATCCCAGGACGCCAGTAACCCAATCCCAAAGAAACATTTTTTGATGAAATTATCTGTAACATAAAATAGAGTTAATCATATTATGTAAATATTTTTTTATGTTGTATTTAAGATGAACTTTTAATATACAAACTCAATAATATATAACTAGGTAAACTTCATCAAATATTAGAATACATAAAATATATCATGTTTTTATTAATAAAAATAAAAAAGGATATTGTATATTTATACAAATGTAAATGTAGGTATATTATCAAGTAAAGGATAAAATTGTATTTATAACTAATTTATTTTAACAAATAAGCTATGTTAAAATAACCAATTTTAAATTTGCAAACATATTATATTTATTTTCATTTTTAATAACATATCTAAAAATGATGAATTACATTTTTAATTTATAATTTTGACAAATAAATAGTTAGGTATACCAAGAAAAATTAATTAGCATGAATTATTAGCTATAATTTAAAAACCTTCAAGACCAGTTTTGATTATTGTAATACAACCTATTAAAGAGTTAATATGAGAAATAAATAAAAAAATATTCATGATTTTATCATAGCATTTTGTGTCCATACCATCAAGGACAAATATACTATTATAACCATTAAGTAGGTTAGTATAGAAAATAGTAAATACTAATAAACTATGGTAAAGGTAGATAAATAATTGTAAAATATAAATGAGATATTTGTAAATCTAAATAATTAGATACTTCAAATAAAACAATTATAAAGTATGTAAGCGATGAAAATTATCTTCAATTCTATAATTTATATTAGGTAATAATACTGAAATTCCTCCAAAATTGAATTAAAAGATAGTAACAGCAGATATTTTTTTTTTATTATATATGAGCTAGCTAAACACTATTATTAACTCTTAGAAATAAAGAAAAAGAGGGGTAGTAAATTGAATGAAAATTTCTATAAATAACTATAAAAAAGATTATGTTATAAAACATTAAAATGAATTAAAGGTATAACTACAACATTATCAATGATTATGATAAATAAGATTTATATAAAAATCATTAGTGAAAGAATACATTTTAAAATTTTTATATTAAAATGTATCTTGAAATTATTGATTATAGTATCATCTATTTAACTAAGAAAATGCTTAATTATAAATTCAAATTTTATACTTTAAATTTAACTATTATATTTTGATAATATTAGAATATAATACTTACTAATACTAGTATTAAAATTCTAGTAAAAAATGTTTAAAATCTAAATTAGATTTTGAATGAAATTAGTTATACAGTACTTTTTTTTCTATATAAATATGACCATTCATTTTTCTCTGAGTAATGTAACATATTGAAATATTTTATATAAAGTATAGGCATTAGACACTATACATTATAAGCTTATTTAGTATTATAGAATTGATTGTAATATTTGAATTATCCATGATTATTATATTGGAAACTTCTCTAATCATTTCATAAATTTAATACAATTTTAAGTAAATTTTTAATATTTTAAAAATATAATAATAAGTTAAAATTTTATCATAATATATAACTGCTATTCTGTACTGATTTTAACATTTCATATAAACCAAAGCATATTAACAATTTAAGATTAGAATTATTTATGTTTAAGTTTATTTGTTCCACAAGTTAAGTATCGACATACCTATTCATTGTTATATAATATACCTTTTAGTTAATAAAATACACAATATTATAATACAAAAGTTTTAATTTTAATTTAATAAAAATCATATTATCTTAACCTTATAAATTATATTTTGAAAGATCATAATTTAAGAAAATTTAAGAAAATGAATTTAGAAATTTTTTTTAAAAACCCAGTGGTGAACAAACTTTTTTACCGATGGACCAAAAATTTAAACTTTTTCTTTGAATTCAATGTTATAATTTATTTTAGGCACATCTTAATATAGATATATTAATAAATATTATTATTTATTATATATTGCTTATTATAAAATGAAATATAAATATTAAGTATAAATATATATAATTGACAATAAAACGATAAGACATAGGAAATATTTTACAAACGTTACATTTTTTTTTTAATTTAAATTATTTTGACAGGCCTGTTAATAAATTATCAGGGGCCAAATTTGGCCCATGGGCCATACTTAGTCATTACTGTATACACTATATTAGTCTATAGTCCCTGAGAAATTATATCCATAATTTTTGTATTAAATTAATTTCACTTGATAAATTGTTTTTAGTTTAAATTTCTATAAGAAAATTTACTTAAAGTAATTTTTGACAATCATTGTTTTAGGTAGATATATGCAAGAACTATACAATTTAAGTTCTAAAATTTTAATGACGTCATTAAAAATTGATTTTGACTTTACGCAATTATACATTATTAAAACAGTAATATTAATTTTGGAAAACGTAATATTATAAAATTTATAAGTTATATAGTACCTATTTAATGCAAACTCTATGCAATAAGATCTATGCAAATTAAAACTTCTCGTATAACAACCAATAAAACAATGAGCAAAGGTTTTTAATTACAACAAATAGGGATTACGTACCTTCAATTATAGTTATATGTACAGTAAATCAGTGTCACAACTTTGTGTCGTTCATTGGTAAATAGTTTTTGATGTCGTAACAACTATTGTTGGCTGCAACTTGATTCTAACTGTGCGTCTGTGCCGACGTAAAGTGAAGGCACTGCGACGTTACCAGCAAAGTTCCTAACGAAGTGTCGTAGTAGAAAAACAGATAATTTATATTATGTACACACAATAGAACTAAACTAAATTAATGATAAATAAAACCTATGGACTATGAGCAAAATAAAAATATAAACGATGACTTGACGTGCAAAATAAAGTGATTAAAACATTGATAGGGCGTGGAAGTAGGAGAAGGGGTTCCAATGTGTCACAGAGCCATCGGTGGACGGTGACTAGCAACGATTATTGAAATAACAAACCTCTTTGGATTAACAGTTAAAAATGAGACGGCCTACTGTCGCTTCGGACATTACTCCACGGGTGTTTTACCAAGACGTTAGCCTACAGCTGTTTGTATATTTTTAATATTTATAATTTGAATATGATTATTATGCTATAATATGCATATGCCACATTTAACATTATGTAGCTTTCCTAGTTGTCTGCTTACCACTAATTTATTTCGATATTAGTCACAACTACCGGGTTTACGACCCCGTGTACCGTAAAATCCATCAACATTTACCGCATGCCCATGCTTACATAATATTATGTATATTATACACATACCTATTAACACGTCGAAACTCAGGAACCCACAAGCAAGCGACAATTAATAAAACTTAAAAAAAAAATTAATTAATTAATGAACTCACAAATTAGCATTCTATTGGTTATCGAAAAAAGGTGTATAAGTGGGGTACCACTTTGCTGTAGTGCTGTATAGTAGTAACCATAAAGTGGGTCACTGTAAATTATATGTTAAAGTCGAATTTAATAATATAGACTAATATGTAGACTATACTTTTATTAAAATTATTATTTATTATAAGATAATGAATTAAGTCAATATATTTATGGTACATTGTTTATATCTTTTTTTTAATACATTAGTATTAAAGTGTGTTATTATTATTATAAATAGTTGTATAAACATTGCTATACATATAATCCATATGTGTATTTTATATTATAGGTATAAACTATATATCATAAAAATGCTATGGGATGAGGGAGGGTTGGCTTTATTTTCGTCCCTCCCCTCCCTTGAACTAATCACCAAACACTGATCTTTAGTAAAGAGAGGCCTCTATTTAATGTGTATTTATAAGTAATTGATACATGTAAAATCCATGTATCCGTGTAATTGTTTCAGTCTATGTACCAATGTATTTGCGTTAATATTTCTATATAATAATTATATTCGTCTCTTTAATTTTTCAACATCTTAAAGTTAAAATATCCAACTAACTTTTTCATACATAATAAATTATAATTCCAGAACAGTCATTCTCCGTATTATAATCTCCTTCATTGTCGAAGCTGGTCAGGCTATTGAAATGAAACTGTTATTCAACGAATTTTAAATATTAATTGTTCATTTATTATTAACTGTAAAACACACTCTTTTGTGTAATTATCAAAATAAATTGTAATAAAAAATTTCAATAAAAAATGTATGTTTTAGATTCTAAGCAGAGCAATAAATGCATTGATTTCACAATGATTATGTAGGTAATATACTAATATTAAAGGTTATGAAAAACGGGAATTTTGTCCAACTTTTGACAAAATCGATTTTGTACCCGCTGTAGAAGTGTAGATATTTTAAATTTTCATAAAATGTTTGTATCATTCGGGGGGGGGGGGGGGGGGTCAAATGCAGTGGTTCGCCAGGGACGCCATCAAACCTCAATACGGTCCCGTATAATGGCAATTATTTTTTACATACTTTTAATTTCAATTTTAAAATTTGGATAATAAATAACGATGTTAATTTTTATTGTTATAATTTAATAATATAATTGGCCAGACTTATATAAAAGTAATTTCTTACCATCACATGGACTCGCAATAATTTTTCTATAATGTACGTTTAACGGTTATGTAACATTGAGGTAGGTTCAGAAAACTATCTGGATCTGTGTTCTGAAGAATAGAAATCGTTTTTAATTTAAAATTGTATTCATAGTTGATGTGTGCATCAATGAACCTAAAACGTTGTAATGATTTGTTAAAAAGAGTTGTGGAAATCTTTTAGAAATTACAAATAACTAATAAAAATAGTGTAATCGAAGAAACATAAAGATATTCTTTATGAAAATAAAAACTGATGTTTATTATTCAAATGTTTTGAACGAAATTGAAAAAATAAAATCATAAGAAACAAACAGTTTATAATAGGTATATAGTTTATTAGTTCTTTACATTTATTATCAAAATAAAATATTAATAACAAAAATTATTTAGCCAACATATTATTTTTATTAGTATTTATTATAAATTATAATGTAAAATATAAATAAATAGTTTACGTTTTTATATTATATCTATAGCTAACATACGAAAATAATATATAATACTATAACTACTAAAGTAGCATACATATTAAATAGGTATAGCCAGTGGCGAAGTATGCCTACGAAAGTAGTATTTTTGTTATATCTTTAAATTAACTGTAATTTTTTCCATTAAATATTTTGAAATGTGTATGATTTTGTTTATTTATACACTATACAAACTAGTACACTACGTGTGAATTTAATAATGAAATTATGAAATTATGAAAATGCCAAATTGTTCTATTAATTAGTAGTATGTATTTGTATGTTCACAGCACTTTTGGGCAGGGAGATTTTAAAAGTTCCAGCGGAAATATCATGCTTGACACCATTTTTTTCCCTGTATATCATACATGTTGATTACACTGTAATTTTTTAAAAAGTTATAAATTGCTTATTTAATTCATTTTAGTTCAGTTAATAAATCATCATTTGATCAAGTTCTGTTTTTTTTACAAGATTTTTTTAGTAAGTGAATATTTTCAGTTGAAAAAAAAAATGATTTTTCAAAAATTTAGCAACGATTTTTGCTCACTTGTTACTTTAATACGGAACAATGTATATTCTGTACATCTACAATAAACTACGGCTTTTCCGTGTTATCTCGACTATCGAAATTTATTAAATAATAAAAAATTATATATTCATATTATATTATTGATATTTAATAAACATTTAGTTAACAGCAATAATTCCAAATTTAAAACTATTTTGAAAAATGATAAAATGTAAGTATTAAGTAATAAAAAAAATGAATAGATGTAATAATATAAACCATTTAATTAGGTTTAATAAATTTTTGGGGGGGGGGGGGAAGTAGGTTTTAATATCCATTAAAATGTTGTTAAATGATTGTTTGCAAGATTTTGTCGCCAAACAAATTCAATCAGGTATGAATCCATATGATGGCGAGCTGTTCCCCTATTTTTGTTTCGCCATTTTACCGATCCCCAAAGGCGTTTAATCGTTTGAGTGTGTGCTCCTATGGTTGGGTCTACAAAATTATACTTATGATTGACTGTATAGTGATCGAAGCCGGATGATTTTATTAATTCGGTGTTATATGTACGCCAATAATTTGAATAGATCGTGGTACCTTCCTGAATATTGTTCTTAATCGCCGTAAGCAGAGTTCCTGTTTTTCTGTCTGTCACTTTTATTAAAAATGACTCTTTTATCTCGCGATAAATGCCTCAAAAAATCCACTGTTAGGGAAGTACCCTTCTAAAATGATTTTTCCTTTTTAAAAATAAGCTTTCATAAATCTCTACAATTTTGTCCAGTCCCCCTATATTTCTTTGTGGCTTATTTTCAATAGCCATTGCACATATTTCATGTAAATAGTTATTCCAGCCAATAACTGTATTTATGCTTAAATTTAATTCTTACTCACGCCATTTAATGCTCGTCATTTCATTAGATCAACCATATATAAATCACACGGCAGTCGTAAACAAAATTCGAAATTTCGTAGTCGAGTAAACCCAGATGATGCTAACAGGTAGTCTTCATCGTTTAAATCAATTACAGCTTTGTATAAACTTGTATACAGTTGTAAAACAGAAAAAGTTGGAATCATACCAAAAAATATTCGATACAGCTTATGCGTTAATAAAAGCTGACATAAACGGGTTGCCATTATTTTGCCAACGAAACGAGTTTACAAATCAATATATTCAAAATTATGATTTCAGCTATAGCAATAGGTATACAAGGTGATGATATTGTAATCAAAGTTTTATTATTTATTAAATGGTTTCTTGATTTCCAGCAGGTGCTTTTATAATCATAATTCCGTCGCCCTGTCGAATACTCATTGAATTTGTAATTTCTACTCCAATTTTTTCTCAATAAGAAACATTCTATAATAAAAGAATAATTTTATTCTCCTGATGAATTATGTAAATCACTCACTTTTTTTTGATTTTCTTACATTGATTTTCGTTAGTCCTCTTTTAATTACCCGGTTTATTGCTATGAACATACAAATACATACTACTTTATTTATTGTTATTAACGCGTGAATTATGCACATAGCACATTTGCCAATTATTTTAATTGGTAAAAAAGCACTTTTTTCCTAGGGGCGTTAACGGGTCTTCCTCCGCTACTATACCCTACTCTCTTAAAAATACATAAAATTAGTTTTTTTTTAAACCGTCAACAGGTGTCCATGGTAATGACTAATGAATGATTAATAAAATAATTGATATTGTATAGTAACTATCTATAGTTAATAGTGGCTGTATTTAAAACTACAATGATCAAATAAATATTAATCTAATAATAATGTATTATATTGTGTATCGCATTATACTTGGTTTGTCTGGCGCATTGTATAGACAATTTGAGTACATATATGCGTAAAGAGCAACACGTTAATGATAATATTATAATAAAATGTCTAAACGAACTATTTCAATATACTATCTGCAGCTGTTTTGACTTGACATTCAATGTAAGTATACCGTTAATCCAGAACATAATAAATAATAATATATAGCTGAATGAATAATTTTAGTTGAAAGTCTTTTGAAAAAGAATGTTAGGTTTTAGGTAATGATTATGTTCTTTTTTGTTTGAAGATTATAATAATCGTCTAAAAGTTTTATAAGTATTGAAAAAATAAATGATATAGATGATTAAAAATTAGTTAGTGTTGATTAAGTGACGAGTACATTGGTATACTCAAAACCATATATCGTTTTCGTGCTTAAAACGTATAACCACCTGACGATTCACCATTCGTCTTGGTATGTAATTTACATTGCCATCACATACCTTTAAACCGGTCGTTCGTGCGTCGACCTCTTGTTGTTGTCGGTGGCGCATCAGTTATTTTGCTGTGAATACCTACAACCCGCGTTTAATTCATTATTGCCGGACGACGCATCATACCGAAATTTTCAACAAACAATAACACAATGTTGGCTATTGAAGCATAATTGAGTAACTGACTGACAAATAACAATTTACACTTGCTATAGCATTCGTTTAGGTAGGTAATAGAACGCAGGGTAAAAATGGGACACTAAGGTTTCAATAGAAATAAATTGTTTATTTCATATTATATTTTTCTAGAATTACAGTCATAATAGTAATATATAATCTTTATGTCGTTTAATATAATACCGCCATCAGTTAATAACAATAAAATAATTTTTGATTTCGTAAAAATTAAAAACTTAAAAAGCTCATTTTCCTCATTTATATATTATATATGAGGAAAAATAGGGTGCTATTTATAAAATGAATAAAAATTTGACAAAACACAAAGTTTTTGATTTATTATTTATTTTATTTCCTCTTACAATATAAATCTAGTTTGCCACCACTAACCAAAATTGACAATTCTATTGCTATAAATAATGAGGACAGGGCTGAGACGTTTCGTCAACATCTAGCGGAGATATTTAAGCCAAATCCCGACATAAATAATCCAAATCTCGCCTCTAAGATAATCCAGTACTTAGAATGTCCCATGCCTCTTCATCTCCCTGAAAAGTGTTTTACACCAAATGAACTAAAAACTGCAATACAAAAATTTTCTACCAAAAAAACACCAGGCTTCGATCAGGTACATAGATTAATTGACGCAATCTCGTGTTCCCTAGAAAAAAAGTAGTATTGCACTTGTGCCTTTCTCGACATTAGCCAGGCGTTTGATAGAGTTTGGTACGAAGGATTACTTTTTAAACTAAAAAAATTTCTCTCCCCCTGCTTATTTTTATTAATTATGTCTTATATAAACGATCGCCATTTCCAAATCCGGTTTGTTTCCTCAGTATCCAAAATTGAGAAAATCTTAGCTGGAGTTCCCCAGGGTGGAATCCTCTCTCCCTTTCTTTTTAACATCTTCACTTCTGATCAGCCTATCTCCCAAAATACTATTGTAGCCGATTACGCAGATGACAAAGCCATCATATCCTTTGACAAAAATCCTATTATTGCCTCAGCAAATCTTCAAACTCATCTCAACCTAATGTCTGAATGGTACACCGATTGGCGCATTAAACTTAATCCCAATAAGTCAGTACATACAACATTCACTCAATGCCACTCCATTTGTCCTAATGTCTATTTACATAACATACTTATTCCCACATCCGACTCAGTTAGATATCTAGGATTGTACTTAGATAAGCGCCTCACCTGGAATAGCCATGTCCGTATAAAAAGACTTGCCTTAAACACCCATCTTCGCAGACTACGAACGCTACTCACAAATAACAGACACTCCAGTTTAAAAATTAAAGTTCTATTGTATAAAACATTACTCAAACCTCTATGGACATATGGTCTTCAACTATGGGGTACAGCAAAAGTGTCCAATACTAACAAAATTCAACAATTTCAGAATATTGCTTTTAGGAAAATTATTAATGCTCCACCCTTTGTTTCGAATTACACTATACATAATGACCTGTCAATTAAAACCGTGATAGATGAAGCTACACGTTTCTACAAAATCTTTCATGCCCGGCTACAAACACACTAAAACCCACTCATTAAAAACCTATCCACCCAAACACTACCTGGCAACCCCGGGCGTCGTTTAAAAAGGAGCTGGTGTCGTGACTTGCTAGGGAACTAATAAAAAAAAAAAATAGAAAAAAAAGCATATAAATATATATTTATATGTATAGCTAGTTTCATACAACTCCCAGTCAAGTGTCACTAGTGGGTGGCTTCTTAATCACGTACTTATATTATTGTAACCCTTGTAACCTTTATCAAATATACTTATTGTGCAAATTGTACAGATTGTACACATATTGTGTAAATTAAAAAAAAAAAATTTTATTTCCTACTTTCCTGGTCTAAGTTTTCTTATTTCATATTTGCAAATAATTTTATGAATAATATAAAGAAATAATAGCGTTTTATGAGTAATTATATTTATAAAAAAAAATATGAATAAAATTCACAAACACCAACACAAAGATTATGAGCCCATCTTTTGCAGATTATACATTTAATCCAGCCATTAGTAGACTTCGAGTATAGTTCTCAGAATAAAAATAAATATCATTATCATTTAAATATCACGTTTTGTCAGACGTTCTGGCGATTATAACAATCATTATTACGAAAAAACTCTTTGTATATACAATATAATATGTATTGTTGAAATAATAATAATGTAAAAATAATTTCCCTCCAACCATTATCATATTTTTTATACAACTCATAATTTTATAATATAAATAAAATAATTAAATATTAACTACGTTTTATTGAAGAGGGAACAATTCTGAACAACTATTTTAAAAACTAACATTTTCATTATTATCTTAAAATTTAACTACATCCCTATTTTGCCCCACGTTCCCCTACGTCATATTATAGAGTCCTGTGTATTTTAGTTTCAGTACCTATTATTATTAATTCTAATCATTTAAGATTTATAAAATTATCTCATAAGTTATTAAACAATATATACCAGTGATAAACATAGTTTTAGAATAATCAATACAATATTAAAATCTTGTAAATAAAAAACTCAAAATTAGTTTTCATTATGGTTTTTGAAACTTTTGAGTCATGTGTGTATAATAATATATATGTATAATATAGGAAGGCACCTACATTGTATACTGATTACTGACATACTGTACAGCTAACTTTTAAGTGTAAAAATAAACCAGACAGGTAGTAATAGAACCTAAAATAGATTTGGTTGTGATAAATATAAATATTTAAATTATATACATCAATTCCAGTTTTGAGCAGATCAATCATTATAATATACATACATATAATGTAGACACAGACAGTAAACATGTAGTGCGCGTCCTCCGACGCGTCGCAGCAGTCAGAAAATACAATATACAATAAACCATTGTTAAACCAGGTCCAATTTGACTATGAATAACACTGGTAAAGACTAGCAGCGGTTTATGAAATCCATTGAAGTCTCTTTATACATTTATTTATATTATAAGTTATAATACTTTTTTATTTTATTGACATTTCAGCATTCGATAGTATTCTCAAAGGTATCGAAACCGGTTTTCGATCAAAAATCGGTCAAAAAAAATAACTACGGTTACGATCAAAAAAAAAAAAAAAACGCTATTCATAAACGGTTTTTGACACAACGTTTTCACCATCACTTTTTTTCTTGTAATTTCACAATTGTTTAGTATATTCTTTATATTTGATTTACCTCCACGAACGATTAAGATATTCGACAACTTTGTGTTAATAATACGTGTGAACACTGTGAACTAGGTAATTTAAGCAATATGATGGCATTAATTGATGACAATTTTAAAGTATATAATATGCAATTAAATGCCATGAATATGGAAATATTAAATCATATGAACAACGAAAATGAAGGAATATGAGCTTTGAATGTTTTGATACAAGAAGATCTTTTCGTTGGTAATTACATACATTAAGTAGGTAGTCACCAAAATTAAATTGTTTCATATAGGTAATCATATCAAAATTCCTATAAATTATAACGAGCGCGCTGAATACCGATAATTACAACGTGGGGCAAGACATATCGGCTAATATAATTTCAGTGTATCGTGGTGGGGAAATTTTATTCGCTGTCGCAACGACCGTAAGACAGCAGCACAGTAAAAAATATTCAATATAAAATCGAAATTCTTACTTAAAACTGTTTCACGCGGGAAAGAACCACGATGGCTATAGTCATTACAAGAAACAAAATTTTCACACTACTCAGAAGAGAACATTGACTGTGCAAAATCGTTTTGACTTTTTCGATATCACTACTAAAAATTGTTTGAAAGTTTGTAGAAATGATATCGAAAAATTAAAAACGATGTTGGACAGTCTATGTTTTTCTTATTATATGGTGAAAATTTTGTTTCTTAGTTATGCTAGTCTTTACGATTCTTTCCTGCATGAAAAGGTTTTCAGGAACAAATTTATACATGTGTAGTATCGTCGTAATACAAAATTTAAGATAAAGGAATAAAATAATTGGAACAGTTAATACATAAAATAAAAAAAAATAAAAATAAAAAAATATTTATATACTTTTTAATGTGTCAATTTTTTTAATACTATAAAAAAATCATCAATTTTTCTAAAAGATAGGAAAAAGAAAATGATGGATGAAATTGTACTAGAAAATCACCATTTTACAATTTTCATAGTGAAATTTAACTGAATAATGTCAAAATACCTAAGGTGTCTTAAGGAATACATCCATGGATTTTTAGTTAATTAATAAAATTACTTTTACAATGTATATGACAAATAAAATATTTAAGCCTATTTATGAAGAATAAGACTATTGAAAAATATCAAATTAAAATATTAATTCATACCAACTTAATAATATCATATTGCATCATTATACATACAATATTTCTTGAGGTCCTACAATACGACAAACTTAACAACAATAACAGGTAACATATAATTTAATAAGTTAATGTTTTATGTGCTTAAAGCAAGTGGTTTTTTTTTGCTACAATAAATATACTTAAGTAGTTGTAAAAAGAAAATTACAATGTTAGGAGTTTGCAGTTTAAAATGTGTGTTCTCTTACTAATTAGAACGGAATGATCGTATCACCAACTTAAATAAAAAAAGAAAAAACTTTAACAATCAGAAAAACCACAATAATAATAATAATAATAATAATAATAATAATAATAATATTTTTTCACATTAAAACGATCATTGCAAAAATAACAATATTAATTTTTTTATAATTTAATTTTATATACATGTACAACATCACAGCTTGTCGTAGGTACGGTGAATTCAGGCGGACTAATATCAGCCTATCTGGACGGTATCGGCTCTAGGAAATCCAACTCAAGCTCTTGCTCTAGTTGACTAATGGAACTGTCTAGGGATGGGTGTGGCTCGCCAGAGCTTAGAGCAGAAAAAAATGGATGAAGGTCTTGCAATGAGCGAGCTGTTGAACCAGTTGGCAACAAGGTATCTGGGTATGTTTCTATTGGACTCCCATACTAAAAAATATAATTTAATATAATTATTAAATATTTATATCCATGTTATCAAATAATATACTAAAATTACTTTTGAATCCATAATCTTTGCTATCCTTAAAACATGAGGAACAAATTCTACTGGGTTCTGTTCGTTTTGTGATAGTTCAGGTCGTCCAACAAAAGCCCACTTGTACCTAAAAAAATAATGTTTTTATGTTAGGCACATAATTTGTAATCATGAATTAAATTTACATTTGAAATTGAGGTAGAATATCAGCAGGAAGTTGAATGGCAACACTTAGAAGTTTAACAGCGGCTAGTTGAAGTTGCAACCATTGTGGATTACTGCTGGCATGAAGACCATTATTGCTGTTAACCACCCATGTCCAATCAAGTCCCGAAAGCAGTCGTATATGTGAACTGAAATTTATAAAACATAGTATTTAAATTAATTATTATTAAATGTTATAGATGACTATGAAATATACATTTTTTTTATTATTATTATTAATTTTAGTTTACAAGTATTCAACCTCATTAAAACTCAAAAATTTCTTAAAAACATTTCCAACTGAATAAGTATTTACATGTTTTATAATATAAATATACCACTTGAATATACACCTACTACTTCCACAAAAACTTTAAATCTTACACTACTAATTGAATACTTAATTTAAATAAATAATAATTCATACTTTATAAAATTTTTGGAAACTAGGAAACAAAAGTTTTAATTTTCTGCTAGAATAAAGTTTAAAAATAAACTATAGCAAATTTGTTAAGCAATATATTTTTTAATTGCTGTTATTGTCAAACATATATTGGTAAATCAGTTTATTATTATACAATCATCAAATTTGTACTACATACTCAAATGTATGACATGTTGTGAATATTTTAAATAAAGTATATTAAATGTTAATAGACATGAATAGTATATTTTAAACATTAAATTAAGTTAGAATAGTGATTTTAGATTCCAAATTTCATTATTTATCATTATTTTATTTATTTATAATTAAAGAATATATTAAATTATTAGACTTTTCTATGAACAAATAAAAAATTTTAATTTTAAGCTTTTAATTTATTTAGTTAAATGCCCTATTAAGACATAAGAATTATTTTTAAATGTATACATACAAACATTTTAAACTAAGATTAAAAACTTGACACAAATTTATAAGAGCTAAAATAAAAATTTTAGTGTATTAATTAAAAAAATAACAAAAATAAAGAGACTAAAATATGGAACATATTTATAACTAAATTCTGATAATTCGGGTTTATTTTAAAAATTTAAATAATATCAATTTATATAAATAAAATATAATTTTTGATAGGTACTTAATTAATTTGTTAATATGTATCCAAAATTTAAAATTAAAATAAAATACAATTTTAATCACCTTAACTATTCTTATATTTAATATGTAAAACAATGACTTTAATTTCGGGTCATATTAAGTGTATCAATTAAGCCTAGGAAAGATTTCATTCTCATCCCAAAGTATGTTTTGCATGCTTAAATAATATAAGTATATATAAGTATAACACAATATGTATGATGTATGAATTTAAGTATAATGAACTTTAATAACTAACTAGTAATATTTATATTCATGCTTCTACTTTCGATCAACAAAAAACCAATTAAGCTGTATGAAATAGTTTTAATCATGCATTATGCTAACTGCTATAACCAAAAGCATAAATTCATATAATATTACTCATTAGCTAGTTATACAATTTTAAAATTGTAATATACACACTTTTTCTTTTGAAAATAGTTATATTTAAAATTAACTTATTAATTATACTTAGTATTTTTTTTTATTAAGTGATTTTGTTATACTTTCTCATTTAATTTAATTATAATTATAAATAATAAATACAATTAATAGTCAATATCAAGGAAATAAATAGATTATTGGTTGTAAAGAATTAATTCATTAGATTTTTAAGAGTTTCTAATTTCCTATTATTTAGTTTAGAAGTTTCTAATCACAGGTCACAGTTTTTATAGTGGCTTGCAAGTGCATATTTTAAATTTTATTTAAAAATAATTTTTTATGAATATTAAAAATAAATTTAATAATTAATGATTCATAATAAAATTCATTATAAAAACATTATAAATAATTAATATACTCATATGTGTAATTTATATTATTATTTTTTTTAAAGGTCACAAAAAGTCAAACATAGATTAGTATAAAGTAAACATTTTAAGGTTATACTTATAAAAGGTTAGGATCTACTGGTTTAGTTAAATTAAAGTTTAAAAATGATTCATTCATCCATTGACAAATAAATAAAATCAAAAATCATCCATCAAATTCAATAGTCGTTTTTAATCTATTGTTGTGTACTATATAAATTGATTTCATAATTAAAAATATAAATTTGTTTAAACAATTTTGTTTATTGAAGATAAATTCAAATTAAGTGTTATACATTAATGTTAATTTATAAAATATAAAACTATAAAAACATTACTACTAACATGAGTAATACGTGTAAATACTAATTAGTAATAACTAAATTAATTATTATATATTAAGTTAATAGGTATAATTTCTAACCTACAAATTATTTTATAATTCAGTATTAAAATCTTTTGTTTTTATATTCTAATTACTTTAAAATAAATTCAAACATATTAAATAATTCTACAGGCAATTAATATAGCTAAAAAAAACTGCATACTGCCACACACCAAACTAAAATTATTGATCAAGGTCAAGTCAATATTATATATTGTTAAAGGCAATTAATAAAAATAATTTCATATGAGGGTTTTCATTTTTTTTTTTTTTTTTACAAATATAACCTATAGACATTGTTGCTGAGTATGCACATAAAAACTAAAAAGTGTTCTTTTTCCCCAATTGATGTTTTGTTCATTATTAGAACTTACTTTTCAATTGTATGGTTGGCAATGACAGTAGATTTTCTAGAGTTTGATGAACTCTGTTTCTCAGGTTGCAAGCTATACTTGTTTCGGTGGTTCCATTTTTTTCTTCGTCTTGAAGATGAATTTGATTTAAGAGTGGTATCAGCCATATTAATTTCTTCACTACTATAATAATGAGTAAGGAAATAAAGAATTGGAAATATTTTGGAAGAATGGAAAAAAAGAAACACTGATTAATTTTTTTTTAATCATTAGCATTATTAGTTTTTTTTTATTTTCAATACTTTTACTAAAAATGAGAAATAAAGAAGAATATCAGTTAAAGATTTAACCCAAGACACCTTCAAGCAGCGACATTGACTTAACCTTGGTAATAGATTTCAAAATAATTATTAGAACTATGTTAATATACAAAAATGTTAAAAGCACATAACAAACTGGCAATAAGCATACATAAAACATACCTGGTATTTCGCCTGCCATAAGCCAAAAATGGAAGATCAGCCACACACCCCAGAAAACAATATATTTTTTTAGTTGGAAAAGTAAAGATTATAGTTTTTACCATCAAATAATACTTAATATTAATGATATTATTACATACCTGAACTCTTCTGAATCTGTACTTAAATTATGTTCAATATGAATCATAACTTGAACCATTTCACTAACTATTATTGGCCACATCGAAGTTATGTGGTGACCAGACATACGCAAGAGTAAAACCCTAAAGCATAGAAACACTTGAGCGTGAATACCGGGTCCCGATTGAGGCATACGAAGAGTGTCAACTAATCTTTCTATTTAATAAATAATACAAATAATTTTAAAAAAATAATCTTTGAAATAGAAGCATTTTTTTTAAATTTAACCTTGAATTTCAGGAACATGTTTATGAAATTGGTCTTTCTCACTACATAATAAAACAAACGCAAGTCTTTTTAATAATTGGGCCCTCTGCTCACATTCTTGTTCTCTATTTGAAAATAAATTTAAGGTGTTTGCTTGGTTCATATTGATTCGACCTAGATATATAAATACATATAAAACATAAATAATAATAGCTATTAATTAAAAATGAAAAATAAAAATATACCCATAAAATCTCTAAATGTAGTTGTGTCTTGAGACATTAAATTATCAATTATAATTTTCCAATACTGAATACTACGATCTTCCATTTGGAATAGTGTTGGATCAAGTAAAAGTTCCATTGCATCTTTCTTCCAAGCTTTTCGTGTATATTGATATGTACTAATGCTGGCCAAAATTTGAGAGCACGCATGAAAGCTTGGCATATTTTTATTACTAAATTTTTATAAACAAAATACAAATTAAAAACATTAAACACTGTGTTAATAATTATTTTAAATCTAATTAGCTAACAAACACTTACGTATGGTTTTTTAAATAAGGTGTTACATTATACATTATCATTGTGAGTATTGTACATACTCTTTCTTTTTCTTGATTACCAAATGTTATGTCTAACAAGGGTGCAAGAAGTTGGGCTAACACATTTTGGGCTGGTATACTATATTGAGCATTGCTTCCACTGCCGCTTCCAACTGAAAAACATTATGTAATATAATATTTAATTGTACAAATGAAAACTATAAAATAATTTAGTTATAAACTTATAAAGAAAAAAAACTTATGAATAATAAATTATTAATTTTTACCTTTTTCTATATCTTTTTCGGTAATAGAATTTGCTGCAGATAATTCATCTTCTCTTACAGAAACATTTCTTCTTAACCATGAACTTTGTTCTAAACAAGCTCCAGCTATTTGAGAACAGCTTTCAACCATCTTAAAGAATGATAAAAGAAGACATTTTGAATTACATCTTTTACAATGTGTTTCATTAAAATATATAAATATATATAGCATTCTCATAATGTATAATTCAAAGAATTTTAAATTATTTAAAAAAAATTGTCTGGCTTGTATATACCACTAATGTTAAAATTATATAATTTTGATAAGTTTGCTTTAACCAGTTTAACATTTAACTGTACTTTTTAATTTACCTTAGCAGTAATATCTTGGAGATCTTTTTGGTCTTTACGGTCAGCTAATGGAGCAGGAGCTCTATGTACAAACTGACTTAACACTGATAATAACATAAATTGTGAAGGAGGTGATAATGTTATTCCTTCTTTAAGTAATCCAAGAAGTGATTGCCATGTTTCTGCTAAGTAATGACCAGGAGCAAGTTGTACATAATGAACAAATAATTCCAGTACACTCACTTCAATACTTATTTGAGTATCTTGTTGGCCAGCCTAAAAATATTATACAATTATTAATGATAACTATACATAAGTTACTTAAAATTGTGATTACTTGACTTAATGATGGTTGTTTGACAACTTGATGAATAGTCTGTATTAATGAATCTAATGGCATGGACTTTATTGAACTCAATAATTGTACTAAAACTTGTTGCATTTCTGTGGCTTCGGGGACAATCTAAAAATAAAGAATATAATATTATAGTTTTTATATGTTGCTTGTATATTAATCACAACATAGACTTGTGTCAACTGATTAGGTAATCATTGAACTTAAATACAGGTAGAATAATATTATATTTTGAAAACAATGAATAAAAATGGTAAAACTAAACTAATGATATTTAGTTTTTTTTCTAAATAAATGTATGATCTTACAGTTGATGATAATACAGATGCACGTGATCGTCTCTCTTTCCATACAATTGAAAACGCTGTTAGAAAACTATTGCCATGGTATTCTGCTATAGGACTTAATAAATCTAAAAGTTGGCCTTTAACTAACCTTGGACATCCAGCAACATTATTTTCACTGTAATGAATGAAATTAGATATTATATAATGAATAAGTAATAATACTACTAATGTTAACACTAGTAAAAAGCACCGTGATACTTACCTTTGTTTTCCAGTACAAAGTGCTTTCCACAATAATGAAACACTTGCTACAATTCTTGGCAAAATTGCTAATAAAGATCTCCTGGCTCCTAACTGTGGTTCAGTTTCATCATTAGATGATTGATCTTGGAGCTTTATTTAAGAATAGCAAAAATAAAAATAACATTTATTAATTTATTTTAATATTAAATACTAAATAAAAAAATGTAATGATGTATTACTCACAGCTAAAAGAGGAGATGGGATAAAGACATGAACAAGATTATTAAATAACTGAGCTGGAGTATTTGAGTTTGTCATAGAATTATGATCTAAAGGATGGTTAAATGGTTGGCCAGTATCAAGGAGGCAAAAATGACATAAGACAGTAAGAGCTTCCAATTGTGTTATTGCATAATCTGCTGGTAACCTGAAGTACATAATTTCATAGTTATTAGTTATATAATTGAGAATAAAAAAAAGAACTAATCAATTTATTCACAAAAAAATGATTACCTTAAATTAACATTTTTGGTGTTATCAGCATACACTTCTGCTAAGGTTTCAATATTTGCACATAATTGTCGTACAGTCACAGAGACAACATTCACTAAAGCGGGTCCTAGATATGGTAATGAAGATGTGACTAATGATGTCCAGTTAATATGGGAATGTCTCATTCGAGCAGATGGGTGTAAGGCTGCAACTAAGGCAGTAACAAACATTGGTTGCAATGGAATTGGTCTGCCAGATAAGTAACGTACGTCAGTGCCTTCTATATTATCAGCAGCTAAATCTGCATAGGAATCATTCATCACATTGTTACCATTGTTACCACGATGACGACTATTATCAACTTCATGTTCTAATATTATAAGTGATAACAATAGCCTTAATAATAGAGCTTGGAATGCTTCAGACTCACGATTCATTCTACCTTCAACAGATCCTTGATCTGTTGGATCATGATTATTAAATGATAATATTTCTGCAGTGAAACTGGTAGCTTTACATTCAGGACCAGAATTTTCAAGTACACTACTTAATAAACAGTGCAATGCAACTTTTTGTGCTTTGCATCTTGCGAGTAATTCAGCTAAATAACATGCTAAACCTCGTCCACTATCTCTTACAATACCACTCAATTCCCAACAGATAAGACTCAACAGTTCTACACTGGACATTTGTACTTGACGATTACCAGCAATATCTTCTTGTGTAATTTTAGATTGTCCTAAATTAGGATAGTAGCTTCGTATATAATAAAGACATATAGATATAAGTAATTCTAAATACATGCTACTGCCTCGATTATAAGGAATTCCAGTCATATCAATTTCTCCATGAAATCCTCTACCAAACATTGATTTTCTATGTCTAGAAAGTAATTTTAGTATCTGAGATTTTACAGGAACAGAAGTAGTAGCAGCAGCGCACAAAAGAGCACGGGCATTCGTTTTTAACATGTTTGTTAATGTACAGAAAGCATATAATGTACGTTGGACATCATATACTCCACAATATAACAGTAGATGGGAGTGTATATTTCTTACATTACCATCAATATTATACTCAGGGGGAGCCATAGAAACGTCTTCTTTAATTGATTCAGATACTTCAGTTAAATCATCATCGTCTTCTTCATCATTTAAAGGCACAACTGTTTCATCTACTACGGCATCTAATACACTATTAAGAACTTCTCGTACAACAGACGTTTCTTCAGACTTTGAAGGATCAAAATATTCATCAGCAGGAGTTGATTCATCTGTATCAATTTTGATTTGTTCATTTCCACAAAATGAATAGCTTCGAACTAAATCTGTTTCGTTTTCTGTAAAATGGCCATTCATATCAGTTGCAGAAGCAGATGTTCGTATATTGTTACGGTATGTTTCGCCGTCAGTAACTCGAGCAAATATTGTATCTGATATAGATGATAGATGTAATAAATCAATTGAAGACATCATTGTAGTAGAATTCATTACTGGATTAGTTTTTATAGAATCAAGGGATGAATAAGATCCAGTTCTTTGTACAGATTTTTGAATATGTTTACTTTCTGGTTTTCTCTTAGGTGAACGACGTACTGTGTTTTGTACATTTGATTTAAACCGTTTAATTTTATTCAACATATCCATGGAGTATTGAGAACTTTCTTTCTTTTCTTCAGAATAATCTTCATCAAATTCATTATTGTTAGTAATATTTGGATCAACAGAAAATGGATTGACAAAAACAGAAATATTTTGAAGCAAAGACATGTTTTTATGATGAGATTCTGACATTTCTGCTAATGATGGTTCATATCGAGTCATCATTTGGCATTTTTTTACAGTAACATAACGGCTAAAAAGATTTGAAGAATCCTGTTCCGCCAACGTTGTAATAGCAAAGACACGTTTACTGCGACTAGGAGCAATTTTTGGTGCTTGTTTACACTTATCCGCTACATGATACATTACATTTCCATCAACTGAACTAATAGCATAAATTTTGGCAGATGGATCATTTAAAGATGTTTCAGAATAATCATGTATATCATTATTTTGTGTAGGACTAACTTTGGCATGGAGGACACTTAATCTTGATGTACATGGATCAAGAAGTAATAGTATAAGAGGATCTATTAATCTGCCAATATCACCTCTTAATAAAGAGTGTAGAAGCCATCCTTCTGCTTCTACTTTTATTGCATTTCTTTCTCCGAGTTCTAAATTATCTAATGTTTTCAACATTGACCTATGAATAATAATAATAATAAAAAAAATCAATAACTAAATCAGATAATTTAAAATATACAAATTGTATACATATACTGATATGAATTAGCCTGTTGAAAATTACCTACATAATATTTTATTTAAAATTCAATGTTTTGACTTGTAGCAATAAACAATTTCTGAAGTTTTATAAATATAATTACTAAATTAAAAATTTGATCTATTTGAAACTAAATAAATGTATAAAGTACTTACTTGTAAAACATGTCTCCAACATTTTGAGAATTTGCGGCAAGTTCTCGGCCTACATGCCATAATAGTGAAAATTTTCTAAATGCATTTAACTTATGAAATTCAGATGCTTTTCTTGATGTTAATTCTTCTCCTATAATATTTTAATATCAGTGAAAATAAATCATAAATATAGATGCTTTTATAATTTAAACAAATTCTACATACCAATACAGTTTTCTACGATATCACTAGAATGTAAAGAGCTCTGCAATAAATAAAGTAGTTCAACACAGCGTACTTGATATAATGGATTAGCCAAATGAAACCAAAGCCAATGTGCGATAACCTAAAAAAAATTATAATAAATCATTATAATAAAATTCTTTAAAATAATAAATTAAAAAAAACTCACGTGAAAAACATTTGTGTGGTATTCAATATAATATAATTGAAAAGGTTTCAATAGTGGTAAGAGGACTAGTGACACAACACCATTTCTTGATTCGTTAGATTTACAATGCAATTGTGAACTTCGGCAGAGTGCAACTATATCCACTAAAGTTCCAATAGTAACAAGTTGTAGAGAAGGAGCAGTATTTCCCAACCAACAACAACATACAATAATTAATTTCAACCATTCTGGTAGAACATCATTATTTAAGTCTTTTATATCAATTGAAGATACTAATGATGCCATTGAGTCAGATAATGGAATTGCTTGAAATGTTGATATGTCTACTAATACTCTACATGCTAACATAACTGGTTTTGTCCATTCAAGCCCAGCACTACGTTTATTGTTGAGGATGGTCAAAGGAGATATTTCATCAGTACCTTCATATTCATAATTTTCATCAAATGTTTGTTTTTGTGAATTAAGCACAGTTTTTAAAAGTTCTTCTAAATTTCTTGCTCGATCCTCAGCAGTCGCTTGTGGCGATTTTACTTTTAAGGCATCCATCAAAACTGATAATCCTTTGGTTTCACCAATGTTTGCTCGTACACCATAAACAAAGGTTACAAAAAACTTTTCATACTGTTTAATACAAGATTTATAAATACTATAATGTTCTTTCTGGTTACAATTTTGCATTAAAATAGCTGAATTCAAAGAATCTCCATCAAATACTCCACTAGTTGTATCTGAATGTAAATCAATTGACGGGTTATCTGCTATAATCGTTGAATCAGATTGAACACTTGAAGTGTCAGATATAGTTCTGAGTTTTGGAGACTGAGCTCTTTTTATACCACTTATTTTAGGTGTATCCACATTTAATTGGACAATTTTTCCGGGTTCAGTGGCTTTTTTTGGCAGCTCAGTAGTTTGATCCAATGAGCTGTATCCTAAATCTGTTTGTGGTATTAATGTTGGTTGAACTTTAGACAGTATTTTTAAGAACAACATTAATGATGTGCTTGCTTGATCTGAAGTTAACATATCACAATTATCTGTTAATGTACTTGCAATATGGATGAATAATTCAAGTAAATGTTCACTAGGAGTTTCAGTAAAAGTTTCAAATGATATAGCATCCAACAGAAAATCTGTCAAAGAGCATATTTCAATAAGACTTAAATCACCACTGCCAACGGATTTAACAATATTTGATGCTTCTTCACATGAATCTACTCTGGTTAATGACTGACACGCATTAGAAAACATAATACCTGTATATTCCCATAAATATTTAGGTTCCAAGGAACTAAATAATAAATTTGCTGATTTTATTAATTCAGATGATTTATCAATTTTATTGTCTTTTTGACAACATAAATAAAGAAGTCTAAAAACTTCAAATAAAATATCATCTAGAATTACAGGACCAATTTCAGTTTTATCTAATAAAGATACAAGAAGTCTATATGGGCGCAAGTCATGCGGCTTACAACCAGTTGCTTCATGGAGTTTAATTTTTATAGCCTTAAACAAAATCATTAATAATTATTAATTTAAAATGATAAGTAAAACCATTTAAAAAAGTTATACCTGTACAAGTAAGTCTCTGGAATATAATTCAAAATATTTTACTGTAGTTAATTCTCTTGCTTTTCTTAATTTTACTAAAGGATGGTCTGAACTTAATAAAGTTAAATTAACTTCATTACCAAGCAGCCAAGCATACAAACGCCTAAAAATGAATTAGATATAGGCTTTAATCTATTTTTAATAGATTCTAAATAATTATAAATATATCAAAATATAATACCTATTTAATGACATGTCTCTACGGAGTATAGTTACTAAAGATGCTGTTATAAGACGAATCATATCGCTTTTGGATAGTTGTGTGCTATGCATTGGGAATCCAACTTGTAATAAATCTAAACCACTTCTTTGAACCAAAACCATAGAATCTTGTACACATGCACATATAGCAGTAACCATTGTATCAATGTTAGTACCCATTATGTGACTTTGATTTTCTATTAATAATTTTCGATCAAATCGAGACAGTATATATAAAATGGCAGGAAGTCGAACTGCTAAATTATTAGCTAAACATTCCCATAGGTGACTAAAAAATATTGGAGCACCAACACCAGCACATACATTGTCTAATAAACGATTTGTCCTAGAATAAAATGTATTGTTAAGTTATATATTTTAATATTTGATTTTAATTATAAGATTTACCTATCAAAAAAATCAGAACCTTCTTCCAAGCCAAGTAATACTCCACTTAGAAAACCATTTAATCCTGGTATTAATCTCTCTCCTAAGGGTACAAAATGATTTTCATAAATATTTAAAAGATCTGGTCTAACATTCATTGCAGCGTAACCCATGACAGGAAATAAACCTAAAGAAAATTTGTACTATAAATTATTATATTCAAATATTATAAAATTGTAAAAATGTAATTTTATATAATTTAATTATTTATCTATTTATTTAGTATATTTTTTTTTAACAAACCTGCACTATAAATAAAGAGGTCTTGGCTTAAACGATTAGTTCCCATGCACTTGAATATAATATCATATGTTTCAAGAGCTTTTAAATGAACTCCAGAAGGAAGGGCATGGTGCATGCATTGTGCTAGACGTTTACTGATTTTTATACCTCGTGGTATTACTGGATATCTTGTATAACTTAGTAGCACCTGTATAATAATAAAATATAAAACATAATTAATTAATAGTTATTAAATATATATATATATATATATGTATATATTATGTTGTTTATCAATAAAAAAGGAACATAGTGTGGCATAAAATTTGACCACAGTCATTGAATGGTGTTTGTTTCAAATACAATCCGACCTTGCTAGCTCTCGGATTGATAACTATTTGGATTCTAAGAAATAAAACCATGTCTTACATACATAAACACATATTTTAGAAATCCACTGTAGCGTACACTACCATAAAAAAAAATCCCACAGTTAGTAGTCTAGTTAGCAAAGCTTAATAAAAAAAAAATAATAAAAATGGCATTTCTAATTTTTTGGCATAAATACATCTATTTAAATTATTTAACTGATTTTTTTATAGCTTGAAAAATTATATTTTTTATATTGACCTTTTAACTTTATTATGACTAAGGTATTATAAGGTCCCTTTGGAAATAACTAATAAAATAAAAATATGATTTTATTATTTGTAAAAAGTAAATATTTATCCAAAAGTTCAAAACATATGCAACATTGGTTTACTATTTTAATGTTAACAGTCAATAAACATAACACATAGCTATAGCCTAATTCTGTTAAATAAATAATATTATTATTGATTTCTGGTTAGGCGTGGCACCAAATGCAATATCTAAAAATATCTACATCAAATCAGGGGTTAGTACGTATGATTAGCTTTGGCAAGAGTTTTTTTTAACAAGTATAAAATATATGTGTGATATAAAAAGTTATATATTATATATAAAAACATGTTATTAGTTCGAAATTAGACTACTAAAAATACTAAGACAAAAATTAATTAAACTTAATATAAGTATGAAATAAGAATAAAAATATATTGTTTAATAGTTAAAATAACAAAAAAGTAAGGAAAATTCTAGTTTATGAATATAATAATTAATAATATTATTATTTATGAGTATTCTATATAAATATAATCAAGTATTATCAATAAAGTACTAAACAATATAATATAATATTATTGCATAATAAATTCAATATTATATTAAAATATTAATACTATAATAATAGTAAAAATATTAGTATAATAGCTATATAAAACAAAAATAAGTAATAGTGAAAAATCTATTTAATTCTAAAAATCCTAACTCTAAGAGCATAAGTTAAAATATTGATATTAAATACTTTGATAAAATCAACAATATAAGTAGTTGACAATCACCGTGATAATAAAAAGTGTAACAAATAGACTCAGTGGATGTTAGTTTTATAAATAATCATAAAAATACTAAGTAATATATAGTAATATAAATATATACATGAGTGCCTATTTTAAAACATGTATTATAGATATAAATTAAAGACAAAATGTGGGCAACGACAGAGGCAGATAAAAAGAAACTAATGACATTTTAAACCCTAAAAGAATACTGAAAACAATGATTATGGATGAAAGACATATACAAAACGAATTGTCTAATGAAACTGATACAGTAGGTTTACTAAATAATTAGTACAGTTTCCATTAACTTGTCGATTATCAACTTCATTATCTGTATCATTTGTTATTGCAATCTATGATTATTTAATAAACTGTACACAGACACTATTTTAGGCCCGGTGCAGACGTGTGTTAAAATTCAATTAATGATAAATGAATTGTATAAAATGTAAGTTTTTAAAAATGTTAAGTCATTTTTGGTATTTTTTATGTTTATAAGTCATTTTAACATTTTTTTTGTGTGCATATTTTTAAAAGATTTTTAGGTCATAAAATGTTGGGTCCTAATGATCAATATTAATATTATTATAGCATAGATACATAACAAGATCTATTATAAGATATTTTCAGTAATTCAATATTTTTACCTTATTTAATTTTCCTAAGGCTGATATTAAATCTGCCCATTCACTAGTGTATTCAAAACTCTTCAGTGCTTTATCAACAGCATTAACATACCTGAAAAATAAAAATAAATCTATTTAAACAAGTAGGTATATTAAAGATCATTAAATAATATACTCAAATTATAAACTATTTTATTAATGTTATTAGTTTCAGTTTAAGAACAATTGCAATAATGAAAATAATTATTAGTTCAGCCTTGGAATTGGTGTTGTATATAGACAACAACACTTAAACAGTTTTAATGAAATATTATTCAAAACATAATAATACTAATAATACAAAGTGAAAAACTATGAATAACAATATTATAGGGCTATTCAATTGGATTGACAACATTCATTCAGCAATTATATAGAAAAAAAAATTCAAGGCTGAATTATTATATCATTATATCATGTTTACAAAAGTATTGATTTAAAATATTTTTGATGATCGTAAGAAAATTGATCATTCTAAAAATTATATAATTGTGAAAAAAACAATATATATTCAGAAGAATCTATAATACATTGTTATTTTTAATATTAAATTGAATTGGTCTTGGTCTTTGTATTTAATTATTAATAAAGGTAAGAATATTATCTAAAGCACCATATATGATTTTAAAATTTATAAAAAAATCACATTTTTAAAATGCTAAAACTTCAAAATTTCAAAATTAAAATATCAAAAATAGGCCAAGTGGAGATCAAGTTAGTATGCTTACAGTCATATTTGATAATAAATCTATTTTAATATTAAAAATAACTAGGTAAAATGGATTTTTCTGAATGTAAAATTAATTATGCTAGCTGATAGTAAGTCACATAACACATAATATGTGTATAATATCCTATTAAATAATATACTTTAATTTTATCACAAATACAATTCTATTATAAAATGTTAATTAAGTCTAATTAGGCAAAAGGTAATAATATAATTTGAATAAAACTATATATTTTAGGCTCTTTTAAGGTTTTCTTATTTTTCAAAGTTTGGTATTTTACAACAATTGAGGAATAAAGAAAAAGGTTTCTCAAGATAATTTTGTTAAATTAATAATACAAAATTTTAATTGTTTAAAATAATGCTATTAAATAGTACATGTAAAAACAGTACAAGAGATTCTAAAATCCATACATCAATTATTTTACATAAAATCTAGTATTTAAGACATGCAAAATAAAAATATTTTATAATTATTCTTAAGTTAAAATTAAAGTTCAACAACAAATTAGTAAAGTTAACTTAATTCAATTAAGTTTCAGGGTCTACATAATACAAAAATAACAAATACCAATGAAATAAAAAAATATTTTTGTATTAGAAGTATTTACTTTAACACTTATATTATAAGGCTGCAATAATTAATAAAATATGTTATCATAGATTGTAGATAATGTTAATACCAAAACACTTATTCTCAAATATATATATTTTTTTATTATTTTATTGATCATTGATCAATTTCAATTAAACTATAACCTAAAATATTAAATACAATAACATTCTAGAAATGTATTATTTGAATTAAAATGTAAAAATAAATCATCATTTTTTTTTAGAACTTATTAAAATATATACAAAACATATTTACAACAATTTGAAAACATGAACCAATACATTAAGATAAAAAAAAAAAAATAGAGCAAATAAGTTATTTGCACCAAATTATTCCTAAAAAATTTAAGATTTCAAAACCTAAAAATGTAACTACCAAAATTTAAAACACATTATCTTATTATATTTTGATTGGAGATGTTTATTTTAAATATGAGCTTAATTATTCTAATATCAAATGCTTTAATTTAGTAAAAAATTATTAAAATGAGAAATTCAGACGAAAAAATAAATAACTTTTTAAAGGCTAGTTTTAATTTTAAATGTTTATATCTGTAGTGAAGAAATGTAAGCATGTACAATTATTTTTTATGAAATAGTAAATTTTGGTCAAAATGAAAATATTAGTTATAAATGTAATATTACAAATAGGTATAACAAAATAATTATTTTAATAAAAAATCTAAATCTAAATATTTATGCAATTGCATTGTGAAATAATATTACAGTCAGAACCAGTTTCAAAATCCTAAAAATAATATTTTTAAATTAAAACAGATTAACTAAAATTGTTAACATTTTAACTTTAAATATCTATAAAAGAAAGAATGTATTTTTGGTAGAAAAATTAAGAAAAATGTAAGAAAAATTGTCAAAAATTTAACTCTCATCACTTTTTACTCATCTTTAATTTAAAAAAAAAAAAGAAAAATCAATCATATCAAACAAAATAAAAAAAAAAGAAATTTCTTAATTTTTTTTTTTTTTTTGACCTCAAATTATCAAATAGACTTGATTTGCGACTAGAAATTGCTCTTGAAGTTGACGATTTAATAATTTTATTGTTTCTAAAGGTAGTAAAAGAAATAAGCATAATTGTATAATAAATGTATTTATCGCTAAGAATTACCAAAAGAGAAATTAATACTTATTTCTTTGATTTAATAGAAAAAAATTATAGTCTTTATATATGTATTACATTATAACCAAAGATTAGTTAAACTGTTTTTTTTAATATTTATTAGAAAAATAAACAATATATATTATATAATAACAGTTACAATAAGCATATAAGCAAAGAAATAAAAATTATAAATAAATTAAATAAATTAAAAAATGACAAAATACATACTTAAAATTAAAAAAAACACTAGAATTATAGAAGTTATTACTTATTATTTTTTAGATATTTTACTGTTTCTTTCAGTTTTATTTTTTATACACTTATTTAATAATAATTAAAAATAATTGAATTTAATCTTAATATAATGTTGAAATAAACCATATTAGTGTCAAAATGTATTATAATTGCATGATACATGATAATATTAAATAGATGAGATTAGATAAAAATCTGCAAAATATACACTTTAATAAGAAAATTATTAAAATGTGCACAAATATAATAAAAAAAAAATAGCATATTTAAATGTGTGGCATTATGAAATAAATTTATAACTTGGTTTATTTGCAAATCAATTTTACTGAAAAATATGCAAACAGAACAGTTTGTTTTGTTTTTCTGTAATATAAACCAAAAATTAAAATTAGTACTATATTTCTAAATAGATAATAGATAATAGTTGTTACAGATAATTTTGATTTATACTGAAGTCTGAAACTTGTTTTGCCACTAAACCTGTAGGAGATTATCTATACTTATTAAAAATGGATGAAAAGCCAGTTGGTTAAATATTAACCAAATCATTAACATATATAATATAATTAAAAATGATTATATTAAAAGCATACTATTATAGGTAAATAAATAATTTGACTACCGAGAATTATTTAATATATGATCCGAGATTATTTCAAATAACGTATAAAACAGGATTGTAGGAATACCACTAATACAGCATTAAAAAAATGTGTCACTCTTTTAATATTATCTTGATTTCGAAACAAATAATCATATTAAATATAAAAATATACATAATATAAAAAATGTAATATTTAATTTGTAAATATTTGTATTATTTTCCTCATAATATTCTATATTTATACAACAAATCATAAAAAGGAGGAAAGTTGGTAATCATTCTGCTCTACAGTAGGTGTCAAATGTACCTTGTCATTGAGTAAATCATTGTAATGTATGTGTTAAATTTTAATTCAATGATAATTCATTGCATTAAAAAAAAACAATTCTGAGCAATAATCTTCCAGCTTTTATTACAAAGTATATTTTATGATATATTTATATCATTTTTAAAGTAATTTACTTTACTATTATTATTAATATACTAGGTTAAATTAGCTTTTCCCAAAATATTTCATTTAAAAATGTTGTTGCAAGTATTTTTTTTATTTTAAAAAAGTATTGAGAATTTACTACTTTTGGCCACCTCTAAAAAAAAATAGTAATAACTAAGCAGATCTAATTTGTTAATAGAAAACACTTTTAGAGTTAAAAATCTAACCATTTTAATGCTCAAAAAGATGATAAGTGACGATACAAAAAAATATAAATAAACATTATTGAAAAATCAAATTAATTTTACACAGCACCCACATTATATTATTAAAGTTTTTCACTTATAATTTATTATAATTAATTCAATGTAAATACCTATAGTAAATAAAAAAAATTCAGTTATACAAGTTTTACCTTTTTAAATGATTTTTTAGTAGGTTCCTATTCTACATATTATATTATAATTACATAAACCTAGTAAATATAATTAGGTATGTAATTAATCAGATACCTATATTAAAATAATCAACTATTTTTCTTACATAAATTATGTATTATATATTTTAAAAATTAAATAATATATAATTCATGTAATTATGTTATACTGAAGTATATTTTATTCAGAAAATATATAAAATGAAATACTACTGATGTATAATAGACATAAATAAATAACATACATAACAATGTCATATAAAATGTATAAAAAAAAACAAGAAGATATTTTTAATGTATCTTATTAATTAGATAACTAATTATCATAATTAATAAGAACTAAGTACTATTTATTTTAATATTGTCTTAATAAATATAAGTATTAATTAAGTTATATTATTTAGCAAAAAATTGAAAATTAAAATTAAAATCTAAGTAGATAGGTGTTAATTTTTTGTTGTGTTATGTCAAAAATTACTTAGTTAAATTTTTTTTAGTAAAATAATTTTAATTAATACTGTTTTATTATATTACCTGCTCCAAAATATTAAAACTTTAAATGAGAATTTTTATGTTTAATTGTAGTCAGAATGGGAGATTGAATATACATCAAAGTTCCACTAGAGTAATAAATATTTAGTACCTCTTATCAATAATGAGTTATTAAAACAATATATATTTTATGAAAAATGAATATATAAAATATACTGCCCTGGAGCACAAGTTCTTATTGCACATATTCTAATCTAGCCCTTCCTGTAGTATAGATTTATATTAATCTACAAATTTTATTTTGTTATGTTTGTATTCTAGAAGATTAATCAGTGAGATAAACGTTAAAAGTTATTTAATTGATTGCATTTGATTGTATAGTTCAGTATAACCATAACTATAAGCCACAAAATGTGAGCAATGGATTTTATTAGTTTAACATTTATAATAACTGACATTTAGTCTAGAATATAATTCATCAATGATTGTGGAATCATTCACAATTCTAGAATTTGTTCAAATAGTTTCAATATGACGTTGCTATTAAAAAATTATAAGCGATGATTATGTAGAAATATCATACTGCAAAAATGTAAGTGTTAATACTTAGCTTTTCAACTTTAAACTTCCATTATTTATATAAAAACTATATATATATTTGAGTATTATTATTGGTTTCACCAATATTAAATTTTATGAAAAAGAATCTTTTTGATGCCTAATTAAATAAATTTATGTGGTAACAAGAAATCAAATATAATGACCCATTTCAAACAATATTATAGGTTATAGGACCACCTACAATTTAATTATTATATATAAGCATAGGTAATAAGCTCAAGTAATAAAAAGGCAAATTTTTTTTATTTTCAATAATCTAATAGGTAATTAGGAGATATAATGTAACAGAACAATGCCTTAATGCCTTATAATTAATTAAATTTTATAATTTGTACTTTAAAAAAAATAAAACCATACTTAAATTTGAACTATAGAATA
Source organism: Rhopalosiphum nymphaeae (assembly GCA_036289425.1). Lineage (NCBI taxonomy): Eukaryota > Metazoa > Arthropoda > Insecta > Hemiptera > Aphididae > Rhopalosiphum > Rhopalosiphum nymphaeae. The sequence continues at coordinate 8,170,765 of JAZAQC010000004.1, forward strand.
ATATGGATTATTTAAATTTTAATAAACTAGTATATAATATAATATACAAATGTAATATGTAGGTAGCTATATAAATAATACAAAAAAATACAATCAAAACTTTAACAAAAATATTATCTATCATAAATACCACATATATGGTATAATTTGAATTTAATATTTATTAAATTCACTAATACCTTACAAATTTCAAAAAACTGTTTGTACACAAAATAGGAAGATATCACAATATTATTAACCAGGTAATATCTGCCAAAATGCATAGAAACAATGCACTACTATAAATATAAATTATATTACTAAGATCCATCAAAACATAGCTATATGGATTAACTTTATGTTTTTTTCACAACTAAGAACATAAAAATTTGGCAACACATCTACTTAAATTGCATTGTTATATTTTTAAGTTAATTCAAGTTAATAACCTTGTAGATAGTACATATCCTATATGAAATTATAAATAGGTATTAAATATTTTGCTTACATTTATAAGTTTTAAGTAATTAAAACAGGAAAATAAATAGGTTTGATAAAAAGATATACTGAAAATAATATTATTACAAGTGACAGAAAATTATACTCTAGTTTATAATTAATCTGTGGACAGAATTTAAAAACTCATATTTAGAACAATTATATAGTCTAAGAATAATTTTTTCAAATTTCAGTTAATTCTAAATATTGCAGCAATAATTGTCAGTTTTACTATATCAATTACTAAAAACTTTAAATGACTCAGTGTACACCTAACAAATTAAGGTAGATACACATTTGTGAAAATCTAAATGACTCATACGATTGACACTCCAGATTATATATAATAAAAATAAACCAACACCTATCTTGTAATACAGTTAGTTAACTATAGATAAGCAGCCTACTTACATTCGATATTTTGAATCCTTCATGAGATCAAACTCTTCAGTAGCTATTGTCCCCATGGTAACAGCAAATTTGTCAATCCGTAAAAAAACAACTCTGACTTGGCAAAGCTCTAAACTTGTTATAGATAATTACATAACTACATCATTGCTATTATTTATTTCATTGTACTCAACAAATTCAAATATACCTATTTCAAATTCACGGTATATAATTATTAATCATAATCAACAATAATATCGGATGGTCACGCGATTTACAAACGATAATAGACAAAACAGTTTGATATATAATTTTAAACGATTGTTTCTAAAAAATATAATAACAAAAAAATACAAATATCAATTTTCTTTATTGCACTTTGTCACTATATAGTCAGTAGTCAGTACTGTACACTATAGCAGTAAACTTCTTTCGTGGTACATCTTGAGTTGATGACAAATCAGCTGAAAGTTGACAAAAAAGATAAAATCTCAGTGTAGCCAACCAAAGAATAATCCAGAATTTGTCATAGTTATGGTTTAATATTTTTAAATTTTAACCAACTATTATTATAGCAAGTTGTAAATCTTTGTTAAAACTTAAAATCAATACATTTAAAATATAACATTGTATTATATATTAAATTATTAAAATAATTGTTCGCCAACTACAGTAAACTGTTCACCGTTTCACGATTTTCGATAATTTTAAATTGTTATATTATCATATATGTAAACACAAAAATAAATGTTCACATTGCCACACTGAAGTAAAAATATATTCTTAACCACTAAATTATTATTTTACTTTTTTATTATCAGAACATTCAACATTCAGTATTTGGAAAATTGGAATTTGAAAGGTAAATTAATTTCTTAAGTGCACCGTTTAGTATATAGTGTATACTGAAGTGATTAATAGGTATTTACAAATCAGAATATCTATCGTTTTGAAAATAAAATCTTTAATTGTCTAATGCTTTTAAACATTACCTTGTATTGGGTTATATAATATTTTTGTCACATTAAATTTTGAATCTACACAAGTGTCGTCATTTTAATAAAATGGAATTCAGTAGCAACTTAGTGAAAGTTCATTTAGCTAATTATCTAGCCAATTTACCATTGCCAAATTCATTTCTTGGTATTTTTAAATTAGGTGGTAAGTATGATATAATTATTTATTTAACGATGTATATTTGATGTGCAGATATTGATTAATGATAATTAACAGTCTTAAAAACTGATTCTTTATATTTACAATAAAAATAGTATTATTGTTATTAAAATACACGTTTTAACTTATTATTTGACCCTATGATTAACTTATGTGAATTAAATACAGACTATTAATTAAGTGATAGAAATATATTTTTTATATTTATATGAAGAAATAAAATACTTGAGTATCCAAAGTCTTTGTAAGCTAATAATTATTTTTAATATAATTCTTATAGATCTTACTTCTATTTAATACTTTCACTAATTCCTAGATTATTTCTACAGATAAATTCAAAAACTTATTATGAGATTATGTTAACTAATTATTTTATTATGATAAGTATATTGTAACATGTTCTTAAAAATTAAAATATAATCATTTAAAATTTATAAAACCCAAAACAGAACTTTTAAATTAAATTATTCACTGTTCAGTTCTTAAATTATTCTCAACAGATTAAATGTATATGTAATTACTTAACATATTTTGATTTATTTTACCTGAATTAATTGTATTTTATAGGTAAAGATATAGTGAGATTAATTCCGTTTTATGCTACGATTGGTGGAATATGTTACCTTTCATACAGAGTTGTCAAACCAAGACACGTAAATATTATATTTTCAAATTGTTTTTTTTTTTATGAATTCATATTTGTATTTTTTTTTTTTAGCCTGTTAACCCGTCTATTAAAAAGGAATCTCCAAAAGTGGTTGATGGTTTTGACATTGAAGAGTTAGGTGAAAGTACAGCATTCTGTCGTTGTTGGAGAAGCTCTAAATTTCCTTTATGTGATGGTGCTCATAACAAGTACAATGTTGAACAAAAGGACAATGTTGGACCATTGATAATTAAGAAAAAATAAATCATTATTGCTAGTTTGAAATCATTGAATACATTTATATAAATGTTTGTTAATTGTTTTAGTTTAGTCTTATGTTTTCATTCAGTTAAATAGAATACATATTTGCATTTATTGATATATATTTCTTTATTTATGGCAAATCATTTATACACGCTGAATGTGTATTAAATCGTTCATTACAGAATCGTCACAATCTTCTATCAGCAGTTGTCGTTTTGATATCTTCAAGCTAAAAAATAAATAGTTAAAATTTATTAGTCCTTATTATCTTATTATTATTATTTTTTTAATTAAAACTATATTTTCATTATACAAATAAATTATGTCTGAAATTTTCCTTTTCAAACCTTGTAAATCATGAATTATTTAATGTTAAAATGATAAAGTTCAACTCTGATTTCATAATATAATAAATTTATTGTAATATATTTAATTCTTATTTATCCAGTCATTTGCCATTTCCTGTATTTGTATTTATGGCATTTTATGTCTATTATTCAAATGTAAATCTGTTTTTTTTTTAAATAAAAACTCAATAAAAAAGGTAATACAGATAATAGTCATGGACAAGTATTTATGATTTAGTCTTTTAATTATTTAATTTATCTATTAATAAGACAAAAAATTGAAATAAAACTTACTTAAAATAATTACTTTTTAGCTATGTAGTAAAAATAAATATTAAGATATATAAACTTTTAATTAGAGAGATAATAAGTAATTAATGTTCTAATATTCGTTTATTTATTTGTATCATCTAATACAATATGATACTCACTTTTGTACTTTTTTCAAACATAGTGCAGAACATACCAACACCACAACTGCTAGAACTATCAGAACAATTAATGTTAATGCTATTGATGTCCAGCTATCAATGTGATTATTGTAATATTTATTTTCAATATAATTTTCAGTATAATTTTCTGATATTTTAGCAATGACATTGATAGGTAGTGAAGACGGTTTTAATATTCCATCATTAAGTTTGCTTTCAATTGCTTCTTGAAATTTGTTGATTGGTCCATCCGTTATTGTTTCATTTCCAAAATAAAACATTGGTGGTTTGGTTAAATTATAGGGTTCAGGTGCTTGTATGATCCTTACATGCAATCCATCTGATGGAAATTCTAGTGGAGGTGTAGGGTTAATATCTGGTTGAATCGTTGAACAAATAATTATACCTAAAAAAAATTAATTTTTTGTGTAAAAATGTCTAAATAGATTTAAAAAAAAAAACAAAAATATTAAAAATTATTTAGTTATGCAATTGTATACATAATCAAAAATAATAACTGAGGCAATGCTTAATACCTTTTAGTCGTATAAAGCTTATAGTTTATAAATAGGGAATGGATTTAAATGCAAATCGCATTTTTTCTAAATGTCCTAAAACATTGCTTTACAAGCACAAAATTCATTTTGTACATCAAGGAATTAAAAAATGTAACTTTAATTTTGCATCTTTTTGCATTTTTCTACATTTTTAAGACTTGCTTCTTAGATCATTTTTGACATTTTTAGCGTATTATTTATATTTCTAAAGTTATTTGTACATATGAATTGATAAAATTCAATAAAAAATAAGCTTTACCTGATTATACATTGCTATTATGAAACACAAGGTAAAAGTATAACAAATGTATCTATCCATTTAAATTGTATATTCATTTTTTGAACATAATTTTCAGAGTAAGAACTAAAAGGACGATAGGATAATCTGGAGAACTAAAAGATAATAAAAATGATACGAATAATTAATACCTAAGAATAAAAATGTATACAATTAAACATATTTTCAAAGTTAAAAATAATTTTAATAGCATTTAAAAAAAAAAAATCTGTCTTGAGTGCATTAAATCGTATTTTTTTAAGGCGTTTTTCTTGTTTTTAAGACATTTAAATCCGTTCCCTATTTATAAATATAAGTATTTGTGTCAAAAAAGATAAACATCTTCATGGACTTAATAGAGCACGACATCACCCGTCAATTATTCATAGTTTTGCCTCAAGATAAACTTACGGACACAAATTACAGTAGCCTTAACAAATTTTACCATACGGTATACATAAAAATAATAGCTTAAAGACAATCCAATTTATTTATTTGTATAGATTCATTTATTTATTGAATCTATTTATTGATAATAAAAAAATTAAAACGGTATGAGACAATTTATACTATAGTTCTTTTCTTTTTAGTTGTCTAGATATTGGATAAATCTATGATAAATACCAAATATTAAATAATGTAAGTTTGTCCGGCACTAACCCGTTTTTCTATATAATCTAATTATTACGCAAAAACTATCAACTATTGTTGGTACTGACATGGGACAACTTTAAAAATATTTTGAATCAGTATTTAAAAATTGTAATTATTCTAAAAAAAGTTTTATGAAATATTATGTTTCATTTTATTTAATATTTTAATAAAATTATTATATAATATACATATATATATATTTATAACTTATACTTAGTCATAATGATGGTTCTATCGTGGCATCATTATATCGTCAACGACTATGAACCATTCCTATTTCCTAAGAAAAAAAATAAGTTTCCTTCACTATACATAGACGAAAACAAGACCTTAAAATAGAAATTTTTCGAGTAATATCGACCACGATAATCATTCCATATATTAATATCAATGATTAAAGCTACAAATTTTAGACTATCTTATTATTGATTAATAAATAATTATCATCAATGTTTATATTAAAAAATCAATATTTCACATTCACGTTTTCATTATTTCAAACTTTAAACAACTAATACACTATGAATGTTGTTCTCGCAATATAAAGTTTTTGTTATTTGTACCTATACAAAAACAAAATTACTATAGTCTATAGGTGTAAGCCATCAAATTCTGTACCTATCTATTCAATAGATTTAATTATTTAAAGTCGCATTACAAACATTTTGTAAATAATGATTGGTTTTAATAAATTCTAACGAGTATTAGAAGGCTCTACTAATCTCAATTTTACAATTTTTAATGTTTTCTCAGTAAAGCTTCTGTTAATAAACGTATCAATTATGTGGATAGTAAAATATTTAGATAATTGGGTTTAACATACACAAATTGTGAACAAGAGGGAAGAGAACAGAGAGCGTATGAAACCTAAAATGTTTTCGTAAAAACTAAAAAGTCTTTTAGTCAAAGATTTTTGAATTTTCTTGGGGCTACATTCTAAATTCTATAATTTCTCACCTATAAATATAAAAATAGATTCTTTAAAAAATGGTATAAAAGTTCAAAAAATTCATTCTGAAATAGTTTCTTGAAACTTATAAATAAAATATGTCACAACCTGCACTATTATATATATTTAATTTTTTCCGTGCCTTTAAGCCTGATGTTCATATAATTTTATTAATATTAGTGTAATTACTTCGTAACTCTCTTTGTCATTTTACTGTAGAGCTGTTTGAATAAAAAAGGCTCGTAATATAAATAAGCAATAGCTTAAAATTAATTTAAATTTTTGAAAAATTATATTGTGTACTCAAAATATAATAAATATATAGTAAACATGTGATTAAATAATTAATATATTTTACATTCAATACCACCGTACATATATAACTGATCAATTGCAAAATCACAACTAACAATACCGAATGTAGTGAAAATAAACTGAATGAAAAAAATACAATATGAAACACAATTAATAATAAACAAGATTAAGTTATACTCGTTGTATTAAATTCAAATTTTCTAGCATTTTGTTCAAGTAAAAATATTTTATCAACATATAAAGAAAAAAAATTCAAAACAAATTTCAATTATTTCAACAATACATTAGTATATTATCTCGAATAGTCAGATTATAATATAAACATTTGATGAAAGTTTCATAAATACTTGTATTTATTCGTTTTTAAATCACAATAAAATAAGAAAATCAATTTTGCCATTTACTGAATTCGCGCATAGATTTCCATTCTTCTTTAATATTTTTTTCCAATTATTTTTATAAATTCTGAGAATTAATTTTAGCCCTCAAATTATCAACTAATCCAATTTGCCATCAAAAACCACCCCCATAGTTTAAAATCGAAACATATATTTACTGCCATAAAAACTGAAAATACACAAAAAAACACATCATTGTTAAATCAATTTATTTATCGCTCCACTCAAAATCTAAAAATAAAAATATAAGAAAATTTTATATGCCTATAAATAACATAAACCTCGATATAAACTTAGTCTAAATAATTTAAAATTTCCTGCATAGAAATTAGAAAATGATTATTTAAATAATAGTAGAATAATATTTCTAGTTTCTATGAGTATATGACTAAGGTTTTTTTTATAACAAAAGAGAAAATCATTGTGAACAACTTATGAAAAACCTTATACCTATTAAATTATTTGATAAAATTAAAACAAATATCATAAGCATTAGATTTATTATAAACAATCACAAATAAAAGGAAAAATCAATTTAAACATTTTAACACAAGCAAATCCTCATCAGTCGTCACACTTTGAATACAATGATTAAACATCAAATAATACAGACTATTTTAATTGTTATAATGTAGGTACCTATAAAATAATCATCAATAAATAGATTTTGACGATAAAAACTTTTTTTAAGACATTCTAGATGATCTGAACGATTTCAAGCTCGCTAGATTGATTTGAAATCTCTGGTTTCATTAAACTCACCACAAATTAATTAATCATTATACATAAAACAGTCTTATTTTTGTTTTGTTAAAAGAAAATATAGAAAAAAGGAGGGCGCAATAATAGTGATGTAAACTTACGATAATTATTATTTGAAAGAATATTCTCTAAAGTAGAGAATAATTAGTCATTTTGTTATTCATCTATAATTCATTGATTGAATCTAACTACAATTAAATTATATCGTATTATGTATAATGTGAAGGAAGAGGGTATTATAATTCTTAGTGTTATTTAACAACTATTTTTATTAATATATAATGATGTATTTTGTACAAACTACTAGGGCAAGTGGGTACCGCTTTGCTATACAGTAGGCGTTAAAATAAAATAGATGTGTTAAATTTAAATTCAATAATTTATTGTTGTATACAAAAAAAAAAAAAGATTTTGAATGGAGACGGTAAGTCTATATTACTAAGTAGATTTCACTATTTGTTTTCTGATATTACTATTAGAGTAATTTATAATTTATTTTATAGTACACCTAGGTTGAATTAACTTTTACCGAAAATATTACATGCATTATATTATTAATATTTAATCATTATAAGTAATCTATATACCGTGTAATCGCAGAAACCTGGTACAATTTATCACTCATTAGTCATTACCCTGTAAATATTTTTCAGGCCTGTTTGTGAGATATTAAACTAGACTAATGGATCACAAATTCCTATGATTTACAATATTTTTAACTCGTATATTTTACGCATGGGCGACACAACTTAATTTGTTCTTATAATGACAACCCATATTTTGAATATCATTTTCGAAATAATCAATTTTTATTTTCAAATAATTTTGATCTATCAACTTATATTCGAAATCCAAAATTGAAGAAATTAGTAATAGGTATAATTTAAAAAAAAATGTATTAAATTTGATTTTTTATTATTTTTTTTTTTTAATTGCACGTATTTTTGTTCTAAAAATCATAATATAATACTATTTTATACATTTATTATTATTTATTAATATTTAAAAATATAATATAATATTTGTAAAATAAATTGTTAATAAAAATGTATAGTATTATTATAACATTGTTAAAAAAAAATAAAAATAAAAATTTAGAATTTTATTTTCTGAAAATACATGTTTTTATAATAAATTATATAATTTCTGATATCATAATGTGTAATAATAAAATAAAATAATAATTTATAAATGGTAAATAATTTAGTTATTAGCAGTTTCAAAGCATTTATAACGTACGTTGTAGTATTAAACAACAGATGAATACATTTTTACGGACAATGAAGTGCTCGAAAACAGTATAATATAGGCACCTATGTTTATATTTTATACCATATGATAATAATTATGATAACTTTTAAGTCAATATCATCTTACCATAAGACAGTGAAAAAAAGTTTATGGACTTATGATGTATATAAGTAAGTTATTTCTTGAAATTAATCTACACATTTTGATAATGCCACTGCGTAAAATATAAAATTCATAGTACCTACTTATACAGTATAACCTACGAACTTATGTAAAAGTTTCCAGTGATACTCGTTTGCACATTCATTTTACAGTTAGTACACAATTTCTTACCTGTAAATCGAAAATTCGTTTACATATCAAAGTACAACTATTAAATCTCACTTCTAATTGAGAACATATTATAAATTACCGTATTTAATGGTAGATAATAATACAATTTATTTTAAACGTTTCGATAAAATACACGTATTACTTCATTGAATCGACTATATAATCAAGCTACAATTTTTGATAGTGATAATTTGGTTACATTTTAAGTTAATATATTTTTCTATATGCATATTTTAGTTGAAAATTTGATAATGAATTTCCTGTAAAAATGAGAAAAACAATGCTTGAAAACAATCTTATAAAACATTTAAACACGATCATTGTCTTTGTACATTTTTGTTTTTAGTTTTGGACGTTTTGGTATAGTTTTTAACGTTTATGTGCCCAAACGAGTTTTATATTTGCGTGCACAATAGAATCATACAAAAAAAAAAAAAAATAAATAAATGTACGCAAATGGGTATTGCCCCAAGTTTTAAACCTCCGTGGATAATTTTTTTTTCTAATCATAACAAAATAATTAACATTGTAATTCATCTTTTAAATGTATAATTTATTTCAAATGTTTATAAATAAAATCGTATTTATATATGTATTTTAAATTTCTTGAATCCAGTATGTATGATGTATTTATGAAGAAACTTTTATTTATTACCTTTTATAAATTCTTAGCTGCAAAATGATTTGAAAATTTTCGTAATTTTATAAAATTAATCAAAATACTAAATTTAAACAATAATAAAAAAAATATTGTTGCTATTTATTTTCCTATGGGGCCGTGGCTATATGATTAGAGGGTTGTGAAATTGAAATTTTAGTATATAATTAAGAAAAAAACAATTAATTATTTTGATGTAGGGGCCTTGACAGTTTTATATTAAATTTAGAGGGGGGATCGTATATGACAAAAATGTTTGAGAAGCTCTGCCCTAAAGTACCAAATATATACAGAGATCCGTTTTTCTACCAGAAAAAATTTTGAATATTGAAATTTTTGAGTTTTAAACGATTAAAAACAAATTATGACTATTATATTGTTAATATTTTTAAATAATTATAAAAACAACTTGTAAATAACCTTTTTTTTAAATTTTCATGCTGCAGTTCAAAAATATAATTATAAATCTTAAATAAATCAAATAAAGAAAAAAATGTTTAATTTTTATAAATATTAGTAAAAGAGCAGACATATTTTGGAAATGACATACCTAGTCTTTAAAATACTAATATATATATTTAAAGTAAAAATTCAAATTCATACCTATACTTTTTGAATTACATAAAAACAATACTGATTTTGTCCCATCACTTTATTTTTGACCATTTAAGGTGTTGATCTTATGTTATACATGCTAATGATTATTATGATTATATATAGTACACAATTAAATAAATACAAATGTTACTTTGTGATAATAGCTTGCGCCTTCCCAACAATGTATATACGCCCCCGTGGGAAGGGTGTTCCTCCCAAGTTGAGAAACACTGCTATAAATTAACGTAAAGAGTTCGATTATATAATTTATTACTAATTAACATAATTGTGTTTGAAAAAGTTTCAGCTAGAATGGTTAGAGTTTTGTCATAATTCATATTATTTTGTATATTAAGCTAGAACTTAGTTAGATCAATCGGTAAAAGTCTGACATTTGGACATCAACCCCTCTCCACGGATATTTTTAGAACTTATATAAGTAAGATAATTTCAGACTTCAATACACATTTTATTATGATGTCAATTAAAAAAAAACACGAATAACAATTAGTAGTCTATTAAAATGTACGATATGTTTTGTTATGTTCAGGTGTCAGGATGTTAGGTCCGATTTAAAAAAAAATTAAAAATTAACCTCCCCCCTCTAAAATTCAGGTCTACTTGGTAAACTGATATGTTTGTACTACACTAGCTCAAGTATATAACAATATAACATAATATTATATAAATATATTTGAAATTATTGATAGTTATAATAATTAACAAGTAACCTTGAATCTAAAACGACTATAATAAACTATATAGGTACCTACAATCATTTGTGTAGGTATGCAAATATACATCAAATTTATTGATACTAATACGTATGTACTATGTATTGCTAAAATGATTAGAACATGACCTTTAAAAATGTATTAAAATTATCCTAAAAATAATATAATTGTTTTTATCAATTGATCAATTATTATTAATTATCTTTATCGTACAAAAACACTTTATTATTAAGTATGTAGGTGAACTTGTGATAACGTAAACAATATTTGATTGATCTAGTGTTTAATTGTTTATTGTTTATTAAAACTACTATTGTTTATTAAATAATTGATTTTTGAAAAGTATTGAGATTTTTTTTATTCTAGATCCAATAAATTACCTTCAAAGTTGAAGATTGAACCATTTTATACTTTACTACTGCAAAGAGTAATAGCTGATATATAATAGTAATAATAAAAAAGTATAGTGTTAAAACAATATATTATTTACTTATTATATTTAAAATAATAATATTTCTCACAATATACAATATTATACGTTTAAAATATATTAATTACTGTTTAATTTTTATAGATTTAGTCATAAAAATTCAATCAGACAATCAACGCTTGAATTGAAAAATATATAATAATAAGAAACACAAAAATGTATTAGTTATATAATTTATGACTTAATGAATAAAAATGTGAAAATGTTATTTATAGTAACATTAGATGTATAAAAAATTGTTATACTAGGTACCTACTATTATCTTAAATTTCTGGGTGTGATAATTCTTAATTTCATTATTCCTAAATGTTGTATTATTTACGAAATCAATTATTACAATTACTTATTACCTTTTTATACAATTCAATTTGTATACTATTGTTATTGTATATAAATGTACTTTGTTGTACGTTACACGAATATTTACTTAATTATTCCAAAATATTGTATTATCTATAGAATAAAATATCAATTATTCTATTACCTATATGGCTATATAGCTTTATGTACAATTTAATTTATATATACTGTCGTTATTCTATATAAATATACTTAATCATACGTAACATCAATATTTACTGTACATATTATATCTTGTTTTTTATTTTAAGATATTAAAAAAAAAAATTACTGTTCTGTAAGAACAAACAAAACAAAACGTATTTTAGTGAAACATTTTTTTTTTTATATTGCATTCAAAGCAATAAATTGGTATCTAAAATTTAAACGATTAAATTATTCATGGGACAACGATCTTTAAATATACAATTTTGAAATTACATAATAAGGTAATTGAACTTAAACAACTTATCAAATCGAGATTATACGTTCATGGTATTTAATTTGATATAAATTAGTTTATTTGCGTAAGATAAGTTTAATTATGCTGATTATTGCATGTGTAATCAATTAAAACTAAAACAAAAAAAAAAAAAAAAAAATAATATGTTATGCTTTATTAAAGAGGGGGAAAACAATTTAGAATAAAATTACTTATGATAAAAAATATACCAGTGTAGTGTTGAAAAAAATAATACAGAGTAAGAATATAATATCAATTATTATTATTATTATTATTATTATTTAATGTATAGATAATTAATTTAATAAATTTTCTACTCTTTAACCCTAAAACTAAGAATTCTAAATCATTAACTACTGCTATTAGATTACTCCATATAAGTACATCAAAGTTTACCTAGTTCAAAATGAAAATTAAAGAGACTGATAAACAATATTTTATAATATCTTTATTTGTTTATAAACAAATTATATTAATAGAAACTATAGTATATTCTATATTAGTATATTAAGTTGATATTTTTTTATAATTTTTATAGTAAAAAAATAATTATACTCATTTTTTTTTAAATAAATATAATTTGTAAATTTGTCGATTCATATGACCATATGGCAATATGGCAATATAAACTAATAATATTAGTTCAAATTACTTTAGTGTAACTCAGCTTGTTATAGCGTATAAAAGCTAAACATTAAATATAATATATTTATACTATAATATTAAATGTCTAGTTAAAAATAAATATTTTAAAATTTATCAATAAGTTACTATATTAGTTAAAGTGCATTTTATTTAAAAATATATATTTAATAAAGTGTATAGTTTAATCAAACATCGTTCAAACTTTTACTATGTATACGAGTATATACTTATAAGACAAACAAATTAAAAACAAAATATTTTTAATTGTTATCCAATGCATTTTTAGTTTTTATCTTTACTTAGAATATAATAAATTGTATTAAAAGTTCTTAAATTATAAATCTATAAACGTATATATTTAATTACTTAGGACATTTAGGTATGGTTTATAATGTCGTATTCCGTTTCGCCGCATATTCCTAAAATTATATTTGTTTTAAAACATGGTTATGCATTTGTGATTTATAAAATAATAAATAGATGCAGTATTGCAGTGAAACATTTATTATTTGAAACGATCTTAGTTCTATACTATCTGAATTATAAAAACTGAGGGTGACATGAAATTTCTCCAACATGGAAAAAAAGCTAAAATAATTTATAATAAACACATTAAGCTCAAATAAAAAATTTATTGTCTTAAGTATAGAGTGGCAGGCGATCCTTTACAGATGAAATGGATTGATTATTTGAATAATGGTAGTTATTTAATTAAACACAACAAATAATTATAACTGGTTAAAAAAATTGTTTGTATTATTTTATATATGATTATTTTTATTATTTTTTTTTACTATGAAATTATCGATTTTTTGTTTATGACTATACAAAGTACTTTATAATGGCGTATACAACTATACATAAATATAATTAATTAGGATGTAATTTGTAACTTATAATTTATGTTAAGTTACTCAAAAAATAAATTCGCCGAAATGTAACAGCGAAAAAAAATTTGGTGAAATGGTACAGTATAGCGAAATGAAACAGCGGCAAAACGGGAGCTGACTATTTAAAATAGTTTTACAATTATAAAAATTATTTATATTTAGGTACAGGTAAAATAAATGGTGAAAATGCATATAATATTATATGAAGGTAAACATATGTAGATTAGGTTATGTTAGGTTATATACTTATCAAATGTAAACAATTAATTTAGATTATGTGTTCACTAAACTTGATAATGTATTTTTTAAATTTTAAATAATATACAAATCAGCTGTTGAGACTTGAAAAATAATTTTTTTGACCATAATTTAAAACACAATTGTGTAGTAAAAATAAGATCAAATCGTATTATACATAAACAATTTATATATTGTATATAAATAAGAAAATATTGATAATCTCAATGACCGGGTAAAAAACAAACGGTCAAAAAAAGGTCAGTCAATTTTTGACCGACCGACAAAGATATACTTCTACATTATATTAATATACTGGGTGATTTTTTTAAACAACAAAAACTCATCATATCGAAAAGTATTAATGGTTTTTTAAAATTTAATTTTACATAATTTTGAGTAATTATAAAACTGCAATAACATTTTTGAAAAATTTATATATTTAATATTTTTTATTGTTATCATTTATATATATATATTTTTTTTTATGTAAACTTAAATTTTTATTTCATACTCGGAAGCAGAATATATTTCTAAGAATTTTGAAGTACAGTAAATATCTAAAATTGTTATTAACACAATAATAAAACATTTTGCAAGCTACTCCTATGAGATGAAAAAGTAGCTACTTCACCCATTTAAGCTTTAAATAAGAACTTATAAATTAAAATAGTTGAAAACAATATTTTCAGAAATAAAAACATTATTCGAAATAGTAAGTGTTTATTATTAAAATAATTACTCTTTATATATTAATTAATAATTAGTAATTATGATATTGAAAACCGATTTAATAATATAGTAATTAACAACAAAGAATAATATTTATTATATTTAAATTAACACTTTGTAATGACAATTATCTTACAACTCACTGAAAAATGTATTTTAAATAAAATTTTTACAAATCAGGATTCTCAGAAAAATATTCTGCTTAATAATTTGAAATTAAAAATTATATAATTCTATTCAAAAGAGTAAATAATTTTAAAAGTTGAAATGAAAAATTATTAGGAAAAAAAGATAATTTTTTAAAATGTTATTTTGTATCGAATTCAAAATATTTTCAAAAACATTATATAACAGTTCTTAAAATGATAAGTGTTCTTCGATAAAATATTCACCCTGTATGTATATTATACTGTTGTTAATTGTTTAAATGTGCGTTTTACTATCGATTATTATTATATTATATTAATGTAGTACTTATAATATATTATACTATAGCTGATGTATTCAATAAGAAGAGTACATAATATGCTTTCGTATGCATACCCTCTCATGCAGCAAATTTTATAGGGATAGCGTATAAAATACGTTAATAATAATATTAGCAAGTAAATATAAAAACACTTGTGTATTATTTTAGGTTTGTACTACAAAATGTTAATCTTAACAATTTAAATCAATTATAGGAAATTTTTCCATACATACGTTGTCAAAGAGTTTAACTCTAGTATATAGGAACATATAACAGCATCCATTATCCCTAATTTATATTATTCAAACTCTTTTGAGGTAGGTATTATTGAAATATTGCATTAATGCATCAGCGGACGGACACGCGGAGCGACAACACGCGTTATATGTCGTAGGTCTACACGCGCTATCGTTGTCACCAACGTATATCATATATTATTTATTGTGTTATGATTTATGACGCAAACTTCTAGGCACGTTACATAATATAATATATATTTATTTATTATAAAATATATTATTAATTAGAAATAAAAAATACTGAAACGACTCATAAAACAGAACATTATTGATACCTACGCATTAATAATTCATTTATTAGGTATATCATAGAGGTATCATGCAGGTGGTAATACGGAATTTATTATAAATTTGATATTATAAACTAAATGATTACAGGCGAATAGAAAAAACGAAACTGCGCGAAAACCGGTTCTTGAAAGAAATAATTATATTAAAAAAATTAATATTAACACTCAATTACAATTTTATAATAATGATAAATTAAATAGCAAGTCTGAATCAATAATAGTAATAGCACAGAATAAAATAATGTCAAACGTCCAACTGGGATTTATTTAATAGGGTGGATCAAAAATATGTATTATCCCTAGACATTAATTGTTTTTATATTTTAGTAATTTATTTAATGAATACAAATGTTGTAATGTCTACTGTGTAATCCACGGTTATTTATGGTTTGAAATAAACACAAATAAATATGTACCTACAGTTGCATTTATTATTTTTAGCGAATTAAAATTAAAGTAATAAGGTTTTAATAAAAGTTTTCTACTTGGATTAAATTGTAGATGACACTATCGAAAAATATAAATTTTAGGTCATCAATCTATAATGCAGAATATTTATTGAGATTTTGATTTACTCATTGCAATATAAAAGAATATTGTAAATAGGTACGCCACCGCCGAATCACACGCGTCACGTCGAACACTCGTATTGCTTTGTAATATATTATTGAAAATTTAGGACTCAGAATTTTATGCATTTATCATTAATATAATAACATATATTATCTGTAGATCATATTTTTAAACATTTTTATTGTGTGTAAGATCTGTGTGGTCTGTGTACAATATTATTATCATATACATTTAACATGTGTATAAACTTAATATAATATTACGGAATGCGACGTACGAAATATTGTTATTGTCGTAATAATATATAATAGCATAAGATTACATTATAATATCATATTATTATTGTTATTACGTACCGGCAGCGTGCAGGAGTACGGTGCAAACGTACAAGGTCGTCTTTGGCGGATCGTACAACATTTTGCTGTCTCGTCCGTCCGTGTGCGTCTTCGCGGCCCGGTCTTATAACAATATTATTGTGAAGTCACGTCAAGTCAAATTAAATTTCGACGACCGCAATCTGTCTATTTTGCGTTCGAACAGGTCACCTCCGTCAACGTGGATATTATATCATAAAGAAGCACAGATGTGATATTTGTTGTATTATTGTTGTAACCGTCAATGTTTGTTATTGTTGTTGTTGTTGTTGTTGGTGGTGGTGGTGGTGGTGGTGGTGGTTCTGTTGAAGTTGTTGTGATGCGAGTACGTTGCTGACGGACTGGTTCGGAGTACTGTGCAGCACGGTTGCGTTAGACCTTCGAGACGGCGTAAGTATTTGCACGACTGCTCGTCAGGATCGACAAAACCGAAAGAAAAAGATAATTATTGTAGGTGGCGATGGTACACTACTAAATTTCTTGAAAACTGCCGCCAAGTTGAAAAAATATGTAATATATACAGTCGGGCCGAAGGGAAGAGAGCTAAATTTCTCCCACCAGCCGCGCGAGCGGCACGCGCTTAGCTGCAGCAGCAGCTCTGCGGCCGGTCCGCGGCGACATTCACGCGCACCAACGCACCAACGACCGCCTCTCCTCGATTCTATATAATAGTAATAATCTCATCGAATAACCTCCTCGATATTATATTTAAATATTTTACGTACCTATAATATTATAGGCCCGCGGCCAAACTGCTGCTGGCTACTGTATTTACCCACAATCCATGTATAAGTGTTAAGTAATAATATAATTAATAAATAATAAAATACCCATGTACCCAGGTAGATACCAATAATATATCTTATAAGTATAGAACACACACACACACACACACACATACATATATATATTATATACATCTATATTTTTATAAATATATATTTTTGCTTTATTATTTATTTATTACCGTTTAAACTGTAATTATACATATTATAGTAGAATATATATAATATAGATAGGTACTGTAGTTGTAATCAACATCATATGTAATTTTATCAACCGCAACAATATTATATAATATTGAAGCTAGTAACTACTATAGGTAGATGACTTTAAAGAAGTGGTTTTAAATGATATAATATAATAATTATAATACATTCATTTTTTCAGGTAGAGGTGGTCTACAAAACCTGGCCCTAATTTTAGATTCTGAGTAGAACAATGAATTAGTTGGTTTTAGATTTAGGATAATAATTTTTTTAAATTTTTTTTTCTGTTATTATATTTTGGAATAATAAAAATATTGTAATGTTTAATACTTTATAACACGGTTCTGACAGATTTAATCTAGTTGACACCTATTTTGAGGAGAGGGTGTGGTAAAATTATCTTTAGTTAAAAAATAAAAAGCTGAAGTTACTTGAAAAAATGAAATTGTCATATTAACTTTTTCCATATGTCAATAATATAATTTAGGAAATATATTTATTTTACTCATTAATATCTTTAAGCTATTAATTATAGACGATTAAAAATATTAGAAAATTTTTAGCTTTTTTCGAAATAGATTGATAACATTTAAATATTAGATGTATGATATATTTAAATATAAGAATCTTTAAAAGTTACAGCAACTATAATTTAAAAAGTATCAAAAATACAGTCATATATTTTTTTCTTAAATATTTTAAGTTGATATTTTTAAGAAATCCGTTGAAATGACGAAAAACTATTTTTGATAATAGCTGACCATTTGAGTGGAGAATTATCGTTTATATTAAAGCGGTGTTTCTCTTTTTATAGTTTAGCTATAGTGAACAAAGGCCTGTGTAGAATACGAGGTTCAAGCTCCCTTATATGTGGAGTTTTAAACAATAAAGCATAAGACTATAAGAATAGATAGTGAACAATCCTTTTTAGGTTGTTTTATTGTTAGCCCTGAGTTTCTTTATGCAAGGTGCAAGTAATTGTAAAAGTTATCACTATGCTGTTAAAAATTCATAAAATGTATAGCTGAGTCATTTATTCATACTTTTTTGATAACCTACCGCCGTTCGTCACTGTGTATACCGTTCGATTTACGACGATTTTTGGTAAAACCATTCTTGCGTAGCCTTTCGTGAGTGCGTATATATTATATACTATATAGCGATATTATATTGATACAGTGATATGCTATACTTTCATCATCATCATGTAAAGCCAGTTTTGTGAAACGAGTCAAGAACGTTCTTCCAGATCAACTTTTAGATCAAGCCCGTTAAAAATATTGTCAAATTAAAGATTACTCATCAGACGTATATCAGTCATTAAGTTATTTAATATTATTATATGTTATACACATAATTTTTAGTGATTTATAAGGGGGAAACTGTATCTTCTCGTGCTCTTCTCGTGAGTAACGTAATTTTCATACCAAAGTACAATTTTGAACAAAATCCTAGTGAAACTAAAAAAAATGGCACGAAACGATATAAGTTTTGCCATCGGAATTACATCATTCAATTCAAGAAAGCAATTCAAAGATTTTGGTAAATGCAAATTTATTTTTCTACCACTTTGAACTACTCTTCTTTGTTTAAAAATTCGATTACATATAAAAATATAAATGTCGGCCGATTGTCAATTTATTCTATGTAGTTAAATTATTCGAGTCTTTACAATTAGCCGATTGAAACCTTTAATTACCTAATATATTTTATCTGATGAGTTACGTAGTGTTTGATGAAAGTTCTACAGTCACTTGTAATTTTTTAAACGTTTATAATAGAGCTTTTCTGTATTCGATCGAAAGTTCATGTTATATACATAAACATTAAACTACATTTAGGTGATTGAGTTTACCATGTTATTTACATGAAGATTCATGTACAACTAAATTCGACCAAACAACCCTTTCTTAGTTTATTTCTTATCTAACACATAAAAAACAATAATGGATTAAACATTAAACATAAACTAAATGACGGAAAAATATATAAAATATATCCAATGTTTTTACCTCTGCCGTAATTATTTAATTAAATGTTATAAATCACAATTTTTCGATATCATTATTTTTAATTGATCTAAAAATCGAATTTGTGCTTTATTAGTTTTTCTAAATTTACAATAACTTCATATGACCTTTTTTAAAATATATTGTACAACTTAACATAAAGTTGATATCTTGGATATAAAAGTTATTACTTACAAAGTAAAAGTTAAGTATATAAATGAAAAAATACATCAATTAAACGATAAATATTTATTTATTAATAATTAGGTAGGTATAGTATATATGTATAGTAAGATAAATTAAATGTGTATTATAATACTTGTTGACATACTTTGCACAGCATTTTGTAAATCGTATAATTATTTTATTATAAAATATATTTTGTCTTCTAAATTTGTATTAAAAATATTATTATTTGTAAGCATAATTTCCCAATAACCTTAGTGAAAAGTAAAATCCTTAATTTATTTTTATTTTGTAATTGAAATAACCCACTCGTTGTTGTGTATTTGGAAAACTAAGATGTCCTTATCTTTAAATATTACAATTCTTAATGTAATATTAGTAATCATAATTATTATTCAAATATAAGACAATCTAATGAATTTATTTTTAGGGGTCAAATGTTTGGTTATTAAAAAACTTTAGAGGGGTCAAATGTCCATGGTTCGTATAATAGAATACTAAAAATACTAAGAACACATACCTACTCTGTAAAAATTAAAATAGCGAACATTTGATTGGTTGTTTTTATTGTTATATAGTAGATGTATTGCAATATTATTTTAAAGACCAAACACTTAGTGTTGTTTACAAAATCTGAATTGATCACTGCTGTTGCAAGTGGGCACTGATGATCAGACATTCCACTGATATTATAATAAATGAACGGTCTCCATAAGAATAATCATATGATATTGTATAATAACTATAATCATTATTTATTGTATATAGCTATACTATAAGTACCAAGTTATAATAAACTGTAGAGTGAAGATTGTAGTAACTGTATAAAAATAGTCTCTAGTTAATTTAATTTTACTGTTTTGTAGTTTATGAGTGTAGTAAAGGGAATTGAGAAGACAAATTCTCTCAGAATCGTAATTTAATATTTTCCACGTAGTATATAGTTTTTGATTAATTTATCCAAACATAAATAATATAATAATAAGGACAATTATAATATAATATTATTTATATTATATTATTATTCGTTTATACAAAAAGGTGATGTTGATACTCTGATATGCAAATATTATTGTAAATAACATAGTCACATATACATATTTGTAGTTCAATACTATGTAACCAATAACCAGTCATAAGTGTAACCTATATAAGTGAAAATGTAACCTCAGCATAACTCATAATTGTAAACAATATTAGTTATTACTTTATTACCATACTACAACTGAAAAACCCATAAACTTAATAAAAATATTTGTTAACTTGTCGTTGAAAACTAAAATGGGTTAAGTTGTAAGGTCAATGAATTCAGATATTTCCATATTTTAATATATACTATTTAAAATAAGTTAACACAAACTAATTATTTATACACATTTATTTCAACAACAACATTATATTTTCTTAAAATAAAAATAATTATAATAAAAATTCACAAACAATACAATTTTAAATTAATTCCATTTTAGGCCTAAGTATTCATTATTAACGACGGTCTAGTATTTCGTACTATAGTTTAACATAATTATAATAAACAGCCTACCATTTAAATTGAATTCAAACAACAAAATATTTTATTTTATATACGTTTTTAATACATATTATATATATATATTTTTAATTTTAACATCGCTTTGGCACCAATCATAATAGTACATACATAATATAGGCGTATGTATATATATATTATATATTACATTTAAATAAAAATAAATAAATTTGCATTATATAAGTTTAAATTTGTGTATAGTTTTAATGAAATTTCAATGTTCTATAGATTATGAGATATTGAGATGAAAATTCGGTAAATGAGTGGGGTAATCGAATTTATTAAAAATCTAAAAATTATAAACATATTCCTAGTCATTGGCTTATAAGCAAACTTTTATTTTATTATAATCAAATGTTATAATATGTAATTTTACTATTGTATTAAATTTAAAAAAAATATGATTTCTATAGTACTTATGAAACTTATCATGATACCTATTAAATTTGATAGATAATATATGCATACTTAAATATATACCTATATGTATATAAAAAAAAATTATTAGTTAAAATATGAAAGTATTCGATCGCGATTATTATTCAAATGTATTATGGCTTTATAATTGGCTTGAAATTACGATGTAGTTTTGATACACATTTTATGTTTTGTTATTATATATATTGTTTCAAGTAATAAAGTACTAAAAGCAAACAAATTTTTTTAGATTTTTTATTGTTTTATTTTTGGAGTCAAGCAATTTTTATTTCTTAAAACAAAATTATAAATATTTAATGTTTTAATCTTAAAAAAAAACATAACAGTATAATATTACATACAACTTTGTCAAGCATAATTTAATATTTAATAGGTACCGCATATAGATCATACCTTTATAAATATTCTTTTTTTATATAATTTGTAGATATTTGTCTGTCCGAAGAAATTTGAAATGTAAAATTATTAGCTTAAACAATAAATATATTTATACTCTTTATTATTTTGTTAAATGTTTTGATTACTATTTACAATATTGAATCATAGCAAACCAAATTGCATAGTAAACGATTTTTAATAGTTCTTTAATGTTTAGTATTTTTATTCTAAATCATTCAAAAATTATTTTTTTATTTTGATGTGGATTTGGTTTTTAGTGTTATGTCTTCGATATGATTAATATTATCGTGTTTTCTATTGGTATAGTCGTATTATAAATACAATTTCACAACCCTTAATTTTCGTCACAGTCTGTTATTGAATTACTTTATTTTAATTATATTTTATACATTATTACAATTTGAAACTTATTAACTATATAAAAAAAAAAAAAGAGTAGGTAAATAAATATTGTAAAAGACCTGTGGCCTATGATTGTATAGAGTTATATTAATATACTTATTGTTAAATTAAGTGCTTTGATATTATAATATTTATATTTTTGTTCATGGTAATGTTTTCAACACAAATTAAAACAGATAAAATTTCCTTTTTCATTTATTTAAATTGTAGTCACGAAAATCACCCTTTACTTTAATATATCATTATTTATACTATATTTTCTTGCTTTAAGGAGTAAAATTTATTTCATGTATTTTATTCGAAAGTGCATTTTTCAGTATTTTATACAATAAAAATAAAATATGTATTGAGTTTTTTTTTTAAATCATTATACTTAATTCGATAAATGCTGACAATAAGCGTACGTATATAATATATATTTTATTATTGGAACTTAATCATAAAGTTTTTATTCATAACAATATAACAATTGGATACCTACATATTATTTCACTGAAACAATAGTATTTTGACAATGGATTTGAATCTATATTTTGATAATTTGATGTTATCATTGCGTTATCGTCTGCATATTATAGGAAGACTTGTACAATAGGTTGGTACTTATATAATTTATAATCATATAATACTCATGGATTATACTAAAATTCAATTTTTTGTTTTATGATAAAATTTGTCACCTCTCGCCACTCAGCGACATCTGCAGTATCCTAATATTAATATATTAATGCATCAAAAACGAATTTTCAAATATACCTATGTTATAAACTTATAACAAAACTTATTTAAGAATCGTCCGTCAAAAATTGTAGGTATATAATATATACTACATACATATATACATACATAACATATATACATACATGAATACATATATGGTACATAGGTACGTCATACATACATACATATATATTTATATAATATAATATATTAGGTACTACATGCAAGCGTTATACACAACCACTAAAGACACCAATCAGACATTCATACCATAAAAAAGCATTGGGTTTTTGGAAGTTTGCGAGACCACCGATGACGGTAAATTATGGTCGACATACTCTTGTTGTTGTTGCTGCTGTTGCATGTGCAGCCTACCGCTAGTTGCAACTCCTCTGGTGGGAGATGTCTGTTTGAATTGTGTCGCCGAATGCTCGTCAGATGGTTGGAAAGCGTGTGGTGGTAACTGCGGTTGTGGTAACTGTTGCTGCTGCTGCTGCTGCTGAATGTTAGGCGGTGGAGGCGGTGGTAACTGGTAGTACCGAGTGGTCGATATCGCAGCCGTCTGAGTACCACGGGCAATAACAAATTGTTGGCCGTGGTGTATTCTGGCATGGCCGTGTTGAACGATATACTCATTAGGGGGGTGTCGGATTTGAACCTGTGGCTGCGGTGGGTGACCGATAACATTGGCGGTAGCGGTGGATGCGGCCGCGGCTGCTGTAGTCAACAGGTGCACCTGAACCGGTCCGACCGTCTGGTATGGCACTCGAATGGTCTGCTGTTGTTGGCCATGAGTCACTCTAATGATGGATCGTTGGGACGCAGCCGGGTATGGCGGAGGAGCTCGTGTGTCACTCTGGATCCGAGAACGGACAGCAGCTACTGCGGTTGCTGGATACCTGGGCACAAAGTCGGGTTGAACATCGAGTGGCGGCGTCTGAAGAGCTGGGTCACCATAATAAGACCGTGGACGTTGGGGTGGTTGCGGGTTATTCTTGATGGTGATCTGCGCAGAGAACCCTGACCGGATGCCATGCACTTCCGGACGTCTGTTGAACCCGTAATCATCGTTTTCATCATCCTCGTCCTCTGTTGCGGCCGTGGTGGTAGTGAGCGGCATGTACCGCTTGCGGATCTTCTCCAGGCGGCCTGAATCTTGTTGCACGAACGCCACAAGCTCTTCCTGTCTGTGCGAGCTAGGAGCTTGAGTGCCAGCCACCACGTCGGGCTGCGGACAATGTGATGGTTGCGTTGCGCCTCCTGCTACCGATCCACCGGTGACCGGATGCACATTGCCTGTGACGCACGCAGTCGCTAACGTAGACAGGAAAGGTTTGCCACCAGTTGCTGACCGGACGGCCGCTCTGCTGCTGACAGCTGAGTGACCATCGCATAGGTCTACTCCGTCAGTTTTGCCAGTCGGATCACTATCAGTCGTCGATTGAACGATTGATGGTAGCAGCGGTTGATCATACCGGCCGCCACCACCACTACCACCACTGCTCAATAATTCTGTGAGTTTCTTGTACGCCGGTGTAGCGACGGCTGCTGCTGACGGCGTCACCGAATCACACTGCACCAATACAGTGTAAGCGGTCCCTTGTTCTTGCACGGAACCCGATACTTTCTTGGCCGGGTCGTCGACATCTTCGTCGCTATCACACGTCAACCGCCGGATCTTCTCGATCAAAGATATTTCTTTGGAGTCACCGACGTTCTTTTTTTTCGCTGTATTTCGCCTTAAAGTACTCCGTTCTATGGTTCGCCTAATGAGACTATTCGACGTATCATCGTCATCGTCATCACTGTGCGGTTCGCTTTTGAATCCTCCTCCACCCAAGCCACCGTTCATCGACCGACTATCAAACGCTCTGAGGGACTCTTCTGTGATTAAATATTTGTTCAACAATCTCGCGTCGTCTGTCTCCTTAATTCGGGTTGGTGGGCACACAAACTTTGTGGACGGAAACAACTGCCGTACTGCGGAGTTTGGATTCCGGTTGTTGTACAGCACAGTATTGTTACCACATTTAATCATTACATACCCCTCATCCGGGGTAACAGCAGTAGCACCGGTGACAACTTTTGCATCTTCGGTTTTACAGGCGCCATCAACGCTGGTAACATCTATGGGCCTAGTTTCTTGCACGATCTGCCTCTCGGTAACTGTAGTCATAGTTATTGTTTCTACGATGCATCGTGGTTGCTGGCCTGTACTTGAATTTGTATCACAAACAGTGTTAGTTTTTGACAGCTGAAGGGCAGATGCGTTTGTCGGTGGCTGTTGTTGCTGCTGCTTTTGTTCATCTTCTGCAAATAACGTATAAAATCGATTTAAGATTATAAAATATAATATAATAAACATATATATTAATTATTATATGCTATGTTCAATATCAGATAAATATAAACTTAAATCTCGAGGACCTTTGAATTTTATTTTCTCAATATAATAATCATTTCAAATCTCAAAAAATTATAATTTTATTTGAAGAGGTATAATAATTAGGTACGTATATTACATAATTATTTACTTTTTTATCCTTTTGTAGGGTATAATGGTATAAATAAAAACAATTACCAATGTCCAGTATCGATAGTGTATAGAAATTATTATTTTTACATATTTACTTAATTTAATTATTAACAACGGTAAATAAGATTTAAAAAAATACATCATATTACCATAGTCAATCACAAATAAAGGTAATTTTAATCATAACTATAATCAAAATATTGGTGATCTATAAATAAATATATTTTAGTACTAATTATAATATATTATATATTATATATACATTATATATTACTTAAATAAACTTGAAAACATTTAAGTAAAAATGAAGGTAACGAAAATATAAATATTATATTTATAACAAAATTAAATCCATATCTTACCATATTGAGGTAATATATAGGTACCTACCATGGTGTATAAGCATGTATATTTGAAGTGTAAATACAAGTAGTGTGAATTTTTTCATGTATAAATAACGTAAATAAAATAAAATATGTTCGATATTGACCAGTGTCAATAATACATGACATATGTTATCATTAAAAACAACATTTATTGGGTTTACTATATTCTTTACTTATATTATATTACTTAAAGCTTATAATAATAATAATATACAATCAACGTCATCGTTGACTTCCTTACGATCATCATCTTGCTATAAATAGACAAAAAATTATATTTGGATAGTGTATTATATATATTATATATTATCTTATCTATTCAATAGAACAAATATCAATGTATAAATTACGAATAAAAACAAAAACATTGCTCCGAAAACCAATTGAAATTATAACGCTATTCTATAGATACCTGTAATGTTGATTGATTACCCATAGTAAAATATTATAATTTGTAGAATCATTTATATTTATTTATACTGAATATAGAAGTATGATATACTACTGGCTATTAGTTATATTATTATTCAAAAAAAAGTATTTAAAAAAAATGTCGAGAAAAAATTGAATTTATATTCAAAAAACGAAACCTATTCATCTAGGAACCTAGGGTAGTGGGGTTCACTAATATTCGATATCCATAAGCCAAAGGTTCTTTTCCCCTAATTTTGGACCCAATCACTATTGGAAATCTACACCGATTTCTAAAGGATAGGATAATATAACCTCAATACATAAAATATGAAGTAGGTACATTATATATAATACATATATTATTTTTATTGTACAGAGTTAATAATGAATAAAATTATAAAATATATTAAAATACCTAATCACTTATCATTTGTGTGTATTAGAAACTAATTTGAACTGAATTTACTCACTCTTATTGTTAATTTATTATAAGTTATAATTTTTTTCTTCTTAGGCGTATTTTAACTATTATTATGGATTTGCACATTTATACACTTTTTAGTAATTTTTATATTGGATTTTGTATAATGTGTTTTATGTGAGTAATATTATATTGCTATTAATAATTTTGAATAATATAGGTAATACAATATTTCACATAAAATCAGATTTATGTTTAGGATTTACGATATGCTGAATAATATAAATTATACTTACTACATGACCGGGGTAAGGAAGAAAGTTCATGACGAATTTTTTGATTATCCTCAAAATAGGACGTGGCGTTTACATTGGAATTATATGGTGTAGCGACATGTGTATCGCTTGAATTGTCCATCACATCCGAACCATATCTTGTAGCTAAATCATCATCTGCTATAATATTATTTCGATATTAATTATTTATTTTATATTATTCAATGTTGAGTGTTTTCTATAGTATATCTATTCTGTTTTGAAACTAAAAAAATAATAATTTATAATGTTATAACCTATAATAATCACAGTACATAGATTTTTGTATACAATAATATATTCCATAATTATAAAATTATAAAAATAATTATTTTTTGTTTATAATATTCTATCAAAATAAAAAAATGTATATTAGATATAAATAATCGTAAAGGTTATTACCAATTTATGCATTTTACATTTTTACTTATCGTTTTCAATATTTTAGTTAAGCAGTTTAAAGATTTATTTTCATATAAAAATATATGTTAAATATTTGTAAACCTATATTATATTAATATATTATAATCATTTTATCACTCCAATTCTTGTTCAAGGTTGCAAACGTATTAATTATAGGGTTATGCAATGTAGGTATTTTTAAATCAAATAGGTTTATTAATATTCTATAGCTCTTCTTTTTCATACAGTTGTAATAGTAAATTCAAAGTGTGTTTATTGGGATTTTTTTATCAAATGCTTTATTCAATTATCGCTATCACTGTGGTTAATTAATGGGACCATTTAAATTTAATGTTACTTGGTGAGATAAGTATGTTAGAGATAATGTCTAACGTTGAATTTTTATGATCCAAAATATAAACATAAATTATACATATTTCTTGAATTTTTTACTGTATCTATTAATTAATAACTAATAACTACATAATATTAACATGTTTTACGTATTACACTACATTTTTCCATACTACTGTCACCATACCGTTGTTGGGAAAATAATAAACCAACACACGGATTTTAATAATGTGTTAACAATTAACTTAAGTTTTACTCCGATAATAATTTGAAAACATATTGGAATTTATTATGAACTCTATTTAGTATCTTGATAATGAGTGGTATAAGCGTTACGCACTCACATGAACTATCACAAAATGCTTGAAATCGAAAATATTTCCCGGTGAAATGTATTAAATCATAGACTTAAACGAGTTCCAACATACACAACTTGAATTTTATACAGTTAATAATTTTTAAAACAGTTTTTATTTTTTGTTAAGTTAACTTTGGATCTTTTGAGTGATTTTTTAAGTTTATTATTCTTAAAAAGAAAAATTTTAACTTAAAATTCAGAGAAAATCTTGTATTTTTAGAAATTTCAGTAGAAAAATAAATAATATTAAATTTGTTTCGTATAATTCTTACTCGAATAGTTCAAATATGTTTAAAAATTATAATCTGTGTTAAGTTCAAATCGATACGTTGAATCCCCTGACTGAAATTGGAAAACGTATTATCTCTTTGATATATATTTACATAATAATCTTGTATAAATTTTTAAATGCAAATTAATTTGAATTGATAATTTGTATTACATTTTTTATTTTAATACTATTTAAAAAATATATGATGAGTTATATTTCATATATTAAACACAAATTTTAGATATTATCAAATCAACTGGTTTCAGAAAATAAATCACATAAAAAACATTTAATCTATTCAATAGTTAAAATGTATGACATAAGAAGTTTTTGTTATAATCTAATATAAAAAGTCGATTGAGGATGAATAAAATAAAACAGTCGATCAAAATGAATAATGAAATAAAAATAATAATTCTTCGCAACAATAAATTATTATTATTATTAATAATTAAATTAATTATTTTGGTATTATTTGTAGTAATAATGTTGGTGAAATTAAAAAACCAAAGTGGGGCATGAAATATTTTAATAAAATGCATATCATTGTAAATTTGATTTCATAAACAATATTTTAATTACAAATATATTTTGTAATAAAAACAAAATTGAAGCAATGGTCTTCAGACTTTAGTTTATTTTTCAATAATCGAAGACATAATATTTAAAAAATAATAATTTGATACTAATTACTAATATATTATAACCTTTGTTTTGAATAGGGTCATAATAACTATAGTAAATTTAAATATTAATAATCATAACAATTCGTATTTTGTTGATATTTAAAAACGATATTTTTGGCATAACGTGTGTAAAGTTTAAATGTTTGATAGTATTGGATAAATGATAAACGG
This sequence comes from Rhopalosiphum nymphaeae, assembly GCA_036289425.1. Lineage (NCBI taxonomy): Eukaryota > Metazoa > Arthropoda > Insecta > Hemiptera > Aphididae > Rhopalosiphum > Rhopalosiphum nymphaeae. The sequence continues at coordinate 8,200,787 of JAZAQC010000004.1, forward strand.
TTTCAATTTATTCCAACATGGATTTTAAAATTATAATTATATGTTAAACCTAAACTGACTGTGACTTGTGATATTTTTAAGTTTAAGATATTATATTTATAACTTCAATACAATTTTAAATGATTGTTATAATCACATAAATATTATCCGTATATATTTTATGTAAATAGGAGTGTATTATAAATATCTATAATAATACGAAATTCTTAAACTTATCAAATTCCACACCTTCCATACCTACTATTGACTATGTAATCATAAAAAATAATATTTATGTTTAAATTTGTATTAAATAATTCTGTGACAAGTCTTATTGTATGGTGCAAATAAATAAATGAATTTTAAGTTTTTTTTAATTTATAAAGGACAATGTTGATAAATGATAAATGTATAAAATATATATTATTAAGTGTTCTAGCTGGTAGTTTTAATAAAAACAACTTTAACCCCGGACAATGACTATTGATTACTGTAGTTACCATATTTCAGGTGGTCCAGAGAAGGCGGTGGTACATGCCTGGGACAGCCATCCTTATATCCATCCGGTGGACTGAGCGTGGCTGGCTGTTCTTCGTACGGGTCGAGTGGTAGCATGCCCCGACCATCGTCATCGTCGAGCCACGGCTGGAAACACGATTCGTCGCCACAGCTGCACGGCTGCTGTGACCAAAAGTCAAAGTCCTCCTCGTCGAATTCGCAGTCATCATCTCGGATGACGATCACGTAGTCCGACTCAAAGAATACGTTCAAACTTTCGTTGAACTGCACGTGCCGCTTGTGCTTGCTAGACTTGGCTGCCTTGGAGCCACCACTAGTCGCCGTACGTTTCAGTGCCGATTTCTTGGGTCTCGGTCACCTGAACCGTTACATTGCTGTTGTTGGTCGTCTGTGCCAGACGATGGCCGCGGCGGTTCATCTTTCTTCTTCTTCTGTTTCATGACTTACCAGTGGTGGTCGTCAATCGGCCTTCGACTTTACGTTGTCCATGGTTTCGTACTTGTTAAATCGATCAACAGTCACCGCAGCTTCTGCCACTGTTTCCGTCGCCGCCGCCGTCGTCGTCGTCTTTGTTGTCGCCACCGCCACCACCTCCACCACCCCCAAAACTGCTGTCGCTGTCACTGCCGCCGTCGTTATTCTCGACTTCGCTACCGTCTTGCCAGAATCCGAACGCCTTGTCGGCGACGGTCACGGTGAATGCGACATTGGATCGTCCGCACATGCAATGCGCAACGGTGGACCGAGGGGCGGGGGATGCGACGACGATAAAATCAATCCAAAATATTGACACTCGTATTAATTCACAATAGTGTTCTCGACGACAACGACGGCGACGTGATAATAACGATTGTCGGTCAAAGTATATATTTATGATAATATAGTATTACTTCCGACGTGTGTGTGAGTGTGAGCGTGTGTGTGTGTGTGTGTGTGTGTGTGTATTATGTGTGTGTGTTTGTGTGTATGTGTATGTATATATATGTGTGTGTAAGTCAGTATTTGTATGTGTTTTTCGGGCACGGGATCGTGGCAAACGTGAATAAGCGCGGCGGACTGCGTTTCATCGGAAACGACTCGGCGGCAAATCAGATGGCGTACAGGTCGATAATGCCGAGCACTCTCGTTACGGGCGCCGCGACGCACCCCCTCCCCTTCCACGGCTGCTACTCAACCCTTATACGTGGGATCGCGCGCGCGTGTAAGAGCATTCGCAGGGCAGCAGCAATCCTCCGCGCCACCTGCCGATCATATTATGTGCATTGGCATCATATCATATTATGTGCGTACCGACACACCGATACGACGACGGCTGCTCATCCGGAACCCAATTTTGCCGTATGACCATGACCAAATATGACTTTATAAATCACCGTCATAATATTATTATTATAACCTACCACGATGATAATAGGTATGTTTATTATACTTACCGCGAGTTTCTTGATTGTGTATGGTCCACGTAAAGATGACATCGACATAATCAAAACTTGACTCTTACATATTATTACAAAAGTGTTCGTGTTTTGTTCAAATTCTCTGTAATCCAGATTCATTGATTGAAAAGTTAAGTCTACATTTAACATTATATATTATTATATAATCCCGATTGCAGGAGTGAACCGGCATTAAATAGCCATGACGTCCAAACATCCTTCGTTATATTATTGCATTGCGGTGCATTTCCGCTCTAGGACATCACTTCGAGATTCAACAAGACTCTATTATATTAGTCTAATATATTAAAATAAAACAAATATTCTACTTATTGAGTTATTATCCATATAATGTACGTAATTGCACTCTGTACAAGGTATGTAGTGTATAGGTACCTAATTAATTACCAGAAATTTACAATTACTTGTGTGAAAGTGTAATCATCGTAAATATTTTATTCAATGTATATGAGATAATATATTTGTGTACTTGTAGTTGTAGACGAGTAAATAATTTGTCACAAACTTATGAGTTATTATAGATTATTTAGCCTTCCAGCCTCCAGGTATTATATATATTATATCATATGTGTCTGTAAATACCTTTTCTGTTATTCTATAATACCACAGTTTTATTCATACATAGTCAGTCGGTTTTTAAATTTCTGAAAAAAAATTAAAATTGTTATTATAATATCTCCACAGATTTTTCACACAGTTCTTTGGATAATTTTGACTATTTATCAAATATGAGTCAAAAATGATATCCGATTATCGTATAATAATAATTTTATTTTCTTTAACCAATAGCAATCTTATATAAAAACAAAAAATATTTGATTTTCATTTACTGAAAACCAAATCTCTGTGTGAGCCTTTCTTTAAAATGCAAATTTTTTAAAAACCTTTTTTATTGAACATCTAGAGCATTATACTAATTACAATTTTAATTATATGTATTTAACACTGTCATTAAGGACACTAGGACAATGTGTTAAGATAAGTACTATGAAAAAAAGGAACTATGAAAGAAGGAAAATGGAATACTACTTTAACAAGGAAAAACTTGTTTCACTTTCTATTGACAATACATACATTATTTTTTTTTTCATTACTTAATTAGTTATTAGTTTAATAGAGTATAACCTTAATAATAATCATAGGAACACATTTTATAACGAGTAGAATCATTTCTATATTTCTCTATATGTATTAAGTTCAAATAATTATGCGGTTCATTGTTAATTTGATTACTATATTAAAATTATATCGCAAAAACTATCAATTTTTAATAAGTGATCGGAGAAAGAATCCGGTTGAAGGTCAATAAATTAAGCTACATACTTACTATACAATATATATAATTACTGAACACCATGAATCATTTGGTTAAAGATAAACTGCTACATTTTTTTTTAAGAAAATAAATGGATAATGAAAAAATATATAAGAATCAAACACAATGTTATTAAATAACAATATATTATTATATTATAACATATTATACAGAGAGTTTAAAGTGTCAACACTAATATTGAATACTCTATTATGTATTCCAACATTTCCAACACTAAAAATTAGTAAACTTTCGTCTAAACGAAAAAAATTCCGTGCATTGTAGTTTATAACTTTTTACGCTACACGCCTATACCTCTCGTTATTAAACTTAGAAAAATTAACTATAACAAAGTTAAATTGATGTTAAAATATATTTTAAAACCGATTGTAAATCATAACGCAAAATGGCTTAAAATTTTCAATATCAAATTTATTTTTTGTTATTCATCGGCTGCCGTAAAGCATAAGCACTATGATATAATATTACCTTTTAATCAAATTATATTTTTTATTTATGTTAAAATATTAACTTTACTGTAAAAGAATCAATTAAACCTTATATAGAATTTTTAATATAAAAATGAGAGGGATTGATTCTTTTCAAATGGAATTTTTTTTATTTTTTTTCTAACAGCGGACATCTAATTTAGATGTAATTTTTTCGACATAAAATTATTTTATAATATATAGCTATTACAGAATGACTGTGTAATAAGCATGTAATATATATAATGTATTATGTATATAAATATATAATATATATTATAGTCAAAGGCTTTTTTTACTAAAAATATCCTGTCCTCTACATGATTCGAGCCTGTCCGTATTGCTTTAAATTTATCTAGTCTTACTGATCGTAGACGTAGTGCTAATATATAATTTTTTTAAAAGTTATTATCTAACGTAATTAACTGCTCTACCCTTCTCTCTCAAGTAAGTTTCAAAATTTCACCTCTTCACACTAGATATACTCCTTCATTTTTAATTCCATTTTCTTCTTTAAATTATTTAACTAACTCTTCTATTAATCGTCTTATGCAGACAGTGCCATAGCCAGGGTTTTTTTTCGGGGGGGGGGGGGGGCTTAACTATTGATGACCAATTATGACAACAAATTATGTTTGCATTGTATTTTTGACAATATAATTCATATAATTATACATATTATCAAATCAAGATCAAGTAAGTGTGATGAAACGACGTTACTTTATCACTACAAACGGTAATTATATTAATAAAATTATTGTTGTCTGACATTTCAGGGGGGACTTTAGCCCGAAAGCACCCCCCTCCCTTGGCTACGGCACTGTATTAAAATTGCTAATGAAGACCACACCTTTAATTATCCTTAAAAACTGTTCAACTGGGTATTTGCTAATATTATTTGAAACATTATTATCTTTAGTTATCATTGGTAGATTTATAATTGTATTATAACTGTTACTACTTATCATTTAATTTATTGTTATTATATATTATGTGTCTCATTTGTTTTAGACCTAGACTTAGTAGGCTCGTAGTTATTAAAAATAAAAATAAAATATTGGCTGGGTACTCCCTATGAGATACTGAGGAAACGAATCATAAAATGTACTCTCAAATATGCACATTATGGTTCTTGTCAAATTACAAAAATAAAAATTCAATTTTTTTTATTATTATTAATGCTAAAAAATCTTTAATCCATACTTAGAAAAAGTAATCAGTACGCTTATATGGTTATTAAATTAAATAATAATATGCACGAGGGAGCAAAGTAGTTGATCATTGTGATTCTATGATCATAAAACCAACTTCAGGACCACTAGATTTTTAATTAAAATTGTTACTAAAAATATGTTTTTGATTTTTACGGTTTTCTCGGCATTTTTTTGAAATTTTAATTTTTAAAATGCATACAATTTATTTTTTTGAATTTCTTATAACCAAAATTTTATAAATAACATAGTTTTTAATTATTTCAATATTTTCTCGTAACATTTAAATTTGCCAAGCGTATCACTTTTGTCACGCGTTCTGTAAGTTCCCCAACCTTGCTATATATGTATACATATAAACTGAAACTGTATATACTATTTAGATTTATTCTCAAGCGTGGATTTAAAAAACTAATGTGGGAGGGCATTTTTTTATTCAAAAAATGTCTTTAGGTTAATGTAGCTTAGATTTTTTTTGTTAATTTTATGAATAGTTAATTTTATTTTAATTAAGTTATTGAAGAAAATTTGGTATTAGTTAATTATTCATGTTGATATAGGTATGGCAATATTGTGCCATTATACAGTTATACATTTTGCATAAACCATAGTGATATTCTCGGGAATTAATTTTGGAGAATCTTCATTTCAGAAGCGGCACTGCGGCAGCCATTACTGCGTATGCGTAATTTAATATTCGTAGTAAACTTATTATTGCCGTATACCTATAACAGCAGAGAACATTTTATCTTTATTTAAATACATCATCAACATTAAGCAACCTAGCTGTAATTTGTAACAATAAAATAAAAAAAACCAAATATTAAATAAATATAATTATGAAATCTATTATACTACTTATAATATATATATTATATATACCTAACATTGTTCATATCAATACTAAATAACGGATTTAAGTTAATAAATTAGCTGTAAAGAATTGTAGGTACGTGCATACCTATAAAACTATAATCACCATGTTATTGAAATATAGGGCTAATCGTTAATGACCTTTGTATATTTTGAAATCATGCTTTAAATTTAAATAAAAGGATTACCAACTGTATACCAAACACTATTATTGGCAGACTGGTAGATTTTATATAAAATTTAAATACATAGTATTTTAAATATAAAAGGTTAAATTATAATAAATTAATAAATATAATATATATTATTAAATTATCCACTATTCGATTTTTTTTATAGATATTCATAAAATAGGATCTTAAAAAATTATTTATTTATATTACGAATTAATACTGAATTAAAACTGTAAATGTTCATTTTCATCGTACTGTTTTGAAAATAATAAGAACGTGTACAACAAAATATACTACAAATATTATACCATGTTAATTAGGCATAATATATTTACTTAAGTCTTATAAGTTTTTTCTTGTATATAGACATAGAACTATACTTTTAAAAGTATTTATATTTATTCGTAGGTATTCTGATAATTAAAATTTATTTAAATACATTTTATAATAAATTCATTAATATGTTTATTATATATACCTTAAATATTCTTGTCTTGTAGATAAAACAAGGTATTTAAGAATGCACTTTCACGATTGTGCCTTTTTCAAAAAACATGTACTTACTACTTAGACAGGTATTTAACACTATATATAAATAGTACAACCCATTTGCGCTGGAACCCATTTATCGTAGCCCATATGCGCCAAATTTAAAATAAGCAGAAAATTGAGAAAACTGAAATATTTCTGTTTATTGGGTAGCTATAAGATCTAAAATAATATCTTATCGTTACTAATATTATTTGTGTTAATCGATATTGTAAAATACCAATCAATAAAGAAAATTGTATGATGTATTTATCAATTCTAATTTTTGTGTCAGTTTCGTAAGTACGTGTTATAGTGAGTACTTCTAAGTAATAATGAAACTTAATATAACTAATTATACTTATTGTAAAAAGAATAACATTAATTAGTTTTTTGTTATTTTGAAATAACGTGAAAAAAATTATAATAATATATATAACGCAGAATATATCAAAACTGATAATTTAAAAACAAAGATAGCCGAAATTAAAAACATTCATAACCATGAGTCGAAAACTGAAGATAGTTTAAACTTTATGAACGTTCAAGGGTGGTATAAAAGAAAAACATGTAAATACTAGGCATATTTGTCCGAATTTTCTAATTACTTATTTAATAATTATATCTTATGGAAGGATATATATTTCTACCATCAATTTAGGCTAAATTTCCATCTGAATTATCTCATAATACTATACACTGTATTAAATCATTTCATAAACACTTTAATTTTAAATTTTATTCACCTCACCCTTCAATAAGTCCAATAACTAGTTTTATTGAAAATTTTAAATTTAAATACAATTGAATAAAATCAAGACATAAAGACGAAAAAACGAATGAAATTGAATTATAAAACGTGGAATGAATTTAAAGAAAAACATTTGAAAAGCGTTTTTACATTTTAAGGAATTGATTTATTATAATTTTAATATTTGTAATAATTGTATTATTGACGTATATCATTTTTTATTTAATCATTGTATAAATTATTATTGTGGATTTTATTAAAAGTTATAAAAATTAATTGGGTAAAGCAATTATTTCTTTATAGACCTTTATTATGTCGAAAATGATTAACTTTTTTTAATTTTTTCTTAAACGATAGTTGACGTTGTATGCAAAAAAGGTTTCACTTTGGCTATAAATCAAGGAGATATGTTTTTTCACTTTTGGCGCCACATCTCTATAACTCTCAAATAGTAAATAGACTATAATGAAACAAAAATTTGATTCTAATATAAATAAGAAACAAATAAAAACAACAAAATTAAAGTTTAATTTTTATGAAATTATACCTACATTGTCATGTATACCTCGATATTTGATACAAATATCTGAATCAGGTATATGTAGTCTTATAAATACTTTACACAATAATATTAAACAATATTTTAAATATGTTTTGCAGCTAATTATAACTTTTTACCAGAAAAATATCTAATATCATTATTTAATATTTATCACAATATTTTATCCGGTATATTAAAACATAATAAATGCGCGAAGCATATAAACTTAAATGTCTAAATCTACAGATATAATTATATGAAGTTGATTAATACATGCATACTTAGTTGGCTAGTTCGTAAACGACTGTCACACGCTCTATTATTTGTGTGTAAATAATTAAGTAAATACTCGTATACTCGTACATATCAACAGTGACGTTACCTATAGGGATCAAAAAATGTGAAGGCACCCTGGCCCATACGCTAGAGGGCCCAAAATATGTTTTTCTTTTAATAATATACTGTATGAAAAGTTATTTTAATGATTTAAAGCACAGTAGGTATCTATACAGTATGTACAGCAGTGCCGTAGTCAGGGGGCTCAACCCCCCCCCTCTGAAATGTCAGACGACAATAATTGTATTAATTTAATTACCGTTTATAGTGATAAAGCAACGCCACTCCCATCACACTTACTTGATCTTGATATGATAATATATGTATATAATTATATGAATTATATTGTCAAAATTAAGCCCCCGCCCCGGAAAAAAAATCTTGGCTTCGGCACTGATATATAGTATTTTCAGCATCTTTAAATTTAACTAATATTCATATTCAGCTTTGGACTAGACCACCTAACCTTAAATCAATCTAGTTACCAACATTTTAAATTATTACATCATATTAACCTTTGATCTTTTCGTTTTCATTATTATTACCTAACAATAATTTTGTTTTCATTATTTAATTTTAAAACAGCTATTATATTTTGACAAGATTTAGAAATTTGATTTAATTTAACTTTTTTGCGATCTTGTTCTCCAGCTGTTTTTTCCTTTTTTTCATTTTAAAAATAGAGGGTATTTAATATTGGCATTATCCCCTCGAGACTCAGTCATATATTCAAAAATAAATAGGTAATAATAATGCAAATCACGGTTTAACTATGTGTTTATTACTTTTACTAGTTGTACTATGTTAAAGAATTGTGAGTTGAATAATTTAATGAAAAATAATACAATAATATATACGAATATGTAAACTGTACTGTCATCGAATTTTATAGAATAGATTTTCCAAAGTCAGATGTTGTCGGTCGCGGCAACAGTGCTCTACAATTCCGTGCCATATCAACGGACGTAGACTATAGTAATTATTTGCCTTCAATAGTTTTAAAAATAATTCATATTTCTCATCAATTGTACCCGTTGGTAGTTACCCACTTACATAACATTATTTTACGATATGCGATAAGAATCAAAAATAGATGGGAACGTTAATTCGATTAATAAATATTATTAACAAAATAAACAATCCATAGTACATTTTTTTTTTAAATAAAAGTTGTAAGCGATATAACTTAAAAAGTTAAAATACGGTTGACCAGCGCTTTTGATTAATTGCAGGAGCTGCTCACACCCTAAGCTGCCACCATAGACACACCTATTATGATATTAAAAAGTATATAAAATCATTTTTGCAAATAAGCGAAGACCCCTTAGCTCTTACGAGTACATGCATTCTTGACATCGAAGTTCAGTATGCCCACGAACAAGTCATACGCTTGGCTAGGGCCATTTACCTCCTGTATTAGTGACCTTACTCTAAATATCGCGTCCAGTATCGAATTCCTAGCCTTGACTCCGTATTGGTTTTCTCCGACGTTCCCAGAGGATAAGAGGTTATTTTGGAGCTTGTCTGTACTAAGCAGCTTTTCAAATAGTTTTTCGATTGGTCAAGTTTGTTGTATGCCTAGTAGTTTTGAACCAACACCTGAGGCCTGATCTAAGGCATACCGTGACTATATACTATATTATGTTTGTGGAAATTCTTAGATTTCTCCTCTATAAATAACCAGTCATCGACCTGGCATAGCACAGATTGTGACACAAACGGTAAGGTCAACGTAAGACTCTGACGCCCTCCTTACAAACATTAGCTTGTTGCTTAAGTTCCACACTACCACTCCAAGATAAACTGAAAGATCGGTTAGCGCTTTGTAATTTCCGTCTTCCTTTAAGTTATCCCAATTGTGGGACTTAGAATTGAAATTAGCTGCTACGATAGTAGGGTTAGGTTACCTACTTTCCCCCTTTTTTTAATTTAAGATAACCTAACATGTGATGGACTTAGATTATAGTTGGGTATTAGAACATTTATTTGCATTCAATTCAAAATTCTGAAATGACGCACTGAGTAAAAGTCCAAAACATAGTTATAGGTCAAAATGAGAAAAATCCTAATAGCGATAACTATTGTCACATATAGCCATTATAGTTGCCATAATGGTTATATAGATTTTTAAATAGTTATAATTAGGGCTAGGATTTGTATGCAATGAAAAATTATAAAATATACATTTTATTCACCAAAATATGTAAAAATGTGATATAATATATTATAAGATATAGTTACAAAAAAAAATATTTATTTATTGAAATACATCAGTGATTGGATATTTGTCTTAATATAATATAATTGAGAAATAAAATTTAATTCACATTCAATAGTCGAAATACGTGTGTTACGTGCTACGACCACATATTTTTTAAATTTTAGAGTTTAAATGATCGGCGATTGGATCGTAGTATTGATATTGACCTACATACTTTTATTAATTGTGTTTATCTTTCTCCGTCAAACTATTCAATCTTTTATCGCATATCTATTGTACCATAGGATTATATTTATAAAAATAAAATTTATGTTTGACAAAAAAACCAAGTTTTATACTTTTAACAAATTAAATACGAAATATTAATATTAAATTATAAATATTAATTACAAAATATAGGTACTATAAAACATGCATTTTTCAGATTCTTATAATCGAAATGTACAATAATAATTAATATTCATTTTATTCAATATATACACAAATATGCATTTTATCCAAAATATGCAAAAACATGCAAAATAAAAACAACACCATTTATCTCATCGTGAGGTGATTCATGGACATTGCTGACAAAATCAATAATTAAAAGTCGCAAAAAAACGTGCTGTTATATATAAATCCTAGTCCTAGTTATAATCATCATAATATATAAAAGACAAGTTAATGAATGACCACGAAATTAATACATTATTGACAATTTAAGTAAATATAAGTATTATATATTGTGGGTTTCAAAAAACACCCACACGCTCAACATTACATTTGTCTTTCAATAATGTATAATACGCTCATCAAAATCCTTTCATAACTATGATAATAAGCCCAATCGTGTATTTGTTTTATAATTACAATTATTGCTATTATCAATTTACACTTATAGAACTTTTAAATGCAGATGCATACCTATAGTACCTATTATATACCTGTAATAATTATAATTAATTGTCAAGCAAAACCGTAGAAAAATACAATATAGTAATTTTTTATTAGAACGTATTATGCCTACTTTATAATTTATCATTTTTCCATTAGTATACAAACATTATAAACTAATGGACTCATCGATTTTAATAATTATCTAATTATGTGTTTGTATAATCATAATAGGTATTATTAAAAAAATATTCTTACCACCACGATGTCTCAAAATATGTTTGTATAGCAATCTTTTATTTTGATAAAATTGATATCAGATATCTAGTTGAAAACTCCTAATAAAAAGGTCTTTTCGGTAAATATCTTCTCTGCTCTTAATTTTCAGTCATTTTTTTATATTTTGTTTTTCTTGATAACATTTTTTTTATTGTGTATTTCCATGTACAGTGTGTAAATGTTACATTTTAATGAAAAACAAATTTATTATATTTTTCCTTGAAAACCGTGTCATGTGAATATATACAAATATATACATATTTTTATTTTTGTACTTCGTTAAAAAAGTATATATTTTAATGTCATGATAAAAAAAAGCAAAATATAGATTTTTATATGCTGATTATTGAAATTACATATTACGAAAATAAAATTAATGCAATATTGAATATTTATATGATCTATATTTTGTAACAACTTTCATAATTTTATAACTATTCCTAGTAACGACACTGAACATAAACATTACATTTATATATCCATACAAATTAGAATATAAAAAGAAGTTTAAAAAATGATCTAATTAATTATTAACATTCATTATCATTAGAGACAGGAAATATATAAACTATTAGAATAGATAAGTATGTGCATAGTGAGTTAATATGACGTGATGTATACGTCATAATAGTCATTACATCATACAATTATGGTAGATGGTTAAGAGCGAAAAAATATAAAAGAAGAAAATAAAATTATAAAAACTTATATTTTATACACAATATTAATATGTATTCATTATTCAGTATGTATTAAATTTATTCAAAATATTATATAAAAATATACAATATTTAAATACATTTGAAAAAAAAATATTTTAATTTTAAATACTTAAATACTAATCGTATATATTATATAGTATTATTTTTTATTTATTAATAAAATCAATTTCATGAAACAACAATATTTACCATTAAATTTTCTTATCTAAATAATCCAAGATTGTATACGTATATAGTTAGTAATCAGTAGTATGTTTCAACATTTACAAAAATTTTATTCGTGACAATGTGATATTGAAATTGGGTGTCTAATATTTACTATGTAATTGAACTTAGCATTAGGGAATTATTTTTATTATTATTATTATTATTATTATTATTATTATTCTAAAATCACAAATTAATGGTTATTTTTACTATTTCAAATTATTTAGATATATTTGACTTAGATATGCTATTATGCCAATAGCACAATGCATTATACATTGCAGAATAAAATAAAATATAGAAATTAGTAATTACTATAATTACTAACCAAAATCTTACTAGAATGCTGGAAAGAAATACCTATCTAAGTACATGATGATATGTGTATCAAGTCTAGCCCTATTTATAATATAAGAACTGTGATTTTTAACTAAAAATAGTTATACCTCTTATATAAATTTACTATAATCTATAAGATACTTTATATCTTATGGTCGTTATGCAGTGAATGTTGTAATGCTTTTTAAGAAATTGAGACACCAATATACGGTTAATATACATATAGGTGTATTTAGACTGTATTTATCTATACCAGATCTTCATGAGTCATGACATGTCTAAACTCTATTAAAAAATGAACTGATTTCTCGCATTAAACAAATCGACCTTCATTTTAGTCCGCCGGCGCTTAATTACAATCTATCGGATAAACTACTTATATCATATGTTATTTTCGTATACGGATACAGTATACCTACATATATAATACAGCTAACGTCCCAGAAAAATATAGATACTTTAAAGTAACTGAGTAACGGCAGTAACGCAGATTACATTACTCTGTCATTTTAAGTTAGTATAATCTCGTGGCACGTACAAAACATCGATGAATTTTCCTACCATAAATCTAATAGCCAGTAGGTACATATACCCTGACCTACCGAGTTGCATGCATAACCACTAAGCATTTAATGAATCAATAGTAAGCTAATGATCCTTTAAACTTCTTCTAGTGACTCATAATTGGTCAATTAAATTTTATTGAACCATTAACTAACTAATCAACTTTTCACGCCATCGAACAATATTCTTATAAATATAGTGCAATTTTTAGTTTCATACTAAAAATCTTTAGCAAATACTACAATGTCAGTCATATTATGTTATCATCATAATAAATTCATAAATAATATAAAATATGTGTATTTATTGATCAACATAATATTAGATCAATAAAATTAATTATTACCTTTAGGCTTAAGTATAGGTACTGCTATATTTATGTATTTTCATGATGTAAAAGTCTCAATGTTTTAATTTTAAATAATTGTATAGATTATTCAAAAATTTTTAAATTAATATGAATATTATAATTATAATAGACACCTGTAGGCCTCCTCTTTGACAAAAGACTAACTTGGGCAGTTTGGATGACCATATAAAATCAAAAACATCACTCAACATCAAACTCCACAAACCAAGACCGGAATAGTGATTCCAAAGTGTCCTTAAACAATAAAACACTAATTTATAAACAATTACTACATCCGGCAATGACATGGAATCCAGCTCTGGGGAACCTCAAAAAATTCAAACATAACCAAAATAAACCAAACTTCAAGCTTTTCAATCAATTTTGTGTCCTTTCTAATGCTCCCTGGTACGTCAGTAACCGTACCCATCATGATCTCAACATACCATCATTATCCACATTTGCTTCCTATCACTATAACAAATTTCATAATAACTGCTTTAATCAATCAAATCCTCTATCTAAACTATCTGCTCGCACATTACCAGACAAACCTATCCGTCGTCTCAAACGCAAATGGCCAGATGTTCTATTAAATAACACTTAGTATTTAAAATTTTTCTATTCATGATAAACTATACCTCTAAATTCTAATTGGAAGTAGTGTCGATGGACGCTCTTTTCTATCATGTTTCCATGTCTAGTATTCTATGTTATCTTATTTACTTATTGTTTTATCCTATGCATACAAATTGTAAATATTTTTTATATGAAAAAAAAAAAAAATTAGATACCTAAGTAACGAGTTTTCTACTACTGCATAATTTTAGACTTAGGAGCTGGGAAACATATTGTCAGAAAACCATAGTAGTAAAGTATTAGGTAATCTATGTTTATTGAAAAAAAACGGAACATTTTTATTAAATGTGGTCATGTAGCAACAGGCAGTACATTATAATTTTTAACTTAGCTACTAAAATTATAGAATGCATAGTGTTCACGTAAAATCTACCACCAATAAGTAAGTCATTTCATGCTAATCGGTCATCCTATTAATTTCTCAGCTATCCTGAGCCAAGTCAGTGAGTGATGGTAAAATAATTTTGTCATAGATGTTGCTGATTTTTTAAAATGCTCTAATTATCATTAAAAATATAACTTATGGTTATACGATCTAATATCAATTTTTTAAATTATGGTAAATACAAACTTTATTTACAAAAATTATAAACGTATTAAAAGGACCCATATATTGTGTTGTCTCGGCCATTTATTCTGTAGTTATTGAACATTCTCGATCATCGAACGGGGTAATTCCCATATATTTAATAGACAACTAAATACTAATAATAAATAATAATATAATAGCCTAATTCTTAGATATGAGTCGATAAAAAAATAGATAATAATATACCATTTATATTACACAGTATATAAGAATATAATATAGTAAAAAAAAAAAAGAAAAAAAAATGTAATATATTATACCGATGGTTCCCAACCTCTTCTATTCTACGCCCCCTTAGTAAGTTTTAAAAAATTTCACACCCCTCCTATAAATTCTAAAAATGATCATCTTTTTTTATTCATTGTTCATTTTTTTCCTACATTGTAAAATAAAAATAATTTAATAAATAAAGTTTTACTTCGTAATAACTATTTGCGCCTCCCCAGCAATGTTTATACGCCCCCCCCCCCCAGGTTGGGAAACACTATGCGTTATTAAATCACATACATTTTTAAAAATATTGAAAAAAGTTCATATGGGTCTTTTCTATTCTCCTTCATTATTCTTCCCACCATTTGACTACCACTGAGCTCGACTATAATTATTATTATAGAGCACCAATATAGTGCTATATATTTCTATATAATACAAAGAATTCATTAGTATTAATAAAAATAAAATAAAATATTCATTAGTATAACATAATATAAATTATATTGAATGCCAAAAAAAATATTAAAAGTTTTAGGGTAATATGTAGTAAATTATAATTAGATGTTAAATGCATAATCGTAATCTAGGAGCTAGGAGATCAAGAGGAAATTTCTCCATTTTATAGTTGGGGAGAAAATATCGACCCTCTCGAGCCTCCCCCATCTTGTACTTGATAAATATTTTATAAATTTAATTAAATATATTAATTAATATTTATTTTCATACATTTAATAACTCATTTTTATAATAAATATTCATCATACTACAACTACATAGTAAAAACTAAAAACTACATAACCCACACTTTTAAAGTACCAAGAAAGAATAATTTTTTAAACAATTCCTTAGTAATATTTTTACTTGTACTACAGTAGAGTTAGTAAGCTAATTATGATGTATAATTTTGTATTTAAAATTTTTAATTATTACTTTAAGGTAGATTTGAACATTTATTTAAGCCAAACCAATCAACTCAAGTATGTACATGATCTAATAATCTATTTCTAAGAATACAATTTAGATAAATTTAAAAATTATAATAAAAGCAAAAATGGTAATAGTAATTATTTTTTTTTTTTGTAAAACAATGGGTAAACACCCTTTTAGTAAATATAATAATATAGGATATACATATGATAATAAATATTAATAATAATATATAGACGTATCAAAAATTAATATGATACAATAATTAAAAAATTAAAAAATTATATAATAATAATAATATGAAAAGATATAAGTAATGTTGGTAATTGTGTAGTTATGGATGACAATATAATAATTGTAACAAAAATTTATAAACTTTATTTTTTAATTGATTTAAGGTGAAATAGAATACATCGATTCCTGTGTGAATGTTATTTACTACGCTTGAAATTCGATTAATAATAGAACCTTGAATTCTATTAGTTTTTGATGTAGGGACATGTAAGAGTTATTGAAGTCTTGTAGTTCTTGTGGGTACACGGAACTTAAACTGTTTTAAGATGTTAGGTGTGTCTATGAAATCATGTAAAACTTTATAAAAGAATACAAAGTCGTTTATGGTTCTTTTAATTTTTAAGGGTATCAAGGTAGTATTTTGAGTATGATTGGTATCTGTCTCCAATTTTTTAAACTTTATATACCTACAAAATTTATCTTTTACTTTTTCAATGTTTGAGGAATCTATATTAGCCACAGGGTTAAATATATATATATATAATACTAGTATATTCTAGATGTGAACGTATTAAAGAAGTATACAAGATCTTGATTGCTATAGAATTTAACGCTTTAGAGTGTCTTTTTACAAATCCTGACATTTGTTTGACTTTATTTGGAATATAACCTATGCGTTCTTTAAAATACAGTTTACTATCTAAAATGACTCCTAGATCCTATATTAATTGTGTTTCTGTAATCGGAGAACTGTTAATATCAAAATTGAAGTAGAAATAATGTCTTTTTCTTCTGAGCGTAAATTTTTACACTTTGTAGGATTTAATTCCATATTATTAAATTTGCACCAATTGGAGAGAAGATTAATGTTGTGTTGTAGGGTACGGCAATCATCAAGGTGGTTTACGTGCATTATTAATTTCATGTCGTCAGCATATAATCCCATGTCACAGTTTATAGGTATACAATGATTTAAATCTAAAGCGATAGGTCTGCTGATAGAAGTCCTCCTTGGGAGCATCCTGACGTTACTTGAATGGGTTTAAAAAGTACACTGAAAATTTTAACGTAATTTACTCTGTCACTCAAGTAAGATTTGAACCAACTTAATATGTTGCTATGAAGACCTATAGATTCTAGTTTTCGAACAAGTATAAGATGGTTGACACGCTCGTAAATTTTACTTAAATCGGTGTATATAACATCGTCTTGTCTATTTTCAATAAATGCGTAATTAATGTAATTGGTGAATTGAAAGAGGTTGGTGACTATTGATCTACCGTTCATGAAACCATATTGGTTTGGATTTATCAATTTATAATCTGTTTGAGATCTGATTTCAATTTATTTATGATTATCTTTCAAAAGTGCGTGCAAATTGATTTAAGATTGTGATAGATCGGTAATTTTTGGCATCTAATTTTGATCCAGTTTTGTATATTGGTGTAATATATCCAGTTTTCCAAATTTTAGGGATGGGACCTTGTTTTATTAATTGATTATAATGCAAATATGAAGGTAATATTAGTGCATATCTGCAGTTGTTTAGAAACGATGGTGGAATATTATCGGGTCCTTTTGATGTATTTATATTTAATAGAATATTAAAAATTTCAAGTTTAGAAATAGTGTAGTTTTTATTTAAATAGATGTTTAATTGACTAGATATGAATAAATTATATGATATTGTTGAGGAGTTGTTTACATATGTTGAACTGAAAAAGTCAGCAAATAAATTTGAGGTTTGTTGTGATGAAGTACTTGCTTTGTCATTGAATAATATAGACTATGGTATTGAATTTTTAGGGTTTAATTAAAATAATTAATAGTTATGCGTACTGCAACTAATTAATTAATGTATAACTAATAGCTATATTGATTTCATAAAGTTCCTATTATTCGAACTCAACTTATATTTATATATATATATATTATATTAACACTTAAATGATTTGATTTGAAAAATAAAGAAAATTTTACAGATAATATTAATCATTATTATTACAATATTGTTAATTAATAGATATTAACTAAAATTATTTATCTACACTACAGGTATTTAGTATTTAAATACTTCATAATGAAAATTGGAGACTCAATAAAATAATTAATAGGTAAATAGTTATATAACAATAATTTTTAAAAACGACAAAATTCTTATTTACTACTCCAAATAATGTTCAATCAGCGGAAAAAATTACCATTACTCATGAGTTATGATTCATTTTGCTGATTTATATAATGGGTGAAACAAGTTTGTATATTGACCAACTCAATATTGTTTTTTATTTGTCTTGTTATCATGTTTAAAAGGTAATTATTGATTTTTCATCAGTTTATTAACTTTTATCTATAAATGTAGCCATGTTAGGAAAAACTACAAAAAAAAACAATAGCTTTTTATTTTTAACCTAATTGGATGTTTGTCATTTTTATTTCAGTGAATATAATTGTTATTGCATTTAAAAATAAAATTAAACAAATTTCTGTAAAGAGTTAAGAGTTACAAGTAAAGGATGACTAGTGGAGCCATATATTGACCAATCCTAATTATCTATCCACAAAATAATGTATCAGAAGTTAGGACATTGCAGGTACGAATCATCTAAATATTAAAATTAAAATATAATAATCAATATAATATTATAAAATATAAGTAATAATACCAGCTCATTTTTTTCAATTTTTTATAATTTTTTTGCTAGATTCTTATTGATAAATTGATTGATTTTATAATGTTTATTTTTTTTTTATGTCAGTGTACACGATAAGATCGATAAGTAGTCGATAAAATGTTTCAATTTTCAGTTTAAGGGTGATTTTAGATTACAAATTAGATTTAATTCGTACTTTGTACTGTGCTTATAATTGAAAAAACAAACAATAAAATAAAAACGAAAATTTTTACGTAAATCCAATATTATTATTAAAATAATCGTTTTGTAATCATGATTACAAAAATTTAAACAGTATTCGCTCAAGATCGTTTTTCATCGTATATAGTAGGATATAAATGTACTCAAATTTATATTTATTTTATTATAGTAATTTATTCAATAACGAATTTCACTCAACACCTAAATATCTAATGTACCTATTTATCAGAGTGGTACCAACTTACTTCTTCTTCTTATTATTATTTTGTTTTTTAATGTTGAATTGTTATTTTAATTATTACTTATACAATATTAATGTTTATAATGATGCCAAACTAATTTAATGTAAACAATTATTTTTTTTTATCTTCATAATCTTTCAATATAATATACTGGTTCGATTAATTAATATTTAGAATATTAGTTTGGTATAAAAAATAATACTTAGCTCCACCTTGGATTACTTAAGCTTTTAAAACTTCAAATTAGCGGAATTGATGCACCTAAATCTTTATTTACTAAAAAAATGTTATAGTGTAATCGATGAAATCCCATTATGTGTATAGTTAGCACAATATTGAAGATTATCAACACTCTTTAATTCAGTAGTCTTTTTATCACTCAAAACAATGATATTTTATATTAGGTTCGAGATCCACTATAGGTATTAACCATTAGATATTGATTAATTATTACTTTAGCGACTTATACTTAATAACATAAGCGCAATATGGGGAGGGGGTGCTTGGAGGTTCTTAACACCCTCACGTTTCATATTAGCACCCCCTAATTTATAATAGCATCAATGACGTGCCCAAGAGGGAAGGAGGTTAGGGGTTATATCCCCCCCCCCATTGACTTTTTTTTTCGTTTACTTAAACTTATTATATATTAAATATTGCTTATAAATTATTATCCATCGGCTATTATAAACATTCACTATACGAATTACAGATCAGTGATCGTGTATTCACATTTTAATTAATTAATAGTGTATATTGTGTAGCTATTTAAATTAATTCTAATTATAGAACAATACTCAATATGCATGAATGTACATATGTATAGCAATTGTTGTGTTTGGATTACCATAATTTATTTAAATGTATTTTTACTTAAAAATGTATAACATAGGATTCCCCCTCCATTGAAAATTCCTGGGCACGCCACTGAATAGCATCATCAATTTTTATTGGTTATAACTTTAACTTATGAATTATGATCTATATAATATAACTATGAACTTAAATCTAGCACCTCCCATAAATTTAATCCAAATTGGACCAATGCTGCCGCCTGCCAATGCTCAATAAGTCAATAATACACTAAGTCACTAATACAAGTAATAACTATCTAGTAAAAAAAGAAGATGAAAATAAATTGACATAAACAATACATTGGTTAGGTATAGATGCTAAACATAGTAAACATAAGACCTTCATACTTTTTAGATTTTATTAGGTATATTCGTATATTATTTATTATTTAGTATACCAGTAGGCACAACGATATGCGACAATATTTTCACTCGTATCCTCGGAAGCGGCAACAAACAGTCGAAAAGATTAAACCGGTCCAGTCATCAACACGGGTCGAAAATAATGTTAATATAATCATACGCTATAGCCATCGTCATGTGTGTGCCCTCATTATCATAACGGCGGCGGCGGCAGCGGTAAGCCGGTCAGCGGTTTTGTGGGTCAATCGGCGACGGGCTGTGCGCATGGAATGCACCGCGCCGCCTCTCTACAACCCGGTAACTGGTGCTCGCGAAAACCGGCCACAGCCCGCGGCATCCAGGCGGATCGACACGCTATTATAATGCTATAGTATCGCGGTCAAAAACGCCGTCGACGTCGCTGCCACAATTGCCACTGCCGCCTCCGTCGTCGCTGGTCAGTGTCTTTTAGGTAGCCGCCACGCATACGATGAACGCTTCGCGGTCGGTCGCGGGTTCGCTGGCGTCCGTTCTTGGGTTCGCGCTCGTACTCGCCGTCGCCGTGGCTGAGTCTGATCCGGTCGCGTCCGATGACGTAGCCGCACTGCAGACAACGAAGACCGCCGTACCGGCCGAAAGTCGTGGACACTTCAAGAAGATGATGTTGAACCCGTACATGCTGATACCGCAACTGATCGCACTGGGCTTCACGCCGATAGTTCTGGCCAACCTCAAAATGATGGTCATGTCAGCGCTAATGATCAACAACATGGCCCTGAACGCAGCCATTTTCATGACCATTCGCAATATGGTATTCGGCCCGCGACCCAAGGTCAAGTACGTCAACCACGGTTATCACGAACACCAACATCATCATAATCATCGCCAAGAAGACGGTGATCGTCCGCACTACCACAATGAGAGACAGAGTGAGCAGCAGCCACCGTCACTGCAACATCACACGTCGACGGAAGGGACTCAAAAGGGTATAGACCAGCGCCGCAAGAGGACGGATACAGCCATCGCTGCTTCGTTGCGACGACCGGCGCCACCACCGCTGTTAAGGCACAGAGTTTAAAAAAAACCATATTATTCACGCGCCTTTTAATTTATATTATTCTGTAAACACCGACTAGTCCACTTAATCAATTAAGTTATTTAATTTGCATTTTTATTCGTACGGTCAAATCAAGGCCCAAGTCAATCTAGGTGTCATATAACATGTAAGTACTATGTACTAAACTTCACAATACCAGATTACATTGAAAATCGCTTAACATATAATTAATCAATAGCCAGCTACAATCCTTATTTTTGTGTGCAGTAACAAATGACAAATAGACAAAAGAAAGTTTATGTTTACTAGTTACAACCCTTAAAATAAGTTTGTCTAGATATGCTAAAAAAAATGGTTAAGTATGTAGTAGAAAAATTTACAAAAAATATGGATTGGCCAGCTATATTTTATGGTCCCTTAAACATTATTTAATAACTCATTAATTCAATGAACCATAAAATGAATCAAATCTTTTATACAATTCGACAATAATATAATACTTACTATGTACGCAAATACATGATCAAGTATAGAGTGCCAAAATGGTGTATCTACGTCCTACAGTGTTCCATGAAGATTTACTTGTAAAGAATGATCAATGGACGTATTTAAACATTACATTATCCTAAATTCACTTCAGGAGTGTGTTCATGGGGAAAGGGGTATCATATCCCCGCTTTGATTTATTTTTGTATATTAATTTCTCATAATTTATTGTTAAAATAAAAATTCATGTTTTTATATTTTTTCTGTGTAATTTTTAATTGTATATTTTAGTTAAGTTGATCGATAACAGGAAAATATATGAAAGCATATATTTACTGTCATCACTGAGTGATTTACGCCATGATATTACTAATAAATATTAAGTAACAATATACAAATTATTCTTATAGCTTTCACACGATTATATGAATGAGTAATGATCTAATATTATAGATAACTTAAACGCAAAAAATTATATTATTTTTGTTATAATATGGTCTGGAAATAATCAAAAATGCATATCCCCCTTTCTAAAAAGCTGAGCACGCAACTGGGCCACTGAGTCGCTACATAGACATCCTCATAACCTCGTGAAATACCCTGTAATCTATTAATCTATATACAAGTTAAGATTTTATAGGTAAGAAGAAAAATGCTTATATATTATTTTATATCACACTATATTCGTCATCATGTCATCATGTGGACATCGAATGCACCACCGTTTTGCCCAAAAAAAGTACCGTATATTGAAATGTTATAAGAATTGAGTTATCTAATATTTTTAGATATTACCTTTATACTGTCTATCTATCCAATATTCATAAAAAAACTACACTTTTTTAAGATAAAACATAGAAAAAATTCGTTCAGTGTCGAACGACACTTTTTCTTTTATTAGAAATAAGTATATCCAAGTATGTACTTTATTATGTACCTATATACTACGTATGGGAGAGAATGTTCACCCAAAAATTATTTTATTTTTGTACAAACATATAAATATAAATATAAATGTGCCTATAGTATATGATTAGCAGAACTTATCTATGTACACCATTTCATACAAAAACACTGTTGTGTATTATAGCGTGAACGCCGTCAACGATATTTACTGTAAATATTAACGGTTAATACCCGATAACCCACAAGGTTAGTATCACTAGTATAAGTACCAATCTAAGATATGTTTAAGAATTGCAATTAGTTGAGCGTATTATACATACATTATAACTTTTGTAAAAATCACAAATAAAATAAAATTAATCATTATAAACAAAATACTACAAAACATATATTTTTAATGGACCTAAATCATAATAATTTTTATGTTATTCACCATTATTGTTTTCCATCAAACCTTAGGAAGGTCACTGAAACTTCAAGCGAATGACTTATTCAATTTTGAATTAGAAAACGATGTTTTGAGGTTAGCGCACACTTAAATATAGTCGGATTTTGTCAGAGTACTATAGTCCGATTTCTTATAGATATGTATTTCAATGCTTGTCATAGTTTAATTTATTTTCACAATTCACAAACGAGTAGAATATTTCGAGCAACATATAAAAGATACACACGTGAAATGGCACTCTTAACATATCGTATTTTATTATAGTTATAGGTATTATTACGGAGAAAGTGAGTTCACGCATTTTCCAAGTTTCACTGAAACGTTGCGTTTTATGTATTATATTATCTATACAATCGCGGTATAAAATTATATGCACGAAGTCAATTTAACAGTGCACATCTTAAAATAAAAAAAAACCTGTTGGGCGTATAAATTGAGTCGAGCCAATTTGCCTATTCAATAACATAATATTTTATTTAGATAGGTATATAGCTTAAGAGGTCGCAGGCAGTTAGTCACATACACTTTTCTGTTTTTAAATTATCTTTAAAATATATTTATTTCAACAAATTCCCAATTTAATAAACGTCGGTTCCTATACAATCATACCTACATTATATTATATTATGTATATTGTTTATAATATATAAAGTGACAAAAGAACATTCACTATAGACTCAACTGTTTAGTATATATACGTAACATTATCTATGTCCTATATTATACACTTTAAAAATGTATCATGTATAACGTATATAAGTATATTATAATTAAATATATGCCTACACGGATACACAATATCCTCTCGATTCTCAATAACTCAATAGTAGTCCTACGACCTACCTGCTGTCTATTGCAAAAAAAATAGTGGGTATACGTACGTGTAGGTATGAGGTAATATTAAAAAGCTTATAACTTATAATTTATAATGTACTTAGAATATTTTTTGATGATCAGATAGTAGATACTACTATATGGGTAACTACCATTTGAGACTTAAAAATTATAAATAATTATTATAGTTTATACTCTATAGAATATTTGTTTACGCAATGAAAATTCCAATAGGTATAAGCAGCCGTTTACTTATGCATTATCAATAATTTAATGAGTTACTATAAACTAAAAAAAAAACGGCCACTCTGACTCTTGTAGTTTGTACGTTACAGTTACTTAAAACTCGTTTTAATATATGCAGTGATTTGATACAATATGTTTCGATTAAAATTGTTTTAACCACCAAACGATTTCACAATCAGTTTTTATTTATCGATTCCTATTTTTTATTTTAACGTCCTCACACTTCATAACATAATACAGGTACCTAATATGTATAGGGATAGAGTATAGACCAACAAGCATAACCGTTCCAGGGAATTACGTTTAGTTCCCGCTCCAACAGACAATATCATATTATTATTATATTGCTGTAGGTATACACACGGAGTAATTTGAATATAAACATCTTATGATATAAATCATAAAAGACGCACAATCTAAACGTTGATAAGTATCAAAACACGTATACAAAAAATAATTGTGGGGAGGGGAGAGTTGAACCCCCTGTATATGTGCCTGTAGGTATCTATATGTATTTTGGAAGTCAACAAATACATCAGTATTTGAATCGCAGAGTAACCACAGAACCCAAATTATGAATTTGCGGTCATTGGCCACACATTATTCTAATTCACTAATTGTTTGTAAAAAATTATTACACTAGTCTCCCATAACTCGTTTTTTTTTCAATTCAACCTCTACGTAGCTATACTACGCATAAACTATACAATACACGTAACCAAGAAAGTAGGAGTTAATAATCAAAATAATACTATATTATGTTGTTCATATAGGGAAAAGTCCAGTGGTAATTTATGAAAAATATTTTAATTTATCAGGAACTAGTAATAATGACCAAACTAGGCTAAATGAGGATGGGAGTAATTGGATCCAGGTAGTGTTTTTTTACACATCGATATAATGAAATAGTTTGTTTATAATACATTTATAATTTTGGAATCTGAGCTGAGCATTGAATGTGTTGACTATTGGCTAAATAATGTTATTTGACTAATTTTATTATTCTTTTTTATTTTTTTGGAGGGGTTCAGAAAACATGCCTTGTACATTTTAAGATAATTGTGTAAAAATAAAAACAACAAATGTTGCTCTGTACAGTGTATAGCCGTATAGGTGTTGAGTGTACCTACCTCGTCATCAGGGGCAGCTTGTTATAAGAATACTAGGATCGATTGCTCCTGCCCTAAAAATGGGGGAAAAAATGTTTTAAGTTTAACAGGTTTATTCACAATTCATAACAGAAGATTGAATATTCAATTAAAAAATATGTGTGTTTATATCATAAATTATAAAAGTTAATGAAAAATTTAACTAAAGAAGAACCTAAAAATATTACATTGGTCCTAGTAAATGTAGTTGGTGGGTGGATGGATGGTTTGTTTAGAAACTTGCTCCTTGAGTTATGAAGACTCAAGCCGCCACTGCTCGTCATTGAGACATTAAGTAGGTGAATGTAATAAATATAAAATTTTAATTTAATAATAAAGGATTGCATACAATAAACGATCTGAGCAGAAATAGTCTATCTAGTATCTATCAATATTTCTAAGGATATTTTATCAAATATTTATTTTTATATTAGTAATAACTAATAAATAATAATTAATAAGGTAGATTGAAGTAATTTTCACAAAAAACAAATTACACATAATATAACTATTTACGATAGATGTTATGAACTTATAAGTTAATAGTCAATAGAATAATAGTGAAGTAGCCACTATTAGGTATGACGTGATTTATACTTTATATTATAAGTAATAAAATAATTTGAAGATGTCATTATGTATAATAAATAATATATGTGATGGCATTAGCACAGGCTCAATTAGGGGGGCGCTTAACGGACATTAGCACCCATAAATATTTTTTTATAATATCACATTCAGAAGTGATTCAAAGCTATGCCCAGAAGATGAAGAGCTTAAACACCCTCAGTTTATTTTTATTGAAATTGCACCTATGAACATTGGCAAATATAGTATCAATTAATTGCTCTACAAATAATATTTTTTGAATAGCAAAAAAATATCAACATAATATAACACTATTTTTTGTTCTAATTTTGTAAAAAAAAAAATGTAAATGGCAATATGGCATTATGCTTAACTTTTTTTTTTTTTGTTACAGTTATATAAACATATTTTAATATGATATAAAGTGAATTTAAAATATAAATTTAATATAAGTGCACTTTGTATAAAATAAATTAGACCTTACAAAATATTTTTTGGACTGATTGAGATGTTGAGTAAAGTTTTTAGACAACTATGTATGCATTTGACCTAACATCCTGAAACTTAAACAAATTTTTTACTTGTTAAAAAAACATGTCATAATTAGTATTATAATATATTTATATTTTTTCATAAAGCAATTATATATAAAATATAATTTAGTTGTGTCTAAATTATGGGTTGTTTTTTATATTTTAAACAGTCACATTAAAGTATAAAAATTCTTACATTATGCACAAGTCAAATAAACAATGACAATTTATGAGAATTCTATCACAGAAATTACTATTATACATTTTATCAATATATATACATGTGTTTATATTAAATTGCACTGCATTGATATTAATTATTAATATATAACATGTTACATTATAAATTAAGTGGCGCACTACGTATGAAAAAGGATAATCACACACAATCCAAATCATTTTTACATAAAATTTTTTCATAGAATATATTTTTTTTAATACTAAAAGTCGCCCAATTTCCAGATCTAAAACCTCTTCAAAATGTAGGACTAAGTACGCCACTTTAGAACTTATTTAGTTTAGTTTAAAATTTAAAAACAAAATGTTTATATAATATACAAATAATAAATCACTTAAATTATGAAAAACTTAACTTTAAATAAGCACCTTTTCTTTTTACTCTGTTAAAGTTAAAATTAATATGACCACTAATAATAAATCCTACAAATTTGAAAGCACAATCTTTTTGGTTTTATCATTTTGTGACAACTTAAAATTAATAATAAATAAATAAAACAAGCATAAAAGGTAGTGAAATAAGTTAAATTAGTGAACTTTGTAATGTTATACTATTTTTAAGGTGTCGCTGTACAGACTTTTTTTCAACTAATTCCAAAGCATTTAAATCTGGTCTTAAAGTACACAACCATGAAATAAATTCATCACAACTAGATTTACAAGAAAAATGCACAACCCAATCATTGCAGCTTTCTTCTAATGTTGCATCGTAACAGGACCACTCCTTGTTTATGAAATATATCGTAAAAATTTTAATTTATAAATTTATTAATTGTAAATAAAAATATACTTATTATACTTACAATTACAACATAGCAGTGTGATGGGGAAGGCGAAAATTTTAATGAATCCATATTGACTAATAACATGCTGTCTGTAATTGTATGAGGAAAATTGTACAAAACTATATGACTACTGGTCAACAAACAACAGTATCCATCAGGTAATTTGGATTCAATATTTAAATTTTTATGCTGAAAATGTTATCAATAATGAAATATGTTTATACTAGAAGATAACATTTGAATACATTTATACACTAATATTTTATTTCCATAATTTTTTTTTTTTTTTTTACTTTAAATAATTGAAAATTTAATTGTTGTGTTATTTAAAAACAATTTAACTTACACCTGTCATAGCATAGCTTAAGGCATTAAACCATTTTTCTTCTTGACTACAATCAGCGGGTGCTAAAATTATTGGATAATTAATCAGCAAAATTTCTATAGAGTAAGGTCGATCAGTACAAATTTTTTTCACTCTTTTACATCGGCCAAATCTTAAAGGTATAGATTCACATGGTAACTTTTGATCTGGATGTTCAAATATGTATAAAATATCTTCACTAAAATGTGAAATGAAATTAATTATTTAATTTATTTTCATATTTCAATATGAATTATTAAACACATTAATCAAAGTTTGTTGTTAATTTTTTTTTTTTTTTGCTGTATAAATAACAATAATACCTTAAACGCACAAATCTTGGTTTCCATATAGATCCTTTTTTAACCATTAAAAACTCTTCTAAATGAGATTTTAAATTATTTGAAGATTCGCTTTCTTTGTAATACCACAACCATGTATAATATTTTATTTTTTCATCCTACAAAAAAAAATATTAATTGAACGTTATTTTTTAATATATATAGAGATGAAATTATAAACTATCAAGAAAGGTTTACCTTAGGTATTGAAATTTGACATTTTACAGACTCATATAATTTATCGTCATGGTTGATATTTATGACAACAAACGCATTATCTGGGTCATAAAATCCACTACATCTGTAAGCATATTCAAGACTGCCAATCATTTCTAATGCAGATTGAACATCTATTGCTGTTATTAAGGTACATTTTTTTGATTTTTCGCTAACAAAGACTGCTGTTTGATCACATGGGCCTAAGGCTATTAAGTCTAGGCTTGTAAAATTTGAACTATAGAATATTTCTAACCGTTTAGTGTATACATTTTTAGTTAAAACAAAAAATCTAATATTTGTAATAACTACAAATAGAGGTGATCCACCAGTACTTAGCATTCTATAAATCTGAAATAAAATAATAATAATTAAATTGGATTTATAGAAGTAAACTATTTGCACACACACTTTATAAATAGATTCTTTGGTTTTTAACAATAAATCTCTTTTAATTATATTAATCAATTGGCTGGATCCCATATCTAAATGTTTATTCCAAACATTACTACATTCTTTATTCATCATTTCCTGTTTTATTTGATTTAAAATAACTTGTTGAGAATTGAGATCGACATTTAAAGCATTCAAATAAAGTGAAGGAAACTTTTGTTTTTTTGATTTTAAAACTGAACTTTTGAACAATGTTTCACTCGGTTGTGGGTCTTCTTGTCCTTCAGGCGCTTCTCTTTCGCCACATTCTCCAATTCGTATTTGAATGAGATTCCCATTCCCAGGCTCAATAACGTCTTCATGGAAAGATACTCTTTTTAGTCCAACCACCGGATGCACCTGTTTGGTGTTGGACCGACGATGGACGATCGAGTCTGGCGGACGATCCGACATCATTGAAATGGTTACATCGATAAAAACTATATTAACTTCTAACTACAACGCATTTAAGTAAACGATGAAAACAATAAAAGTGTATAAACTACCGTAGAAAAAGATTTAACTATAAAGGTATTAAATATTTATATTTGATCACATTTGTTGTTATTTTGATAACAAAATCTATGATACAATATAATTGATAATAATCTGTGATAATTTATAACAAACCATTCAAATTACAATGATTTGATCTATCAAAGTTTATATGTTATCTAGTTAGGTATAGTATCAACATATGATTTTACTTTAAAAATGTCTGGGGGGTTTGAACCTCTAAAGGTCCCCCAACTGTATACGGGCTTGCTTTCTATAAACTATAGAACTTTTATAGTTTTATAGAACGATAGAACTTTTATAAATTATAGGCTATAGTCATGAATCATACAAAATAAAAAAATAAATTATTATCAGTATATTCAGTTATCAATTTAGTAATCAGATGATAAAACATAAACGATGTATATTCTATGTTATCTGCGTAGCAGGGTTGACTAGTTTTGGGATTTATCATATGACGTATGTTGCCATGTTAAGGACAATTAACAAATGTTATTATTTTAATATTCATTAAGCCTCAATATTAATAGTACCTATAATACTTAATACTGAGAACCTTAATATTTATGAACTATTAAAGTTACAAAGTGCAACAATTTAATTAACTATCGTCCAAATTAACAAACAACTAAACATTTACTAATTACAATTATTGTTTCACTGTGTTTCCAAAGCAAAATGTTGAGTGTGAAACTTCTTCGTCAAACCAAATGCAAGTATTTACATAGTGTTTAACTTATGTCTTACCATTAAAATTTTTCCAATTTTATTTGTACATTAACGGTATACTTTTATATAGATTCAATGTTTTCTGCCCAAAGATCAATATCCTTTAATGCATTGTCAAAGTGTGTGAATCAGTTTAATGTTGCAAGTCGCTTGGGGAATAAAACACTAACTGTAAGTGTGAAGTATAAGCAACCCAAGTTGAATTCAACAACATACTAGATGTTTTGTTTGATTTTAGAAGCCTTTATTGA
Source organism: Rhopalosiphum nymphaeae (assembly GCA_036289425.1). Classification (NCBI taxonomy): domain Eukaryota; kingdom Metazoa; phylum Arthropoda; class Insecta; order Hemiptera; family Aphididae; genus Rhopalosiphum; species Rhopalosiphum nymphaeae. Next base: position 8,231,551 of record JAZAQC010000004.1, read on the forward strand.
CTGCTCCAATAATAGCTCGTTGCACTGGAAGTGCTGCAGCTGTTAAATCCGGAAAGAATTATGCTAGTCTTTGGAGAGCTGAACGTGTTGTTTCTATTGCACTTATGGGATTATTTCCTGCCGCAATATTATATTCATCACCAATAATCGATACTTTATTAGCAGGAAGTATTAGTCTTCATGTTTACTGGTAATGCCATGATATTAAAATTTATGTTATAGTGTTATTTGTTTATAGGAATATACATTATTTGGTTATTTAAATATTAGAGTAAATTGATCATCTATCAAATTTATTGATAAGAACATTTTCTATGTTTATAACTTAGTTTTTATAATGCTTTAATTAAAAGTAATTTTTTTACTCGATTAAAAATTAAAATACTATAAAATATTAACATACAAACAATATTTTGTGATCTTAACACATATAATATTCTTACCTTTTATTAGATAATAAAAGTTTGATAATAGATCAATTCACTTCAGGGCTTATTCTAAGAGTCTTTATAAACTACCTACTTTGTGATCAAAATAATACTATGATAACAAATTATAGTAAAAAATGATAATATTTTTGGCTTTTAGGTGGAATAATTTAAAATTTTAACTATTAAGAAGGAATAAAATAATAAGCATTGGTGCTAAAAATATATTATTTTAATTAATGAACACTACTTTTTTCATAATTTTTATATACATAAAATTTTTTTTCAGTTTTATCTTCTTCATTTTCAGATTTTTGTTTTGATACTTCCATAAAAATCCTATTAAACCATTCTTGTTCTTTGGTTTTAAGTATATCTTTGATGGGGGTGTTAATTTTCTTTTAATCATATCTATATTGCGGGTCTTGGGTCCCAATTTTGAAGAGCAAACATGTTAAAATAAATAAAAAGATATTCAATTCTGTTTTTATATGCAAATTTTGACAGTTTATTGATTTAAGAATATTGCTTTTATTTATTAATTATTCAACGTCAGCGCTGTGAGGTCTTGCAGCTATACCACAAGTAAAATAATAATATTTTTGAATTTGTTAGACCCAAATAAACGTTGCACTAATTTAAACAATGGCATTTGTTATATCTCTTTCAAGGACGTAACGGGAACAAATTTTAGGGAAGAAAGGATTTAAACCAAATAGTATATTTTTATACTAGTTAAAAAAAAACTGATTTTTTACTATATAACTACATCATAATTATTTTAGAATATTTTAAAGTAAATTTATATTATAAAAAATTATTATTTTAAAAAATATTTTATTCTACAAAATCTAGTAATCTTTTTTTTTCTTAAGTGAAACGATCGATATTAACTTACCTATGTACACAAGAAATTCATTTTGTATGATTATTAACCTTACTTGAAAAAGGAATAGCTATTATTATACGGTAATATTCTTCAGGTGAATGTAAATAATTTGTTAGTGTATTATTGCTCTTAGAGTTGACATTTTATTGAAATAATTAAATAATTAATTACTCAAAAATATTTGTATTGGTATACTTATTTAATGTGTACGGTAAAAGTAAAATTATTAATATGCTATTATTTTATGTATTGACAATACCATGGAGTTTTTGAGATAAAATAGTAATATGAGCAATAATTTATTGTTTTATAAGCATTTATAGATGTTTTGTCTGTCAACAAAACGTCTTTAATCATATGTGATTTGTCTATGTATGTTATATTATAGAAAACACCATCAGAATTTGTATTAGCTTAATTATAATAAAATATTTTACAATATAATCAATAATCAAATATACTTTTCTAATTTATTATATTCCATTAAATCTTTATACGCCATATTAAGATCTGCTAAATTTAAATCATTACCTAAAACATAAAATACATTTCTAATGTTAGCATTACAATCAAGGTTAGCAACAGGCTTAATAGTACTATTAAAATATTCATCAATGTAGACTCTTGCTTATAATTTCTAATAATATACAAGGTTTACGTTTTTAAAAATTTAAAAACACATATTTAGGAAATACTATGTGCTGTCTTATTTTAATAATATAACAATGAATTATAAAAATGCAATCACACAAAAATTGATTATCAAGTGTGCATCTTACTTTTTCAAATATGCAAAATAAGTCCCAAGTACACTTTAGAATAAGCCTTGGTTAATTAATATAATACTAACAACATATTAATTATTGTAGTTCTTTCGTAAGACAATCAAAACATTTATAGACAATACGTACAGTTATATGTGTCCTCTTAGAAGGAGTGAAATTATTAATCAGTATATGATTAATGGATAAATTTATGTTGGCTAACTTATATATTTTTCTGATATATCTGGTGTTTAATTATTTAAAATAATTTATTTTTATTTTTATACTAGTTACCTAAATATAATACTTTAATTAATGTAAGATATAAATAGGTAATATGCAATAATATGTTGAATACATTTAAAAAAACATATATAATTGTTAATCATACATATTTTTATATTTTATTTTTTAAGGGGACTTGAAGCATTAGTAGTTGACTATTTACGTGTACCAGTTGTAGGACAGCTGGCTAACAAAGCTGGACATGCAGCTATTACTCTTCTTGCGATTGTCACTTTGGCTGGATTTTTACAAGTTATTTTTGTTGGGGATGGACTTGGAAATGCCATTGTTCAACTTTGGAAATTATAATATTACTTAGTATGTTTTTATGTAGTGTAATATTAACATGTAAATATTGTGTTGAATAAAATCATAATTTTACCATTTATTTGTTGTGTGGTAATTAAAATAAAATAAAAATTCAGTTATAAATAATAAAAAATGTAATAAAACAACTTTTTGTATACATTTTATTCTATTTTAAAAATATCATCATCTTCAAATGGTCGATTGTAATTACATTTGAGACTGCAGAAAAATAATTATTTCCCATTTAATTTATATATTTTAGACATTATTGCATATATAAAATATTATGCTATACTTGCAGTTCACTGAAGTTAGAAAGAATACATGCATTATGTATCAGTATTAAATGTTAAGTGGCTGTATTTAATATAGGTACAGAATTTATTTTGTAATATAACCATATTACTATATTAGTTTTGAAGGAAATACAATTACAATTTATATTTTTGCTATTTCTATTTGATACTATTTTCTTTAGCTACATAAGTTAGGTTTAAATTTGTTTACTGCAATGGTCTCTCACTAAACTAGTCGGTATCAGACTAGATGAATGTAGATAATTAACAAATACACAGAATTAGTTGAGACTCAGAATACTAAAATATTTTTAAAGATATTTAACTAGTTGGATTACTTGACTTGCTATCATATGGCCATTAAGTCGTTGAAACCACTGTAATTAAATAATAGATGAATAGTGAATACATGTCACATAAATTATGCATTTATGTACTTTTTATGATTTTTAAGGAATCTTAGATTTCAATCATTTATTACAAAATACAAGCATCATACAGGATAATAATATTGTAAGTTTGATATATTTTATTTTTTTATTTTTATTATTATTTCACTTTAAAAATTAAATAAATATTAAATTTTCCACCCTTTCCAATCTACCTTTTTTTAAATTATATCTTAACGAACGCCACTTATCATATCAGGAACTGAACACTCTAGTATCTTCCCAATCTTATAGTCGGCGTTCCTCAAGAAACTACAGATGCATCGCCAACTCTATTCAATACATACTCATCAGACCAATCCGAATACTCAAATAGCCGAATATGCTGACGATAAAGTAATCTACCCCGTCCTCAGTGATCCTAACTTAGTTTCAAGTGTTTCAACTTCTGTCTAAAGCCACTTGAATGAGCTATCACACTGATACTCCAATTTGCTTTTCAAATTAATTAACCTAATGGATACATAAAAATTAAACTAAAATAAATTGATATAAATTTCATATATTACAGTATATACATATTAAAGTTTTAAGTCCCTAAAAATAATATTTTTGAATTAAAATTTACAAAAAAAAAATAATGAACATTGTTTAAATTCGTAAATTTGTCCAAATTTCGATTGCAAATATAATATATATATATTTTTTATAGCTATTAATATATTTTTACACAATCTATAAAACAATATGTATAAATATTTTTTTTATTATAAGCGAAAGCGATGTATGAATTAATATTAACTCTTGAGTCTTGACTGTAAAATAGGTTTTGAGTGAAGTGAACGCCCATTGGCGATACTTCGGAAAATAAAATATAATAAAAAGATAATTATGTTTATATTATGTTTTTTAGGTATTTTAGTTATAGTATGATTAATATTTTATTAAATTTTCATATCTTACTATCTTAGCTATAAAAATTGAAGATTTTATACATGTTTTACTACAAAATAATTTGTAAATTTTCAAGATTTTATGGATCTTGCCGAAATTCTAAATTTAAACGCTTATAAAAAAAATCACATAAACATTTGACATCCATCTATCCACAGTATGATTTTTTTTATCCAATAGGTATCGAAGCGAATAAGCGATACATTCACATTTTACATTGTATAAAATGACTAAACGATTGTATTTCACGATATTATTTTATTAGCAGTTTAGCTCAATTATATAACAAAATAAATAATCTGTATACATAATTCTCTTGTTATAGATCGTCAACTTTTAAAACTTTAAAAGTAACTCTAAATTTTTAATTTATATTTTAAACCGATGTTTTGGTGAAAACACAAATGTCAATAAACTTATATTTTACAAACAACCACTGAATATACACAATGTCTTATATAATACAATATATTGTTGTTATATTTTATTAATACTTTATATAACTTTAATGTTAATCTCAATCAATCATATATGATCATGTATAATATCTTTATTCTTTACAATAATTTTTATAGCGATATATTTAATGATAAAAGTCATTATTAAGTTGCATATTTAAACTCAACAGTTTAAAATGTAATTCCGCCAAAATATAAATACCAATGATCCAAAGATGATACATATGGAAGGTATAATCTTATCAATTGTATTTTTTGATAAATATCATATGGTAAAGTCAATATCACTTGTTTTAACTCTTTCCGAACACTCCGCGTCTTCACACTTTTCAAGTGTAACTTAATCTCTGAACTGTGAACCATAAATTATTAAAATATATATTTGCCCATTGTTTTAAATCTTTGCAGATTCAACATTTCCTCTATTCAACATGAGTCTTGTATCGAAATTAATTGGTAAACGGTACATTTACCAGACACTCAAGTAGTAAGTAAAATGTTTCAAATGTTCAATAGTAATATATTGGTTAATGTGATAATTCTCTAAGGTCAAATTCAGGTTTTATTTTATTTGAATAATATAATTTTAAAATATACTTTACAGTTTAATCATTAATTGTTGGGTTATATTTTTCAGTGTTCCTAGTGCAGGTTTTTATGGCGCTACAGGATTCACCTTTTTGTGTTACTTCACCGACTGGAAATTGGTATTACAATACGTTCCATACTACAACACAAAATTTCCAAAAGAAGTCGAAGAATAATCCAAATCCAATAGAAAATGTATAAAACAATATAGTGTTCTTGATATCTGTTAAAATAAAATCAGTACTTTTGACAAATATGTACCCAAGTTGATGTTTTTTTTTTATAGGATATGTACAATTTTTTAAAAAAATTTTAATTAAAATATAAACTACCATTAGCCTTTAATTTATTTTTATTTTGTAGCAAAACAATCTAATTTGTCATGAATCATAATTAATTCTTAATGATGAAAATTAAGGTATATTTTACAACGCTGCTTCTTCTAAAAATTAAGTACATTTGAAATATTAAACATTTAATGTAATCATTAATTTTTATTAAATTTGTTTGGATACATTTTAAGAGGATGTCATAAATGGCATGTGCTGCATACCATATCAAAATACATGTTCAGCAGCTTTAATTTTGTGTTTATCTTAAATGACCTATTATCAAACTTAAAGGTAAAGACATTATCTGTGGTTTTTTTTCGTAGGTAACAATATTTTAATTTATTAATGAGTTATGAGTGTGTAAAATGTTAATAATTAAAAATACTCATAATTAATTTAAAAATTTAAAGTATCATAAACAAATGATTATTATAGTAACTGCTGTTATTATGAAACGCACTCAACATTAAAAGTAAAAAAGAATTTTTATTCACTTAGAAGGTTTGAAAATGTAATACAAGATTCCACATTAGTCGTTTTTATAGATGGCTAAAAATATTTAAAATATATAGGCACAATTTATTGTTATATTTGGACAAAGATAATGATGTTAGTTGTTTTGTTATAGTTAAAAACATTATTTTTGGGGACATATTATATTTTGTATAAAAAACAAAAATTTCAAAAATAATATTTTCATCCAAAATTATTTCAATTTACTGTATTACTAATAATAAAATAAATTACTTCACCTAGTAACAATATACCCCCTTGAACTGTAACTTTCGTCCATAGTATACTAACAAATTTGAAAATTTATTAGGGAACTACTGTATACGCTACTGATCTCCATTCAGAATCGTTTTTTATATTCAGTATATTACTAAATTCAAATTTAACACATTCATTGTATTGACTTTCTGGACACTTAGTATATGAAACCTGTTTGTTTAAATTAAGTAATATACTCAGTCATATTAAAATAGGAAAATTATTTTCAAATCTAATATTAATATTGATCAGATGGTTAATTGTTAAGTATATTATATTCTTGAAAAGTACCCAAAATCTGTTTGGTTAAAAAAATTGATAATATTGCGTAGCACCTATTTACCAATACTCTAATTTAAATTAAAAAATTAAAAATAATATTGCCTTGTATCCGTGATATAAAATTAGTTTTATTAAATTGTGAAAAAATAACATTTTTTTTGATTAAATTCACGTTTAACAAATTAAAATTATTAATTAATAGTCAGCTATTTAATGTTATTATTTAATAATTTAGATTAATATTTAAATACATTTTATTAAAAGAACTTAATTTTATGTAATTATCAAATTATAAATTTGAAATTGTATATATATTATCCATACATCGTTAAAAACAAATAATTTGTAGTTGTTAAACTTAATACATCGTAAGTACTCATACCCATTGGCGCAAATACTGTTTGAAATTTTGAGGGGTCTGTAGATCAGATCTATACTGGATACTTTTATAATACTTTTAAATTATCACAGAATATCATTTTTTTGTTGTTGGGAGGAGGGGGCTAAGCCACCCAGAACCCCTCTATTTGCGTCTATGTTTATAACCCATTTGAACACTGCACAATAACAAATTAAAGCAACATTTTCATATGAATATGCTCACATATCCAATAATAATTTTGTGGATCAATAATTTTAAAAATATACATTAAAAATCATAAGTACTTTGTTGGAAAAAATGCTTTATTATGAGCGTTAAAATAGAATTGAAATATAATGCAATAAATAATATACATAATTCAATTATTTATTAAAGATAAAAATTATTAAAAAAAAAAAAAAAAAATAGCTTAATCAAATGGCCATTTTTGTTTATTCCATGGGCCACAAGTCATAACATTAACAAAATTAAAATGATTAACATTTGATTGAACTAAATTACTGAATAAAATAAATGTAAATAAATATTAATAACCCATTAAACACATAAATCACGTAGTAGATGATGGAGTGGAACTTGAGTTAAATTTTGGCTGAATGATGGACGTCTTGCGCGCCGGAACTGTGTCTGGTGTGGGTATGGTATCTCCAGTACCAAAACCCAATACTTGTTGCACAGGACGATTATTAATCAACTTATTCCCATTACCTGATTGTTTGGCCATTTGATAATCACCGGAGTCAAAAAATTTTTGCTGTAAGCCAAATTAATAGCATTTTACAAGTTATTTTAAAGATATTATTATTATTACAATATTTGATTAAAAAATATATACTTAATTATAACTTGAAAAAATATTGCTTGGTTTTTTTTTATCAATGAATAATCATAATATACTTAATAAAATACAAATAATACAAATAAAAGTTTAAAATTTATAAAATTATCACAAAATAGCTAAAACAATATCATGGAATTTAATATTGTTGAAAAACTTTCTAACTCCTATAACTATACAGGATATTTAATCTAGTATGATCCATAAAATTATTCATACCCCTTTGGCTAAACGTTTTTGGAGGAGAGCAGAATGACCACTGACTGGAGGCCAATTTGATTTCATTTGATATTGTTTCTTCATACACTCTTCTTGAGCTTTTTCAACATCTTTGGGATCCTAAAACAATTGGATATAGATACATGTCAACGAAAGAAAAATATGGTTGAATTATTTAATCAAACAACAATTGTTACCTTGGGCTTACAAAATTCAGAATTTTGATTCTCATTTGGTTTTTGATCGGCCATAGCTAAAATAACTGACAATAAACAATTGTAGATTAGCAATACTGACAATGTGTACAAGAAATAATCATAAAGTTACTTAAATAATAAGATTTAAAAAAAAAAATTGTAGACAAAAAATTTTATCTAAACATGCCTATATTAAATTAGTGCAAACAAAAAATTAAATGCTGGAGCACCAGACACTAAATGAATGGCGGATAATATAGCAATGAATGATTCTGTAAAGGGAATAGTAATAATAATATGGAAATATTATCAATCGTGTTGTACTTGACCTCGAATTAGCGAAAAGAACAAAAATATATATATAAGTAAACTGAAAGGACACGACCACGGGAAAAATAGTTATGAACGATCTTTTTTACAGAATACATGGCCGTAAACGAAGAATATTGCGTGACGAAAAATTTTATTTTGGCAGGTTAATTTAAAACTAATAAAAAATAAATCGACAAATATTTAATATTATTACTTGTGTTGAACGTGTGGTGGTGAAGGTGATGGTGTTGTCCGCGGGTATACCGTCGACTAACTACGAAAAAAACTTAATTCCTGACGTTTGCAAAACGAAGGGACAAAGGAAAACCGCGTAAAACGGAGACGAAGCTTTGTTTTTACGTTAGAAAAAATTAAATTTAAAACTCATCAAACAATAAATGTAAACACTCGCAACAGAGTCATCGGACACACGCGCAAACGGTTAGCGATTAGCAGTACTCTGGGGGAAGAGCCGGAAAGATTGGGCGGGTGAAACGTGAAAGCAACCAATCCTCTTAAACTATAATACAATATTATTCTACGTTATTATTATCGTCTGTTGTTGTTTTATCGGTTTATCAGTAAAATACGCGAAAGCTACCGTCATATATATTATTATTGTTGTTGTTAAATGATGCAAACCACGCAGATTTCGGCAGTTTGGACTGTTTGTTGTACGAACTACGAGTTGCGCACTTTCCACTTGCGCGTGCTAACTATAAAATATTTTAACTGATGAATACTTGAATGCTTGAATAGGGAATAACAATATTATTCAGTATATAATAGAATACGTCTATTGTCACTAAACTTGTCGTCTTCGTAAATCGTAATGAAAACAATTAAACTAAACAAAAGTTTTGTTACAAAACGTGAGCGGCAGCAGCTGATAACGTTAGCTAGCGCTCCTGGTGTCATATTTCGGTAACTTGCGTTGGTGACATAACCTCGAAAAACAAGTGCGGTCGGCGCAGGCTGCAGACAACTAGACAAGAGTCGTGCGTTGTAGTTGTTGTTACTCGTCGTTGTTGACTTGTGGTGTCGTGCTTCGGGCTTACGTTAAATATACTGAAGAATTGTGTGCATTTTTTTTTTATTACTGTTGACTGCATCTCGAGCCTCAAAAAGTAACGAGTTTTGTTGCTATAATAGATTATAGATTTTTCTGTAAAAAAATAGATCCGGAAATTGGTTTTCTTACAATTACTGACATAGTTGTATATTATTCATTTTAATATTTTTAAAATCCTTGCAATTTCCAAACGTTCCGTTACAGAAGTCATTTGTTTTGTTGTCAATGGATAGAGCGATGGAGCAGTCTGTCAGCGAACTGACCAACTTGCTCCGGAAATGGGAAGAAGAGATGCCGACCCCCAACTATAATCCCATACCCACTTTAATCAAGTAATTAAAATCGTCATAGTTTTTTCAATTTATATCTTAAGTCAATAACTATAAGATTTAGTATATTAGTTAAGAGCTTAATTTTAATTTTAATGTTTTATGATAATTTAGTAAATTAATGTTATAGTGAAATACGAATATAAGGTCTTTTTATGAATTACTCAAACATATGAGTTTTCAATATTTAACATATTGATAAAATATCTTTTTTAAAAGAATTATTAAAACTTAATAATGCCATCAATATTATTATTTAAACTTATTTCAGATTATGTGAATTATTTGAAACTGAATCTAAAAATTATCTTAAAAAAGATCCAGATCCTTTTGATGATCGCCATCCATCTCGAATAGATCCTACTTGTGTATTGGGTCAGATGTATAAGATTTTGTTCCGCAAAGATGTTTTGATGAATAAGGTAGGTTTTTAAATTAATGCATTTTATTATTATAATAAATGTATATAATATGTATTTCATATTTGTATATTTTTAGTTAGTAATGGATTATTTACAAGAACATCATTGGCCAAGACGAACTAAAGATAATCACGATTTAAATGTTGCTGCATGTAGACTTATAATGAACCTTATACCTGGCTTAGAAACAACTGTTGTTTTTGAAAGTGTAAGTAAATCTTAAGCTTATGAGATGATATAAGAAAACATAAAAACAAATTATTTTCTAGCCTGCAAATGATCAACTTATTCAAAGGCTATTCACTTGGGCTGAAAATACTAGTGAACCACTGCAAACTTATTCAACAGGATTATTGGCATCTTGTATGGAGTTGACCGATATAGCTGCTAATTTCAAGTATGTTAAATTATATTTCAGTATTTATTTTAATACCTAGGTTTATGTAAAAATAAAATATTACTAAAACATAATTTTAAATTATATAGAGAAGATAATAATAGACTTGTCCCAATTGTATTGAATCGTCTACAATCATACTATACTCAGTTTTGTGAAGAAAATGAAATCAATCAAGGCACACAGCCATGTAAAGACTTATGTACTGATCAGACTAATGATGATACGGAAGCTCCATCTCCAAAAAGAAAAAGTAATTTTTATTCTTATAATAAATTTATAAAAAAAAATACATATTTTAATTTACATTTGACAATTTTTAACTGTAGAAAATCATTTTTTATATATTAAGATAATACTATAAATATATGTATCATTTAAATTAATAATTTATTTAAAACTATCATCATAATATTTTTTGAGTAACTACATAACATAACTTTAAAATTGATCATTATAATAAAAAAAAAAAAAAAATGACTTCTTTATAACTGTTTAGTGTGGCAAAAATTAACAAGTAGTTTTAATTCAAATGAAGTTGATAGCATTGTTGAAGATTCTAACAAGAACATTAATATTTGTTTTGAAGACTCACTTAGTAAATCAAGTATATTACTTGTCAGTGTTTATTCCACATTCCGTATAAAAAAGATTTTGTTCAAATCTGTTCATTTTTAAATAAAATAGAAATTTGTGCTTTTTGAAAAAAATGCAAAATCCTATTATTGTTATTAATTTGTAGTTTTACGTAAATACTTAATAAAATCACATGTTTAATAACTAATAATTTTTATTTACCTACTGTTTGCACTTAACAGATAATTATATTTATATATACTTAAATTGTCAACTGGAACTTATTCATTATAATATTAGTAATAAAAAACACTGAATAAAACAGAAAATGTTAAGCGGATGTGTTATCTTCGTCTTACACACTTACGACTATCAAAACGTGTTCACATAGTCTGAGTAAAACTTGTTCAATTTTGGTTCTAAAGTAAATATACCTATTATAATATTTTGGAAGGTAAGAGGCTGAGTTTTTTTTATTTTTCCAATATAACTTATTATAATAATTTAGAATCAGCTTAAATTTTTAAATAACCTTTAACTTTTCAAAATTTTAATGTTTTGAAAAATCTCATTGTCTTGCCCTCCAAAATATTTTCATCTTTTAATTTTATAACTGGTATATTTACTCTAGAACCAAAATTGAGCGAGTTCTATTAAGACTGCATAAATGTGTTTTGTCTGTGTTATACGTGTGTAAGACGGAGATAATACATGTGGGTGTGATGTCCTCTTAATTATTTTTTACAGTTAAAAGGATTTGTTATCATTCTTAATTTTTTTTTTATAAAATTTAATTTGTTTAATATGTTCTATTAAAAGGAACTCTTTCCATGAATTTGTTTGTTTCTTCTAAACACTACAGTTAGATTTTGTTATAATTTATTATTATTATTCAGTCTGATCATATTTTAAATTTTAGAAGAAAATGGCATTTGTGGTGATAGTAATTCTTCTTCTACTGAGTCTAGTGCAAGCAACTGGATACAAATCTACCCACTAACTTTGACTACAAAATTAGTTTACTGTCTTAAATATTTAGTTCCAACTGGAGAATATCAAGAGGTATTTGTTTTATATTTGTACAATGTGTATGATAACATTTAAAAAAAAAACTTGATTTCAGTTTTTAAGCCATGCCTATGAAAAAAATGCTCTCAACTTAGTAATGAAAATCATCAACTCTTCAGAAAAGCAAAATGGTTATTTAACTTTTGAAGCATTAAAATACCTGGCTGCTCTTCTGTGTCATAAAAAATTTGCCACCGAATTTATCGGCTCACAAGGATTACAAGTATGTTTTGTATAAATTCAATGGCACCAAACTTAATTTTATTAAGAATTTAGAAAGAACCTTATCATTGAAATGATTTAAAAAAAACATATTATTATTATATTAAATCAGATAAATTAACTTATAACTCAATTTTAATGTAAGTACTGTAAAAGTGGTATAAATATCTTAAAATTCATCTAAATATCAAAAAAATAATATTAAAACAATAATATACCTCATGATTATTACAGTGTCTACTAATAATATTTTTATATTATTGTATAACAAAATAACTAAAATTACAATAATTTTTTATTATACTATTATGTCAAAATTTGAATTTAAATGTTACTAAGAATAATTTTATATATATTGATAAAATTTTTTTATCTTAATAGTTGCTGTATGAACTGCTTATGAGAAATTTTATATTTAATTCTCAAGCACATTTATAAAAAAAAATCTTCAGTCAACATTTTTTTTTTAAAATTGAACCTTACAATTTAAATAACCCCAAAACACAAAAATTTAAAAAATATATATTTTCAATTCAAATACTGTATTGAGTCCTAATTTTAATTTAATACATTATTAAAATGTACTAAATATTGCTAATATATTCTATATTGATCCTAAGTATCAAAGTTTGATTTTTATACTTACAAAACTAATTATTTAAAATTATATTTTTGTTTAGGACTACAAATTCTTGCACACTTGTTAATAATTACCTATTTGTTATTTTATTTATGACATACACTTCATGCTGTGACAATAATAATATACATTCTACAAATAAATAAAAATGAAAGTAAGAGTTAATATTTTTTTTTTTTTTTTTTTAGAAATTACTTCTTATTCCAAAACCTAGTATTCCATCTACTGGTGTTTCGATTTGCTTTTATTATTTGTCATATTGTGAAGAAGCAATGGAAAGGATTTGCCTTTTACCTGAACATGTTCTTGTTGATCTTGTAAAGTATGTTAAAATAGTATTATTATTTTTAATATTAAATTGTGTTTAACATTTTTTTAATGATCACACAAGGTATGCGCTATGGATGTTAGAATGCTCTCATGATTCTAGTAGATGTCATGCAACTATGTTCTTCAGTTATAGTTTTCATTTTAGAGTTATTCAAGAAATATTTGATAACCATGATGGGTTACGTAAGCTCCTTAATGTGGTATGATTCATTTTCTTGTTCCAAATTAAATTTTACTTGTAAAATGTATTCCTAATAGTAATTTCTATAGGTTAGTACATTGCCTATTCTTTCATCTGGAGATTCAGCATTTAATTCATTAACTGAGGATGCTGAATGTTCTGCACGACAAATTATTCGTCATGTTTGTGCTGGATTAAAACATTATTTTGAAGCCCATTTACATATAAAAGCTCAGCAAATACGTAGAGCAAAAATGAGAGATTCTGGTCTACTAATTTCATCAACAATGATTCATGATTTTTTCACAGTACCTGGTTATAAAGTATGATATTTTAAAAATAATTGAGTTGACAATATCTATATTATATGTTTTTTTTAGTCTACTAAAAAATCTCGTGCTGAAGTCCAAGAAGAAATTGAGCTATTATCAAATGCTGTGTCTCTGAAAAGCCATTGGACACCAGTTGATCAATTACTTAAATTGGGTGGTTTAAGTTTATTATTACAAATAATCAGTATGGCCCACGAATGGAATTTTTCCGGAAGGCATGAGTAGATAAAATTATTTTCATATTTAAATATGCATTTTACATTTTATAAATTTCATTACAGGTGTGAAATGATTAAAAATGCACTTGAAGTATTAAACATATGTGCTGTATTACCTAAAGTTCAATTGGCATTATGTGAAATACCATCACCTAAAATTCCAGTTGATAATCAAAATGATATATCGATAATGCAGGAAAATGAACCACAAGCTGAAAATGATAATGTTGGATTAAATATTATTATAAAATCAGCAGAAGGAGATCTTTTAGATGCTGATATTCAAAAGGCTGCTCTCTCTGTTATTATAACCTGTGTTTGTGCACCAATACATAGGGTATATATTTTTGTATTGCTCTGAATTTCAATTTAATTTAGCATTATATACTAAACAATGAATATTATACTTAGGAAGGTGGAAGTATAGCATACTATTCATCTTATGGATCAGCTAAAAAACGTACACCCAAATCTTGTGATGATGCTGTGATTGAAAAAATTTGGGATTGTATTAGAAATAATAATGGAATTATGGTAAGTTAACTTATATTGTATATAATTTGTTGAGAAGTTTGAATATGATGGAATTATTTGATGGTAACTTTTTTGATGTAATAGCAATCATTAATATTAGCATAATGAATAACAAAATCTTTTTTCTTTATATATATATATACAGTAGAATCCGATTAATAGGGACACTGCATAATGAAGATAACCGTTTAATGAGAAAAAATAAGCAGAGTCCTGAAAAAATGTATTTGTTACATTATACATCGGTTTATTAGACAGATAGATGTGTCCCAATTTAGCGGATTTGACTGTATTATATATAATTAAAAATAGCATTTTCCTTGTAATAATTAAACTAAGGTAATAATGTGCTTAAGTAATAATTTTTAATTATATTTCAGTACATTAGTTTCAATTATATAATATTATAATTATAAGTATCAACATCATAGAAAACTTATTATTTTTTAACCTTAGGTTTTACTTACTTTAATGACTATTAAAACACCAATAACTGATGTTGATGCTATACGAGGATTAGCAAGTCGTGCATTGGCTGGATTGGCTCGCAGTGAATCAGTTCGCCAAATTATCAGCAAATTACCTTTATTTAACAGTGGCCAATTACAAAGTATGTAAATAATTATTTTGATGTAAATCCATCTTTAAACTATGTTTATTTTAAGAAAATCACATGTCATGAAAATATAAATTTTATAAATAATTTGGTTGGTAAATATATATATTATTTACATAATGTTATAGATTTAATGAAAAATCCTGTATTGCAAGAAAAGCGTCAAGAGCATGTAACATTTCAAAAATATGCTTTAGAGTTGATGGAATTGGTTTCAGGGAAAAAAAAAAATAATGGAGCTGAAATAGAAGCATCATTGGCCAATATAAATAGAGTATGTTTTTTATTTGTAAACATTTATTAGCTTTCTTATAAATTAGGAATGTGTTGAACTTAAATTTCTATAACTTTTCAAACTCGATTTTTTTCTCAATTTGTTCAAATTTCATCCAAACAATAAATAATATATAATGCCAGTTATATAGTACCATAACAGTAGATGTTTTGTGCTATATGCTACAAAATTAAAGATTTTTTTTAGTTAAATATCAGAAAGAACATTGATACCAATCATTTATTAATATATTAGATTCAGTTCCATAATTTTTTCTGATATCTGCAAAGCTTAAACTAGTTTTCAACAACACTGATTTTGACCTATTTTATTTGATCATGTA
Organism: Rhopalosiphum nymphaeae; assembly: GCA_036289425.1. Lineage (NCBI taxonomy): Eukaryota > Metazoa > Arthropoda > Insecta > Hemiptera > Aphididae > Rhopalosiphum > Rhopalosiphum nymphaeae. The sequence goes on from JAZAQC010000004.1 coordinate 8,247,798, forward strand.
TACACCAAACCAGTATCTAATTTAAATATATCCAGTTATATCAAACGTTCCATCACATTGTCATTTGTTGTCTCCTTCCTACAAGTGCGTAATGTAGAAAATTTACACTCTTTAATTTAAGATGTATTCATTTTATTATTAGAAGAAATTGACCTATTATAAAGCTTTAAAAATACTTAATATCTAGTATGTATAGTCTATCTTACAAATGGGCAACATAGCAAAATTGGTTTAGGAGTTCCAATTCTGTGCTGCTGTTAGTTATAATGTTGGAGTGAATTGATCTGTTATCATAAAACTAAGATCATTGTATTGTGTTCTGTATTTGGTATTTTACAATATATTAATTTTTTTAACATATTAAAATCATATATTCATTTACTTATGAATTAAAATATTGTAAAATAACCAATCAAGAGAACATAGATAATGTTCTTGCCTTAAAATTTGAAAATAAGTCAATTCATTATATTTAAGTTAACTACAAAATTGGTCAAACATAAATATTTATATGCTATGTGTAAGTAAGATAGAGACAAAACATTTGGATATGATTTCCTTTTAAAATTACAAAATTTTCTGCATTTTGTTGAATGTGTTTTTTAATTTTAATTTTTTAATAATGATAAGTGTTTAAAATATTTCTATCAAAAAGTAATATTTCATAAAAATGCTCATAACTTGCTTCAAAATGAATATATTATTAAATCACTTTTAAGAAAACAGAAAATTGTGTTACTAAAGAACTTAAATTTGACATATTATGTACTTGTTTGTTAGACTGACAAACAATTTAAAAAAGACAATGTTATAATTAATCGACTCTCATACTCAAATTTACAATTTATATGTGGTTACATTAATGTTATGTAAATACTAAATATATATAGTACATCTTTAACATGAGTATATGATTAGACTTTTTCTAACTGCATTACATAATATATAATGATATTTAACATTTTAAGTATATACTATAGTTTTTATCAGTCTTTTTAGCTTATTTCTCTTTAAATAACCCTAATTGACTGTTTAGCACCACTGAGTGACATGTATATATATATAGTTATAAATTTCAGTTATTTTTTATTTACCTAAATGTATTTTATTTGTAGGCAAACATTGTTGCACAAACTAAAATTCATTTCAATGAGCAACAATTGCTTCTTTTAATGCATCAACATTTAGTAGCAAAAGGCTTGTCCACAACAGCAGAATCATTAGTACAAGAGGCAAACCTTAATATAGCTGAGAAAAAGTCTACACCATTCACATATATTTCTCATTGCCGTGTAAGTATTATGTTTAATAGGTTTTAATGTTTGCCGTGTTATCTTCATCTTACAAACGCCCATCTACAAATTTGCATTCAGCAGATTCCATTTTGTATTGTTAGTTAAAATGTTACAATTAATTGACTACCAAATCCAAAGAAATCTGTGTTCTATTATTAGTTTTTATATTTACATTTTAGATGAGTTATAACTTTTTAAACATGTTAAATATTAAAATTTAAATTTTCATAACTTATTTTTAAAACTAAAATAATATGAATATCCAAATAATTTTATTTAATGCTATATTAACACTAACAATTCATAATTAATTCTACTGAATGGAAATTTTTTTATGTTGTATGTTTGTACAGTAAAGACAAATAATAATATAGGCAGATATCACATACTTTTCATAAATTATTTTAAGTATAATTTTTAGTTTTTTTGGTTAATTTGTGTATACTAATAAAGATTTTTGTACCTAAGAATCGGTCAATTGGAGGAGGAATATCCCCAATAAGTTCTAGACACTCTGTTCAGAATCAAAAATCTGAAATAGCTAATTCATCAAATGGTCCTTTAGGTGCTGGATTTAGTGCCAGAGGAATAAATTCAACCCCAATACGTTTAAATGTCAACAGGTATTTTTTATATATTTATTATCTAGCACATTGGTCATATTTAAATATCTTTAACAAATGTATTAATCATATTTTATTTATTTAGACGATCAGAAATTCGTCCAAAACCAGAGCTAGAACAAGAACTTGAGTCACCTATGTCTAAATCAGTTCATAAAAAAATTGAACAAGATATAACATCACTTGCTGATAATAATACTAACTCAAAGGTTAGTTTAGAATCTATTGTTACAGAATACTTAACCAATCAACATGCTTCATGTAAACATCCTATGGTTACATGTCCTCAATTTAACTTATTTGTGTAAGTATTTAAATATTTTTTAAATATTTCATTGTCAAACAAATATGTACTTAATTATATTTTCATGTAGTCCACACAAATGTCCTGATCCTAAACCAAGGAGTTCAATGTGTACAAACTTTGCTATGCGATTTTCTAAAAACATACATTCTAGAAAACTAAACCAAAGACTCATCCACAGTCGTTTTTGTCCAACCCGTATGTTCCACATGGATGATGAAGAAGCATATTTCACATGTTGCGAGTTTTTAGTAAGTCTATTATAAAAATATATAATTTATATATATATATATTATTATAATAAGAAAGTTTACATTTTAGAACCAAAATCGTGTTGCTATTGGAACATACAATGGTGAAATAAAAGTATTCAATTTATTCACTTCTCAAGAAGAACTATCATTTTCAGCCCATGATTCATATATTATAGATTTACAATGTAGTAATGATGAAAGGCTGTTGTTATCTTCTGCTTCTTGGCGAGCACCTTTAACTTCTATTTGGTCTATAACTGAAGATGCAATCAATCTTAAGTAAGTATATTTTAACTTATTTTTAAAAATCATCTCATGTTCTAAAGTATATTTTTCTCGTTTAGATATTCTCTGAACCATGAAGAATTCTGCACTTTTAGCAATTATGACCAAACTAAGTTACTAGGAACTAAAGCTGAAATAGCAACAGTAATAATTGAATTTCAGCTAACCATTATAATTATAGTAATTAACTGTTAATCATAATAATTTTTTTCTAGATATATGATTTGGAAACTAGTAAAAGAATATTAACATTAGTCCCAAAACATTCAAATCAGTACAGTAGAAATAGAGCAGCATTTGATGCTACTAATGAATTAGTGTTATCTGATGGTGTATTATGGGATGCCATTGCTGGGAAGGAAATCCACAAGTTTGATAAATTAAATCAATGTGTGAGTGGAATTTTCCATCCAAATGGACTTGAGGTAAACATATTTTTTATGAATTAAATTATGTTTACTTTGTTATCTGAAAACAATTTTTTTTTTTTATCTATAACTTTGTAGATTATATCAAATACAGAAGTCTGGGATATGCGCACATTCCAGTTATTGCGAACAGTGTCAAGTCTCGATCAATGTAATGTGACATTCTCCAAATCTGGTGAAGGAATGTATTTATATGTTATTGATCAAGAAATTGAAAATGATTCATCTTACCAAACTTCATTCAAAACTTTAGATCCTAATGATTACTCGAACATAGGTAAATATAATGAAGATAATGTTAAATTTATAATTATAACTTCTATGATAATTTAAAATTTAATTATTTATTGTGTTTGTTTAGCCACTGTTGATGTTAAAAAATTCATATATCATATGGCATGTAATAGCACTGATACTCAAATAGCTATTGTTGAAAATCAAGGAATGTTTGAGAATATTGATGAATCGATTGTACGAATCTATGATGTTGGTAGATCTAGAAATGAAGATGAAACTGTAAGTTTTGCTTATGATTATTTGATAAATTAAAATTCATTGTGTTTGTAATTTTAGGTGGAAGAAGAAGATGACGAAGAAGTTGATTCTGAAGGTTCTGGATCAGAAGATGAAAACATATCGTGTATGTATTACAATAGATTATTATTTTATTTTTTATATTATAAATAGTAGTTTAAAATACAAGTTGTGATCATTTTTGTTAATTCATTTAGTGTTTCCATCATTATTGGAAGATATGATAGCTGGTGGAATGTCTGCAGATGGAATGAATGATAACTTTTCAAGTGGTAGCAGTAGCAATAGCAATAGCAGTTTTGAAAGTGTTGGTGATAGTTCTCGGTCATTTACTCCATTATCTGATACGAGTAATGACGCAAGTTATGATGCTGGTGGTAATTCAGATCCAGAAAACATAGGTGCTTGATTATTATTAAATGTAATATATTTTTATTGTTTTTTTTCTTAAAAAAAGTGATATATGTAATAAGAAATAATAAAAAATTACTTCTGAAATACATAAAATTTACTATTACCAAATTGTTGTATCCGTGTGCAGTTTTGTATTTCTGTAATTAATAACAAAGTTTTCTATCTTATATAATATTGTACCATTAAATTTGTTTGTAAGATAATACGATAAAATAGTTTTAAAAAAACTTTTTGAAGATTTTTCTGAAAGCTTTTTGGGAGTAATTTTTTTGTTCTTGATAAAACCGCTTTTGTACATAAATGTCAATTATACAATAATATATCATAATAATCTAGTCTTATTACAAATTATTTTATTCAATTTTGATCTTATAATTATTTATATATTTAATCTGGTCAAATATTCCAAACATTACTTTATTAAAATGGAAACTACCTAACTATCCATTACATTAATATAAACTATGAATTATATGTTATATGTATTGTGTGTCTTAATTTATATTTTATTTAAAAATAAGAATGGTCTATGTATTACACCTCTACACTTGAATGACTTTTTAAGCCTACCAGGTCTAAGAATTATAATCTTATATTAAGCTTAAACTAATTCATTATACTGAAATATTAGTCTTAAGTAGTGCTATTTGATTTTGATTTTATTTTATGAAAATTATATATGTGGGTTGATCATAATCTAATTTATATCTAAATGTTAAAAATGCCCTAATTTTTGTAACAGGAAGTTTAAATGACTTTATCTCAATATTGAATTTCTAAGCCATGGAACAAAATAATAATTTATTAAATACTTAACATGTATAATACACATATAATAAATACGAGTACCTATACAATAATGACATCTTAACTATTTAAAGAAATAAAATTTAAAACAGTATAAAGTTGTTTATTCAAGTTTAGTCAAACTGCTGAGTTGACTGATATATATTTCTAATTTTTTTTTTATTTTCTTCAATTTCTATGAAACAGGTATGTTCAAATTTAAAGTTAAATAAAACCATTGACTCAGACAATGATACCTTTTAAGATGACTAAAGCTTGTAAGTTCATACATTTTCATTTAAAACTTGATGAAAAATGTAATTATAAGTGATATAAAAATTGATTTCATTTGGATAGGACTCAGAATATGAAATTCAAAATACAAAATCAAAATTATTATCAACAGACAACATAAATATAATATATTTAATGTAATATTAAAAAGTTATGTTAATGATTTATAGGCAAGTCTATCACATTTAATTCTGAATTTAAGTACCTATATAAGTAATCCTACACCCAAGGATGTGCACTACAAAGTTAATTTAAATTCTAAACAAAAGTAGAAAAAGTGTACGGCTCTGCTGTTATAAGTTTATGCTGTTATTTGTTTTTAATTATAATAAAATAAAGAAATATAGTATTAGTAATATCGGTAATACGGTAGGTTGAATCAATTTTCACGGGAAACATTGTATTTATAATTTTATTAATATTCAATTAATCAGTATGTAGTCGTGTAGATATTTTTAAAATCAATTAATTGTAAAAAAATAAAAATAAAATTTAAAAACGCGTGAAGAAATTGCTATTTTTATTACAAAACAACAAACAAAAACATTAAATGTAAAATAATCTCCTCCCTCCTCAGAAAAATCGTATACACACCACTGACTTTGGTGGAGTACTGAAGTGGTTCTTGCACAGCTTTCTAATAACGACATTTTAGTATTAAGTCTCAAAATTTAAACCCAATTATGGCGCCGTTGCCGATCACGCGCACGTGATGGTACTTGTATTGATAATGGTCTCTACCTCTCTAAGGCGATAATAGCGGCGGCACAACAGCCACAACATAATAATATAAGCTTACAATGCAACAACAACAACCAGTCAGGGGGGACAACACGTTTTGGCGGTTAAAAACGATGAATTCGTTGTGTTTGTGTTGCCGCTCCCGCGGTCTGTCTACGACGTCATTGCTTCGTTGCGCCCCGCCGCTATCGCGCCATCGTATCCAACCGTCGAACACGTCTCGCCGTTGTCCCGGTCGACTACAGTACAACGTCAACGACATAACAACGGAGTTTACTTCCAAGACTCGATCAGACATGGCCGTCAACGAATACTGTAATCGGCCGTACACGGTGTTTGTCGAGGGAAACGTGGGTAGTGGAAAGACTACATTTTTGGAGCAATTCGCTGACTGCCCGAACGTGTATCTCGTAAAGGAACCTGTGCACAAGTGGCAGGACGTGCAGGGCCACAACTTTTTGGTGAGCACGTTGTCGTTGTCGTTGCGTCGTTCAGGGATCGCGCGACTGCATACTCCCGATACTCGCCGGTGTCTACCCTGTAAAGAGTGTATTGTACGTTTTCGTTTTTCCAGGGCCTGATGTACAAAGACCCGAAGCGGTGGAGTTTCGCATTCCAATCCATCGTGCAGAGGACCATGTTAGAATTGCACCAGGCTAGGCCGGAATGCCCCGGTCAAAACATCAAGATAATGGAACGGTCCATATATAGCGCACGGTAATTACTGTTGTAGATGTTCTATCATCTATTCATATAATTCAATATTTTCCCGCCTATATTGTATTGTTATTATCGTAGTTGGACCACCTTCTAGGGTAATACCCGTTATCCATATAAATATAATAGCAATAGAATAACAAGTATAAGATGTAGTAGTAACTAGTAGCGTAGTATAGATCAGTGTTTGCCAACCGGTGTTTCGCGGAACCTGAGGGTTCCGTGAGAAATTTGAGAAAATATAAATTAATTGATAATATTTTTGGTTTGAATTATGATTTGAACATAAAAAACCTCTAAAAAATATATAGGGGTTCCACAAATAAAAGAAGTTGGGAAACACTGCTATAGATGACTCACTAGGTACTTGTTTTTCTTGACTTGATTTTTTTACAGTAAGTTCTTTGAGATGTAGTGCTTTACTGGTCTACAGGTGTTTTGGAAAATAATTCTGTGGTAGTTACATTAATTGTCCTATGTAAATACGTATCTAATTTAGCGGATAGACATATAATATTATAATGTTCATAGTGGGAGGTATGGCGGTTTTTTGTTTTAAATAATTTAATAGCCAACCACATTCCTAACCTTAAAGAATAATTAACTAATTTATTATTATTATTATTATTATTATTACAATCTATATAATACTATTAATAGCTGCTATTATTATTATTTGCTCATTTCAATAAAAATCTTCATGAATACTCTTAATATACAAATAATTATTATTACTGGTGGTTTTTCAATTAACATTTTATTTATATTGATAGACAGTAGCGGACTGGTGGTGGGGTTACTTGCCAATTATCAAATAATAGTGGCATATAACTAGAAGAGGCTGAATTATGAAAGGGTACTAATTTAATTAATACTCTGCCCAACATAAAAAATATGCTATATCCGTCCCTGTTGATAGATGTTTAGTGTAACTTAATCATGAAAATCTTATGCTTTTTATTAATTATTAATAATAACTAAAATAGTAAAATATATTATGTCATAACTTAATAATTAACTATAATTATAATTATTAGATATTGTCAAGTGTAAATTTTAGTTCAACAATGTTTAACACTTGCAGATTAATTTAATTTGTTTACATTAATATCAACAAAATAATAATGATTGGGTTATTTTGATTTTATTTTTAATTAACAATAAGTATTTTTACGCTTAGTGTTTAAAGCAAAATCAATGACAAATTGTTTTTGCTAACAGAACTCGCTGTAGTAATTTGTTGATTTTTTAAAAAGTAATGGACAGTTTTAAAATGAATTATGAACTATCATATAGTTTTTAGTTTTAATTTGTTTTATTATTAAAACAATTTAAAGTTTTTTGAAATATTATAGTATGCATTATAATCAGATTTTCTAATATTATCATCTTAAGTTTTGAAATAAATTGATAGGTATATTTCTATTCCTAACTAATTAATACAATTTAAAAAAATTTCAATAAATTACTAGTTTGACAACTAAGTTAAAATTTGATTAACAAAATAAATTATTTTGAATTTCAGAAATATATTTGTTGAAAACTTATACAAAGACAACCTTATGGCAGCTCCTGAATATTCTGTGCTGGATGCATGGTATAAGTGGCTAATAGGAAATGTTGAAATTGAATCGGACCTCATAAGTATATGGCATAATATCAAATTATTTTTTTTAAATATTAATATTTTATTTATTTTTAGTTTATTTGAGGACTGATCCTGAAGTAGCTTACCAAAGAATTAAAACTAGGAATAGGTTTGAAGAAAAAGATGTTTCATTTGAATACATAGAACATTTACACAGTTTGCATGACAAATGGTTAAATGTACATAATACTGATGTACCAAAGAATATACCTGTAAGTAAATAGTACTATAATATTTTATCTATTTATATTATATATATCTTTATTGTTCTTGTTTATATATTAATAAAATTAAGATTTGAATATTTAAAGAATTTAATTCTAGTTGATTGTAATAACATAAATTTTAACAAAATATATTCTTTTGTTTGTTTTAGGTAGTGATTGTTGATGCTAATCAAAGTATGGATTCAGTTAGGAAACAATTTAACGGTATTAGAGACCTAATAACTAAAAATGCTTCAGCACTTATAGAGTCAAAACCAAATCCCATAATTTCTGACATTGGTATAAATATAAAAGACATTCAACACATCTCATCTAATTGTAATGTGATATCAGACTCGGCCATCGTTCCAGCTCAAAGAGTCTAGTTTAAACATTCTTTTCTTTGTCAACTTATTATATGACCTATATATTTTTTACTTTATATTTGCATAATATTGAATTTAAGGACATGGGTTTCACAAAGTTTCCTACATACTTTTTTAATTATATATAATATAATACATATTGCAATATAATTATTTATAAATAAAATCTATAATTTTCTACTTGTAAAAAATTATTTATTATAACATGGTTTTTTTTTTTTAGTATTATAAAATTAATTTTTCTAACCATTTTACTGGTAAATGTTACTTATTGCACACTTTTTCAAATTATATAGAAGCATAAAACTTAGTTTCTGGCAATACTATAGAATAAAGTGAATATTTCTTTTATATATATATATATATATATATATTTTTTACTTATACATTATGTAAAATGCCATTTTCTTTATAGATATCAATTGGTTATTAGTGTTATTACCAATCTAAAACTTGTCATAGAAATTGCTGTGATAAATAAAATAAATGTTTTTGATTATTGCTATTTGATAAATATTTTATGGATTTTATGTTTTTATTTATTCCTAAACGCAGTACCCCATCTGAACATATGACTTTTAAAGTATAAAATTAAAATCAACATATTATTCTAAAGTATATTTGTAATACATTTTAAAATAAAATATTTCCTTTTGATCATTGATCTTAGTTTAAAAATAAAGTTTAATTCAAGGACTTGGTAAATCATTTATTAAAAATTTCACAGCAAAAAATCTTTAATTTGATCTTCCATTCTTTTAAATTGCAATCTTTCTTTTTCTTTATTAAGTATTTCTTTTGGTAAATCATCCAGAGATTCCTGAAAATAACAATTATTTATACTATATAAACATATTTTTATTTTTTTATAGTATTTATAGAAATATATTTTATATGCTACCATCAACATTTTATAATTAAAATCTGGAAAGATTAACACTACTGCGAACAAATTATCTCCCTTGTATGATCAATATACAAAAATAAATGTAATGGACTATGAAAAACAGTGTTGCTGAACTTTTAAAAATGTACTTGGGCCAAATGAAAATACAACACCCCAAGCCACCCTAGCAGCCAAAAGCTTACTCCGTGCCCCCCCCCCAACCAAGAACATTAATCCTTACACGTAATCTTTCAAAATGTTTGCTTAACACAGTATTTTAAATTATACATTACCATATATCATGGTATGTATATTATTCTTCCGTAATTGTTGTATACCTATTTAAATATAAACAGAATACCTATACAATTACAATCAAATACTTTTAGATTCCATAAACATCATATTTTAATATATCTAATTAGTTACTAAATTTATAAATTAATAGATATTAGTAGTAATCAAGTATGGTTTATTATGTTGATTAAAATATTGCAAAGACGTCCAGCCCCCCTCTGAAAATGTGGTCAGGCCGTGGCCTGACCTAAACATAGGAATTGGCGCCACTGATGAAAAATATAGAGTAATATTTATGATTTCTCAATATATGAAGTATAGTTGAATGTCTTATTAAATAAACTTATACTATTCATAAGCCAAGATAGTGAGAGAATATTAAGTAGGATTCTTGATATGTAAATCTACACCCCGTCTCAAAACAATGTTGGTCATAAATGTTTGTATGTGATCTGGAAAATATCGTATAGCAAGATGGTAGAAATTTGGGCTCACTACTGCCGGAGCCATTAGTTAATATGCGTGAAAAGTAATAATTCTTTTATGAGATAGGGTATATATGATTGAAATAAATCCATGTAGTAAAATAATAGGAAAAAAGATTAACTAAGATTTATTTCTCTTATTTGTGGATTAAAAAAAAGCAAATGGAACAACTACCAGAAAATCTTAATAGTCTGTGATACTAAAGTTTGGAATTCTAAAGAAAATTGTTAGGTGATACAAACTTTTGTTATAAATTTAAAGCGATGCACTATCTATCCTCATGGCTCATTCAAATATAGTATATTCAATATAGTATTATACAGGGGAATTTTATCATTAACCATTCATTATTTCATAATCTTTTTAAGTTTTTCTTACATAAAAAACTTATAGTTAAAAAAATATTATATTTTTCATCATTGTAATGTCTTAAATTTTCTATATTTATGAGAATGGAGTGTAATAGTATGGATATATCCTACAAAATGTTGGCTCAACTAAACTTTAAATACTTATAATTCATTAACTATTACTTGAATTTCAATTTTGATGTATTGTAATACTCCAAAAAATATTTTGCTTAGAAATATGAATTTAAAAATATATGTTGTCATTAAAAAATAAAAAAATTATGAAATTAATATTAATTATATTAATTTAATATTTTTTTTGTTTTTTAAAAAATGGTTGTTTTATTTCCACTTTCAGTTATGCGAGAAAAATATTTTTAAAAATATTAGATCTTGAAATAATTAGTAATTTATGATAAAACCATCTGAAAAAGTAAAGTCTATACTAGAAACAAATACAGGGGCTAAAATCAAAGAAAACAATCCAATAATTATAGCAACATATTATATAGATGATATCACAAAATAAACATTTGATGTTATCTGAATCAGAAGCAAACAGAAGTGTCAATACTAGACCTGATAAAAAAAAAACTAAGGAGGTTTAATGAAGCAAAACATAGAACATATAATGTAGAATTCACAATCAAACTTAATAAGCAATAAAAGACAAATGAGATTTGAGAGGGTGAAAATTTTTAAGTATCCCAGAGTAGGAATAGATACAACCAATGTTTAATGAGATGAAGACGATGAATAACAAAGCAGAATAAGTACAGCAAATAAATGTTTCAGAATGCTAAAACCACTTTTAAATTCTAAAATGTTATAAAAAAAAAACATTGTATAATGATTATTAGATCAATTGAATTATATGCTTATAAGCCATGGCCTATAATTAAAACTAATGAAAAAAAGTTGACAATATTTTAAAGGAAAATATTAAAACAAATATTTGCCTCAATGAGGATTTAAATATATTATATAATAAACTGGATATAGTAGTAATAATAAAATAATGAAGATCAAAATGATAAATAAAATAATTTCAAAGTACAGGATAAGAAATCTTTGGAACAACTTGAGACAATAATGGTAATACCGTGTGCATCACGACTTGAATTTGATTGGAGTGGAGAACCCAGAAGAGATAACAAAAAATAGAGAATGATGGAAAAAAGTGGTTGTGATAATAAGTGGCTTAAAATGTCTGCTAGTATTAAGCCTTAAAAAAAAAAAAATTAATTTAATAATATCTAATAAATTAAACCTTACTAAGTTTTGAATTATATGTGTACAAGCATAACATAAGCTTTCAATAATTTCTTCTTTTAAATCCTGTTTTTTACATTTGCAACCATTACATTTTTTTTTCTCTTCATTTTTAACGTCCTTTAAACTAAGTTCTAATGCTTTAATTCCCATTAGCGAAACATATTTTGAGTACTTTGTTGCTTCCATAGCCGAAGAAGGTGACATGTTGATGTCCATAATGCCCTATGAACATTATTTTACATAAATACATAATATAAAATGGAATACAAAAACTACATACTTTACATAATAAACAATAAGCTATAGATGATGCTTTTTCAGATATTTTTTCTCCAGTTCTAAATATTGTGGACACAGTAGAAGGAAAATCAACTTGCAAATCGTTAACAAACCGTTCTGTAGTTTTTTGTATCGATTCATCTTCATTAGTCTAAAATTTGTTGAAATATAAATTTACTTTTTCAGATAATATACACTTAAATACTTTTTATACATACAGCTGTTAAGAAATTTGAATGCATAAAATCATCTAAATTATTGAACAAAGCATAATATGAAATTTCTTTAGCAGACAGATTTCTCATTGGTCTTATTGTAACTAAAGATGTTTTATCACCATTTTTATTATTAACTGCAAGCCCCTATAACATATATTTAAATGTTTAAAATATACAATTAGTTAATAATTAAATTGTTATTAAAATTTTTTATAAAATTTCTATTAATAATCAAGGACTTTTGATATAATACAAGTAGTAAATACTGTATACTTTTGTGTATAATAATACTTTATTAATTACAAGTTCCTAAGATTAGCCAGTTTCTATTGTTGTAACCAGTAGCTCGTTGTCTATAGTTAGAATGAGTACTTGTTACAAATGAGAAGTGAAAAAGTATAAAATAGAAAAATGAATTATTTTCTCCAAAATTAACTGATTAAAAGTTACATTACATTATAAGCTTGAATATTTTCTGATTATATGAGACTATCTGTTATCTCAACTACCATAATCTTAACAATGTCCACACATTGTGTTTTAGTGATCAAATTTACTATTACCGATCATTGTATTACATTTACTTCCTAGTTATACGTAATTTAGGAGTCGACCTCTAATTTTGATGTAGTAATCACATTTCAAGATGCAAAATCCATTTATTTAATAAATAATTAAATAAATAGTTGTTGTGCCTTGTCTACTTTAGACTGAATAAGAAACAAAATTATACAAAGAACTAAGTAAAAAAATTATGATAATCTGTGATAAATTTTGATATTGTCTTGGATAATAGAATTTGATGTTTCATAAAATAAGGTAGTCTAATATAACAGGCAAGTACTTAGACTTGAAAACACCAAAACTTTTGACGTATATAATGTATAAATATAGTTATATACATCCAATCTGCTGAATAGAAAATAATGATTAGTTCGTAGTAAACGGTAATAAATTGGTGATAAAGTTTGTTGTAGCTGATATCTTATTTTAAAGGTTCTAAACATACATTTATTATAACTACAAAGTATTCTTTAAATTTAGAGTACTAGGAATAAAATTAAACTAAAAATCTACCAAATTGAATAGAGTAATGTGTCAACAAATATTTTTAAAACATGATTTAATTAAAAAAAAATTGTTTATGCATAAAATTTCTTTACTTAAACTATTAAATTAAAACAACAAAATATTTATTTTATTTTATGTATTATAATAAAGATAGCGTCTTCAGGATCATTATATAAAGAATAATTTAAAAACTTTATTCCCTTAGTCATTGAAATTTAGTCTGCTATTTAGAATTACAGACTATAAAAAGTTTATACCTATAGTGAGTATATTAGAATATAATGTTATTAAGAAAATAAAAGTAAATTAATAGGTTTTATTAATTACTATGTCCAGAGATATTTGAGATCCACGTCCTAGAGCTACATTTGAAAGCAATCGAATAGATAATTTATGTTCATTTTCTGCAGTCATTATTCGAGTACAATTTAACAGTTCAGCTAATTTTGTTATTGCATATTTGCTAAAATTAAAAAAAAATTAATAGGTACAACTATATACATATATCAATGATAGTTACCGAAGTTTCATTAACATATCTTCTTTTAATGTAAGGTCAGATAAATTTTTAAAAATATTTTGTAGTTTATCGTTATATTGGTCATCATATGTTTGTTCACTCAAACAATTATCTGAATAAACGGCCGCCGCAAACTTTACTATGTGGTAAGTAAAACCGTATTTTTCAAAAAGTTCTTTAATTTTATTTTCTTGATCTGGGGGATAATTGTGTAAAACACTTTCTGAAATTATTTAAAATTAATTAAATAAATTTAATTGGTTTAACATTAACCATGTTATTACCATCAATATATAATACTACAGGATCAAATGTTAATCTCTTATAAGTGGATTGCTGTAAACCTGTCCATACCATGTGCAGTAAAGATACTGAAGACTGGGAGCCACTTACACATATTAGAACACGTTCACCTCTGTTAACTAATTTTGATTTACCAAGGGTAGCACGAAATTTATGTGTAACCATAGGCACAAAACATGACCTATGATACAAATTATTGTTAGTTAAAGAAGTTAATTGTTGAATAATTTCTACTCACTTGCAATATACATATTTTTTTTGTAAAACAACATTTCCGTCTTCGAGTAGGCATTTACGACATTTTAATTCTAATCTGTATAAAAAACAGATTAAAAATATAAATTGAATTTGGAATTCTTAGTTTATGAAAACTAAGATTAGACATAAATTAGTCAAAATAATAAATACTATATAAATCTTACGGTTCAATAGGATTAAATATTTCGAAGGTATCAGCACCTTCTTCATTAACGCTACACATTGTCACGGAAAATTTGAAAAATTTTAAATATATTTTAAAACTGAAAAACGGTTATTATTTGCAGTAATTTACTGATTTAAAAAATTATAAATTATAGTTTGAGTTGTACCTTTTCAGTTATTACAATGTTCACAAGTCACAACGTGACCAAGACCAACGTGTCCTTTCTCCACACTGTGGAATTGACCAGACGGTTGAGACAGATCGGCGTGATAGCATAGATAATAAAGATAATATCTATTATCCGTGCGTGATAGCCGATTCCCCTTGGGAGTGATAAGCACTTGTCCGAAAAATCACTTCACTATTCACTTCACTTCACTCTTTAGTCATCACTCTATCCTATAAAATAAAAATGTTGACGCGGCCTGTCGACTTCTGCGCCACATGTATTATTAGCCAATCGAAAAATTACGTTCCTACGGCGGTCTTTTCGAAAAATTCCCCCGCCGGTCTGTGTGCGTGTGTGTGTGATTGTATAAAAGCCCAGTTTTTCAATCACCTAGTTCGATAGTTATATTTTTTATCATTTAACATACATGATTAATTAACACATTGTTTTACATGGTTAAATAATCAAATTAATTTATTTACAATTTTTATCTACAAAATTTGTTCAATGTAACACCCGTTAACTTCAATGCGTTTTACCATACGACGATATAATGAATTCCAAGTTTTTCCAACAAATTTAGTGTTTACAAATAATATCAGCTACATTATTAATTCTCATTAAGTGTTAATCTCTATTATTCATTTGTTTAGCATAAACTTGTTCTTTCATAAAATTAATAATGTATTTTTTGATTAATAATGAATGTTAAATGACAACAAATAAGTATCACCACTATTAATCTTATAGTGTTCTCGTGCAAATCGATACACCACTTTTTTTAGTCGACGATTTAAGCGTAAAAAACGCACGACAAGCTCAAAAACAATATGACTTCTCGATTCGTATGAGAATCTTGAAAAAATACAACTAGAGTGTTTATTTTTACATTTAAGATAATATTCTAAAAATTATATAAAAAACCCAGATTTTGAACATTTTTTTTTTTTATTTTCAAAAAGGTAAACACAATCTGTACAATAAGAACACAATAAGAGCTAATTCTAAGTGAAAAAAAAAACATGAAATGCATGAGAGCAGAAGACACCCATTGGTGGCACTGCCTTAACATGAAGTATTATTAACTATAGCTAATATAAATAATAATAATGAGTAATTTGAGTAATTAGATTAGTACATAAAAGAAAAAAAAATAATATAATAATAACATTGTTGATTTATAAAGTAATATTGAGATAGTAATAAGATTTATTTGGTAGTGTTATTTTTTTTTTTTAATATTATGTATTTATGTCTTATGGATCTAGTAGGTCTCTGCACTATTTTCGCTTTAGACGACGAGTGGGGTGTCCAAGGATATGTTTTGTAGCTAAATTCCTTCTAAGTGGATTTGGGTGAGAGTTTAGACGTAGGTAGAAACTTTTATAGTAACTTTTTGCTTCTTCTTTTATAGTTTTGATATGTAGGTCACTGTGTAGGGTGTGATTTGATACGTATTAAGGGGAGTTTGTAATTTTTATCAGTATTATGTTTTGAAATCTCTGTTAATTAACAAAGATTTTGAAAATAGAAAAGAAATTTCAAAAAAATCTTCATTGAACCATCACCTTGAGTACGTATATATTAATAATCTCATTCATTTCAGTAATACTGTATACTTTTAGATGATTTTTTTTATTTCATTTTTTTATTTAATACTTAACTCATTTCGATTAAACTATACATAAAAAAAAAAATTAATTGTTTTTAATAATTGTATATTATTTTAATACGGTGGTGAACTAACGTTACATGGTTTTTTACGGCGATTAACTATAATATTTGTCAATTTTAGTACCTATTATTACCTTTTACTTGCTTTTAACTTTTATTTTGATATCAAATTTAAACTTCGCTGTTTGTGTATATTTTTTGAATAAATAATAACTACAAATTACAATGATAAGACTTAATTTTATTATATTTATATTATATAATAACTTACTTTTCTTTTCTGTATTATTATTTTTTTTCCTTGTATTTTGTATTATTTTATGTACTTTCTTTGTCCGAATGCCGATAATCAATCAATTAAATAAATAATCAAAAATATGTTGTTATTTTTATTATTAACCATATAGTGTTGAAATATAAAATATTCGTCGTGTACCTAATATCTGTCTGACTGCAATTGATTTTCGATATTGCAGTTTCAAAGAGCACACATCGAATAATTCTTTAGAGAGTGAACTCACTTCTCTTAACGTTAATCTTTCATTAATATTATACGTGTAGTCGAAATAAATCATGCAAGATAATAATTATATTACGATCGATTGCAAAATAACACCGGCCTCAATGGGAATCATTGTGAAAAAATCGCAAAACGCTCAGACCACAAAGATTTTGGAAAGCTCGGAATTTTCAGGTTTAATCGCTAAACCATACTTTAGATGGGTGTCGAACATAAAAATAATAACGTCTGGTGGCGATGGCGATTCCGATAAACCGAGACTGAATCCTGATGCACCACTCGAATATCGTCCATCGCCAATCCTGCTGACCAATTACGAATGACTGCTGATGCGGCGAATGATCGCGATCGTAAATGCTGCTATGATAGAGCCAGCCGTAGAAGCTAAATTGGCGGCTCACCCGTCGTCGTTACGTCAGCATTCCGATGATGATACGCATAACAAAGGCCCGTCGGATGTGGTGAGTCCCGTTGAAGTCACTGGTCTGCCAGCGAGGGGATCTATTTTATTGCCGAATATTTCAATTAGCGTAACACCTATCGAAATAGAAATGAAAATTTCAATATACAATTCGTATAACGCGGCATCAATAATCGTGAATAATAAACGCAGATTTTTTTGGAAACAGACAAAAAGGTCTTTCCGATGTTTGATTTTCTGCTGCTCTTAATAAATATACGACGTAATATAGATTGTTTTATTTTTACCTATTTTAATATTGAGCGTATACAACTATATGTAGTGTACTAAAAATTATGTTTGACGTGAATTAAGTTTTTTTTTAAGTTATTTAATTGTTTATTATTTTATTGTAAAATTAGTTTATGTACAGCTTATGAAAATTGTGAATAATATATCGTAGATAGATACTTTTGTACTTTTTTTTATATATACCTAAATGATTTAAAACTTAAACTAAAACTAACCTGTAGGTGATTTATGACGACATGGTAACGCTCTCGGGCACTCCGTGTAGCACACATTTATTGAATGACCCCCAGCCATAAGACATAATATAAATATCAAGGCACACGAGTAGGAGTAATAACATTTAATATTTAAATTATTATAATTAAAAACCAAGTTTGTGGGTTTCTTAGAAAAAGTAATAGTTAGAAATTTATTAATATTTAAGTAAAGGCCATTTTGTAAGCACAAATTGTTAAAGCTTATTAAATCATTCTGGATATCCTCAGTATCAGACAGAAAAATGTTCGCATCATTAACAAAAAGTAAGATATTAGAGTAATAGAGTAGTTAAATGATTAAATCTAGTGTCCACGATGATTCAAGATTTACAATAATATGGGTTTAATGGGTTTAAGGTACGTCTACGCGTTTATGCCAGATATCTTATTTGAAAATTAGTAAAAACGATTTGACGAACAAATGTGTAGCTACAACGAAGGCGAATTCTGCTTAGATCGAACCAACGGTGACGATTTAATGTAATAAAATTATATGTGTTACACATATTATAATATGAGCCACCCCGTGTGTGAAGGAAAGCATTTTCTCCTAGTCACCTTCATACAATAATGTATAAGCCAATAAAACGTTATTCTACTATTTATGTGAGTACTAATCATTTTTTAATTTTTAGTCAATTTCCATAAACTATACAAATGATTTTTTTAATTTTTTTTATGAAATAATCGTAATTTTTCTTTTATATTTATAATATTATGTTATTACGGTTATTGGTAATCTTAATAATCTTATAATATTATAATTTATGCATTTATAATCAACGCATAAAACATTAAATACGAATAACAACGTTTTACGGAATATTTATTTTAATTTATAACAACAAAGAAAACGATTAATTTTGTATTCAATTTTGTAGATTTGTATATGTTAAAGAAATTCCGCGGCTAGCGTCAAGTCGACTATACATATTAATAATTACGGACGGTATTCGGTCTTGCCGTTTCGGTTGATCGTAGCAAAATACTAACTCAGAACTCGGCGTTTTGACATAGGTACCTAATCCAAATATACCCGCTAATGTTCTCGTCAAACAGTTCCCCAAAAACTTCATATTTTCGTCGAATAGAATCTATCACGATGTAGAAAAGATCTTCTCTACATCGTGGAATCTATGAATCGATCGGAACCGGCAGAACCCCAAACAATACGGTAATTAATTTCACAGACTTTAAAAGATTCTGTTCCGTGTTTAATGTTTTCAATCTCTGTTGAATTTGGATCAGTTCTGTTACCTGTTGTATATCTGTAGTCGATATCAAAATATTTTTGTTTTGTTCCAGAGTGCTATTTTCCTGGCCCAAAACGGCCAGAACTTCTCCATTAGATTCTGTTCCATAGTTGCATCATGTTTAATACTTACTAGACAACTCACAAGTGATAATTCTACTTAGTACGGGCTGTGTCGTTTAATATTTTATTTAATATGGAACTTACAAAAATATATTAGTAACAATTTAATAATAATAATTTTTAATCGAATATATTAAAATACGTATTGTGTAAAACTGTAAAATTAAATAATAAGTATACTTATTTATATTTTTAATAAAATGAACATAAAAAAAAAAAAATATAACACATGTATTTAAAATATATTTGTATTTATTGACAATCCTTTTTTCGTTGGTCGTAACAGCCTGGGAAAACTTAGAGGTTGATCACAAGTTTGTCACCCCTGACCTGTATGATAATAGTCACAATTTTCACAAGCCGTATAGATTAATTTTACAATTTTATTTTGGCAATAATTATTAATAGTATCTTATGAAATAAAATAACCAATTAAATACCATAACAAAAAACTTTATTCACGAAAAACATACATATATGGTTTTTAGTCGTTATTTTATTGAAAAAAAGTATAGGTACTTTGTCAAGCGCAGATAATTATTAGCCTAAAAAACCGTTTGGTGTACTTATTCCAAAACGAAGCACGTTTATTTTTGATGGGTGATGATCGGGCACGTCAACTAACTAAATCATTCATCGTAATTCGCGTCCATATTTCGTTAGATGTCACGCTAATATGAATGTTTGGAATTGATATTTGATATCTACCGTCTTTCTTGCAGACCAGTGAATTCAACGATTAATTCATTTAATGTTCTTCTTTATATGCATCAATGCACCAATGTACCGATGAAATCCAGACGACTATGGAGTTGGTGATATGGCCTTTGCTTCGGCGGCTGGTGCCATCATATCCGCATTTACGATGGTTATCATTCGTCGCATCTATGGTTCAGCATTGTTGGCCAACAGAATAGGAAACGGACAATATTCGGAGATGTTTAAATTCTGTTGCATTTCGACAGTACCTACGATCATTGCCGACAGTCATTGTATTTTTGATATTCGGCATTAATGCAAAATGCGGTATGGTAATAAGAGACTACTTCTGTATTTTCCGAGCTTTCGCCCATTATTGTTGATTGAGCATATTATTCTCGATTTTACCCCATAGAGTGCTTTTTAAATGAATAGTCATATTTTCTATGGTTTATAACAAAAAATTTCCAAAATATTTAAGTGACACATATGCGAATAGATATAACATGTTGAATATTAATAATAAATAATATAAATATTCGACGTGCTCTGATTTGAAACAATAATAACTACAACTAGATAATATGTATCACATGATTGTTTTATGTGTCAACACTATATGGTTGAGAATGGCAACAATATATTTTTAAATTATTTAATTAGCTATCGCACATTCGGCCAAAAATATGACATAAAATAGTACAAAATTTAAATTTTGAATGAAGAGGCGCATAAAAATTAGTCGTAAAACGAGTATTAAAAACAGAAACCTTCCAATTTCTTGTTTTCAAGTTTTTAAGGACGACTTTTTTATTATTTAATAATTTACGATTAAAGTATATACCTATGGTACCTATCATTGAATTTACATCTAGACCCTAGACGTATGAGCGTGCAAACCAAGTTCGAATCCTATAAGTTATCAACTGGAACATTTTATCCAAACTTACAGAATAGGTATCTTACACTTCAATATCCATCACAGTTACCCACTCGATACCTATTATACAGCTGAATATACCACATGCCTATCTTGTTTTCTATATTAACTTAACATAATGAGTTAAAAGCTTGAGCTTTAAAATTTACATAATATAACACACACTTTTCAATTATTACATTTAAAATAAAAATGTTTTTTTTATTGGTTGTTGTAATAAATTAATAATTACTTCTTGTTAAAAATAATTTGTTATTTTAATAGTTGTATTAATACTGTTGTACACTTATTAGTTCTGTTACCCCCTTATAACATATTAAATAAAATACCATTTTAGTTTTTTTTTTGTGTTTTATTGAAATAGTCATGAATTCAATTTAAAATCAGTATCAAACAAAAATAAGTACTTAAAAAAAATAATTTAATTTTATAAATAAGTTAAAATATTACAGTAAGACTAGCTAACAAAAAAATAATAAATATAAATATAATAGTATTAAAATCACAATAAAATAACATTCTAATAAAAATTAAACAAAAAATTATGTATCAATACATTATAGGAACTAAAAATAATAGTTTAAATTATGTACAATTATTTTAGATGTACAAATGTTATATAATATACATAAGTCAATAAAAAGTTTAATACTATTTTAAAATAAGAAATTGCATATAATTAAATTATAGAACTTTATAAATAGTATTTATGATCAATAAAAATTCAGAAATATTTCATAAAATAGTAATGTTCAATAATAACATTAAAAACAAATAAAGATTAGAAAAATTTGACAAAAAAAAATACATAGTAATAATAAATTATTATTTTTAAAGAAGTATAATTTTTTTTTACTTTAAAGTTTAAATAGTAAATAATATATTTCATTAAACCATTATTTATCTTATGCAGTTATTTGTATTCATAATACATTTAGTTATTTTTTAAGATCAGCCTTTAAATAATTTTTAAAATGTTTGTATATACAATCTATGTACAAAATGTATGTATTTTTATTAGTATCAAACAGTAAGGTTTATATAAATGTTATGATTTTCATAATATGGTGTATAGTTGTGGATAATGTGCATTTTAATTATTTATACTATAACATAAATATAATAAAATAATAATAAAAATTATTATTGTGATCATAATAGTATATGAATGACTAGTAAATATGACTTAAGTTTAACATATCTTTGAAATAAATTGATCATGTACATTATACTCGCTGCGGAATAAGAACGCACCTGGGTGGCAGACTAAAACAGGTTTACCGCGCAGGTCGGAGCTAATTGGCTAACAAAAACGAAAAGGAATAGATATATACAGCCCAACTATGACAAGGCTGTGGAGGAGAATCGGTCCACCACCTGCGTGACAAGGTACGTTTTTATTCCGCGGCAAGTTTAGATAGAACTATAGTACATACCATTCATAGCAAACACATATAAAGCATAGAGAAGCAGCATCATAATTTGTTAATTTCATTTGAATTTGAACCAAAATTTAAAGGAATCTCATAGGTAGTAAGAACTGTTAAGGCAAAATTTGAATCATAGGTTGGTATACTATTTGGTAATCAAACATTTTAAGTTCATTCTATAATGCAGTTAATACTTAGTATGCTCATGCTATAATATTGGTTTAAAGGTATATCCAGCATAAATTATCTAAGGTTTATGTATAAAAACAATATGTCTCAAGGTATCTATTAGTGATTATTAAAGCCTAACAACTTAAAACAGGCTATAAATTAATTTTAAATAACTAAAAATTCTATTAAAAATATTAAATATTTGAAAAAAGGGAGGAATGAGAAACAAAAATGAAAATTTCTCTTGTTCTGTATAAATTAAAAATATTAAATAATCTTATTGTTTGAATAAATATTATTCAATCAGATCTTTTTTTTTTAAATAATAAACATATTTTAAGGTGGACTATTAGTTGGTGTCAGGCGTATATCGGCCTAAAACAATTGTCTTCAGCATAGTCCCGACTTCACTTGGATCATGTAATGCTTCAGCTAGCATTTTTTCCACATTTCTCATGATAACTATTTTTTGATGGTCTTGCAAAGGATATTCAATTTTTTCAACAGATCCTGCCTAAAAAAAATTGTGATTATTTCTTTGTAAATAATTATTATTCTTATTCTTCTTTTACCTCAATTAAAATTTCAAAGATCTGGCTATGTAAAGTCAGTCATCCTCATTCCACAACTCCATATGGTTCAATCTCCTACCTCTCATACATTCATACCAATTATATTCATATCACTCTTTTCAATATATCGATACCTTCTTCAGTTTTCCTCTACCCCTTTATCTTTTTATATTTATTTTCATAACAACTTTCACTGCCCATGAATAATTTTTTTGATATGTCTAAACATGTTATAACATCTCAATATAATATATTGTTTATTATCCTCATAATAATTTTATCCACAATATATTCAACTTATAAATTACCCCTAATGTACTCATTTCATGTTTTAGGCTTCATCATTACTTGACACATAATCCGGAGGACACCAGACGAAGGAGATTAGTATACCCTACACTACCAGAAGAGGACTACGACTATGTTCAAACGGAGCAATTAAGGAGATGGGTAAGGGATGAAATCGAAAAGACGGTCGAGAAACCAGGACCATCGTCATCATCATCTTCTGAAGAGGAGGAAGGACACGGAAGAAATCAACCGTTACCTGGAAATCAGCAAACAAGGAATACAGTGAACCCACCGGTTAGGAAAAGACTGCCCTTACCTACGGAGCTAATCAACAAAATGACGATCTGGAAGGAAAGAGAAGTTAAACCAGGAACGGCAGGAAGAGCTTCGACCACAGACTCCTCTTCGGACGAGGATTACTTCGACCAGAGAAACAAACCAACCCCGCCATTAAGATTAAGGGGGGGGGGGAGAGTAAACACAACAGGATCATCAATTGGCAGCTCCATGGAGGTGGCAAGTGAGTATGCTGGGGAAATGCATACAAGCACAGTATTCACACCGGGAGGTCAGGTGGTGAGGAAAATGACAGATAGGAGCCCAGATATCCAGTCCGTGAGCGACGTAAGCGATGAGAACACAACCAGCATGAGAACTAAGAAAAGGAAGACAAGTCCAGGAAAAGCAAAAATCTTCGCCGCAAATACAGTAGCTCCTGACATACGACAAGATGTGGCAATGAACCACGGCAAAAAAGTCAGAGCACTGGGCACAAGACTATCTGAAATAGCAGTAGCAGAAGCAGGGAAAAAGAAGCTGTCTCAGGGTGATTCAAACAGTTAAAGAGGAATACCAGGAATTGGTAGATGAACTGGTCCTGGAAAATGCATTGCTGTTGAGAAGACTTTAGGAGTCCAGAGCATCAGCAGAAACAAAGGAAATGGAACTGAAACAAAAGAAACCTAGCGTCAAATCGCAACTAGGGCCTATACAAACGGCTAATATTGACCTGACACTGGAGGAGGAGTTAAACGAACAGCCGATATCTCGAAACAGGAGAAGGAAAAATGCTAATAAAAGTAAGAAAAAAGTGCGTATTCAGCAAATCATGAGACAACAAACGGACAGATTTGAAACAGATGCCAAAACAGATGGTAACACCGACGGGAATTCATTGAAGTCAATAACAAACGAAAGGCATAAAAACTCAGGCGAAACGTCATATCAGATGCTATTAGTGGGGGTGAAACGGATGCTTCTGTTAACCGTAGAACACATAAGTAGGCCAGACTCGACAAAATAGCAGAACTAAAAACATGGAACCACAGAAAGTATTTTCAGTTGAGGTTAAAGATAACAACGTGGATAGTACAAGGAAAACAATCTGGGTTGATATAGTGAAAAAAACGGAAGCAGCAAAAATTGCTAGACAGTCATTCATAAAGGAGATACTAAGTTTATGAACATAGTGGCTGCAAACGACGATACATACAATGCACTCAAACTCATCACTGAGGAGAGAGTAGATATACAACTCAAGCCGAGTAAATGGCCAATGGTTATGATTTACGATGTGGATAAGACATTAACACCGGATGAGATATCTCTGAACGTATTAGTATTATTACACATCATTGGGAAAAGTGGTAGTTGAAGTAGCCTCAAACGTTATAAGGCCCCTATTCATAAGAGGACCAAAAGACAAAAATACGGTCTGGTGGGTTTGCGAAGTTCGACCAGACATACATGCGAAACGGAAAAACACGTTCTTTTCGACTGCCCCAGGGTAAACGACCACAAAAAGAAACACTAAAGGATAAAATGACAAGAGGTGGAGAAGGTTGGCCATGCGAGGTAATTGAATTTACCAGATCTAGAACACGATTCGAAGCCCTTAGACAATATGCCAAGAACTCGCTCAACAACAGAACGGATAGATAATCAAGGACGAACCACAGGACTTAGTACCATAAGGAAACATATGGCACTTAAGTCCGCCACCCTGTCAACGGGGAATAGAATACGTTGATGGCCCTCCTGGCCAATCGTAAGAGGCGATTAAAAAGGAGTAGAGGGTTTGGTAGTACCCAGGGCAACCGAAACTACCCAGGGTAATAGGCACCCTGTGGGGATGGAAAGACCCCGGGTCGTTGACTGAAAATCCTTCTTTCAAAGCCCACCACTAGCCGGCTATTCAGAGCTAGAATAGTGGGAGAGACTAACACTTTCGGGTTGGCCCATCTAACGCCATCCTTAATCCAAGTTAGTACCATGGGAGAGGGGAGCCCCAACGGATACTGGAGAAGCTTGCTTCTCTGGATAAGATGCCCCTCAACGGTTAAGGAGCCTACCTCGGCTGCAACGTGGTGGCTGTGGCATGTGTAAATGATAGGTAGTAACAAACTGTCGAACCAACAGG
Organism: Rhopalosiphum nymphaeae; assembly: GCA_036289425.1. Lineage (NCBI taxonomy): Eukaryota > Metazoa > Arthropoda > Insecta > Hemiptera > Aphididae > Rhopalosiphum > Rhopalosiphum nymphaeae. The sequence continues at coordinate 8,274,051 of JAZAQC010000004.1, forward strand.
AAAGAGGCACCGAAAGGCCAATTTCAAACAAGGGTACGGTCAAAGGCCGATGCTCGTGTTCCATATATTAAAGACGTGCATGAGGGACAACCCTCATGTAAACAAACGTATCCCTTGAGTAGCCCAAGGCTAAGGTAAGGTATACGTTTGAGGCGAAAGCCACACCAAAACCTGGACTTGCTCCTGCCCTACATTTCAAGCCATACAAGATAACTGATCTTACAATTGTATACAAATTTACCTTTCAATCTCATTGATATCCTCTTTTAGCATAAATCATCTGATCCTAAATTTAAACCTAGTCTTTCATAACATGTCTGATCAAGGAATTGATAGGAAATTCTTTGATAACTTCTTCTAAAATCATACATGATCTACTGATCATACTTTTATTTTACTCTAATTAATCTATAGTTTGTTCCTTTCATACGCCATTCTTTACTTATCCAGTCTTTAAAAAATTTGACTAATAGAGGTTCGAGTTATCATAAATTAAAATGCAGGGGTCATGGCATTCCTACGAGTTCTCAAAAATTTGACTTAAAAGGTTCAAGTTATTGAGGTTCCACTGTATTTCACTACCTGTGTTCTTAACATATAATTAAAATTAGATTATTTTACTTTGAACCAAAAGTTTATTGAAACTGTATAGCCACCATGCAACAGTGATTCGACATGATGAAACCAATACATAGGTATGTATAAGACATCTTCAGGTCCAACAATAACTTCATATCCACAAGCTTCTTTGAATTTTGGAAATTTTATATAATCTGGATTCTCAAAATCTACCTAAAAACAACATAAAAAGTTATAAATGTATTATTTTCTATGAAATTATTTATCATTACTTGAGTTTGTCTATCATAAGGATGATGAACTGGGTGTGGATATAAACACTCAAATTCACTAGGAGGAAATAAAATGAATCTTTTATATCCTCGAATGCTTGCAAACATATTTTGTTGTTCATCATAATGACACGGAGTAACATTACCTACAACAAAATATATTAAAATTAATTTCTATTATCAATTATATCATTATATTTATTCTAAACAGTATTGAATAAAATTAATCAACTCTCACTTAAATGTATATTTTTATGCATTTACAATTTTTATATTATTGTAGCATCGGAAACCTTACCAAAGTCTCATCTGACTAAGTATAAAATTAAATAAAATAATCATTTTAAGAAACATATTTTGAGCAAACAGAAATTATAATAATAAAACAATTAAAATACTTCATTAGACATGCAGTAGCGCAGTACTATAAAAATAATCAGACTTCAAAGAAATTATAAGCAAAGTTATTTGGGAAGACTTGACACTAAAATAAATGCATTATATTATAAAATATGTTATTAACTAATATAATTAAGTTATACCTTCTTGTGCAATTAGAAGAAGATTAGATGTCAGAGAACCCCATTTACACACATTTTGTTTTGAAATAATCCAATCCCAATTAAACATAACAAAGTCACTAACAATACGTTGGCTAATTGAGTTGTTCAATACTTGTTGCATGTATAATCTGGAAAACCACAATATAAATATTATATTTTCTTATTTAATGTAACAATTCTAAACATAATGCATAGATATTTATTTTTAATTCATTGGTGTTTCTATAGAAACAAAATTATATAAAAAGAATTATTTTTTTTTAATGTTACTCTACTAAAAAAAAAAAAAAAAAAAACAACTCATAAAAGTTTTAGATAATTAACATATTATTTATTAATGGTTTTGTTAACTTTTTCTAAAATAAAATATGACTAATGAAGATGAAATTATTAACAATATTTATTTATCAAAGTTTGAAGAAAAAAATGATTTATTTGGTTTTGAAGCATCTAAAAGAAAAGTTCATATTATCCAAGAAAATAATAGAATTTCTGATTTAGAATCTCAAATTAAGTATGCTGCAAATAGGGTATTTGTAAACAATGGTGATTCTTATCATGGAAAATACATTATACAAGTAAACTTCTTTAGCTTTAGTAGTAAATCTGTAAGCATATATTTATAATAAAATGATATCAAAAATTAAATTACATAAATTTATTTAATTCCACAAACTTAATAAAAAAATAATTGAATGCTGGTAAATTGCTGATTTATTAATGATATTATTATACGGAATATTAGAAATTAAAAGTTACAATTTTATTTTAATTAATTAATTGTGATTATGAATCTTGTTCATTTTGTCATTTAATAGTATTAGTAAACAACAATTTCAAATATGGATATCAATAAATCATATTATACTTAATAAAAGCTAGATACAACTGAAAAATTTAAGATTTAAATTATTTCAATTTAAATCTTCACTTATAACTATTGCTCTCTAATACATTTCAAATCACACCCATCATACAGATCTCCATATTCCTACACTAACTGAAACAACCAAACTACACTTCTTTAAATTCAAAAAGGGCCAGCTAAATCATAATAATCCCTTTATTTAAAAACTATAAACTACTTCCATATTTGTAAATTCTCCTAGGATGCCCCATACAGGAATTCAATCCAAAAAAACAAAAACTACAAAATCTACTTTATAAAATTGTTCTTTCCTTATGCTTATCGTTAATAGACATGAATAGATTGTATGATTATCAAAATTCAAAAATAAAAATAATAATACTAATAATAAATTAAATTAATTTGCAATTGTATTATATTAAATAATTCTAAAATGATATTGGTATCAAATATTTGTCTTGATGATACTTTTGGTTATCACTATTTCTAATAGACCAAAATAGTATAATATTCAACTGGAATAAGAAAACAAATTATAACATTTTATTCAACTTAAAATATTGAAATTGACTAATTCCAAATACAGCAACCAAATATTAATAATATTATATAGATAAGATAATTTTTGAGCATAAAAAGCATAATCGTTTAACAAATATTATTATACCTATAATTTTTAATGTAGATCAAATCTTAAAAAAGTATTGAAATTATATTTATAGCAATATAAATAATATACACATTTAACGAGGCTTAAAAAATAACATCAGTAAAAATCTAAAATATTTAAGAATATTTACATACTTCATATTAAGTTTAATTATAGGAAATAAGCCAAGTACTATTTACAGACATTGAGTACATAAATCTAGATACTAAATTAACTGAAAAAAATATACCCAATAAGAAATATAAAGAACAAGAGTTAAATAATATTTATCAAGACACACCAAAAAGTCAAAATTTGATATTAAATAAAGCTATTAATAGTGTTAAACCAGTGTCTGTTGATAGAGATTTTCAAGTAAACAAAGTCTTGGACAATGAATATAATAATGAGGAAGTAGATAATGATACTCCAGAAATAAAATTTCAATACATAAAAAACATTGAAGTTCTACCAATGTATAATATACAAAAACCTACTATAAAAGTAAATAAGGAAGACACTGAATCAAAAAAATATGATATAGTAACTACAGTAAAAAATAAATCGAACATCAATAATGAAGAGGTATGAATAGAATTTTAATAATATTTTTTGGGAAAAAATAGTTAATTTTTGTTCTAGTATAAATATCTGAAACATGTGAAAAAAATAATTATTTCAAATAACAAGCAATTATTAATGAAAGAAATACAAAAATGTGCAGTAGTTGTGTATGATATATCATTGGCTAACAATCAAATAACTGAAGCTAGTATAGCATTACATAGTAAAACAATTCATTCAAATATTATAAAATTAAATTCAACACTAACATATTTATCTTCTTATCAAGGTATAATAGAAGAAATTAAATATCTAAAATGCCATCCAAAAAGTGTTGTAGCAAGACAAAGTGGGGTTAGAGTTTTTATACTTATATCAAGTATACAAACATGGGCTTTGACTAAAAACAAGGTAATCATCTATGTTTTATACAGAAAAAATATAAATAATTTCAACTTCTTTTAATTGTTGAAAAAGAATGTAAGTCCAATTACTCAAGATGATTATAATAATCGTATTTGTCACCCAAATTTTCAATCATTTTATGACATGGAAAATTGTATATTATCATTAAATGATAAAGTATGCAAAAAAGCTTTAAGAATTTAATAAAATATTTGATAGACATATTATCTAATTTATATTTTATAGTACAGTGGATATTTTTATGGAATAATCTTAGCACCTGGTTTAGTCTATGGTCAAGGTGAACACATATTAAAATACATATATAAAATGGTTTTTAGTGAAACAGAACAACTATTAGTTCCAAAAGAAGACAATAATTTACCCATAATACACGTAGAAAATCTTGCAAAGTTAAATATAGTTTTAATGTTAATTTAAATTATTTTTAATATAATTTATACATTCTAGAATTGTTAAAAATCTGGTTGTATATTATGATAAAGTGACAAAACCATATATAGTGGGCATTGAAACCGCTAAGATAAGTCTACGAAGTATAACCAAGTGTATTATAAAGCAAACTCAAAAGAAAAATTATGTATACTGTGATTACATAAGTTTATGCTTAAATTCAAGGGTTACTGTAAGTTTCTTCCATAAAATTAAGTTTTATTGATAAATTTATAATTAAATGTGATTATTAGGGATCAGAACTTTTTGCATTTGCATATTTTTTTGTTATGTTTGTAGAATAAAAGGGTAAGATGAAAATTATTTTTGTAAAGTACATTTAAATACAAAATGTTATTTTTGCATAATTTGTTATATTATAAAGAGAGAGTATAGTAGTACATTTTTCACATTTCTTAACTTATAAATTATTTTGTTAGCTAATATTGTGTTTGTATAATGTTTAAAAAATTTTTCTAAAATAAATCTTTATCATCTTGGCATGAAACGATTAATTTTACAATTATCTTTATTCATAAATAATTGAAAGTCTTATTATCAACAAATGACTATTGTTATTTATTAGGACAAAATTACAATTACTTAATAATATCTTGATAAAATAACTATGTGTATCGTGATTATTATTTATGCTGTATTACTATTGATTGATTTATACCTACATAAATCAGTATATTCTTTAATTACGTTGTTTTATTTTGTGAGTTTAAAAATGTATAAAATATTAAATAATAGAAGTATAAGTAAATACTAAGTTCAAAGTTGAAAAAACAGATAAAGTTAATTTATTCTGTAAGCTATGTGAAACAAAAGTAGGTGATGATAGGCAGTGGCATAGCTAAGGGGAGCTATAACTCCCCCCTCCATTGGTCATATTTTTTATATTGTTTTGAAATATTTAAATTTAAATATGGAAATTGTCTTAAAAATTTTAATTATTTAAAATAGTAAATACGTTAACGGTAATAATCAACGTTAATATGTTATTAGTATTTTTATTTTGTTGTTGTTTTTGATTTTCAATAACTCAAGTTAAAAGTATTTAGTCCCCCCCCATAAAAAATTCTGGCTATGCTTTGGTTGATAAGTGATTTATTGTCACATAACATTTAAAAACAAAAAAACATTAAACAGCAGGGCAGTGTAAATAAAATTGGATTAACACTACACAAGAATTAGTATTTATTTTACATCTACGCAGTTTTAAAAATTATTCACATAATTTTTTTATTTTTTAACAACATATTTGTATATATGTTTTAATGATTATACATTTAAAAATTTATAAAATAATCAGCTATTTATAATCATTTAGTTAAAATCCATCATTTCAAATTCGTGATCCAATCTTATCATGACTTATTTCATATGTCACTAACAGAAAACAAATTGTCAAAGCTAAAAACTTTATTTCGGAACCATTCTTATTCTATCTGGTGTTCCACAAGGTTCTTATTTAGTTCCATTACTTTTTATGTTATTTATTAATGATCTATATTTTAATGGCTCTCAAAAACTACTATTTGCCAATGATTTGAAATTATTTTGAGTAATAAAGTCATCCTCAGGTTCTATATTGTTACAGAACGATTTAATTCGCTTATTAATTTGGTAAAACAAATTAATGCTAAGTGTTGATAAATGTAAAGTAATAAGTAATGACTTACTCCAAGTCTCATAACCCAGTTATTCATAATTATTATTTAGATAATTTTCTACTTAATTGGGTGGTTGAAAATCTAGATTTAGGTATTACGTTTAGTTCTAATCTTACTTTCATTAAACATTATCTGACTATTTCTAAAAAATTGTTATCTACACTAGGATTCATTAGTACGTTATATTCTAGAATATAATTCAATTATCTGGCCGCCCTCTGTAAATACCCATATCCAATGCCATAAAGGTATACAAAATTGTTTCCTTTCCTTCATACACCATATAAGCCTTTATTAGACACTTTAATATATGAATAGTCTTGCAACCAGGAGAAATATAATTGATTTAAAGTTTTTGTATAAAATGGTAAACGGATCATTAATTCTAGTAAATTACTAAATTACCTTAATTTTTACGTCCCTCAATGTCAAACAAGATCTAATAATACTTTTTATACACGATTACATAGAACTAATTACTTAATAAATGCTCCTTTTGATAGAATGATGAGGTTAGCTAATGATACATAGGTCGATTTATTTAATTTTAACTCTATAGAGTCTTTTTATATGTATATTATTAATTATTAAATGTGAATTATTTATCTATATTATATACCTTATTTTTGTCAATTACTATTATTATTTAATCTTAATTATTCACTATTTTGTATATTTAATATCTATTAATCTCATTCTGTTCACTTTCTCTTTCTATAATATGTTTAAATTATTTTGTTATGTTTTGATTTAAAACTGTTACTGGACTATACCCGTTTAAATTAATAAAATAAAATAAAATATTATAAGATTTGCAATGTTTTTTTTTATAGCAAACTGTCTATGATATGATAACTATGTCCATTCAAATAGTTCCAGTTATTGATAATTATATAACACAGTTTATGGGATTAGATAGATCTATTCCCCGGATTATTGTCGAAACCGAAACATTAATCTCTGAATATCACAACAAATATTCTAAAGTAAATTTAAAAGACAATTATTGATAAATTTAATCATAGTTTAATCTATAGAAAAAAATCAACTAACTTAATTTAACCATAATTTAAGTACTTACAAAATAATAAATTAACTTGGTATGAATAATTAATAAATAATGACCACAGTTAAAAATATATTTATTTTTAGAAGAAAAACATTATCATCAATGGACCACTTGAAATTATAAATTTTGCCAAAAAATTAGCACATACATATAATCTTTACTTTGTTGATCTAGTAACAATCAGCGAAGAATTGTTCAATATATTAGTAACAATTTTAAGCTTTTTAAACTTTTACACTTATAATTGATATTTAATTCAATCAATTTTAGGAAAATAGTGTCAATGATATTGATTCAAATTGGTTACAAAATTTAAGTAATAATTAATTAATTAAACATTTTCAACATTTAATAATACATTACTGCAAAAATTAGATATACAACATAATGAGTCTAATAGCGAGTTTAAAGTAAAAAATTCAAATAATTTACTAACACTTGGTAACAAACAATTATTGGAAGAGCAAAAAAAATATTTTAAAGATTATGGTAGAATTTCTGATAAATATTTATTACCGTAAATAAAAATTGATTTATCTATAAGTTAATTAAACTAAGACAAATATTAAAGTTTAATTGTTATAATTTCTATAGATTTATAAAAAATAAGATATTAAAAAACAAAGTGAATAAATGTGGTTATATAATTGGTAATTTTCTTGAAAATATTGAACAAGCTCAAAATCTTTTTGATTTGAAGCATTTTGAAACCAATAAAGAAAACAGTTTACAATTAGATGAAGATGAAATATATCCAAGTATTATTTATGAAATTATATAAAATATAAAAAAAACATTAAATTTTATATGAATTTAGCAATCATCATTGATGTAATTATGGTTGGAAAAAATGTTATGAGAAAAATCATGTATAACTCGGAAACAAAAATATCGAACTTAAATTCAAAACTAATGTGTGATGATACATTAGATAAATTACTTAATTGGCCTTCACTAGATTCTAAATACACAGAAAATGAAATTATGAAACATATTTTGGAAAACGAGTAAGATTAACTAATTTATAATATTATACTAGTACAAAAATAAATATTTTGATAAAAATTTTAGTAACATAGAAATAAGAAAAAATCGTAATTTAGTGGATTACTTAGAAGTTTTGTTTAAACCAAAAATGTATAAAGAGTATTTATTAATAACTCAAAGTAATAGTATAGTTGTTAATCAAAGAGAATTTGATAGACTGTTTGATTCACTTTTAATAAGCATGCCGGTAAAATTAAAAGGTCAGGATTACAAGTTACATATTATTCAAATATAAATTTAAATAATAAACATTAATTAGTTAATAAAGCCAAAGATAATGTAAGTGACATAAAAGCTATGATCAATAAAATATATGCCACTCAATCAACAATAATTGAAAATAAAGATTTAGCAATGGAAGAAGATATTTATGAAAAAAATGTAAATATACTAAAATTATTAGAATTATTAATCTAAATGTCCTTGTATAATATTGTTATTGATATTTGTACACATAATATGACTGTTTAATGATGTAATATTATGTTAACACAGCTAGTTCAATTGCTGAAAGAACCTACTATTAAAAAAGAAGACAATTTTTCATTAGAAAATATTAAAATAATAAATTTTCTAATCAAATGTGTAAATCCTTTATTGATAAATGGAATACTGGAAATTATGAAAAATATGCCTGAGGATCCTATTGATTTTTTGGTTAACCATAAAATAATAATATTTTTCTGTTTTTTATGTATACTTACTGATTCAAATAAAATTTTAGGTAGAATATATATATAACCATAATATGTACAATCCATGTGTTTCTTCACCACCATTGAATAAAAAACCAAAAGTAGCTAACAGCCTCAACAAACACCTGTTGTGATTTACAAAATATCAATAAATTTGTGATGTTTATATTGTATTCTTGTACATTTATAATGAATAAGATTATAAGAAGATTAATAATATACATACACAACTGTTATCGTGTACATTTTAATATTTCTTGTAATATTTATTTATTTTAATATATGTATAATTTTAATTACATAACACTGTATAAAAAATTGAAGCCATTTTAAAATTAATTCTTGAATATGATTAATTCTATTTATACCACATAAAACTAATGAACTATTTTTAAAACAAAAGTGTTTATCTTTTTTCTACTTATAAAGTATTATCTACCTGGAGTCTCCTTTTTTCCAATCTTTTATTTTTTTACTAAATTCTGAAAATACCATTGGACTTGGTCGGCTGATTGGTTTGAATGTCATATTAGGGGTGATTTTCTTTTGGTCATAATACTTGAATTTATGATTTTTTGATATCAATACATTACAGCATGTTGAATTCATGTGCTCCGTTAAATAATCCAAATCCCATTTTAATACACGAGAAACTAATTTAGATCCTTTGATTAATACTGGTTTCTAAATAATTAATTAATAAAAGACAATTAAAAAATGTTCTGAAAAAATAAAATGTATCTAAAATGTAATTAAAAGTTCAAAGAAATAAATTGATAGCACAAAGGGAATTAAGTACCAATATTTATAGTCTCTAGTCTTTGTCTCAATCAGATTTAAATATAGGGTGAAATGTAGATGAGATTGATCAGCCACTATTTTGAATTATACTCTTTAGTCTCTAAAAATCTGATTTGAAAATGTAATTTTTTTTTTTAAATAACTAAAATTAAATTAATAAATGTATTCAATCTCATGTCCTATGTACACGTTTCACTAATGGACTCGTCAAAATATCTTGTATTTACTATGATGCATGGGAGAATGATAGAGACAATAAATACAAGTACCCACTAAACCCAAAGTTAAATATTGTATCGATTGAAATTATTTAACCACAATTCATCAAAATAAAAATAAATATTGGTAAAGTTCACCAATGTGAAATATTACTATGCAAGTTTAAGAAAATGTGTGTGACATTTGTATACTAAGTACTTAGTCAGTGATTATAAAATTATTTGACTATTAAGAGTTAAGATATCACTCGGAGGTTGGGTCTTGCATTGTATTACTCTTGCATAACAATTAAACTATTACACTTTGTTCCTTACATTATTGGTGAGAAGAAAATCTAATTTTGGATCATCATATTGTAGGATAGGTATTTTTTCCATTTTTATGTTATATTTTCGTAACTGACTTTCGTTCCACCCAGCCATTATAGACTGTAGGATGTAGGGTAGATCTGGCGAACAAATTAAAGACAAAACTAGACAGCAGTACAAAGTTGTTAGACACTAGACAGATAAAAAAAAATATTTTAAATTCAAGTAATTCAACTTTACCGTTTAAAAACAATCATAAAAATACTGTTGTCTGTTATGAAGATAAATTTTAATTATTTATTATTTGAACCAAAGGGTATAGATAAGTATATATTAAATGATATAAGACTACGTGCTTAATCTCACATAAACATTTTGTTTACCAAAATGATGTTCGAATCGACCGGATACGTTACTTCGATTATTATCTTGCAATATATCTGTAGTTGTTCCTACGTTATGACCAATAGACAAATAATAAAATTTTACAATATTATTTTTGTCATACAATAATAATTTAAAAAGACCATAAAACTCGGGATTGATCTTTGTAAATTTGAGTCATTCGTGACCACAAAGAATAAATATTAGGTTTAATCTTTAATCGTACTTGTGGCGGATCCCCATTCCCCATTACTGCCCGGAAAATGACTATAATCTTAAGTTAAAAAGAATCCAGTTAATAGAAAACAAAGAAAACTATTGATAATGATAACACTATCAAGATAAAAAGACATAACTCGGAAGAAAAAACAAGTTTTTTATAAATAAATACTACCTATAAGAAACAAATTTGTTACAAATTATTAAAATTATATTTTAATCATGTTTTACTTTTATCGTTACTCATTAGCTGTTAATTGTTATTATATTAATTGTAAATATTATACTGTTCACGTTTGAAATTGGGTGCAATCTATTTTGTTTACTATGAATTAGTTTTGGATTTTTAATAAAGTTAGATGTAATTTGATATCGGTAATATTTTTAATTATTTGTAGAATATGTCTGACATTTTCAAGTCTGCTTTAGACTACTTTAGTAGTAGTTTCTCTGCCGAAAACAACGATTATGTCGGTTCTAACGTAGAATTGGGCAATGTTAAGTTGAAGATAAAAAGACTGATTGCTGAAGGTAGTATGAACCAAATTTGTTTAGCTATTTCAGTCGATTAAACATTTTTTTTTTTCAATATTGTTCAGGTGGATCAGGTATGGTGTTTGTTGCCCAGGCTCAAGATACTGGTAAAGAATATGCATTAAAGGTGAGATAATGTTTTATTTTCTTGATTTATGTGTTAATAATAATTTATATGTATAAAAATATTATTGAGAGGGGGTGGTTTAATTATATAACTACAATGCATAATTTAATGTACCTACAAAATTATTTTTAGAGTAATTTTAAGACTTAATTTTTCTTAATGATTTTTTATTCTATTATTGATTATTATAGTATATACGTTAATGGCAAGTGAATAATACTAGATTTATTTTTTATTTTTTAGAAATTACTCGCAGTAGATGATGCTGCTGATAAAGTTATTCTTAACGAAATTGACGTACTTGTAAGAATATTGTATTTTATAACTGTTTTATTATATGTATAAGTATAATGTATAGCTTTTCTGTTTAGAAAAAACTTTGTGGTCATCCAAACATAATACATTTTATGTCAGCAGCATTTACCAGTAAAATTGATTCACCTCGAGGATCAAATGAGTATCTTATTCTAACAGAATTTTGTCCAGGTCAGTATTACATAAAATATTTACTTTGTTGTTACTAAAATATATTATTAATATATTGTTTAGGAGGAAATGTCGCTGAGTTATTATCAGTTAGAGAAAAACCTTTACATAGAAATATTGTTACTTCAGTATTTTACCAAATGTGTTCAGCTACACGACATATGCACTGTCAAAGTCCACCTATTATTCATAGAGATTTAAAGGTCTGTGTTCTATGGTAAACTTCAATAACCAAATAATTTTTAAAAACTTATTTGGACTTCAATGCCATAAACCTTTTTTATTTGATCCATGTAACTAATAAAGTCTGATAGACAGAATATAAATAGCAGCTATATCTGTTGCGATTTACTATGTTTATCCCAAATACTAATTTTATAATCTTAATGTTCTAACAATTCTAGTTGTCTCCAATTTCAATTGTTTCATTATATTATTTTTAGTATAGCCATTAACATTGGTTAATTTATCTATTTACCTATGCTATGCTTAGTCCAAAGAATATTGCCTTTTGTTTTTCCATTATATATTATTTATTATTTGAATTCATTTAATTTTACAATACTATAGTTATTAATAGTTTCAAAGTCTATGTGATTACAATTGTTATATAATTTTTTTCTCATTTATAAATATTAGATTGAAAACTTTTTGATCAGCGATGATGGTAAAATTAAATTATGTGACTTTGGAAGTTGTACAACAAAAGTTTATAAGCCAGATGAAAATTGGACATCACAGCAACGAGCCGTCTTAGAAGATAAAGTAAATTATTAAAAATTAGATGTAATATATTTATATTTATATTATATTATGTTATTTTATGAATAGCTACTAAAATCAATTTGAATACAATTATAATACTGAGTGATAATTTTAGTATAAATGCATTATTTATTATAAATGTAACAGACAAAATATAATTTTATGTTTAGTGTGGATAAACCCGTTTTAATACAAATAGTGTGGCATTTAAAGATTTCTTTAAGGGGGAGAGATTTGGCTAAACGAATGATGCCAAATATCCTAGCATTTTATTACTTATTGATAAAATGATAAATTGAAAAAACACTACTGTAACTATATAAATATAAGTTATAAAGAGGGAGGGGTTAAGTGGAAATTTATATCTTCCTATCTAACTCCCTAATCTTCCTCCATAAATACGCCATCAAATACAAACATGCAGTAGACATAAATTATTTCTAAATACACAAAGATAAACTATTATCTTAATAAATACTTACCATAATATATTATTAATATAGATCTATTGTTAACTATAATTTAGAATATTTGAAAAGTGTATTTTTTTTCTCCTAGCTTAATCAATGTACAACTCCAATGTATCGAGCTCCTGAAATGATTGATACTTGGTCTAATCATGAAATTGGTACAGCTGTTGATGTATGGGCTTTAGGTTGCATTTGCTATGCTTTATGTTGTAATCGGCATCCATTTGAAGATTCCAATAAACTAGCAATATTGAATGCAAGATTTTCATTTTCACAATTAGAAAGTTCATATACTGATTTTATCACTATAATAAGTATGTACAATTTATTTAAAAAAAATGTAAGTATATTAATAATATATTCTTTTTTTATTTTTAGAGGGATGTTTACAACCAGATCCTTCCTTAAGAATGTCAGTTTTTGAATCATTAAAGCTTATCGAGCGCATTAAAGAAATGTATAAAATTAGTATTGATTCGTTAGATATCAACAAATTGAAATCTGAAGGAAAACCATTGGAACTTATTGGATCTAATATTTCTAGTATTCCACAACAGCCAGTAGTAGCAAAGTAATTTTTAATGTATAAATAAGTTTTGCGTAATTTGAATTTAAATAATATTTGTATATGGATGATTTGTAGACAATCAGCAGTAAATATACCTAATTCCGGTTTATTTTCTCAAATACGTGGTGGAGCAGGAAGTTTTTTAAAAAATTTAAAAGATACATCTAACCGAGTAATGCAAACAGTCCAATCGTGAGTACTCATATGTTTAACATTTATAACACAAAAAATAGAAAAACTATTCTCTCACCAACTTCTCACACTTTGTAATCTGTAATTAGTTCTGTCAATGTAAAAGCTGGTATAGACATGGTGTTCATAACATCAAAATTAGCTGTGTTAACTGTTACTCAAGATGCAAATACAGAAAATATTGCTTCGTGTTTAGACAACAGACAATGTCGATTGTACAACATGACAGGACAATCATATCCTCGTACTATTGGACGTTCAACTGTATGTCAATACATATTCATTTTATATTGGTGTAAATGTTAGTATTCTTAACTGTGTATTTTTTTAATGCTAAGGTGATAGAAGTTCATTCAAAAACAATAACATGTCCTACTTTACATGAAATATATGCAGTTTGCGATGACATGTATAGTTTTCTGACGAAAAACTCAACAAATCTTTGTGTCATAGTTCAATCAACAGTAATATTTCTTTAAAACTATGTTTTATCTTATTTGTATTTTAATTAAAATTTTTTGGTTGTAGGAAAATTCTGGTACTTCTGCATTAATAGTTTGCGCATTTTTATTATACATAAATGCATCAGATACTGCTGAAAATGTATGTACAATATATGCTGTTAAAAAGTCTGCACCTGTTTTTCAGCCCTCCGAAAATAGGTAATTTTAAAGTTAATCCACTAACTAATCTAACTATCAATTATTATGTTAGAAACCAAAAATATAGTATTTTGCCAAATATTTGATTATTATGTCAATTATTTTATTACTGATATATAATGATAATATGAAAATTATTTACTTTTAATAGGTATTTAAATTATATAGCAACTGAGCAAACACATAATATTGACTCAATTAACATAAGAAGACTCATTATGGAGCCAGTTCCTCTTTTTAATAAAAATCGGTATATATATACTTGTTTTAGTATATAGGTATTTAGTATGTTCATACTAAGAGTTACCACTAATTATTTCAGTAAATACACATTTTTAGATAAATTTCAATTTTTAACCTTTTTGATACTACGCATATACAATATACATACTATGTGAATAAGCATGATGTAAGTCATTACCTGATATTCAATTTTATTTGGTCTAGGCTACCGTTGTCTATTTTGATTGCTAAAAAATTAACCATTTTCATTTAATCCATGTTAAAGTCTAAAAATATAATTATAATTTGAGTAAAACCTATCTGGATACTCATTTGCATACAAACTGCTTGTCGAAAACTACAGTTACATTTTCCAAAACTCAATATAAGTTCTAGTTTTTCACTGTTATTTATATTAATAATGATTGTCACAAGATTAATTTAAAATTATTTTATAACTCTCTTTGGTTAGTGAAAATAATTTATTAACATTTATTTGTAAAATAAATTTATAACAAACCGGATTTATTATCTTAATTATAGGTGGAAATCACTAAAGTTATCAACTAGTCTTTCAAATTAGATAAACTATGGTAAATTACGAATCAAATAAGTGTTTATTTATGTCTTCTCTGTCTACAAACAGGTATTTAACAATATCGAAAAGATAATATTTTGATTTTGAAATATAAATTGAACATAGTTAAAATTTCATCAAAAACAAATTATTCTTAAATTAAAATTTCAAAATATTATAACTTTACCAATTTTGTGATGAGAAAAAAAATTGTCTAAAAATAAATATTCTGTTTGAAACTGTAGAGAAAAAACGATGTTGTATTTAAAAAAAAGTAAGTTGTATTGCGTACGCACGTATCAAAAGGGTTTAAAATTTTAAATTGATCTAAAAATATGATTTGGGTACTCTCTTTTATTTCCTAAAAACTCCATTTCAATACTAGATGATCCAACTGAAATATTTAGTGTTACCTCTTAATGTAAATAAATATATAATACAATATATTGTATATTTTTTTTAACTGGTTTAGTGATGGCTGTCGTCCGTTTGTAGAAATTTTTGAAGGTTACAATAAAATTTTAACTACAGAACAGGAATATGAGCGATTGACTTTGTATGATATTTCCCATGGAAAAGTAATTATTAATTTATCATGTGATATATATATATATATAAAAAATTATTACTTATAGGTATCACTTGCCTTGAAATCATTACCTGCTGGAATTCGAAATGACATCACAATCATTGTATACCATTCTAGACAAGTTCTTGGGCGAACGGTGCCAATTAAAATATTTCAATTACAATTCCATTCTGATTTTTTAATATTCCCTGATGGTGAAGATATTGTAGTCGATTTTACTAAGTAAGTATAATGTTCTGACATGATTTAATAATATGAAAATTTTAAATTTAAGCTTAACTAAAAGTACAATAATACATTTCTATTTCAGGAGTGAATTAGATTTCTTAGCAAGTTCTGAACACTATCAAAGTAATATGTTTCATGTAAAAATTGAAATGGAACAACATAAAAATGGAATCTCATTACAATACAAAACCAGAGATAATAGTAAAAAACCTGATTTATTGTTCTCAACTTCCATTGAAAATACTCAGTTTCAAGATTTGTTTCCCCAGGGAAGTAAAAAAAATCAGACATCACCAGTTGTTCAGCCAAAAGTATAAAAAATATCCATCCATTATCCAAAACAAATATCATAATTTTCTTTTTTTTAGGAATCAGCAAATGTTCCTATTCGAGTAGCGCCTCCAAGACCACAATTACCTCCAAAAGTCGAAGTTCAATTAAACAAACCTAACGAAGGCCTATTATTAAATTTATCATCAATTTCAATAGACGATGAACCAGAATCATTGAAATCAGATAATTTATTTGATTTATTAGGATCTGAGTCTAAGAAGACTGAATCTAAAGACTTATTTGGAGGATTTGTAAATGCTTCAAATACAAACAATGATATTTTTTTTGATCCATTTGTTTCAAAAACAAATTTAAATGTAAGCACTAAATTTACAACAATTTTAACACAAACATATATATATATTATATATTATATATATTTTTTTTTATTTATTAAAATAGGATGGCGATTTGTTAAATTTAAATGATCCTAGCATTCATAAAACAAACAATTCCTGGCTTAACCAATCAGTTCCACAAGACATTACGATGCCTAATTGTAAGTAGTTACTATTTTGGAGAGTTTATAATATTTTAGGTATCAACATTTTTTTATGCATTACAGCTATGAATGGAAGAAACGTTTCAAATGGCAGCTTTACTTCTACAAAATCCAATGTTGATGATTTTGATTTTTTAAAAACTGATAACTGGATGAATTTTTCAAGCCATTCACAAACAAGTTATTTTATTCTATTATATGTACCTATTTCATATTTTAATATTTAATAATTTTAGGTAGCCCTACAAAATCTGTTAAAACACCAGCTGAACCTAATTATAGCGGTATAAACATTGAATCAGAAACAACAAAAGCTCCTCCCAAATCTGGTGGAGATATTTTTGGAGACCTTTTAGGGAGCCAAGGATACACATTCAGTTCAAAACTTAATCCTGGTCCAAAAACCATAAACGAAATGCGGCGAGTAGATTTGGTTAAAGAAATCGACCCAGAAAAGCTAAAAGTAAACAATATTGAAATAATAATTAATATTTATTAATGTTTTTTATTATAATATTTTATTTTCTCAGGTTATGGAATGGGTGGAAGGAAAAAAAGGAAATATTAGAGCTTTACTTGGCACACTGCATACAGTATTATGGGAAGGCTCTGGATGGAACTGCAATCTTAGTAATCTGGTAACTTATGCTGATGTAAAGAAAGCATATAGAAAAGCATGTCTTGCTGTACATCCTGATAAGGTAAACATTTAATTTGACTAATTGTTACAAATCAAAATAAAAAAGGACTTAATAATAATTTACTTATTATTTTAGCAAACCGGAACTTGCAATGAAAACATAGCAAAACTAATTTTTGTAGAACTGAACAACGCTTGGTCAGAATTTGATGCTAAATCAAGTTAGTGAAGTTGTGTTTTCTGTAAATAAGTATTAAGAATAATGTGTATTTATGTCAAAATATTAGCATAATATTTAAATAAGTAAAAAAAAAATATTTTTTTTCATGTTTCTGAAACTTTTTTAATTTTTAATTAATAAAGCATTATTTTATTTATTAGTATATTATTGGACTATGGTTTACCATTATAACAAATAGTATTTTATTTTATTTTATTTAAAAAACAAAATTGCCCATATCACCAACTACTTTTATCTAGTCTCAATTTCAGTGTATACTATTTAATGATTTACTAAATTTACTAAGATATTATCAGTATTCTGGTCACATTTACATGACAATTATTTTTATTAAAAAAGTTTATTCAGAAAAAAAAAATAGCTGTGCAATTATTTGTTGTTTGCAAGTTTAGTCTAAAAGTATGTATGTTTAATTAATGAATTTTAAAACACCAGTTTGTTTTTTTGTTGGCTTCCAATAGCATAATTGTTGTAAAATTAATGTTGTTGAAATAATTAAATTACATTCCTTATTACATTAAAATACTGTGAACAATTTGTAAAGACAAATTGTATATAATTTTTGGCTATGTTTTAACATTTTATTATATCCTTATAAAGTATAATTTGATTTTACTATTATGAAGAAATTGTGCATTAATAATCACTTTACTCTCATTAATTATATATTATTATTAGATGTTTAATATTATTATTCATTATATGTATTTCATAAATTATTTTACACAGAGGAATATATTATGTTGAGAATAATGATATTGTTATTATATTATTTTAATGTTTATGTTACCTATTTATAATTTATAAATGGCAGATGAAGAAATTCTAGTCATTATTTTACACTATTAAGAAAGAGTTAAACAAGCATGCTTGAACACTGAACACATGAAATTATATATTATTGTAAAATAAATACATTACATTTCTATGTATTATGTAAAGTTTTTAAATTATCTGAAAGGCTTTGGTGTAGCAATTTTAGATTTTTTTTAATAATAATTTTCTGATGGTAAATGGGTCAATCGTCAATTATTGTGGTCATGCTAATGCTAAATTATATATTAATAAATAATAACACTAGTAAAAACATCTATTGTGTTTTTATTCATTTCATATTTTTTTTAATATTTTTATATTTACTCTAAAATGAAATAAAATCACTTTCCTTGATGGACAAGTAAAATATAAATCACAAAAACTCACAGGTTGTTTATTTGAAATTTAATAGTGGAAAATATCAATACAATGTATTGTGTTTAATTATAAAACAATATAATTAAATTTAAAAAAAAATAATAATCATAATTTATTATTTCATTATAATAATAGTTAAACTATAACACAGTTATATTATTATAATACATGTTATCTACTTCATTATTTTTTTTTAATATTAACTACATATGTGTTATAACACTTATAACTAAGAAACAAATTTAAATGCAAATTACATTTATTTCTTAATGTTCAAAAACATTGATTTCCAAGCACAAAATTCATTTCATATATCAAGGAATTAAAAAATATAACTTTTCTTTTGCATTTTTTATGTTTTTAAGTCATTTTTATAAAGGAATTGATAAAATTTGATAAAAATTAAATAGCACTTAATTATACAGTGTTATTATGAAACACAAGGTAATGTACAATGAATGTATTTATTTAAATTGTATATTCATTTTTTGGAAATAATTTTCAAAGTAAGATGAAGATAGGAGAACTTGAAGATGATGAAAATGATACGAATAATTAATACCTAAGAATAAAAAAGTATATAATTAAACAAATTTTTTCAATGATAAAAATAATTTTAAGGCATTTTTCTTGTTTTTTAGAGTATTTAAATCCGTTCTCTAGTTATAAGTTTATAACACATTATGTTTTAAGTGATAATTTATCAAAATAATACTGTTAATAATAATATTATACAGTAATTAATACTTAATGAAGATGATAATTTACAATTTTGTTTCAAAATTGTTATCTAACTATAGTTGGATAGTTCTCTAATTACTAAACTAAATTTCCTAACCAAAATAAAGGGTGCAAAAAGAATTCTTAACAAAACAATTATTTTAAAACAAAATTGAAAATTATATATTTGTCATTCACTATGTTTGAGTCTGGGTAGTATTTAAAAAAAAATTGGTCGACTTTTACCGAGTTCAGTAGCTTTTTTTATTTTTAAACTTTTAGAGTTAATTTATTATTTGTTAAATTTTAACTTATAGATTAATTGGACGTAAGTTAATTTTAATAATTTTAAATCGTATATTTAGGTTTTGCGAACTACACTAACATATATTTATATTGACTTAAACTCTTAATTGCACGTGTTTTGTACTAAATATTAAACCTGCAGCGGTAAGGGTTACCAAACTTTTCGCGGTGTCTTTTTTTGGACCAAATTTACCCACGGCGCCCTTAAAAAGTAAGCTGTTTATTTTTATCATGCGTATGTAAATAATTACTTACAACTTAAAAACGATCACGATTATAATAATTAAATAAAAAACGTAATTTTTTTATACGAGTATGTAGCTACTTATACTTTGTTTAAATTTAAAATAACTATATATTTTTGAAAAAACATGATCTATACATATATGTTATATGTACAATTAATGGTTGGTTTTACAATAATACAGTTGACATTTAATGTAAAGAAAAACGCACAAAATGGGTCCCACAATTGCAGGGATAACCTACAATGGTATCAGTTTCATTTTAGACGTCCAGGTGGAATCTATAATTGCCGCTCCGAGGCGTACAATGCGTGCCTAAAACAGTCGGTACAGCGGCCTGACAAAGTTGCGGCGGAACTGTCTGGCATATCTGTTCCAGTTAGCGGAGTACAAACCGTTGCGGTTACCGCTCTCGTCCTCCTCCGGATTTTCCGTCACTGACGGCCCGAACGAGCCCAGCGAACCGAGAGCCGAACCCAGCGAGCCTAATGGGGAACCCAACGAGCCCAGCGACGGTAGCGAGCCCTGCAGGGGACCATGACTGTCATCGCCAAACATTTGCATACATCCGCCGCCATGGTGTGACGACTGCTGCTGATGCTGCTGTCCGCCGGCACCGACGTTGACGTTGGTGCTCTGCAATACGATCGGAAGTAAGAATCGACCAGAAGCCGCGGACGTGTCACGCCTCCGCCGGCTGTGCCCCAACAAGCACTGTAGCAGCAGTCGCTTTTTGAGCTTCTTTAACTTATGCTTTACGTGATGGGTGCGCTGAGACTCTTCTTCATTCTCTGAAGCTGCCGTCGCCGCTGTGTGTCCACCGTAGTAATAAGATTCGTCACCGTACAGCGAAGGCTGCCTCTGATCGAACTCTACTGCGGAAACAACGATGAACATTGTACACGTGGCCAACAAAAAGGCCACCAACAGACACTGCAAAAACGAATACTCATATTATTTAGATAAATCGGTATAATTTGAAAACAATCCTGTACATGTGATTTTGACTCGAATTATTCAAATATTATAATAAGTGTGCCGTATATAATATTGATAAATTCCGATATGTCAATTTAAGGAATAAATATGTTCGGATTTGGAAGTTCTTATTCGGAAGTGGTGATTTTCTATCGTATGTATAGCATTTAATTTTCAACATTTAGGTAACAATCAATTTAATAATATTCGATAAAGATTTCAAAAACAGATGTTTTCTACTTGAAATAATTAAATCAAATTTTCCATACTTTGATTTATCTTTATAGGAGTAAGTTAAGAAATTTTTAACACTGGACATGAATATCTATTTTTAAACTTGTTACAATAAGTTGTCAATAAGCACGGACTATACATGGTATATATTTTATACGAGCAGTGGCCCACCGGGAAATTTGTAGTGGTGTCTACTACAATTTGAACATAAAGCTATTGTTGGTATTCATCGACAAAATTTTATCATTTAATATAATACAGTCAGTTATTACTTATTAATCAAACAACGAGTCATACAGGACACAGATCAGTTATATAATTTTTTGATTTATTTTTTAGCATTGGCTTTCAAAACGGAGTTTATTAGTTGACTTAATAAAATTTACCAAACATTTTTTATCTTACATTATATAACTGATTAGTGATTAATGATTTTTCACAGTTTATTTGGACCTATCTTATATGACAAAGAATGATAATTATTTTTAAATATATAAAATAGATACGTTAAATGGAGATTTAATTAAATATCTATTAAATTGTTTGTGATCTCATCCGAATAGAATATTTGATTATTTTCACAACGTCTACAATAGTGCTACCTCTTGTGTTGCATAATGATTACCCAATGTTTTGTAAAGTTTGTCATTAGTTTTAAAACAAACAATAATATTATTATTATGTATAAATGCGCGTAATAGAAATAATACACGTTCTATAGAATTATTATTAAAAAAGTATAATAGCTTACTCATCAATTATAATTTTATCGTATACCTATATGTATATCTATATATTTTAATGAAAATTTAATATATTAAGATCCCACGTAAGTTATTCTAATATTTATATAAAATTATTTAAAATATATATTATACACAGTTTTTATTTTTATACGCATTTGAAACAAATTTTTACGAAATTCGTCAAAATCATAAAAATTTTATGAACTACAACTACTTTTTAATAAAAAATACATAAAATATTCAATTTTTGATATACTAAAATGTAATTTAATACTAGACATTTATAATTTAGTTTACAATTTAAAATAACTTGATGTATTGATACATTTGATTATTTTACACAATACACTATTATAAGCGTGCGAGGTTTAGTCAAGTTGGATGCAGCGAACATTTAAACCTGCTTATTTTTCAAACAAACATCCTACAACCCACAGGATTGTTTAATTACAACGTATGATAAATATTACATTTTACGATTTTCATCAAAATATTCATAAAAAAATGATAAACACATATTTTCTTCAGTATATCACAATGTATAATAATTAAAAACCATTTTTATAAGTATTTTATAAAAAAAAAAAAATGAGTAATAAAGTATAAAAATCTTTCCATCCTAAAATACTACCAGTAAATCCTCGGTGAAGGTTAAAAATGATCTGATGTCGTGGCCTATTATAATTATATTAATTTTAAACCTAGACAAACTAAATTCATAGTTAAAAAAAAGGTAGGCAAAAGAGTATCACTCTGCTTGTAGGTGTCAAGTGGGTCACTATTATGGGTATGTTACACCGAACGTCATTATTTTAGGTCAAAATGTACTCTTTCTTTTTCGGTCAATACAGTTTACTTTAAAATTTACAATTATAACAACTAGGAAATTTATATTTAATTAAATATTATTGATCCAAAAACGTGATCTTTTTGATAAAAAATATTATCTACAACTATGTAAAAAAATAATAAAATAAAATGATTTAACATACTATTTTAGTCAAATTAAAAATTTTTGTTTGACAAATTTTACTATATTTATATTTTTTTAATGTAAGATTAATTTCGTTCGTAGTTGGATAAAACAAAAAAATAAATATTGTGATTATTCAATTAAAAAAAATCATAAATTAATGCTTATTTTCACCTCAATATTGGGCTGCTAAGTTTGCCATTTAGCTAGCACCACTAATGCTTGCGAGTCGTTCCATTCATTTTTAAATCAAAGCTTTTATAAACATACTCAATCGATAATGAGCTGGTTAGCTGTCCTTATTAATGAAGTTCAAATATATATATGTATACATAGCAATTAAAAATATCAATATTTTGAAAACTCTTCGTGATATAAAAAATGTGGAATAGCTACAACGAAATGAAGCTACATTGAAGAATATACATATAATGAAATATGCCGTTATATATTTGTCAAACAAATATCATATAATTATTCAGTATGTTTCAGTATGAACTTAATTTTTGACAAATTCATGAAGACATATGTTATTATCATAGTTATTATTATAAAGATACTATAAAACTATTCATCATTTTTGTAATAATATAATAACTTTTATCAAAAAATCATATTTAATTAAATATAAACATTTTTAAGTTCAGTTGTTGTAACTTATAATAGTTAATTTTAAAGAAAACTGTACTGGCCGAAAAAGGGCTCACCTGTTACATTTGAATTTAGTTAAACTGTATATTATTATGAAAAACGATTCTGAGTGGAGACGTTCAATCAGCTTATAATACAAAGTATATTTTAATAATATGATTTTTTTATATACTATTGACATAGCTATTAAAGTAATTTATTTTAGTTTTAATATTACAGTAAATTGATATAAATTTTTTTTTAAACAATGCATTTATTATATTATTAGTATTTAATTATTATAATATTATATTTATATTTATACCATATTATTATTATTTTAACCTATATAATTCAAATTTTAATAACATCTTTATGTAAATATCGCAAAATAGTAAAATAGGTTCAAAATATAAATAAATAATATTTTTAAATGAATCAAAAATGTTATTGCGTACAAATCTATAGAAATATTCATAATAATTAATAGTATATGTAAGAGTTTTAATTTTCCATGAATATTAATTTTTTAAATGTTAACAAAATAATTAATATCGTTAAGATACTTGATTTTGTTTCAATTTGAACTTCTTCAAATGTCTATAAAAAATAATTATATTTGTATAGTTTTTAAATTTTTTAGTTCCAGTATGAAAAAACTTATGACAAGGGGTATACAAAGTGTATTTTTTGACTTTTTAATTTTTTAGGTCATATTTTCCTTATTAGTTCATTATCTTGTATTTTTAATCAATTTGTGTCAATTAGCATCTTTGAAAACATGTTTTTTGTTTACACAGGCTATACGTCAAATTATAATTTGTAAAATAATATTTTACACGAGCTGTGCACGGGTTAGGTAAAGATAATGATTCAATAAAATAAGGAAATTTCTAGGTTAGTTATTTGTACCATATCACTCATAAATTTTCAAATTAAGTTGGTTGATTAATAATTTTAGTAGGTAATAGTCATTTAGTAACCTGTTACTGTTTAACTAACCTGTTCGGCGTTCGCGATGAGAGTACAGTGAAGTGTGTTTAAAATAAAACGCCGAAATCGAAGCGGCTTACCTCATTGCGAAAGTACGTCAAACAATAAATTTAACGCTGATGTTTTCAGTACCTACATCTAACCATTTTAAGTGCATTTTTTAAGATTTTTTACTGCATTAAATTCATACCACTACTTATAATGACATGACGTATGACATAACGTATAATATTATATTATATTATGTATATTATTTTATATTACTTATTAACTATATAAATTATAGATTTTATAACATTTTTACTACAAAATATTTTAGTTTGTAATTTTCGTGAATTAGCAAATGTTATACTATTTTGATCTTCAAATGCATATAAAAAAAACTGACTTTTTTAATAATTTTATATAGATACGAGAATAACTCATGTAGAATCTTGTATTAAATATTTAAATTTTTACATCGTTATGATATAAATAATTAACTCGTCAATCGTCAAATTTAGTCACAATTTGAACTTAAAATGATTATAAACAAATAATTGTCTTGATATATATATATATATATATATATATATATATTAAATTTTATAGTTTTAGTATGAACTATACTTATAAGAAATCTTTTATTACATTTTCAAAACTTAGATATAAAAATAAAAGTTTTTATGAATTTTTAACTACAAAATAGTTTGCAATTTTTAGTTATTTTTGATGAACTTCTAATCATTTTTAATCATCAGTGTCTATTTACTAATAATTATACATTTTACTTTTTTAATAAAATGTATTATTTTATTCTTCTAAGTGATGATTTAATGTAATATTTTATATTTATAAATGAACTAAGTTTTCAAATAATAATTATGTAAGAATTGAAATAAAAACTGAATTTAAGTTTTAAGTATTTTAAAGTATAAAAAATAAAAAATGACTAGGTTTTTCATATATTACTCATTTATTCAATAGGTAAACCTATATTATGTGCAATATTAATGCTTCATCTGTTTTAAGTAAATATTTTATCTAGAGTATAGAAATCTGAGATATAATATAATATTTACCACATTTTTCATCTTCGTGTGACAGTCTCGCGATGAATTGATCACCGCAGCAATAGATATTGCCGCGTTTATAGGTGCCAGCTATTATGGTTTCACCGTGTGGTTAACAACTTCAAGTACAGGCGAGAGATTATCATAACAACAGGTTCTTAAACATTTTTAACGCACGTGTGTGGAAAATTAACAAATTTGACTTTAAAGGACTTTTACTTGTGATGTTTGCGCACAGACTAGGGATAGTTACTTATATCACGTATCGCATAGGTAGTATGTCGCACTGTTAGGAACGAGATACTTATAGAATCATTTGCAGACAATCATGCGGTAGCGTGCACCAAGACGACTCTTCGTTTCGCGCGGTTTGCAACTGTCTTTTAACGCTAAAGCGTATCGTTGTCGTTATGCAAGTCTGCCTCATGGGTGTAAACACCATAATGAATAATACCTGTTTAGCCCACGCCATCATGTGTGAGAGACTTGACCCAGTGACTTCGGCGAATGTGTAATGTGTGTGTGTCCTATGCTTGCGTGCAGGTCTAATCATTTTGAATATATACGTATGTACAATATAAATAGTATAATATAGACACATTTTTTATTATACAATGAAATCTGACTTAACGAACATCTCTCTCAATAAACAATTTATAAGTCCTGGAAAAAAATATAAATAAGGTATACCAGTGTATTTTGATTTTCGATCTGTTTATAATAAACCCTCTTTATTGCGGATACAGACAGCAATATTTATTACTTCTTATACCTTGATAACGTATGAAAATATTTATAGTATATTTATAATTATGTATGACGTATGTTTAATTATGTGTATACCAGCCTATACGGCTATACGTAATATCATTGAGTATATATACTATGTAGTACTATGTACTAACAAACTCTTTTGGTGGTTCCGTGAGCGTCACTGTCCCTTATATAGATATATATAGGTTACACTGTAATATCAATAATATTGTGTACTTACAGCATTATATCGTATATATAATGTATATAGTAGGTAACATAATTTAAATAATATATACACGCGAAATTGTTGATATGATTGTTGTTGTAGTTTATTGTGTACTTGTAGTACTTGTTGTTTTTGTAATAAATATTGATTATGTATTATTATTGCAAACCGTTTTGACAACAATATGTTATTAATAAATGGGTTAATGTAAGTCTACCGCGGGCGTATTGCCGTGGCGCTTAATATAGTCTGCAGCTATGTTCGTGTGTTGCTAGAGCAACACACCAAAAATTACGATTGAGTAGCATGTGGGTATGATTATCTTATTGGCAATTTGTTAATTATGTAAAAATGTTAAACAAGTGGCTCCATCAACTGATTTCGTTAACAATAATCAACTGATTGCATATTCGTTTTTCTACATATTAAAATACTAGGTAATACATTTTAGTGTTTAAAAGATTCAAGACACTAATGCTATTTACGTGCGATAACAACCCACTCGCTGTCGAATCGTCTTGTACATTTATCAGCTTGGATCTTTCGATGGCTAACCTAATAATAATAAAAATAATGGAGTGTACATATATTCAGGATTTTTATTAGTTCTTTTGAAAATCGACGAGCTCATTCACAATTCACCTACATTAAGCACATCCACAAACGAAATACTTATAAATACAACTGAAGAAGATTTTTATTCGTGATTTAAAACTTATTCGTTTTTATTACAATATATGTATTTATAATATAGACATAAATATATTAAGTTAGAATTATGTGTTAATTTAACTTCAATTTACCTACAATACTAAATAGTTAAAATTATTTATACATTTATGAATGTAGCAAAAATGTGTAAACCGTAAAAATATAAATCATTTAACGTAAAAGCAGTTTGATTGTAGTTATCGTAATTCCAAATCAGAAGTCAGATTCACCTAAATTACCTGTAAAAAAAAAATATATTTTTATAAAAAATTTGTAATTTACTTACAAAATATCAAAGCATCCCAAATGTTGTCAGTGACGAAGTATGTAATTATAATATATAAGATTAATAAGTTGTTCAATTATCTCGACTGGAATTTCTGATAAACAGAACAAACTATAAAAATTAAGAACTAACGTCTACCGGGCATTTGGAACACTGTCTACAGTAAAACATAACAACGATCTAACTGTACAGCACGCAAAAAAATCGAAAACCAAATACAAAAACTACACCTTTTGTTTCTTATATTATAACGGTAAAATAATTAGTTAAATAGATTAAAAACTAAATCTAAATATACATTCATTCAATGTATATTAATTATTATATTTCAATGAAACGAAGACGTTCAAATATTTGATACTTTAAACCAACAACTGTAATACTATATAATATAATTAAATATGTATATATAAAAAATGAATATACACTCATATACGCATTATAACAGTATATTCCAAAAGGTGGAGTTATATATAATAAAATAATAATAATGTTATTTCCAACTGTGAAGAAGTTAACGCAGCACAGAGCTAAGAAGAAAACGGAATACGTGTAAGGGGAGAGTATAATATTACAGTCACGGACACATCACTGATGCCTGTGATTTGGACAATTGTATAATACAATATATATTATAGGGTATAATATTATATACATATCATTGCAACGCACCTCAACCTCGTTTATTTGCAAGTGTATCATACGTTTCGTACGTAGTCATAGTAATCCCACTCAAATGGGATAGTCTAAAGCGTACATGCAGTGGAAGTCAGTGTTAGTTATATATATATATATATATATATATGTAAGATATATAGACAGTGTGCAGATGCCACATCGTATAACCGTATAGGCACGATATAAGTCGTTTTTATATGGGCCAATATAGGTACTTATTTTATGAATAATGACGTATATTTCAAGTAAGTGTAGTGAGAGTATGTATACATAAACGAGGTTGGCGGTAAAAGTGTAGTTCAGACTATGTAATATATGCACATAGAAATCGCAAGATAAAGAAAGAGAGAATGAGATCAACTGCATAGAGAAAACAACAACCGTTCACAGATTCCAAACAACGCGTATACCATATAATACCTTATAAAATCGTAAAAAAAACCCAAACGATAGAAATGAAAAGTGCGGGGGTATAGGGATGGGATAAAAGGCGTGTTCAAGATTCGTTCTTTTCAGTAGGAATTTTGGGACACTTGAACTTGGTGGTGGTAGTCGTCGTGGACTTGCAGTCTGCCGTAGAACTGCCACCGCCCTGCAACTGCGTCGCGATAGTCTTGAATGCCTTCGACGGCAGTATGTCGTATCCGAAATACGGGCAAGCGTACTCCCAGCTCTTATAGTAACTGTCGTATTCTGTCCGGGCCGAGTCCGATTCATAAGTTCGGCTTCTTCCGACGATGGACGGCGAAGATGGAGTGGTAGCCGCCGACGAGTAACCGGAAGTGCAAGACAACGACAGCGGTGGTGGTGGGGGTTTGTTTCTCGCGTCCGTACCGCTGCTGAAGTCTGTGCCATCAACGTCGTCGTTGTCGTCGTCATCGTCGTCATCATCGTTGCGCTGCAAAAAGTCAAAGAGGCGCGAGTGCGTGCATGTTCTTTGATATTTCTTCAAGCTGACGCCTCCGGTTCTGCCGCCGCCGATTGTATCTTTGTCCGAAGTCGGCCGGCTTGTCGTGTCAGCTGATGACGTTGTCGTAATAATGCCTGAGTCAGCGTCGTCGTCACGATCCGATGGTTGACGGCAGTCATCGACTGCCTCGTTGTCAGGCAGACAATGATTGGTGTCCAACGATTTCTCCAATAGGTTCTCCGGCAGACAAACGGCGCCCGACGGCTTTTTGTCATTTGAATATCCGCCGTCGGTGTCTGACGAAGACGCAGTGTTAGCCGATTCATCTGCGCAATCGTTATTGATTTGCTGCCAAAAGTCCACCGGCGAACTGGCTGATACGCTTTCCTGTAGTTCTCCACTCACCGCCATCTCGGCGGCAGCTCTCTTTGGCGGCAACGTCACCGTCACCGTCACTTCACACTGGCTAGAATCACTATCGTCGCTGTCCGGCACACGACATGGTGAGCACACAATCTCGTCGTCGGCGGTTTCTTCTTCGGCGATAGTATTCAACACGTGGCCGGCATAAACGGTTAGGTCTACCGCTGACGCGACACTAGTCTGCACCGATTGTTGTAGTATGAATTGTTGTTGTTGCTGTTGCTGATTGATCAGAAATGCAGAACCGGTGCAATGCCAATCGTGAAATTCTTTTAGATAATTGTAATGTTTCCAAAATTCGGGACAAAGAAAAGGGTAAGGGGTATGTGATTGCAGATTTTGTAAATCATTTTGTTGTTCTTCTTCTTCTACAAAACAAAATAAAAAAATAAAAATAACGGCCGAGCTTGCTAATCGCAGTACTAGAACGTCGTCCTTGATGCTAATTCCACAATTCAACTTTCTTTTTTTTTTTGCACAATTTATTTTAACTATTACAGACATTTGATGTGATTAATGCATAAATTATTTCATTATTTAACGATATATGTTAAATGCATGTATATATACATTATTATACACTATAATAGTTTAATGTCCACCGCCCACGAACACGCACATAATACGTATTTTCTATTATGCAAATATCGTTAAAAAATATTACGTAAACAATTTAATGACAGTACAAAATATAACATTTGCTTTGGACATAAAACATAAAACTCTATGACAACTGCAGAACGATCGATGTGGTATAGCGTTTTCATTATTGTTAATTACAGTTTTTTGTTACTTACGAAGGTGATTAATATTATTTAATAAATAGCGTCAAAATAAAATAAGCAAACATAATTAATGTTAATATAATAAATAAACTTTACAGACATAAATTTATAAGTAATGTAAAAAAAAATATAATTAGAATAAAATATTATTTAAAATAAAAAAAGCAATTAAATACTTAAACAAATTCACACAAACCAAAAAGTTAAAAATAATATTTTTATCATTCAATAATAAAACTAAACTATTTCTATAGCAAATATTAAATAAGTTAATATATTTTACAAACGTACAAATTAAAAAAAATATGTATAAACTTATAACTGAAAAAATATATTAGGTTATTTTTTAAACTACAAGGCATTATTTTGGGGCGGTGGTCGTTTGGGTGAAGGTAATAATTTTGACCAAAAAAATTATAGTCCGTTTGGGAAAGTGAAATTATTTTTACCTAGGTATATGTGAGGTAAAAACCTGGTGACAGATAGGGATGATATATTATTGCTAATCATTATTATATATTAATCACTATTATTGAAAATTTAAATAATTAATTGTTGAATGTATATTATATGAGCATTTTTATACAAACCCAATAGATTACTTTAAAATATACTAATTATAGGTATTATATGTAATTTTATTTATAATTTGTTTATTGTAGATTACTATATATATAATATCTATATAATAATATTATTAATATCTATACCAATATTTTTTTTAAATATAATTTATTATTAATTATTTATATATTTTGTATGATTTTGTTAATTAATTTTTGAGTGTATATTATAAGCATTTTCATACCGCCCAAACGATATTTTTAAATGAATAATCCTTGCTCAGTATATATTTATTCGCCCAATTTGAGTTGATTCACCCAAACGGTCTACGACCTTATTTTGGACACTAGATTGACTTCATTAAACCTAATAAATACGCCAATATCTCGAAAAATTTTGTATGATTCCTCGGGATGATAATAAAATATTAAAATATCATAATTAAAATTTAACAATGAATAATATAGTTATTAGAAAATTAAGAATAGTTTTATAGACGATAAAATCACCTAGAAAAAGTATATTTTTAAACATTTTAATATTTTATAAGATCTATTGGCTTTAAGTTAAAAAAAAATAGTATATAATAATCACAAAATTAAATTTAACTAGATATTTCGAAGACAAAAAACTATTTAAACAACTGCCTATTAAAAATTAAAATATATAAGTATATTATTGTATTTTGATATTATTTTTCAGTGCTCATATATTAATGAAGAATATATATTGGTGATGTCAGTACGAAGTTTTTTACTTCTACATCTACATAATTATAACTTATTAGTTATTATCAAATATTAAATTGATACTTTAAATTACATTAATCTCATATAATTTATAAAACCTTAAAAATAATACATCAATTGACTATATAAAAGAGTATTGTATATAATAACACACGATAAAAACGAAGAAAGTACTAAACATTAGTAATTAAATAAGTGATTCTCTCATAATCACTGCATAAGTTAGCAAATTATAATTAATTAAGTGTAAAGATAATAAATGAAATTAAAAAATTACGTATAGGTAGTAAAATTGTATCATATATTTGATCGCCTGCTTTCATTTATTCTATACTTAGTTAAATACAAAACTTTGAACTATGAAACGTTACCGTTATTTTGGCCAGTCATGGCTTGTAACATTCTGAATGATCTGGATGGTATAGAACCACCTGTATACTTATGCGGTTCCGAGCCGACAGGTCTCTCAGACGGTGGTACATACATTTTGGATTCAATAGGTTCTACTAAAAATGTTATAGTAATTAATTAGAGCATTAAACTATATTAGTATATAATATGAGTACATCATAATCTGTTAAAATATATTTTTACCTGATACGTAATTGTTTATCGGTACCGATTGTTTGTAGTTGTTATCCATTGGAACTGTAAAATTTAAAATCCAATGTGAAATTTACAAAATCAAACAAAAATATTAATAAAATATGTATCATAGCGAAGCTTAAAGCATAGCAATTACTAGCGCGTAGCCTAAATCTATCACGGTAAATATGTTTCATTAGTAAATAAAATCTTGACAATAGCAATCACATACAGGGATTTGATTTAACATTTTTTTTTTACCCGGTGCAGAGTTTGTTAATGTTTGCAACATTCGAAAGCTTCTAGATGGAATCGACGCACCTTTGTAACGAGGGTCCGTTTCGTTGTGTAAAAATTTATCATCGTCAACTGATAAACGTATACAAAAATAATTCTCTTAATTAATATATTATTTATATTACCCGTTTATTGTACATGTATACATCAACTAAAATTAATATAAAAAAAATAGTAGTTTAATGAGTACCTAGGACCTAAGTATATAATTTTGAATATTATATATGTACTTGATTATAAAGACAAAAATTTAACCGATTCTAAAATGTGTCATAATGTGTCTTGATAACAAAAATACAAAAAAAGCGAGCGTGTTGCTTGGTATGTATTTTACCACCACCGAATAATAACATAAATTTTTACCACTATTTTCCAAAACTTTGAATATCTTGGAAGGTATAGAACCGCCTCTATATCTTGGATTTTCTGTATCTACATTATTAGCTATAATGATAAATATTGAAATTCTGCGAATATTTATTACTTATTGAATATCTATACTTAGTTTTTGTAAAAATACAAACCTTGAGATTTAACCCTATTCATGAAAGATCGATCGTCATCACTTAACTGCAACTTTCTGAGTTCAGACAAGGGTAATGACTGGCTATTATAAGGCTGAGAACCATCATAAAGCATTCCTGAAAAGTATACATTAATACTTAAATAAAATAAATGGATTATTGAACTAACAAAAATTTAAAAATAATTATGTTTAAGAAAATGCTAACTGATAAACAGGTAATATGTAAAATATAATATTATATTAGAATATGGTTGTAATCAAATCACTAAATAATTAAGTGGATTATTAAGTATAGTATACAAATAATATAGTATACTTATTTACATTTTATAAATTTAATTTACTTAAAATACCTAGGAATAACTGTATATGTATAACAAATATATACATTTTGACACTGAAAATAACTTCACGTTTACAAAATTCTTATATAAATATTTGGTAAAAATTTCAGATATCTTCGGTTATTCGTTTTTGAATTACAAAAATAAAAAATAAAATTCGTTTTGTTAAAAATTGGTTATCAATAATTTTGGATTTGGTTCAATTAGCTTCAATAATCTGTGTTTTGTGTATATTTTTTAACTTCTTTTTTATAAATAGGTATCATTAAAAAAAAATTCACGGCAAAAGTATACAAATATAATACAAGTTTCCTTATAGATTTTACTAAAGATACTTAAAAATATTAAAGAAGCATGATAGGCAATGTAGGCATGATTTTTTTTATAAGCATTCGTTTAAATGTATATATAGTTTGCAAATTGTTTTCTAGTTAAAAACTTATAAAATTTAATGACCAAATTGTTTAGCTAATAAGAATTGAAAATTTAAAGTCATTCAAATTCACTCTTCAAATGCTTATAAAAAAAAAATTCGCCTATATAATTTATATATTTTTATACAGATAATAATCTTATATAGAAATCTTATTTTGACCCAGTTAAAATTTTTGATTGACATTTATAGAAAATAAACTAAAAAAAATTAAAAAATTCTCATGCCTAAAAGTATAGCTTAAAAAAAGTTAAAATATTTTGAATATTATATAATAGTAAAATAAACACGATGAAAATTTAAAGTTAGAGTTCAAGTAAAATCAATACATTCAACGCTTAGCTCAGAATCTGAAATAATAGTCATTTATATTAATTAATTATATATTTGTATATAATAATCACCTTTTGGCTCGGTAATTTGTTGGAGCACTTTAAATGAACGTCCTTGTATCGGTTCAGAATCATATGAATGGTTAACATTATTCTTCAACGGTTGTGTTGGTATTTGTCTATTATTTTCAACTCGTACAGGTACAACTCGTTCTTCTGATTTATCAACCTGAATAATTATTTATGACAATTTACTTAAATTTTTACGAATATGTAAGATTATTAATTATACCATTAAATCTAATATGGATTATAATATATTAAGGTGACTACTTATTGAAAATAATCACCTGATTAACATTTTCTTTTTTGTTTTGAGTCCACGGAGCTGGAGATGGTTGAATTTGCGTAGCCTTTTGCATCCAAGGTGTGGGCGACTTATTCAATTGTGGTTGTTTCTGAACTTGAGGCAATAGACATACTCTTTCTGCGGCAGAGCGCACGTTACACACTGGCTTTGGTTCAATGTTTAGATTCACCTCTTGTTGTTGCTGATAGTCTGGAGATTTCTGAGGTACTTTCTCCGGGCTAGGAGGAGTCTGGGCATTTCTTTCTAAGCGCCTTTGCATTCGAGGACTTCTGATTTCGCTCAAGTCTAATCCACCAGGAAGATACGTAAATGGTTTTTTGTCTTTAGTAGCCATTGCGTTTTGTATAGTTGATGGTATTTCCCTAGGCTCATTCAGCTGAAAAAAATCATCGTTATTAATAATTAGTAAAATGTAAAATTATATTATAATATTTATTAATACAAATAATGTATTTACAGTGTATATCTATAATTATATAGGTATAGTATATGCAACAATATACAAACGGTTTAATTTTTATAACAGTTAATAATAACCAATTTTCTCTACTAAACAAAATAATTAATTTCAAATAATAAAAAGTATCAATATTTAAATTGTTTGAATTAAAATAATTTGAGTTATAAATAATGATTCTTGAATAAAGTTAAGTGGTTTGTGAACTCGAAATACACGTATATTATTATTATTATTATTGTTCTGACTTAAAAATTTAACTCCAGTTAAAACATACTATAAAGTGTAAAAAATTACATAATAAATACTGATTTTAATCATAAACGAATTACACATAAATGCATTTAAAACATTTTATCCAAATTTGAATAGTACTTTACAATCATAATTATTCCCACAGTAAAAATAATACAATGAATAAAAATTTATTTAATATGTACGAAATACATACAATATAAACTCATACTTCATTTTACTCTCACAGTTTTACGTGAGCACTGAGCACCTAATGATGTTTTATTACAAATTGAAATGACTTATATTACTTTTATTTATTAATATTTATAGTTTTTAAATCTATTAATTTCTTTAAGAATTATTTTTATTGAACCCAATAATAATAAATGTTAAACAATATAAATGAGAATAATGTATTTAAATATTTCCAAAAGTTACAGCGCGGCTATTTTATATTTATCTTAAACAAACAATAATTAAAAAGTACTCACATTTTCTGCCATTAATTGTGATTGTAATACACTAAAATATAGTATAGGTACATAAAAAAACAATAGTAATATTTACCTCAGTTTTTATTCTAATAGCTGGAATGTGTCCACTGTGCAACATTGGTGGTGGTGGAGGTGGTGGTGGACCACCTTGAGTTGTACCTCCTGTAAACAAATAACATCAATTTACATAAGGTTAAATTATAAATTTTGTAAACAAAACTTAAATATTGCTAACATGAGGCCATATTTATAAAGTATAAATGGATAAATTACATAAGCGAGATTTTTTTTATTACCAGAATATTGCAGTGGTGGTGGCGCTGGCGAGGGTGGTGCGGACATATCTCTATCGGCTAAGTCGTTCGCTCCTATTTGATGCCTACATAATATCACAAAAACGGTAATATTTAATAATTAATGTAATATATACTTATTCATATAAAATTCAATTAGATTAAAAATAGTCTACACACAAAGTAAATCTAATGTTATAAATATTATAATACATAGTAAGTTTTTATCGTACTAGTAGATTTATTATTATGATGGACTACATAATTGAACAAATTTTAAAATCTTTGAAATTAATATAGAATATGAACCTACAAATCACTGCTTTTTATATGAGGCTATATATGCTATATTGTGTATCGAGTGGTTTAATAATAGCGTGCGAGTACATTATATTATGCACTAGTGTTTGAAATTGTCATTGTGGGGAACAAGCTACCATATTTGGACCGAAATGAGCTATATTATATTTACGCTACTCGAGAGTCCGTTCTACTGTCTGCTATTATACGAGTTATCTCTGCTTGTTGTATAGGTACTAAACCGACGTTTTGCAGGATCAGCCTTGCTCACGTGCCCTTGAACAGGCGCCGCTGTTTAGTTTTTTACTCTTCAAACAGAAAACACATAATATATTTTCAACCTTGCCTATTCTCACGTTGAATTTTTTGTCGGTTGTTTGTATCTTCTATATTTACGATTATTGTGTGTCGTTAAGGTCAACGGTAATTTGATTAGATTACTATACTATATTATACCATATAATCCATATGACTATTGATTCGAAAAACGAAAACTGCACCAACGTACGCGGAAATATGAAATTTAAATTATGTACAACGAAACAAAAATAAAAGTCATGTTAAACTATAGTTTTAATTTAATAAAATATAATATATTACACAAGTCATATGCATATAATCATAGCAATATGAACTTGGAAGCCTCCAGATATCCCCAAGTATATACATTTATTAGCTATATTTTATGTCCTTATATTATACAACTGTTTATTATAACATATCGAAATGAATAAAATAGATATATTAATAGAAAATTATTATTAGATATAGCTATATTTAAAATAAATTACAAATCAACGAAGATTAAAATCATCTTTACAAAATTGGGAGGTTATGGACTAATGAGGCAATAAAATCATCTTTCATTCAATGTGACGAATGACGGTCAATTACCTACGATTATAACTTTATTATTTTTCATTACTATGAAATAACTTATAATAAACACGAAAGTATAAAAAAAATGGTTACTATTTTAAATCTTTTTGAAAATATACTTGATGATAATATTGATAATATTATTTCGAGTTTTACGTTATGAGTTATGTAACTACTCGTACACTATAACAATTGATAGATATAAAAATATTAAATATATATTATTTATAAACTGTAATTACGATTAACGATGACACCAATATCCAACTTTAAATAAGTAGATTATAGCTACCTATAATATTTAATGGAAGGGGTATGTTATGAAGTCTATCATTTTCATCACTTCAATTTAATTTCAATATTAGGCAAAGTAATTTGATTAAACAATTAACTGTCAAGTGGTCTTCATTATAATATTATATAACATAATTATATATTTTTAATTTTTTAATAAATAGTTTAAGCTGTAGTACACCATTGTCACTAATATAAGTAAAAAAATAATTTAAAAATGTTCTAAATGACAAAATATTATTTTTAAAATTTAAAATTTAAAAGTTATATCTACTTGTATTTTTGAAAAAAGGTTTATTTTTTAAGTATAATTAATATTATATTAATTTATTTATACATATTTTGTATATGTAATATGCATAAGGTATATTATACACCACTGAAAATTATAGTATATAACAGCATTAAATGATTTCCAAAATAATATTAGTAAAATCCCTCCTCCTAAAAATTATCACATTCTACATCCTTCATTATCCTTGATAAGTTCAAAAAATAAACTTATGCAAACATATGCGCCAAACAATATGATTCATCAGTGCATCACATTTTGTACAATTATAATATTTTTTATTAATGAATTAAAATAAATAAAAAAAAAAACAACTAAATTATATTAAACTAAAAATAAATTTATTTAAAATGTAGATATTACAAATGTTGATGATATTATTTACGAATGCCTCGATCTCAAATTAAAATTAATTAAATTTAAAAATGTAGTATCAGAAATCATGCTATACATTAAAAAAGATACTGACATAATCAAAACTATATACAAATATTATTTATATTATATTATTATTAGATTATAAAATAATTTTTTTAATTATATTGCTAATTTAATAATATACCATATAATAACATAATATACTAGGCGTGATAATTATAATAGCAATATTTAAATTTGCATATTATAAGAGCACTTGTATAAATATAATTGTATCTGTTAAGTTTGCATTTCATTATAAATACATTTATACTTATTTATTTAAGCCTATTATAATTATATAATAAATATAACATTGTATTTTACATAAAAATTTAAATGTTATTTCAAAATAGAGCCCATCACAGCACAATAATACCAGAAACTCTGCAGTCTTCGAAATCTAATATCCCGTATTTTTAATCTGAACTAAGAATAATTTATATCAATAAAAAATATGATATATTTTATATATGTACACATAATTTAATCGTTAAACACGTCATATGTTGCGATTGAATAGGAATGATGATGTCATAGTAATGAAATCATAGAGAGAACAGCAATAATACAAACGTTGGCTACGGATCAAATTATCAGAAATATAAAATGATGTTGGTAAATGTGAAGAGATGTATAAACAAAATTTCCAAATGAAAGATCAGTACAAAAAATGAAAATTAAGTACCAAAACATTGCATACTTACGAATATAATAATTATTTTTAAAATGGGTACCTATAAGGTAAATTATAGCTAATTATATTTATATACATGCAATATTTTCTATCACTCATCCAATTTTATTTTGAATCTTGAAATAATTGTATGAGGTCAGATATATGACTCTAATACAAATTTCTTAAAAATAACTATAAATATTCTAATTATATTTTTGTTTAATTAACCAAAATAAGATAGGTACTTTAATAATAAACTAATAACTATGTATATCATAGAATTCATGAATTATATTAAACAACATCAGTATTGTGTTAAAATATATTATAATTGCTTTGAATTAATATATACATAATGCGATATCAATCATCCCTCATGAATACTGCACTAGGTACAAACTACAAAGAAAAGATTAATATAAATATTCCTAAATTTAATACAAATGTTGGTGCAAACTGCAAATAATCTATTCTAGTTACAATTTATTCATGAGGAATCCTTAAAAATTAATAAATTTGATTTTTATGATATACGATTTTTTAATTTATATTGTAATTAATAATAAAATAGTATTATGTTGTATTGTTTTTTCTTCGAACTGTCTAATAAGAACTTCGCCACAAGTTATCAGTTTATTGTGGAGTTACAAATATTATTAATTCTTAATTTTATATTTATTTTATTTTATATTTTAATAATTATGTTATTCTAATGTGGTATCAATAAATAATTTTTCTATTTCGTATTTTTTTTTAATAAATATATATACATTGACATACGGCTGCAAGAAACATCTCACGCAGACTTACAATATGCTGGAGAGCTGTCGATCAATCCCTTGATCTTGAGTAACTTGGTGTTCCGGTAGCGCGTCCAACATAGCGTTGGCTTTATCGTTATAATTCCCCAAAACATTTCTGTACATATTATACACAAGTTTTCGCACTCTGGGATCGGTTCGGTCCAATTTCGACGCTTCGGCGGTAGCTGTGGTCGTCATAATTGATGAATTCGGGTGAAAATTGTATGAAATATAAACACAGATTGATAGATATTAATGGCCGACGAAACATACACGAATATAGATTATTATAATACAAAATATACGCATTCGTGTACACGGTGATGATATAAAAAAGTTATAAAACAAATTCATGTATAATAGACGTGCGCACTCTAAGGCGACGCGGCACTGAATGCGAGTCAGATGCGTCAACTATCGTCTGCAATTTGTCCGGTCTCCAGAGTACAATAACGAACCGGTCACTCGGATAGGTATTCTAATTCTACACTACAAGTATTAGTGATTGTGTTTTTTTAATGACGCACTAAACAAGATTACGCGC
The DNA here is from genome assembly GCA_036289425.1 of Rhopalosiphum nymphaeae. Lineage (NCBI taxonomy): Eukaryota > Metazoa > Arthropoda > Insecta > Hemiptera > Aphididae > Rhopalosiphum > Rhopalosiphum nymphaeae. The sequence continues at coordinate 8,314,696 of JAZAQC010000004.1, forward strand.
AAATATTGTTATAGAACAAATTTCATTTCATGTGTGCGTTCGCGCGAACAAGAGATAGCTTGCTACCTATATGGTTTTATATAAATGTATATCAGAGAAGATTTTCTCGGACGTCAGTAAGTTTAACTCAAAAACAATAATAGGTAATTCATGTTTAGTATATACATGAACTACAGAGATTATGAAAACTTGGAATGTCCCGTATTACTTAGTGTTTGTTGTTTCCATTCATAGTGAAGAAATATTATTTAAACTATTTTAACAATTGTTATTATGGATAATTGTATAATATTAAACTTAATAAAAATAAATATAAATTCATTAATTGTAATTCGTTACTGTCCTATAGAATATATTTATACAATAATAGTTCAATACAGCACTAAGAACGATATAATGTTATTTTAATTAAAATTTGGTTATGACTATTGACTATAGAATAGATATTAATTTCCCTATTATTATTTCTAAAGCTGTAAAAATAACTCAAAAATCAGAAGAATACTTTTTCATCAAACACTTGTCTTGCTTAAATATCAAAATAATTCAACTCGATACTATAAAAAATGTTTAAATAAATCTAATCAAATGCTATACTCAAATTGAAGCATAATAATATTATTAAATTATTTTACCTACTTACTTTTATTGTACATTATCTATACAGTGTACAACTAATTATCAAATAAATAATGTTTTATTTTACCAACGTAAGCAATTATTTCAATTAAGTAGTTTTTAAATTTAAACAGTAAATTTCAAGTAGTGGCTTAATATCAGTTTTCAATAGAAGGGCAACAATTTTGACCGGTCCAAGTAGGTAACTTAAACAAAATAACCATTAGCAACCACATTTCTACTTACATTTGCCATCTTACATATTTTATATAATTTAGATATATTGTTCTCTAAACAACGAAACATTTTTTATTTGCTAACAACATAATTTACAAATTAGCAGATATTTTATATTTTATTTAGTTAAAGATTTGTTCATTTACGATTAAATAATAAAAACATGTTTAAGTAATTAGTGGATATTTTCTTGTTTTAATTTTTGAAAATATGTCAACTGCACAGAAATAAAACCACAAAATAGATTATGTTTAATAAATTCTGCTTTTAAACTTTATGATTAACTGATATTATTGTCGTTATTTTAGTATTTTACATACGATAATATAATGTTTCTTTTCTTTCACACAATCTATATGCACGTCCTTACTCCTTAGTCCTTATACGCGTCTATACTCTGTCCAGCGAGAGAACACGGGCCACGGCAATTCTCCATATCTTCACGAGACATTCCGCTATAGTAGAACCAGTTTTGGTGGCAGGGTATAATGTGGGGATAGTGGGGATACGCAAAAAAACTCCGTTTAAATGTTCGTATTAAAATTAAATATTCATACTTTATACTTCATATTATAGTAATAGTATCATAGAATTCATGAAATTATTATGGGTACTATATAATATTTTAAAACATTTTTATTTTTAACTTAAGTATTACATTTTACTTTTTCTTAAGTATGTTCTTGCATTTTAGAATGTCTTTAAACAGTTTAATGCTTATTGAAAAAAAATTATTGAAATTCTCTGTTTATCGATTAATAATTTAAAATTCAATGTATTTTATATTATTTAGTATTTGTATTTTGTATTGTTATAAACTTATAACTTATAAATTATTTACGGAAATATAAAAATATTATATTGAAATTAATAATTGTCAAACAATTAAAAGGTTAAAGGTACGGGGTTTTGTTTGTTTAGCAATTTAGCATTAAATAAAACTGGTTATTAATAAAATATGTGTGATAAATAATTTAAAATTTGTATTCATTACATAACAACAAAAACATTCTATTCACAATTAATACAATTACAACAGGTTTATGATGCATAACGTTGCATTGTTTAATAATAATAATAATAATGAGTATTTATACACTGAAATATAATCAAATAAATTGTTTATTTAATAATTTTTCTATGTATGGAAAATTAAATATCATTAGTTATTAGTTTATTACTTATTAATATTTAGTATTAAATTTTATTAAACGGGTAAGAGTAAGTATACGAAACTATGAATTATGATTTTTAAATTTGGCCAAACCGTATTGAATTATATTTGATCTGTATGCGTGTCCCAAATGTCCCACAATGCCACAAAGAAATATTAAATTAAAGTACTGGAACTTGGGATAACATGGATTACCGTTCCACTATTTATACATCAAACTTTAAGTATTATGACCGTATGTCAGTATGTTTACACAACATACAATCATTAATATAATTTATAAATAATAGTGTTGAGAACCCTTTGGCTAGCAAGTATAGATTAGTAAGCATATTTAATATAACAATTTAGTAATGTAAGCAAAAAGCAATGTATTCTTTTTGTTATTAAGCAACTGCATTGCCAAGACAGTATATAGATGTAGTATAAGCAGAGTTAGTCGTATGCGAGTCTTCAATTAAATATATATCGTGTTAAAACTCTATTAGTGAATAAGTGATTTATTTAATAAATGGTTCTAAATGTTCTAATATAGACAAAGACAAATCGTGTTGGTGATTGAAATATATCCGTAAGAAAAACGAACTATTTTCTTTTTTAAATATACTCAACGGCCTTAACCGGGCGAATTACAACAATAGTATTTAAAATAAATGATAAATGGATATAAAAGTTATGCTTATAAAAACATTTATAGTTAAATTAAAAAATATATATAAAAAATATATATACATTAATTAGTATATACTTATTATCTATAAAATGTTGGTAATTATAAAATATCAATGATTATACAAGAAAACATAAAATGATAGATAATTAAAGTTAGCATATTATTATTATTATTATTATTATTATTATTATGAAGTTCCATAAATCAAAAATATTTCTTACGTTTATAGTTATTATGGTATACTAATTTAGTACTTATGACCTATCCGTTTAAAACAGAAAACAAATGATAAATATTTCTTATAATTTAGCATATTAAAAACTAATTATTTATTTATATGTAATTATTATACTTAATAGTTCAGATTCAGAAACATATGAGGGTCGAGGAAACTACCTATGAACTATTCAAAATAATTTTAAAATTCCAACATAAATAATGTTATGAAAAATGAATAACATTTATGTTTAGCATATTAAGCGTATTAGTATTTACTTTTTAATATAGATATGCTTAAATATTCCAGTCTTAGCGTATCACTCTGCACTAATTTTATAAAATCCCACTTCAAATATACCTACAAGTAAAAAAACATTTTTCAAGTACCAACCCTATATATATATATATATATATATATATATCCAACTGTAGTTTTATCGAGATTTTTAGTCTAAAGTATTAACAATTATATAAAATATACGGAAAAGTGAATTTTTTACCAATATAATATGTAATGATATACACATAAAAATTAAATGTTTTTTTTTAAATACCAAGATTTCAAAATGTACTGTTTATTTATTTTTGAAAAATTTATAACCTATCTTATACTTAATTGATAAATGATAACAACAAATCACCAATACGATAAATATCAATGGGGGGAAAGTAGTTACCTAAGTATATAAAATATTACAATAAAAGTAAATTCCAACGAAAACGAAATGACATAAACCTGTTTTTTTATTTAGTAGGTATATTATTGTAATGTATACCTTCTATCGTTTCAGTTGGTCCAGAGCAGGAGTTATGTATGTAAAGAGTTATTTATTAGGATCTTTACGCATAGGAATGTGGGAGGGTCATGCATAATATGCACCCAAGAAGTCCGTACGGCGGTGACTCATTAGAGCATTTCTTTTGATATTCTTTTTGTCTTTCACCGGTCATTGCATATCGCCCAGAATAAAAATAAATATTCTCAAGGTTTAATTATCGATATTACTATAATAATTTATACATTTATAAAATTCGTTTTAATTGTTATAATTGTTTAAATATTACATAATATATTATAATTCTAAATATTTAAAGCATGTTAAAAACACAATTAGACGTTTTCTTTGTTCTTTGTACATTTTAAAATATATATCCACTGAAAAAAATATAAAATAAAAATATTTTCACTTTTTATGATCTCGATAAGTTATTCAACTGGAGCGTGTATGCTTATTATAAAATAACATAGATATTAAGCAACTTTCAAATATTTTAACCATTTTTATTATAGTTATACAAATAATACCAACAATTTGAACTAAAATACGACAAAACTTTTTTATAATACTATAATTGTGTCAACTATCTACAGATTAATAATGAAATATTTAATGCATGAAGTACATCTTAAAAATATTTTTTTTTTTTATAGAAATTAAGAGACACTGCCACTGCTTTCTGTGTTGTCCCGTCTTACAAACTTATTATATAGTAAATTTACGTTCAGCTATTCAAATTTTATGTAGCTAGCTTTGTAATATCAGAGTGAATTGATCTATTTTCAAACTTAAAGATAAGAGTATTATCTGTATTATCTTGTTTGTTGTTTGTTTTATACAATACTTTAATTTTTAAATTAGTTAGGAATAAGCATATGTAAAATGTATAGTATTTAGGAGTTTACAAAGTTTTTGATCTTATTTTCATCTGGAATATTATTTATATTATGTCTACTATAGGTTTTCAAAAACTATTATATTATACATATAATATACTAGATTTTCAAACATTTTGGAAACTTTTAATTATTGTATGCACATTTTAATATCTACGTTCTATATAGAATAATAACAGATAACATTTCTGTACCACATTTATTATGTAAAATATTAAACAATTTCATTAATTATAACAATTTATTATTTACCAATCACAATTAGGCTAGTAATCGTTTTCAAACTTTTTGAATATCCTGTTTATAATATTGTGATTTTCGATAATTATAACTTTAATTTAAATATTAAATTTTTTCTAAATCGTATTCTTAAATATTAATACTAATTTTAAAATTGAATAACTAAATGCATTATTCACTACTCGTAACAGTCGTATAACATAGGATTAACGGAAGATATCTTTTATTTTTACTATTATATGCACCTACCAATATCTTAAAACAACAATATATAATATATAATTTTATTAATTTATTAAGTTAGTAATGTTTATAAAAATGAAATTAATTTAATCATGAATAGGTATTACAGTACTGAAAAGAAGAAATAAGGATCTATAAATTAGGTTAATGAAAAACGTATTCATAAAAAAATAAAATTGGATTTGTTATACTTAATTTTTAAAACATTGGGCAAGAGGATACCACTCTGTTTTAACAGAGTGCCTCTCTGCTGTACAGTAATCAGTAATAATGTTGAGTAAGTTATTGTTGTGTTAAATTTGTATTAAACTATATGTCATTGTATAAAGAAAAGAGTCTGTCAAATTATACACTAAGTATATTTAATGATATATGTTTTGATATTGTAACAAAAGTAATTAATTTTATTATTAGAAAAAATACAGAATAGGTTCATTTAATTCTTGCCAAAAACATTAACATTTATTATATTATTAATATTTGATTATTATAATAATATATATTCATCCCATATTATATTATCATTAATAATTTTTGAGTCAATATTTCGCCTTACCGTAAAACAGTATGAATTCTGAATAGGTTCATGGTATATATAGCCTATATCTACAAATTTGTCAATACAATTTTAAAATATCAATGCGAATAGTAAAATTTGTAAAATACATAAAAGTTTTAAGTTCTCACGAATAATATTTTTAAATTACAATAAAATATTTAACATCGTTATTCATCATTTAAATATACAATTTTGTCAAAATTTGAGCTTTAAATGTCTATAAAATAATTATACTTATATTTTTTTTAAATTGTTTGGTTTCAGTATGATCTATTTATAAGTTACTTTGTATTAAACTTTCAAATCTTAATTAAAAAAATTTAAGATTGAATAAATTTTTTACTACAAAACAGTTATTAACTTTTCATAATTTGAACGAATTTCGTCTTTTAACTTTAAAATCTAATATATGTATTTGGTGAAAATTTAATGTATCTACCGACAATTATTAATTTTTTAGTTAAACAAAAAAAAACAAAATCGGTTTTTTTAAATATTGGTTTTGTATGCAATTTTTTTTTATTTTTCGCAGTTATCTTGATAAACACTAGGAATATTTTACTTTTGACCCTCCCATCATCAAAGTATTAACTAGCAAATATAAATTGACAAGAAATCACCCTTAAAATATTTTTAATACTTCAATAGATAATGACAGATATAAAAAAAACTACATATCATTGTAAAATCAATAGGTACATCCATCACTCCGCTCAGAATCTAAAAATATACGATTTTACTATAATTTATTACGTTTTATATTATAATGTTAAGAAAGCAATCAAAAAATTATATTTCCATATCATACTTGTAAAAACCCTAAATACGCCTTTAATTCGCAACTTCTATGTATCATTATCATACTCATAGAACATAATATTTGTTTACAAAATATTTTAATGGTTGAAAAGTAATACATTTATATTTGTACTTTTTAAGACATTGTTTTTTAATACTTAACCATAATAATAAAAAATCTGAATAAAAATCCATAGTTTTTATAAGTTTTAAACCAGTTTATTGTATAATTATTAAAATCTGAAGATCTATTTAATTAACTTAAAATACCTATTTAATATTAAATATTATAATCAGCTTTAATTTTTAAATATCTTTACTTCTTATAGAATGTTTTGAATTTCTAGTATAGGGATGGTTTGAAAATAATAGAATAATGTTCAATAAAGAATAGCTGTTTCTACACAGTTTAAATTAATAGTTATTATTTATTAAGACACTTAAAAACAACTAAAAGAATATTTGCTTCTGCCGAGAATATTATTAGTTTAATAATAAAAATACCTATATTCAAGGTTTTAATTTTTTTTTTTAATTTGTTCATTCATTTTCTTTAAAAATGTTTGTATTAATACTTAATTTAAATGTTTTAATAATGTACACTATATAGAATATGTATATACCTATTATATTATATAAACACATACTTTATAATAAATGCAGATATGATATATCTATAGACTTTAGAATATGACCACCTATGTTTATTTTACCTATGCAATTCTGCAAACGTTGTTTGGCAGTTATGCTTCTGATTATTAAAATGTAAATAATTTAAATTTCACTTTGATTTAAACTATTAATTACTTTTTCAATTTGATAATTCCAACAGAGTTTATATAGTTCTTAGATTAATATTCCAAATTTGAATTATTAATTTAAAATACGTATGATTAATGTTTACTGTAATAAATATAAATATATAACTTTAAGACTTCCTTTTTAATTATCTTTGTAAATCTTTCTTTTTATTTCTATCCTACACATTGTTTTTGTACAACTATTTTGAATATCAATTTTTGTTAATAGCGTCAGATTTAAAAGCTTAAATGTAGATGAAATAAAATATAAACTTGGCACTGCCTCACACGTGATATGAACTAAGTATATTGTAAAAATAGAACTAACTATTACAATTACAATCTATAGATACACCATGATTGAATTAATAAAATATACACACAATATTTAATATCCATCTAAATACTAAATATATTGATTAATGATTTAATTATAAATATAGTATCGTATGTATTAAAAATACACAGATTTAATTATTTAAAGATTAAAAAGGGCTTGAAAAAAATTACACGTGTGTGGGGAATTGTATCTTTTTAGTGTTTAACATACACATAATCATTCAAACACCACACATACGTCTTATTAATTAAATATTAGATATATAATATATATAAAATAATTCATATTATGAATTATAAAACAACAAACTTGAAGAATTGTATAGCATAAGATATCGTATATCACATGACATTCCTTATAAATACAGCATTACCTACAGCGGCTTAGCTTAAATTTAATCCATAGCGATCGCACAAAATTTCGTTAAGAATGTGTTATTATTAGTAAAAAATAATTAATTTAATTTAATATTCATTAGAATAATAAGCAATTAAAAAAAAACAAACTTTATATATACCTCCAGGGAACGGAAACTCCTAAACTCATGTCTAATAGGACAAACAAATTTAAACTAAATTAACACTGAACATATTCTTTCTTCTTGTGTTTTTTTTTTTTTTTAATAAAAATGACTAATCTTGCAACTGGACATTGAAGATAGCCAAAATGGACCACCACCACTACCGTTTCCACTACCAGGCGGTTGTGTGTTTAAAAGCGTTATTTTTAACATATTCATTTTGGCCCTGGTACGTAGTTTTTGCAACGCTATTTTCGTACAACAGACACAAGATAATTTGTTTATAACAAATATACGAAATATTAAAATATTAAAATTTTATGAAATTTAGTTATATTAAATATTAGTTGAATGTATCTACATTTATTTGATTATTAACTTATATAGTTATATTATATTCCAAAGTAACAGATACAATATGTACTAATCGATAACTATACACCTATAGTGTACAATTTAAGCCGAGTTTAAAAATGATTTTTTATACTTTATAATACGGCTTGATATATATTATATATTGTATACAAAATTAAACGATCATGCTTACCTTCAGACAAGAATGCAAGATAACTTAAAACTTTGTTGTGATAAAAACAATTATTAATCATTCCGTTCAAAAATAAATTATCCTCTAGGTTTAGAGGGAGTAGGTTCAATTAAAACTGCGATTCATTTTATAAGCAACGACAATGTAAAAATTGCTATTTAATAGCTATTGATATAAGGTCTATGGAAAATAATATTTTATGTAACAGCGACAAGTATTTTCTTAAAATTTCAGTTAATAATTAAGTTTGAATTCATATTTTATATTTTTCATATTATGAATTACATAATACATATTATGTATATAGCCACGTGATTATAGGTACTATTGGTATTAATTTATTATGTTTAAAGTTATTGATTTGATAAAACTTACCGTTCTTCCTGACTAGAACTGTTGTATATTTTATTGAATTCTTCATCGACTCTTGATCCAGGAGACAAATCTGGTAAATCCATTTGCAAATAATTTCTCTCCAACAATACATTACTGAAAGTCACCTATATTATAAGGATATATATTAACATTTAAAACACAGTTAATAATAAATTATAATATTTATATAGCAAAAAAAAAAGAATATTAAATATAATATAGTATGTATCTAGTTGTTATGAATTACTTTTTTCTTTGGCCAAACTATTTCAACTTGTGACTGAACAATAGGTTCGGGTGTTTTGGGATAGAAAGCCACACTTGCTGGTCTTATTGGACTTGGAGTGCGACGGGCGCTCAAGTCTTCCATTGAACATTTTTCTAATTTTTTCCAAAAACTTTTACAATCACTAGGTAATCCAGTGACTGAAGTTTCCATATTAAATTTCCAGAATTGAGGTGAACTCGATCTACTTCTGAGGCACACGGGTTCACTGTCTTTTTGTAACGAATTCCTTCGAGGTTTAAAGTTAGAAAACTGTAATACATCATAGTCATTCTTAATTGGTGCTGAGATAAATGCTTTGTTAGGTTCTTCAAAATGCAGTTTTGGAAATTCTTCGGAATTCTCAAGTTCGCGCAATTTGTTTTTCGAATTTGTTAAAATTTCAACATTATTATTGACAATTTGGAGATGAGGCGGAGAACTAAGTTTTGGTATACTTTGTGGTTTTGGAAAGACAAAATTTTGTAAGGCTTTACAACTCGATGACCTTTTGGGAGGTACGACATTTTCACCCCGTCGTTTTAGTATCAACAATTCAATCGAATTACTCGGCCTTCGAAGAAAACTGATAGCCTGAGACTCGGTTAACGAATAACAGTCTATACCATCGATCTCTAAAACACGATCACCCACATTCAAATAGTTGTACGCTAAAGTGCCATTTTGTATCTAAAAAATGTTATTAAAATATTTTTGATTATTTTATTTTAAATTAGAATTTTTAATGAATTTATTTTTTTTTACTCACATTTCTCACGGTCAGTGGTCGCCAACTGTCCCTTCCGCCACATACTTGAAAACCCCACGAAGAGTAAAGGTCGTTCTTCTTAAACGAAATATTCAACAACTGTGCCATTTATAATAAATTGTCATGCTACTCCGAAAATGTGCATATACCTAAGTGTGTTTGGGCAACCAACTGGCATTTGACTGTGTGTCCTAGTTTTAACTGCCAACAAAGGGCGCTCTAATCAGCGTTCTTAATTAAATTGTTGACAAGCGACCGGAAATATGATACATAAACTTTGGAAATTATAATTAAAACATGGTTTAAGAGTAAATATTACCTATAATATTATAATTTATACAAGTATATATACATTAATAATTTTAAGTTTATATTTACAGCTGACCAAAAACAAATGCAATCAATATAAACTAAATATTACTCGTGTAAATTAAATTTTTTTTACAGATTTAAAATAATTAATATACAAGATTTAGTTTGTAAAAAATTTGTATAGGTAAATGCTATTAGTAAAAGATATTTTTTGTATTTAGATACCCATATACTTTTATAATTAGGTACCTACAAAAAATGTTGTCTCCTAATACTAAAAATTTAGAAACTAAAGTAGTATGTTGAATTTTATGTAATTATAATCAGTATAATAACCCATAATATTCATTTTCAAAAAATGTAATACTATGGTTTTATGAACAAGAATCATACACTAAAATAATACCACTCATTAATATTGTTCAAAATAAATTTATGCTTAATATTAGATTACCAACACATACACACCAACTAGATTAAAATTGCTACCAAAAATCATACTCAATTTTGAAAATTGAAAAAATTTTCTGCTCTATAATGTGATAGCCAAAAAAAAAAATTAAAATTAAGATATTTCACAATATATATTTAATAAAAATATTACAGATCAATTACATGTATAATTCTCAAGAATAAAAATATATTATAAAAGATAAAATAACTAAAACAAAACAATTAAGTATGATTTTGTGAACATAAACTAAACATATCTGTACTATTAAATATATGATATGTAATATAATAACTATAAACTAAGTTAAATTTTGTTTGTACCGTTTTAATAAATTCAATTTAAGTTCAATAACATTTTACATAAACTATTATTAACTCAAATAAATAATTCTGTAGAAATATAATAATTATTAAGGTTATAAATAAATTAATGTCTTGATAGTCAATTACATAAAATTATTTATGTTAATATATATATAAAAAATTAATATTATATCTTAAATATTGTAAATTAATGTTAAAATATTATTATAAAACTTTATAAATCTCTATTTAAAATAAAACGGTTTCCCTCTGAATGTTTTCCAGCATAACGGTATCGACGTCGGCCATAGGCAGCTAATTAAAATGTAAATAAAATAAAATAAATTGTAAGTATATTTCAGAAAAACAGATAAACCATATTTTTTTTAGTAAAAATACCTTGATGATGTATTTCTTGTGTTGGCGAAACAGAAAGTGGGGAGAAAATACTTGAAGTATCTGCTCGAGATTGGGATCCAAGAGATAATTTCCAATCAAATCGAAGTGGTTCATTTTCAAAACGCTAAAATTAAAATATTAAACATTATGTATCTTTTTATTAGTTTTACAGTTAAGTATTAACTTATTATACATGTACACCTTTTTTAAATGGACTATTTAATATTAAAAACACCAATTTTATAATACTAAATAGGATATATACAGATATTTTATTTTATTAAAATTTTTAAAATTTTATATATGTAAGATAAAAATGTAAAATTAATAATCACTGCATTGTTTTTATATATCTCTTTTCATCATACAAAAAGTGATAAAGGTGTAAAGTTTTTTAAATTTGTTTAATTTTACAATTATTTAATATAAACTAAAATTTTTAAAAAGATATAAATAAAAATTTACACTTTTTCATTTTCTGTATGACAACAAGATTCTACCATACTTACCGGGCGTATGATTTTTGTAAATTCGCCTTTAGTTAATGCAGTATCTAATTCTTCATTAGTAACTGGTCTTGAATCAAGAAATCTTAGTTCTGGTAAATAATGTAAAACAAAATACCTAAAATAAAAATACAAATTTACTATAATAATTATTGATCAGTGTGTTATTTGTTTTATCATTACTAATTAAATATTTTAATAACCTATATCTTTTATAATCATTTTCGTCTTTTTCAAAATCTATTAACTGTGTTGGGCAAGCTTTGTTTCCAATCAAACTGAGAAATCTTAAAGAAGGCATATTATATTTTATCTGGGTGATCAAGTTTTCTAAAATTATGATCTAAACAAGTAAAATATTTTCAATTTTAATACTTTTAGTATACTATTTATATGTAATTATCAAAATATTACTTTATTATTATTCATTGAGAGTATATGTAAATGTGGTAAATAAGGTAATTTAATAGTATCATCTAGATTATTGTTATCTAAAACAAGCTCTTCTAAATCAGGAAATAGTTCGGAATGATTTAAAGTAGTCAAACTATTGAAGCTCAGATCTAACGACCTGACTTTGGATCCATACATTTTCCCTAGTACTTCTGGAATACTTGTAACATCTTGGCCAACATAACACAACTGAAAAACATCACAATTGTAATATTAGAGCTGTATTAATTTTATTTTAGTGTTGTGTGGATATTATATACATGCCTTAAACATATTTAATACAAAGTTTACAAAATTAATATTATAATACTATTTCTTCACTTAATTTAGTAGAAAAGTAGTAATGACAATCAATATGCAATGTTTGTATAAAGGTGGTCACCTTCATTTTCATAAAGTTAAGGAACTGGATAAGTAAATAATTTTTTACAATTATTAATAAGTTATTAATCAGTGATTATTAGGTATAGGAAATAAGAAAAGCAAACTATTAAACTACCTAAAAGGTCTCTACAAATGTTTCTACTCTACAACTACAAGATATTGTGTTTCTCAGTAGCATATTAAATATGATAAAGTAAAGTAATTTTAACTCATACAATATTTAGAATAAAGAAAATTAAACCTATAATTAAATTGATATCAATAATAACATAGTCTTGCTAATCAATAACAAATTTTAAATTTATATATTTTTTATTTAGATATAATAATTTTATATTAGGTTAGGTAATGTACTTATTACTCATGTTACCTGAGATTTGGACTTCTTAGAATCCCTATTAACAGCATAATATAGATGGGAATATTTGCATAGTTTATCTTCATTAGATCTTTCATCATGAACACCTCCACCTGAGTATTATAAGAAGGAAAACCCAATTTTCACTTACAAGATATATATTATTCTTTTTATTCTTACTACTTGATAGAACTTTGGTTTCATGCACAGTTGTGACAGTCAAAGCATATGAAAATTTACATTGCTCTGGTGTAAAAAAGTGTAATTTGAGGAATTCCATTAAAACGTCAGCCTAAAGTTACATTCAAAAACTGTGTCCAAGTAATTTGATCAGTAGCAAAATAAAAGGTTTCATAACATATAATCAATGTATGTATGAACCCATTCAAGTGTAAACACATTTACTATTAGTTATTGCTTATGATGTTAGGTATATTGTTATCATTTTTTTTTTTAAATCAATACCTATCTAATAAAATCATATTGTTTAAATTATTTCCTAACTAAGTAATTTATAGAAAAAAAAGATAATATTAATAACTAAAATTTGGATATAAAACAATTGAGAAAGAATACATATTGTTGTATGTTTTAAATTAGGGAATCAAGTGTGCCTTGGATAGTTAGATTTTTTGTAATATAATAATATTTTTATAATAATTTTAATATAAAAAAACTATAATAACAGATAAATTATTAATATTTAATAAACTCTAGGTTTCAAAATCTAAATTAACTATTATGTATAATACATGGTTTTCAATATAGTAGATTGTACATTTAAGTATCAATATTTTAATTTTAATATTTTTAGATAGATATTATCATAATAATACTTAGTTTAAGCACATCATTTTGGAAACATAAATGCAAATTTTTAAGAATTTATGCTAAAACCGTGATATCTAAAATTGTATTAAAATAAATCATGCAATAAAACATTTTTATTCTTACCAATTTAATAATTGTGATTGTAATTTGTTTTCTTTTATATTGAATATATTTATAATATATAAATAATAAATATAAGCAAAGCATGTTATATATAAGATAATATGTGTTATAAAATAATAATTATATTTACTAAAGTATAATAGTTATTTTTCTAATATTTAATAGGTAAATAGTAACTATACATACAAAAACAATTTAAAAATATATGTACCAATAGAATACTTTAAATTTCTTATTACTTACTTTAAATTTAAATATTTTGAATTATATTCAAATTATATATACTTATAATTAACATGCCAAAAATGAATGTGGTACTTATTAATTTTAAGAGTTACAACTAAGTTATAATAATAATATAATCATTACCCGGTTGTTTTGAAAGTTAATTTTTCGTAGGTCTGTAATACCCTCTTGATCCATGGCAAACAATTTTAGATTGAATATGTAAATTATATTGAGCGACTCAAAAATTAAAATTGATAATATTGTTAATATTTATTATTTTGTCTGCAATATATGATATTAGACGATGTATAGTATAAATTATAATTTATTGGTAACCACTAAGTAAAATATTAAAATAATGTATTATATAATTCTGTAACATTATAATTTGAAATTATATTATAAAATAAGTAGTTACTTACTAGATTAATAATAAGTTATTTATAATATTTGATAAATAATTAATAAATAATATCTAAGATCTATCATTTATTATAAATACAACTATTGTTGAATCTTGAATAGTTGATTGTACATCAATCATAATATTATCAATTTATTAATGTTTTATTAATAATTTCCATATAATCTGTGGTTCAACGAATATTTAATAATTAAAATGTTTACAAACATTTGATCATCAACACGGATTTTTGTATTTAAATGTTATCATTATGAAAGTGCCACTAAAGTCTGATAAAAATGATTCAGAATTGTTTCATCCACCAGAATGCACTCCGAACAGCGATGTCGTTTTATATATGTTTAGTATTTTCTATTTAGTATTTAGTATTTAGCTATGAAACTGTCGAAACTCGAAACGTCCAAACAAAAAAAATATTATTATTATATAAAAGACTTTATGCACACTATAATACTAATAATACTTTACAGTGGCACCGAACTTATAATTTATATGTCATGCAATGCGATTGTTTCACTTCTTTAATGAAATGGGTGGGCGAGTATAACCAGTATATGTGAGTTCCAGAGGTTAATGGGTATGGAGTAATAAAATTGAATAAATTGTTATATATTTTATTACAATTGATGCCTAATAACGTAAAACATAGAAGTTACAAGTTAAATAGACAAACATTTTAGATTTCGCTTCACAAATAAAGTTTGAGTTCGGCGTCGCTAATAACCTTACCTAACCTCGTATATCATTTATTATTTATATCAACATCATATTGTGCCCTAAATTCAATCCTCCATAGATGTGGATTAAAGAACATATTCTATGATGTAGATACAAGTAGGTGACAGGTACATGGCAAGGTTAATAGATTAAAATCTATAAACTTTGGGTGCATGGTAGAAATGACTCCCCGCCATTGACGCAACTAGAGCCACTAGAGGAGGAGCTTAGCCCCCCCCCACCCCCCAACTTTTTTAAATTATTTAAGATTTAATAATAATTTAAGCATAAGATAGTAAGATACATCCTATAAAATTACACGTACATAATTATTCAAAAGTAAATTGTATAAATATAAAATATTAAATGTTTGTTTTACAATGTGTAATTTAATAATAATATTTTAAATTATAATTCATATCATATTTTATGTATTTATGTACAAGTATATCATTTTTTTTATATAGTTTGATTTTAGAAGTATAGGCCATAGGGAATGGATTCATATGTAAAAAATGCTTATTTTTATAAGAACAAGATATTTAAAATGTCATAAGAAATGTTCTCGAATTAAATCATTTTTATTAAAATGACGTTATAGGCCGGGAAATATAGAGACTACACAATTGCCGGAAAAATTCCCAACTAAGATTTTTTTTATAGTCTTAGTAAAATACGCCCTATAATATACTGGAAGTTCACATTGATCGGACTGGAGCTTTTTTAATAAGCTCATGAAAGTTAATAATATAAACTTTTTTAATATCTCAAAAAATATTACAAATATTAAAAAAAATTTCAAACAAAAGTGGTTTAATAGACAATTTACAAAAAAAAAAGTTTTCTTGTATTTTTTCATTTCATATTATATATCTTACAAAATATTTGTTTAAAAATTGACAGTTAAAAAATAAATAATAATTTTCTCTTTTTTTCTGGCCAATGGTGCACTAATTCTATAGAAATAGAGGTTGATTATATAGAAGATTGTACACTTGTAGAATTGTTCAATTATTAGATGAAACCGTAAAAGAAGAAGAAGAATACGAAACATAAAAGTATAATCTACTATATAGTGTAATTAACTTTAAATTATACAAATTATTTGTATGAAATCATAAGTTTTAAAAATTGTATTTTTTCTATGTTTTATTATGTTATAATGATTCAATCGTTCATCTTTAGTTTGTAGAACATACAAATATATTTAATACAATATAAAAAAAAAAATTAACAAAAAAAAGAAAGAAAATTATTAATTATTTTGTAACTGTCAATTTTTAAACAAATATATCTTACAAAATATTTGTTTAAATTAAAAAATACAAGAAAGCTTTTTTTTTGTAAATCGCCTAATAAATAACTTTTGTTTGAAATTTTTTTTTAATATTTGTAATATTTTTTGAGTTATTCAAAAGAGCTTATATTGTTAACTTTCATGAGCTTATTAAAAAAAGCTCTAGTCTGTTTGATGGGAACTTTTAGTATGTTATAAGGCATATTTTATTAAAACTATAAAAAAAATGTTGGTTGGGATTTTTTTCCGCCATTTTTTCTTCTTTGCCTGGTCTACTAATTATAGGTACTTCACAAATTTTTGTATAATTACATATTTTTATATGTTTCGCTAATTTGTAAATATTTTTAACATATTTTATAATTTCATTATTTATACGTTTTTAATCCATGTGCTCATGTAGCAGTGAACGAATACAATAATTTATCAGTATATTGTCGTATAAATAAAATAAAATAATGATTGTCAGACACCCTTAAACAAATTTTAAATTATATCATCTAAGTATTACACGCTTCAAATTTATTCCAATTGCATTGGTTGATATGGAACGATCATTTAGACTTTTAAAAATATTTTAAGATCTAATAGAGTAATAGCCGACATTTAATATTCAATAATTTAAAAGAAATTGCAATTATTTAATGCAAGACGTCATAATTTTGATATTTATTATTATTTGATGATTGAATGGGGGCTAATATATTGGCTAAATTTATTTATGGGGCTCTCATTAATATTTTAGATCTAATTGCGCCAATAATGCTCCTCGCCCAAGGCTTAAATCTCAAAAAAAAGAAATCTGATGAAAATTATTATAATCAGGGCTATACATTTATGCACTAAAAAGGTGTTAAATCAGTATTTACGGGGGGATCCACCCCCCCCCCTAAAGATTGATGATTTAGCAAATAGGAACAAAAAGATTGATAAAATTTTATAATTTGACTATATTTATACATACAAATATATAATGTACACTTTTCACCTAATCTATCCTCAGGAAATTTGGGGGCAGACTCCTCCCTCATTGAAATTGAGGTCCAAAAAAGTTGGCAACCAGAATAAGAAATTACTAGTTGTCATACTTTAACTAGCAAGTTTACAATACATTCATTAAGTTACCTGTCATATACTCGAGTATAATTGCAAAAATAGTTATTAATTTATTATAGTTTATATAATGATTATCTAAAAAAAATGCATTAAAAGCTCGGAAAATTAAAGCGTTGTGCGTAATATGCATATTCGTAAAATCAAAACTAACGAATTAATTTTGTAACCCTGTTGAAACAATATACAAATATTTAAAGAAAAATAAATCAAAAAATACGTGTGCAACTAAAGTAAATTTGTTCCGCTCCTAATTATGTTTAATACGATTCCTTATAATAGTAATAACTTTATATGACTGTAACACACTGGTCTATAAATATCCACAATAAAAGAAGTAACAAAAAAACACTACCATACAAACCCACTCATAAAAAAATAAAAATCTTTCCTATCATCACACTCACTGAAAATCCCGCAAAAAGATTTAAGTGAACTTTATATATAAGTTAGTAAGTGACTGTATCATAAGCTCAATTTGTAGGTGGCTTGGGGGGTGGGCTAAGCTCCCTCGAAATCAATCATAACTCCCCCAAAATGGTTTGTTTATATCTACCTCTACCTTTATTTATGTCAGGGAACATACACACAGTACATACATACAAATTATAATAGTCCCCCCTCAAATTTAAAACTCAAATTACGCCTATGGACTATATATAAGCCTATATATACATATGCAATATGTTCATAAAATATATAAATAATATAAACAATAAATACCAGCCGATGTGTTGTCATTTAGTCACTCGATGATTTCTACTTTCTTCAACAAACGTATAATATATGTCCACATATTTAGCACTCATGCTCATCGTACCAACAATATATTATAATACAATTAAAAAATAAAAATAAATTATAAAAATACAATTTAATGAAATAGACCTCGTGTATTTATATTTATTTTTATTGTTCTGTTTTTTGTTAATATATATACCTATGTGTCTGATGTCTTGAGAAATTTAAAAATATTATTTTATTATTTACTAATTTAAGTTGAATAATTATTTTTTCTATTTGTTAATAAAATTATTGAAATTATGTAAAAAGTTTGTATAATAAATGTGTAAATATAAATTAAATATTATTAAAAGTATATTTTTACAAACGAATAATAAAATAAGAGCACAATATTTTATATAGCCTACAAGCATCGTAAGTTTTATTTTTTAATGTTTTATTACAGACCTGATTAACTTATATGAAAAATTACTATTCATAACAAATCATTTAGGTAGAATAAGCATTATAATAATAAAATAGATATTGTTAAAATTTTGAACGATAAAGTGTGTAGCGTGTAATATAATGTGTATTGACTATTCACAGATAAAATGGCTTAATTTGTTAATTGATGAGATTTTATTGTTTGGATGATTAGTGATTATTTTATTTTTGTAATAAAAGTTATACGTACTTAGGTAGTTATTCGAAAGTTCAAAACAGTGACTTGACATACTGTCATGGAACAAAAAGTATTACCTGTGCGATCTCCATGACGTCGTTGTATGACTAAAATTAAATCAATACTTTGGATGTGCGCCGCGGCCCACAGTTTTCAGTACGTAGCATACTATTTTATGATGTTTTTGTTTTGACCGCCCCTGACTTCCGAGCGCGTAGTATTATGGTACGCCATTAATAATGACTGAGTCGTGTCAATGGCTACTAACGGCGGCGAGGAAGGAAGTCTTTTTGATTTGGACACTGTGCGGTCATTACATAAGACAGTAATTGCTCTGAGAACGGCTCTTGAACGATCAAAAGCAGAACTCGAATTAGTCAGGAAATCTTGTGGCGCCATGGATGATAAAAAGGTACCCACAAATATTTTGAATATTTTGATAGTTTTGTGGATTATTGAATTAAATTCAATTTAATCCAATTTATTAAATATGAGTTTTATTGTATGCATCAATATATGTATTATGTCTCCACAAAATATTCAAGTGACTACCTAGTCAATTAATTGAATAGATATGACATTGAACATTTTTGTTATAAAATGTTTGGCAACGATTTATTTATCTATATTATATAGGTACTGAAACTTATATAATATATATACATATATTTAAATATTGATTAGTATTTTTTTTTTTTGACTCAATATCCAGACTTAAACCAATTGCTCTTACAATGCTTAATTTATCATTTAAATATTTTAGTGCTCTGTTAAAAATAAAATATATTTAATCATATTTTCCTGATATATTTAGATTGTGTGTCAAAACTCAGAAGAAACCGATGAGATTGAGTTAATATTTACAACAGATGACACTATGAATGTGTCACCTAATGAAGATCTTGTGTCTATAGATAATGTTTTGGAAACTGATATATCAAAGTGTGGAGCGAATGCCAAAGAAATGACAAATTCTAAATATCTTAGTCCCTTACGGCCTATTTTAAAGGACATTACACTAAAAACTCAAGAAGTTGAAGCGCAGACAGATATCACTGCTTTGCCTCTACAATGGCGTTCTGAAGGATTTCTTGTTAATCAAGCCAAAACTACATCACCAAACACAACATTACCATCCAAATTTATTGTACCAGTTGACAAGAATACACGCAAACAATGTTTGCGTGTTTCCAAAAAAACTACAGAATCAAGAAGGGTCATGTTGTCAGACATTAATTTTACAAGTATGGTGCCAGAGTTGTCAAGGAGTGTTGATCATTTGTGTCGGCAACCAGGACCTCTCACTCGTGAACCATCAAGATCAAAGTATTACTTATAATGTTAGTTCAGTATTAAGACTAATTGTTATTTATTTTTATATAGATTTCCACGGAGTCCTGGTTACTTTTCTGTTGGCTCATCATCTTCGCGATATGATTTTGGTTCGGTATTTTCAGTGCATTCGTCATGTTACCGGTGTCAAGTAAGACCATCAGTTATGTCATTAGAAGCACGGCACAATGCATCATGGTCATCGATACCATCTTCGCCTACTAAATGCCGGAGATCAGCAAGTGTTCCATGTGAACCGTGCGCATCATTACAAGACGTGAAGTACTCATCTACTGCTACATTAAAAGCAGAAGATGAAGCACCAAAGAAAATCAAAAACAGAGTATCATTTAAAGGTCAGATTACTTTTTTCCAAGTTGGATGAAAAAAACTAATTTTAAAAATAATTTAGAATCAGGGAAATTGCGTTTGTCAATGCCAGATTTAAGAAAATCAGAAGGAGACTCAACTGATTCACTTATAGAAGAATCTGAATGTGTTGTTCGTAATGCTATAGACTGTCTTATCACTGGATGTCCCATAAATATCAAGGAATGCAAAAAACACAGACGTTATTCAGAACCGTATCATAATAACCTAGGTTAGAAATCAATTTTATTATTTATTTATTCTATAATTCAAGCAAATGTAATTATAAACAGTTTTTATTTAAAAAAAAAAAAAGAATTTCTTTCAATCTTATAAAATATTTTATTTAAATAAATATAAATTTGATTGAAATGAACACTTCATATTAATATGAAAAAATAATATGTAACTTACCAAGATGAGAACTATATGTAGTGAGGGTTTTGCTTATTTTTATAATTTTATTATTTAACTGCCCGTTTTTACCTACAGATAACCATCATTCTAACTTACATTTGCCAATACTATCACAAACTATATGAAAATAATATCACTTGCATTATGGTATATTAAGTAAGCAGTAAGCAAATCATCAAAATAAAATATTTTTATAGGATGTTTCATGATTAATTTAAATAATTGTTATAAATATTAAAATTTAAGTATTCTCTGTAGTAGAATTCAATGATAAATATTAGTAATCATACCATGTTTTATTTAATTAAAATAAAAATATATTTTCATATGGTCTGTGATAAAAATATTAATATGCTTATTATTGATAATTATCAGTACGTGTTTAGTCATTCGTTCACTTTGTGTATAACAATACTATTGAAATGTTAGTAGTTGAGAATTAAATGGAATTAAAAAATTATACAATCCAAAAATATTAGTTTTTGAATTATCATTAAGACATAAACCACAAAATAATGAAACTAATAATGCCATAAATGGCATGGTAATACAAAGAAAACTTTTCTATTTAAGAAAAAAAATTTGCCACCCACGGATACTTCTTGGTATTACTCTACCATTTTAAATACGAGTAAATCACATAGTCTGATAAGTCACATATTGAACGATTACTAAAAACAGTACTTAGTATTTAAAATAAAATAACTTTATAATAAATAAATAGAAAAGTAAATACATATAATTTTAGAATGTTGTTCAATGAAAGTGTATGGTAAGCCATATTTGCCAAAGTCCATTTATGATCTTCAATTGAACGCCTATGTCAAAGTTATTACAAGCTTTGGTAAAGTAGTAGGTGGACGACTGCGATATATAGGTCATGTAGCGACTATGACAGAGCCATTAATAGGAGTACAATTTGATCAAAAGATTGGTGACTGTGATGGATCTTTGAATGGGATCAGATATTTTGAGTGGTGAGTTAAATAAAATACAGTTTTATTGTAATTATTAATTTGATATATTTTAATATTTTCAGTGGAATCAATAATGGACAATTTGTTCCATTTCAAAAAATTGTTATGGCTTGGAGAGATATTTAAATATATAACATATATGGAATATTCATAGAAAAATGTTATTTTATGTGTAACAGTATTATTCAGATAAATCTTGTTGTGAATTTACTATAATCAAAACATATTTATATTATTATTAGAGAAATTTATTGTAAACATTAATTAATTATCATTATAACATTATGTTTGAAATTTAAAATACTTTATTAACACAAATACAAATAAAGTTCAGATAATAAAGACAAATAATATTTGCTAGAATATTTTTTTATCCATATTATATATTTTACATGGCTAAAAAATTTATAACATTCTAAATTCTAAAGTTATTACCTTCATATGCTTACATAAAGGACTTGGAATTTATTAATGCAAGCCCAATATAATTTTTCATTTAAGCTCGGCTTTCATAATATTTTGATTCTTTTTGTTTTCTAACAGCCTGTATGCATTTAGCCATAGTGAGTGACGATCTACTAATAGAATCGGTCATATAGAAGTCTTCTAGAGCAGTTTGTTTAACATTTAATGGGGTACTAGCAGTCTGGGAAGATAAATCCTATAACAAAAAACATTAATATATTATAATAAAATAATTACAATGATGAACAATAGGTTAAATTACTTTAGACAAATCTGAAGCTTGAACCAAAAAATTTGCTTCTTCTAAGTCTCCATATCTGGTCATGCTTGGACAAACATCAGTTAAACGGTCACGTACCTCATTTAAAGTGTCATAGGGAAGTTTTACACCCACAAACTATGATCAAATTCAATAAATAAATAAATAAATTATTAAGCATAATAAAATCTTACTTCAGAAATTGCTCTGATAATTTTCCAGTCTGAGCGTGCCATTCCTGGCGGCTGTACAGCCATCAGTGTTTGTTGTGCACGACCTTCAGTATTTACATAGGTTGCCTGTTTTTCTGTATATGCAGCACCTGGAAGTACAATATCGGCAATAGCTGCTCCAGCGTCTCCGTGATGTCCTATAAGACAGTTAATTGTTCAAAAAAAATATTAAAATAAACTATTTTCATAAAATATAATATTAATGATATATACTCCTATATATATAATCTTACATTGTAAGATTACCAAACCTCTTGGACAAGAATTATCATTCAACATTGTTCATTTATAGTACATAGAACTTCCAAAAATATTTAAAACGTGTTGTCATGACTATATTAATAAAATTTAAAAAATAATTAACAAGTGATAACCTGTTACAACAACAATTACATCATTGACTAATTTGTGTATTAAAGTTATAAATATATATTATAACAAACAATATAGCCATTAAAAATATAAACGTTAACCAAGCAATCCAATTTCCAAGATCAAAATATACATCATAATTAGTTGTTTTGCTACCTCAGTTATATAAATTTTACATATTATGTATACAAATTATTTGTCATTTAAATTAATTTATTATAAGTTTCAACTATTAAAATTTTAATCAAAATAACTATGAATTTTTTGTAATTTGAATTAATAATTTCACTTAGTTATATATTATTTAGTAATACAATTCCTTTTGTATTTTGATTAGTTTTATATTATCCATTAGACATACTAAAATATGGAGCATTCTGACAGGGCGTGGGTGGGTTTGAGTTTTGTGATAGAAAGGTTGTAATGACTTCAATGATTGTGCTTAAATTAAAAGTATATAATAAATACATTTTTATCATACGTTTTGTGATGGTAACTATAGAGGAGTGGTTGGAATTATAGTGTCTATACACACTGAATACTATAATTAAAATTGAAAAATTCTTGTGCGTGTATACAGTTTACATTTTATACTCAAATCAGACTGCTATAACTAGTTGTGCTCTGTCTAATAGTATAATGTCAATGGTATCCCATAAATATAGAATGATTATTCATAGTTTTTCATATAAACAAGATATCTCAAGTAATTATGCTAATAAATTAAAAATATGTTTACCTTGATATATAACAGTGGTTCCAGCAGGCTTGCACTTTGTTATTGATTCATTGTCAGCTCCTAATAAATAAAGTACTTTGGCAGCAGGTAGATTATGATTAGGCTTAAAACCTAAATCTAATGCAGCCACTTGTCCAGCAACTTGTTGCAATACATTAAGAATTTTCCATCCCTTTTCAGCCTAATTTTTTTTTCTATTAGTAATAATTATAAAATATTAAATAAATAAATTACATTTTTTGTTAATTCTTGAGAAAGTTGCTGTGCCTGGGCCAAAAGTATAGCACCATCGTCCTGTTCAAATTGCTGAGCTCCTACAATTATGACTGGTCGCTTAGCTTTAGATAATTTAGCAAAAAATGCGTGTCTTTTTTCTGCTAAATCCTTGAGTATTGCAGGGGTTTCACCTAAATACTAATTATAAAATCTATATCTATAAATAATATAAAATATAATAATAATAATATAAAGAGGTAAAGTTTGTAAGTTTGTAGGAAGTAATCTCTGAAACTACTAAACCAATTTTAAAAATTCTTTCACCAGTAGAAAGCTACATTATTTTCTGAGTGACATAATTTATATTTGATTGTGATTAATAATATTTGTCAATCAATTCTAATTAACAGGCTGATTTATTGGCATGCACTGACTACATAAATAATGTGAAAATAAAAATTTTTGTTATATATGTTCTCTGAAACTACTCCTCCAATAAATTTGATTTATTTTTTTTAACGAAGCATCAAAGTGCTTATGAATAACTAGTATAAAATAATATTAAAAACTAACTTACTTCGTAATCATAGGATAGGTCAACTTTAGGTCCCAATAATGCTATTTCCAGGTCATTATGTACATAAGATTTACGAATACGAGTGTTTAACAAAGGGGCTTCATATCGTGGGTTAGTTCCAATTAATAACACCAGGTCAGCTTGTTCTAATCCTAAAAATAAATTTAAAAGTAGCTTTTAATTAGCTTATAAAAACGATACATACCAGAAATGCTGCTATTTAATATATATGAAGATCTGAGGTCAGTTCCAGAACCAGTCATTGGAAATGGTTCTTCTGTGTATAATTCTTCACTTCCTAATCTGTTGAGCAAATCTTTTAATGCTATCATAGATTCAGCATCTGATAAACCGCCACTTACACCCACAATCTAAAATAACAAGAATAAATCAAAATATATAAAATCAATTTTACTTCACTATTACATTTCCATTAGCATTAATTAATGCTCTAGATGTTGCTACTAATGCATCTTCCCATTCAACTGGTACTAAATTTCCTTTATTGTCTTTAATTAATGGAGTAATCAATCTTTGGCGTTTAAGTCCATCATATGAGAAACGTGATTTATCTGATAACCATTCTTCATTGATATCCTAAAATATCAAAATTATATTACCTAATGAAAATAATATTAGAGTCATACTAAATTACTTCATTTAAACGTGGCAAAATTCTCATAACATCACCAGCTCTAGTAGAAACAACAATATTGCTTCCTAGTGCATCCAAAACATCTACACTATCAGTTTTTCTAGTTTCCCACGGACGTGCAGTAAATGAGTATGGTTTACTGGTTAATGCTCCAACTGGGCACAAATCTATTACATTGCCACTAAGTTCAGACAAGAACATTTTTTCTATATAAGTTCCAACCTAACAAGTAAAAATAAAGTAAATCAAATAAATTAATGGTTTAATATGATGAATATTGAATCTAATTTATTAGTTCATACAACATACAAGTAATAAAAAGATTTAAGATAATATACCTGCATATCTGAACCTCGCCCTGTTGTTCCTAGATCATCAACACCAGCTACTTCCGAAGCAAAACGTATACATCTTGTACAGTGTATACAACGTGTCATTATAGTCTTAACAAGAGGTCCAATATCTTTATCTTCAACAGCCCTACACATTATTAATAATTAATAATTTAAATTTATTTAATTTAATTTAAAATAATAAAATACCTTTTGCCACTAAAATCAATATCAACAAAACGGGATCTATCACTACCAAATGCCATACTTTGATCTTGTAAATCACATTCACCTCCTTGATCACAAATAGGACAATCTAGAGGATGATTCATCAACAAAAATTCCATAACACCCTCACGAGCTTTGCGAGTTAATTCAGAGTTTGTTTTAATTTTCCATCCGTTCATCACTGGCATAGCACATGCAGCAACTGGCTAAGTAAAATAATAACAAGATTAGTTATTACTTATATAAATATATAATATAATAGTTGTGAACATACCTTAGGCGACCTTTCAACTTCAACTAAACACATCCTACAGTTGCCAGCAACAGCTAAACGTTCATGATAACAGAAGCGTGGAATTTCTACACCAGCAAGTGCAGCAGCCTAAATAACCAAATTTGTTAAATATTTCTTCATAATTGTAATCATTTATCAAATTATTTTACTTGTAATACTGTTGTTCCAGGATCTACAAGAACTTTTTTATCGTCTATGAATACTTCAAGTTTGGATGGTGGAGCTGGAGTATTAGAATTTGGTCGAAATTGCCCTGATGTAACCGCCAGACGAATACAAGGCACAGTACGCTGAAGCGTTGACCGAAACATGTTAATAAATTTAATCTAATAAACAGTTTTTTTTTTTTAATGAGTTTCTAATTTCACTTCACACAAAATAAAATGCACTTTTGCACTAATAATATGTGTACCGACTAAATGTAATATCGGTGAACCTAGATGCCTAGAAGAAATAAAATAGTTTGATAGAAATCAAACCAAGTTCAAATGATAATAATCATATGATATTTTGATACCATGTTATACCAAAAATATAATACCACATCTATAAAATAAACCATAGATAAAATAGTCGTATCTGTGATTGTGTGTATAGCACAGCCAAGGTCCACCTTGACTCCTTGAGCACAGCAACTATAAAGCAAAGTGGATTGAATGGATTGATCAATGTTTAACACAGTCTATTAATTATCTTCTTATTTATGTATAGCACAATTAAATATATATATAAATATATAATAGATATTATATTATGTAAGGCAAATACTATATTCGACTTCGTACTCGTCGTAGGTATATACTTTATAGTATTTGATATATCTATGTACGGTATATCTTAGTTCGTGGCAGGCACGTATACAGGATTCAACCCCTCCCTCCCACCGAAAATTTGTTTTGTATACGTGCCTGGTTCGTAGTGTATAGTTAACGTGACCATACATCGCTATTTGGGAAGGACAGTTTCACTTTCGAGCTTTGTGTCCCGCTTTAAGAAAAGTCGACCTGTAGTAGGTATTTATTCACAACCAAAATCATAAATTTATAATGTATACCTACATGGCTACATATATATATTGTAAAACACTAAAATCCATACCTATTCTGTATTCCTTAGACATAAATGATGCCACCGCAATGTATTTTAGTATATTTCTAGTATTGTCATTTAAACAAAATAATATAGTTTTCCTTTAAAAATGTACAGGTGTCCTGCTATGAAGAAAAAAAATTATAGTCACGTTACGTATAGTTATAAACGTTATAGTACACAATTGTAGTCGTAGTTACTAGACACAGAATTTTAGTTGTAGATAATTATTAATTACTAGGGCTCGGAACTTGATGATCTAAAATACTTTAAAATAATTTATAAACATCAAAAAAAGACCACAAAAATACCAAAAATAACTGTAATGACTAACAATTTCAAAAATTTACATTTTATACAATTAATTTATCATAAATCGTAATTATTATTAATTCAATTTTAACACACGTGTCCATTGGACACCGGGTCTAAAATGGTAACTGCTTACAGTTTATTAAATAATTATAGATCGCGAAAACCAACAATAAAGATAATGAACATTGATAATCAACAAGCTAATGGAAATTGAATGTGTTACAATAAAATGTAAATATATGTATAAAGTACAAACATGAACAAAATGCACAAAAAAAACTAAAAAATGGTCATAAAGCATAAAATTCCCTAAAAATGCAAAATATAAACTGTATAAATTCTATAGTCTACGAATCAAATTTTTGTAAAGACGAGTCTCGCTTCAAATGTAAACATTAGAATTTAGAAAAAAAGAAGTAAAATTGAAAATTTATAAGTCTTAAATGGGTATATTATTGTATAGATTAATGCCTTACACTTAAATGGGTAATATATAAACATAAGATTATTTTAATAATTTTCTTTTTTTTTTTAAACATACCTAAATAACATTATTATGACTTTAATAAAAAAAAATTCAGTATACAAATCATGCTATTGACTTTCTTTATGGATAATGACAGATGTTTTTATAGTAGGTACCTACATTCAACATAGTTTTCAATTATTGACAACCATTTGGTGAAAACACGTTTATAAAATATTAAATAACCAAGTATCGCTTTCTTTCAATTCAAGAAAATCTTGTAGTACCTATAATTATACGATATAACAATTAATCGTTTAAAGTTAGAATTTTTACAAAATTCTTTAAAATCGGAAAAAAATACAAATTATTTAATAGTTAAAAATTCATTAAATTTTATGTTTTGATATCTAAGATTTTAAAATTTAATATAAAGTTTTTTATACGTTTTTCAGCCTATAAATAAAAATAAATAATTCTACCGTAAAAATCAATTTGTTATGAACATGTAATGTTCATATTTACCAGTAAAATAATTATTTCTCGAACAATTTTTGATATTTTGTAGCAGTTCAAAGAAAAAAAAGTAACAGTAGTGTTGCGATAACTACAACGTGTGCAATTACATACGTGGATGTGTATTACATGTTGAATACTTGATGCAGTATTTTAATCGTCATTAACAAGTATTACAAGGAAAAGTTGACTTCTAAAATTATTAAAGTAATAGAATGAATACTTAAAGGAGACCTTATAAAAGACAATAAGATCCGGCTGGTGTCTAATATATAAGGGCGCTCTACGTACGATCTAGGTACACTATTTTTGTATGACGACTAGTTGACAGTACTTGTGCTGAAATAATTGTCTTAAGTTGTAACGTTACTCTGAGTATTTAAAAATGTTAAATACTAACCAAGTTAAATAAACTACGATTAATAATTAAATTAAAACTTCGAGTTGTTCATTTGATTTGCCTACTTGTCAACCATGCTCCACAACTGGATCACAACAGTAGATAGGTACATGACATTTTCACCAATTTTTATATTATTATTTTCATATGATATGATCAAAATTTGAATTTTTTATTATACTTATTAAATTATAATTTACTATATTTAAAATCAACCAAGTCGATCTACTACGACTGTATGCTTCTTTTCCCAAGAAGTTGATTATTGCATAAGGACCAAGTACACAATTTATTTAATTATAAAACTTAAAACTGAACAAAATACTTTTAATACAAACAATGTGTTCCAAATTTTATAAGATACTATCGAAAAATATTACATGATTTGATAGTACCTATTAAAAAGACTCAAAGCTTACAATGCTTACATACAACTTATACTATTTTCTTTTATAATAGTTACATCATACAATTTTTATTTTAAACTATCACCAATATTTTTAATTACTCAGATGAACACGTCTACAAGAAGAAAAAAAATAAAAAAATAATGCATGCCAATGCTAGACTAATAATATAAAATGGAAGTAATCAAACATTAAATAATAGATAACTCAATTTAATTTAAAATTTGTAGCAAAATTATATAGAACAATGATGAATGCAATTTATCTTCCTAGAAATAATAGGTAGTTTAAAATAAATAAAAAGTAATTTATTAATAATAATAAAGAAACAAATTTATAAAATAAAATATAGTTCTTAATAAAAAATAAAAAATTTAAAACTAAACTTAATCTTGAAATGAGATTTTCTAAAAAAAAGTTAGTAATAATTATGAGTTACGATAATCTGGAATATTATAAGGTAAAGTTTAAAATAGTTAATGATTTAAATTTGAATGTCCCTAGTAAAATCACAAAATTTCAATTTTTAACCACTTAACTAATATAAAATGTCTGTATTAACTGTACTATATAAAATAAGTACCTATGTTATACACACTATGAATGATTATTGTTTGTACATTATAATTTTTATGAAAACATAGATTCGTGAAGTTGGGCAATGTTATCTTCTCTTGATTGGCGATTTTTTAACTCTTGCTTATACAATTCATACATTTCATTATCAGTCTTTAATTCAAACTTACAAAGTGGGCAAAAATTACTCTGAAAAAAAAATGAAATATTTTAAAAATGTCTATTTACTTATAAAAAACAATTATATCATTACTTTTTCCAGCCATGTTTTTAAACAGTTTTCATGAAATATATGACTGCATGGCATATTTAGTGCTTTATCATTCAGTTCATATTGACATAAACAGATTCGACATTGTTCGTCTAATAAGTAACACAATTATTTTCAGTAAATTATTTCTTTCTGAAATAAAAATTTTACCTATTAGTTCCTCAAATGAAGGTGCACTAAGTTTTTCTATTTCTGATTTAGATGCAGGAGGTGTGTTTTGAAAATTGATTATATCACCATATCGTGCTGGATCGTGATCAAAAAGCATTCTAAACGTTTCTCTCGTTAACCGTTCTATACGAACAGTAGGCATTTCATCTTCTTCAACGTGAAGTTCATCAAAATAGCTTGCCATAACTAGATTTTTAAAGTATACATGAGTTTAATGTCATCTACAAATAGATACTTATCAATTCAACTGAATTACATACCTTGAATTGTTGAAGAAATTTCTAACGTTTATAATACTATTTAAAAATTACAAAATGACAAACGAATAAAATTATGACATAAATAGGTAGTATAGTAGTAACTAATAGTAAAATGAGTTACGCAGTAAGAAATTTTTAATTTAGTTAAAATTAATAACTAATAAGTCATGATTGACTCATTAACTAGTAACCTCTTTTGGTTATTTTTTGTATAATTTATGGAAATTATTATCTTTTATCTATATGAAAACATATGTTTAGTTATCAGTTTCAAGTTTGTTCTAGTCATCTGAAACGGGATGTACTGAATATTATTTAAGTATTAACTATTAAGGTCAGCACTCGGTATTCCATATTTCTTATGGCTTAGCATTCTTTAGATAATTAATAATTATTTACAACAGTTTGTACAAATGGAAATGTGGATTGTTTAGATTAAATTGAGAATAATTAATAATAGTAATAATAATTCTAGTTATTATTAATTGTATAATCCATTTACTTTTTAATTGTGTCTTACTTTATTAAAAAATGTCTGAAAACCAGCCAAAAGAGGAGAATACACAAAATGATTTATCAGAATTGTTAGACGATGCTCTCAAAGATTTTGAAAATACCGATGAATCAAGAGCATTGGACGATGCATCAAAAATATCTGAAATTACTAATTTAGATGCAAGTGATAACTTTTTAAAAGAGAGTCTTGAAGAAACAATGAAAACATTTATGAATAGTGATCAAGCAGAATTAGCGGCTGGCCTACAAGAACTAATTTTAGGAGATGAAGGATCTGAATTACAAATGGTTATTCAAGAATCATTAAAAAGCTTAGCAGAAGCTAAACAAAATCTACCCGAGGGAAGTGATTTAACTTCAATGTTTGCTAATATGGGTATTCAAGATGATATCAGTTTAGATGAAGATATGCTTCCAATGTTAATGCAATTTATGCAGCCATTGTTGAGCAAAGATGTGCTTTATCCATCTATTAAAGATCTGTGTGATAAATACCCAAAATGGCTTGAGGATCATGAATCAACATCTGATAAAGAAGAGTTTGAAAGGTAAGTTATTGATATAGATAATAATTAAATAGTAAATACATAGTAATTAATTAAACTACAATATGTTATTTAAGTTTAATTTAACATTTTAGGTATACACAAATGTTTAATTGTATAAAAGAAGTCCGAGATCATTTAGAAAATCAACAAGATACAGATGATGACATCACTAAAACTAGGAAGTTTAAAGAACTTATGGAATTGTTAAAAAAAATGCAAGAATGTGGTCAGCCACCAGAAGAATTAATGAGAGACGTAGCTGATGGCAATCCAATATCTGATAATGTTGGTCAATGTACTCTCATGTAGCAAATGTTTATCTTGAAGTATTATTTTTATTGAGTCTTGTTTATTTATTTATTATCAGTTCTATAAATGAAGACTGAATAAATATAGGGTATAGGTGAAAGGGTAGCAGATTTCACCAATGTGAAAGGTAAACTTCCAAAGACACTATACATCATATTGAAATTTTCTAAATTTGTTAGTTTCTCAAATCCATAGATATTTTTATTAATTAGTTAAATTTTGGACTTATTAAATATTATTGCAATCAAATTATTTCATTTTGATCCTTTAAACCAAAATTGTTGGTTTTTTCTTTTATTAATATAAGTATTAAATAATATATAAAAAAATTTAAAGTATAACATAACCCTGGTATAATACATAGGTCTGTCATATATTTTAATTTAAGTCACCGTTAAAAATAAAAAATGATGGCCAATAAATTTTAAGAAAATAATCTATTATATCTATCAATATTTCTTAAAATCTTTTTTTAATTTTGAATTGGGAAAAATTAATTTAATTAAATAAATAGCATTTGAGTGGGATAAATCAAAATGTCTCATTAATGGATTCTATGTCATAATCTTTATATCTTTATGACAAAAAATATTACTTTTAATTTTCTAATATAATGATTATTGATGGTATATGTATATATGAAATTAATTTTCTTACAGGGTTTTTTTTACTTTGATAAAGTGTATACTTCATTAAATATTATTATATCATTATTTAGACTTACAAACATGTATACTTTGAAATTTTCTAAAATAAAATATGGAGAATAGTGCTTACATTATTGTATAGACATTGCGATTATTTATTATATTTGTG
The DNA here is from genome assembly GCA_036289425.1 of Rhopalosiphum nymphaeae. Lineage (NCBI taxonomy): Eukaryota > Metazoa > Arthropoda > Insecta > Hemiptera > Aphididae > Rhopalosiphum > Rhopalosiphum nymphaeae. Next base: position 8,348,183 of record JAZAQC010000004.1, read on the forward strand.
TAATAAAATCAAAATATTAATTAGTAACGAATAATTAGTTTTATTACCTATCCATAATTTGTTTGTATACAGCTAGTGTGTTCCACTTTAAATATAACATCAATATTTTAGGTGGTTGGTCTTAGATTGTAATGGGAATCTTCGAGGAAATTGTAGGATATTAATGTACACATTTTAAGGCATTTTTCAAAATTGTTTCCTTTTTGACGTGCAAATATGGAATTATTGCAATTAAAGTATATTACGTTTTTTGATTAAAGTAAGTATATTATGGATTAAAATAAATGTATATAAAATATATACTTATATCATACCCATATTAAAATATCAAAGTCTTATATACGATTACACTCAATAATTTATATTTGATGATAATTTATAATAAAGTGTAATCTTTTAATTTTTTTAATATCATACGTTAAATAGATGAACTATAAATAAAATAATTACTATTTTTATAACGAGCCTAAAATAGAGTTTTTGTTTAAAGAATCATTGTGATATTAGGTGTTAAATAGGTATTATACAAAAAAAATAATTTTGTTTTCCAACATTGAACTTTGAACGCCTAAAGCCCTAAAGCCGAGATCCCGATCTATGGTAAATTGATAAAGTAAAACTTCCTTTATCATGCGTAAATTTAAAATAGTCACAAATATAGATAATTACTTCTTTACCATAATATCTTATATTCTATCAATTCTATTGTTTATTATCTATATATATGAAAATAATTTTTGAAATTTTTATGATATCTTATCTCTACAGCTCCACCCCCGTATATGATAACAATTAAAACTGAAATGTAAACAAAATCGAAACAAATAACAATTGATTTTGTAGAAAATAAATTAAATGACTAGTCATAGACTTATTTTTCCATTCGTCTGAAAAACATCTAATTCGTCGATTTGGTAAAAAATTTAAAATATGAGCAGAAGAAGAATTCTATCCAGTCCTATTATACTAATACAATAACAGACATGTGGACTCCAACCAAAACAAACAAATATGGAGTTGGTGAGTTTTATTTTGGATTTGAAATTATTTAAAATGTATAGGTAATATTTTACATTCCATTTTAGTTATATACAACTGGCATGGAGATAATCCTTATGGTTTACATCTTGAAATCGGGGATACTGTTCAGATCCTCGAACAATGCTGTGGTTAGTATAAACATAATTATATACAATTAATATAGTGTTTTAAAGCTATTTTGTGTATTATACAGGTTGGTACAGAGGATTTGTTACTAAAAATCGATCTGTTAAGGTAAGACATTTATAATGTTATATCTTAAGTCTTACCAATATCATAGTATTCTTTTTAATATCATATTTTCTTTCATTAGGGTATATTTCCATCTACCTATATTCATTTGAAGCCCTGTCGTATTGAAAATGAGGGGTATGATAAATTTATAAATTTTTATTTTTTTTAAATGTTTATTTCAATTTGAAATTTCAGAAGTTTTGAAACAGTTATACCGCTGGAAGATGTGGTTGTCCGAGAAGTATCATTGGTTTTACGTGATTGGAATTGTATTTGGAAGTCATTGTATGTGGTATGTCAAAATATATTTACATATTATTAATAATTAGGAATGAAAAGAATAGATCTTAACACACTCATAAATACAATAATAATTGAACAGTAGTTTACATGATTATTTTAAACTAGTTTTTTTTCCTGTAATTTAACAATTTAAAACAAATATATTTTATTAACTATGATAATGTAATTATGCAATCTATTTATGGCTAGTTAATATTCGTATGCTGTTAGTATCAAAATAAAACAATAATATTATGATTTATAGTTATTTGTTTTCAACTAATACATACATAGTATTTAATATAAATTAATTACAAGGAAAATATATGTCTATAGGAACGGGAAACATATAAATTTATTACATTACGAAAAGTAATGCGAGAGTTACTTGAATGGAGAAAACAATTATTAACTGGAACATTAACTCAAGATCAAACAAGAGAACTGAAATTAAAGACAACTGCAAAAATTGATTGGGGAAACAGGTAAATAGGAAAATATTGCATGTTAATTGCTTTATTCTATTGGTCTTAAAAACAGGGGCGAGAGAAATCTAACTGGTATTGTTACTAGGATGTAAAACAAAATTGTTGTGTTTAAAAAAAAGCCAATTACCTTTTTTAGGAAATTAAATGTTTGTATTAATTCATATGTTTTTTCATTACATTATAAAATGCTTATACTAAGTTTTATAATTCATTCAACATTTAATTCAAATAATAATGAGCTAATGATTCCTTAAAAATGATTTTGTGGTCCTGCCACATATTATTGGGCTATTGAATTAATAACTTATTGTAATTTGTCATTAGAGTTCTTCACAAAATTAATTAGTAACAATATCAGTTATTTTTATCACTTGAATAGTTCTGCATTTCAAAGTAATTATTCATAATTTTTTAATCATGAAATACTGGTGAATTCATCAACATTACTAAAAATTGTCATAAATAATTGAGTTTATATTTTGTGATTTATTTATTAATTGTGTAAGTTACCTTTGGCATTAACAATATATTTTTTTGCGTTGCTAAATGAATAGTGAATTGCTTTAAGTGATGCAAACAATTTGTTGAAAGGAATTTTAATGCTCTTCAAAATGTATTTTTAAATTTGGATTAACAATGTTTAACTTATATAGTGCTATATAATGGTTTATAAATAATGTTTGTACAGTTATTTTATATTTATAACCTTTGATCATATCAATATTATCAACACAATGATTTACCCAAGTGTTTTTAACCTCATTTTTATATTTCCATTAATAATATAATTATTCAAATTATGATTTTTAAGTATCTTGGGGGTTTATTTTTAAAATTTTTAATTTTTATACTATATAAGAAGTATTACTAGATAATATAAATTTAATTTTTCAAATAAGAAACATTCTTTCTTATTCATTCATTACTCTAAATTATTAAGCGGGTGATTTTTTTTTAATATAAATATTGATATGTAAATCAACATTTGAATAAATAGTTTCTAAGTTATTAAATTATATCTATTAAGGATGGATGTAATATTCAATCTAGTAATTAACACGTAAAATTTCGAATTTACATTGGGAATTTTAAATTAAAAGTGAATTGACTTATTGTAAAATTTAAATTAAACATTTTCTATATCTGGCTTAGAGATCATTTTTAAAAATGTATTCCAACTTAAAATTCTTTTAATGAATAATATTAACATACAGATTTCTTTATGAGTACAGATAATATCATTATATTTATATTTTATAAGGTTTGTTAGCTCTAACTTAAAAGTAAATGTGAACTATTGGACTTAAATTTGTTATGCTTGTAAGTTATAAAATTTAGACAATAAATACAAGTGCAAACTTTTCCTAATGAGAATTAATTTTAAATAATAAGGGTTTTTTTTATATTTATTAAAAATTATGATTTCTATAAAAATTACAAATTTACCTTTTTAATACCAGTTTATCATCAAGTAGTTAGGCTAATGGTCTATACCAGAAGTCTTCAAACTATAGACCACACATTTTTGACCGGCCTCCTAAAAGGAGGTAAATAATCTAAAAATATGTGTAATATTCAAAGTTACTATCATACACACATATCAATTATCACTTGTATCAGAGAAAAATATCAATTTCATACTTTTCATTAATAAAAAAATATTATTAAAATTAATACAAAGTATATTTAAATATATTATAAGAATTATTTTTAATATTTATAATAAATTTATATATATTTCTATAAAATTAAAAATTACATGTTCATATATTTTGGCCCGTTAAGAGCTTTTGATATTTTATGTGGCTCTAGAATAAAAATGTTTGGAGACTCTCTGGTCTATACTAATTAAAACATTTATTGCTTCAGGGTTACACAATTAATTATTATATTATAATTTACATATATTGTAATTTAAAAAATGTTCAAATGATATGTGTTCTTGATTATTTGAAAATTACCAAAGTTTAGTTTACTGATAAAAATAACTCTTAGTAATACTGCTGGTTACTTTAAACATAAATAGCTTTGTTTTATTTATTGATTACATTTACATTTGAATGACTTAAATATCGACAACATTTGCAATTTTATTTACTTTGGTTTTTGATGGTTCTAGTAATGATTTAAATAAAATTAATAAATAAGGATATAATATATATTTATAATAAATATTTTTCTTCAGAATCTGTATCACTTAATATGTCACACTGAACAGTAAACTATCAAACTTAAATAAATATGTATAACTTCTCAATTTATTTATAGCTCCATATTATAATATATGAATTAATATTTCTAATTTAAATAACAATTATTATTTTAATAATTCTTAAATGAGCAAGGCTAAGTGTTCCATCCATCTTCGCCATCCTTTTTAAGAATAATCAAAGATTTAAAAAATAATTTGTGTAGCATCTATGATCTATTTAACTATCATTTATTTTACTTATAATATTAATCGTAATAATAATATTATGTTATAAACTAAAACATATTATTTTAGCTTACCATATTATCTCAAAATATAATATGTACCTATGTATTTAATTGATTTATACTCATATCATTATCATTAAATGTTAAGAGGATATCATTATCTCTTGTTAAACATATAATAGAAAATGAAATTTTAAATATCTTAATTTTTTTCCATTTTGCAATCAAGCTATTCAAATTAAGTAAACATCAATAAAATCAATCTATTAAAAAGTTTATTAAGGAAGTGTCTTGTGTACTAACATATTTGTTTAATTTTAAAATTTTTTAAGTGTATATTGTATCGATGATTATGAATCCCTAATTCACAAATTGAGTTATTTAAAATCAATGGTATAATATAGAACTATTTATAATTAATTATGATTACAATAAATGAATACTAGCTTTTTATTAATATTTGTAGTTTTAAGCTTCAATAATTTATGTAAAATGGTTACCTAATTTGAACAGTTTGACAAAAAGTGAGACATGACATGAAGACCTGTATATTTGATTGAAGTTAATGGAAAAAAAAATACATTGCATGTTCACTGCTAAACATGAACATGTACACATTTATATATTATTTTAATTGAACACAGTCCTGTTCATATTCCAAAAATGTCAATGAATGAATTCGTTTTAATTATTATTAAACGTTTGCCACTCATAATTGTCATAACATACCATATTGTTGTTTGTTAGTGTAAATATTTATTAACAATTTTTTTTTTTACATTCTCCTAGAAACTATAGCTATATGAGTTAAAGGTTCATTGGGACAGTATCTCATTATCTAGTTAAAAAGTTTGAAGTTAAGTTAGAATATAGTTTTATTAATAATTTTAATTTAACTTAATTTGTTTAAAGGTTATTTATTTATTTGTATAAAAAATACTATCTAAGTACCATAAAATGCTCATGTAAAACGATTCTTTTATGTAGTTAAACAACTGTTAAACTAGAGAAGAGGGTCTGATGATAAAAACAAAAACTTTATTATTAAAATTGAATAAATGATTTGTGTAATTTATCAATTATAGATTATTTATTCAATTTATAATATATTATAAAATTAAATAATAAATACATATATATCTATATAAATAAATTGGCTAGGCTGTGTGCCTATGTTAATTGTGTAACTTTACTAAAACTTGACTGTTTTCCAATTACAACATAATATAAGAGTGAGTAATATAAAAAAGATAATTTTTAACTTTTAACTGAATTTATTTAATGTGTATCCTTATTTAGTTACTCAGTCTTTTACATTTTAAGTAACTTAATCAACTAAACTTAGTTTTAAAAAAATGGTTTACTTGCCCCAAAAAAGAGTAGTTTGGTAGTTTTAGCAAACGCATACTGTGCATAATTTATTTATTTTTTAAATTTATTCCATCAATGAATTTTTGAAGTAATTCTATATCTTAATTATTTGTTTAAAGACAGTTCAGCCATTATACAATTTCAGGATTTTAACAATACTCCTACAAATTCATTTTTGGATAAAAGTAAAACATTAGAATTACAATTATTTTACCATCTTATAATAATAAAAAATATATAAAAATTATCAAAAATCAGTAAAATCACTAAAAAATTTAATCTTGTTAACAATTTGTTGGATAAACACAAAAGGTTCTTTATTAATGCTGGATTTGCTATAAATTATATAGTATTTAAAATGTTTAACATTTTAAAAATAAATCCTTTTCTTATATTTAAAATAAAATGTAGAGCTATAATACTTAATAGTAAAAAAGTTTGCAATTAGTCTTTAAATAATGTAACCTTTTTAATAAAATAATGTGTTTTTGTTGACAAGTATAGTTTTTTTATTGGAGATTATAGCTAAATTTTAAGATATTACTACCTACCTAATAATACAGTTGAATTTTTCTTTATCTACAAAGATCAGTAATTGCTTAGTCCTATAGTGCTCAGAAGTTCATAGTCTTAGAATATAAAGATGATGAAATGTATTCCTTTAAAATATTTATTAATAATTATTACCATTATTATTTTTATTTCTTACTAAAAAATAATTGGTTTTAAAGTAATTTTTTTTAGTATTATTTATTACAAAGGATATACTTTCATAATTTTTCATCAAGCTGTAAAATCTATTTTGTGTGTATTTAGATAAATATCTTGTACTTTTTTTTATAAGTATTATTTTGAAATTTAGGTAATATTATAAAAATTGTTTGCATACACAAACAAATATTTTGTGCATACGCTTATGTTCATGCCTTTGTATTGTCTTGACAAATATACTATTTAGTGGCAAAGGAAAAGGGTTAAATTGATTATTACTTACATATGTATAATTCAAGTCTAGTTGTTGTGTTTCAAAATATAAATAGTAGTATAAAATACTAAATAATTTCACATAAAAAAAGGATGGAAATAAAAGTGAAATAGTACTATATTAAATAATAATACATTCTTAGTTAGTGTAATATAACATAAATAAAATTGATTAATGCATATAATCATTAAATAATTCATAGTTAATATATAATGTATAATTGTAAAGTTCATTTATTTAATATTTAAAATTATTATTGAATACATTATTAGTCCTTTAAATTTAATAATTAAAATCAAATCATCAATATAAGGAGACTTTTTATACAATTTTTTGTTAAAATAAATCAACTATAATAATTTTAAAATTTACAGTTCACAATATCTTATCACAATTAATTACAATTTTAATAGAAGTTAAATCTTCAATTTAAAACCAAAATAACTTATTAAATATAATTAAAATAATTGTTTACACTAATTAGCGCCAAGATGCATAACATGACTGCTAGTCAATCATTTAAATATAAAAGAACACGATAAATTTATTTATATGTAGGAATAGTTAGGTTACCAATTGTTTAACATGGAAGATGTAAAAAACTGTATCAAAATAAAATATGTAGTTGAAAAAATTTGGTCTTAGAACTAATATTTGAATAACACATAAATTACTTAATGTTCAAAGGTTGTGTATATGGAATGCTTTTCTAAGTATTGAACACAGTTTGAGATTAAACATTTTCAACTCCAGACGTTTCTTATTAGATAAAAAAACCTATAGACATTGATTGATTTTTTTTTTTTGTTCAAGTCTAAGCCTCAGTTTCTTTGTGAAGTCTCAATTTATCCAAAGGATACATTGGTGATAATTCCAGTGTCGAAGGAGCAGTTGGTAAATTATTTCCCAAATGTAATCGTGAACTGAGATCATCCAATACTTCGGTAAATTGTCCCATATTCATATTTTGACCCAAAAGATGTAATAATAAGAAATCTCCAACCTGAAATATAATTAGTTTCAACAGTTAGTAAAATATTAAATGTATGAATAAGGTTTTTAATATTTTGTTTTCAATGAAAAGTAGTATAACTAGTAAAGTAAAAATTAAATTACAAATACAATCATTAGTTTTTGGACAAAAAAAAAATCCTACTATTATAATAATTTTAAAAAAGCTTACCTGTGTTTTCCTGATAAGTGCTGATACTGATTGTGGTGTACCAAATTTAAAACGACGTAATAAAATTGTTTCTCTAATTGAGGGTAATGTTACAACAGCGATACTATATGCCAATGCCATTCCAGATATGACTGCCAATATAATGAACCAAAACCATAAAAATATGTAGATTTTTTCATTCAAGATATTCAATGCCAATACACAGAGTGCATCATGTGTTTGCATTGATCCAGATGGACCATACTTGTGGAATGTGCATTTAGTTACTCTAGGGAAAACAGCTACCATTGGATCAATTCGGTTTTCTTGGTCCATTTGACTAAGTTCTAAAACTTTAGTACCATACGAAAAAAATTCTCCTCCCAAGAAACTGTCAATGAGGAACATGTTTCCAATTACATTCAAAAAATTGAATACCTAAAAATTACATCAAAAATTAAATTAAATATAAAAACCAAGACTATTCAAATATTTACTTCGCATAAGAAATATCCTGAAGCATAAACATTGTGCATATGTAATGTATCAATAAGGTATTGAACTAATTGTTTTTGACGACTTAGTCTGTCGTCATTTTGTCCAATAGAAGCACCACGTACACCATCAGTAATCATGCGAATTTTACCTTCTTCCCAATTTTTCCATAACCAGTGGGGCACATAGAACAAAATGCCTTGGAAAAAGAGCATGAATGGCACCCATTGATAATAAGCATGGTAGCGTACTTGATCTGTGCCATCAATATAATCTGATACTCCAGGATGAGCAACATGTGTACCAAGACCTTTACCAATTTTATCTGGCAATGTAAACGTATGAGTAATCCAACAAAATGTGTTAATAACATGTTCTGGGATAGCACCATCAGTTATACAAGATATAGGATCACCTAAAAATAAAAATTTCAACATAAATAATCAAAATAATGACAAAATCTGGTTGTTTTGACCTTGATAATAAATGTAACAGTTGTAATTCAGAATTATAAGCAACAGGTAGTTTATATAAAAAAAAGAAATCCTCTGGATGCATACTAATCTATTATGCTATTTTACAATATTTTTTCTGGAGGATACAAAGAGAATTTAAATCTTGGTCCTATTAGGGTCCCCTACAATTGCGTCACTTTGTAATGTTAATTTGTTTTTATGAATTTATGATTAATAATCTACTCTTTGAACAACCCATTCACTTGCTTATTATTTATATAGGTCCAGGGTCAATTGAAAGGAATTGCCTCCTTTATTACAAACAATAATAAAGCAGCGTTCACCGTTGTGAGTTGCTGTTCTTCAAATAATTTACCACTGTATAATTCGCATTGGAAAAATAATAGTGAAATTACACTTACCTATTAGATTGTTAGCAGTAACCAGTATACAGCATCCAAAGAGTATTGCCGTGGTGAGCCTGTAATGTGCTCTGAACACTGCGTTGTCGATGTTGGCCTTGTCCACCACGTAACGCACCTTAATGAAGCCGGCCACAGCCGACAGCATCGGGAATATGGCCATATCGTCGTTCTTTATGCGTTATTACACAACGATCGGATCTAAATCGGGAGACATGTACAACAATCAGTTTATATTCAATGATTTCCGGAAAATTAAAATGGTCGTTGGATGTCTAAACGTCGTACAAATCGCGCAAAAACTGAAAAACCGTGGCCAGCTTAAACAGTGGGCGGGGGGTGTATACAAAAATAACAACTAAAATCCACACAGTCTTCAGGCATGCCACCGGACATCGGCGGAGGTATGCTGTGTGCCTGTATATATATTATAGACACGCAGTAACAGGTATCTGTTGTCTGATGTCAACAGCCTCCCGTGCTGTGCTGTGCTGTGCCACTTGCCACAGTCTCTCCCCCCCTCCCACAGTCGATCATGCAGCGCTGCTCCTCGAATGCACCGGAGTTCTTAGACGGTTGCCCGTTGTCTATTATTATGCTCAAAACTGGTTTTTCGATTCGATCGCACGCACACATAATAATATCACATAGGTACGCATACGCATACCCGTAATAATAATTCCGACGTGTTCATAAAATATATTATTGTTGTTAATATATATATATATTGTCTTCGGGTGAAATAAATCGTATGCTGTATGGCCGTAAAGGTACGCCGCCGAGTGACTCATGTAGTCATGAACATACGATGTACCCATTACAATATGCACCGACAATTCTTCGAATTTTCTCGTTCACCTATGTGTATAATATAACACTGCGCACACCGCACCATCAACAATTACGCGTGACTCGAACAACAATATTCTGTTGCACAATGTTTTATTAGTTGTAATAATGATTCATTTTATTAACGCGTCCCCCGACGATTTCGTTTCAGAAGCAGCAGATGTTCGAGATATCGTCATCATCGCCAGTTGTGAATTTATTATATTAAAAAATAAGATATAGGAATTTTTTAATACATCTTATATTATATCATATGTATAATATTCTTATAAACCGAAATCCTTTTCCCCCTCAAACGGTCCTCCGCAATTCTAAAATACCTTTTACCCAATTCACCAATTTTATATAAAAGCGCGAGAACTACAATGATAATGCGTACGCATATCATACTTTTTATCTATCACTGCAATACACGCATGTTACCTACAAAATAATAATATGTACACACAAAACATAATTATTATTCGGTAGGTACCTGTAGAATAGTGTAAAAACAAAAGCACGTTTACACGCTGTGATGGCAAACAATGGGAAGCGGTGACGCGCTAGACGTCATTTACTGTATGTCAGGTGTTTGCGGCGCGATGGCGTAGGTCGAACAAATACAAAGCAGCAACAAATTGTAGCGCAAAAGATTATGACACGAGAATACAATATCAAATATTATTATTATGGTAACAATATTGATCAAGTTTAAAAAACCTCAGAGCCACTCTAGGACACCTTGTACGGCAAACCGTATCGTAGTCGATATTAAAATATGGTATTATATTATACAACATAATATTATGGAACATTAAATGTATCATACGATAACAATATTGTATTATTGTTATTAAAGCGCTATATTACGGGGTGATGGGGATGGGGAATAAATCAAAAACGTGAAACTAACCAGTTCGTCAGCAATGCCTGGGTGAAATATCGTGTGTCACCGTCGATCTGGAATCGTAATATTTTATTGTCGTCGTCGACGTCGTCGTTATTTCGCGTGTAACACGTATCGGATGGCGATAGTCCGCACCCAATCGATGCAGTCGCCGTTACTAGCGGTTCGTCGACTGTATCAAACCGGTGGACGAACGCGCGCCGCGGTGCACGGGTTAGTCGCCGCCGCTGGAACGCGGAGCGCTCGAAACCGGTATCCGCCGCGCGCTTGATGATATATTGATATTATTATGTGTTCACCACCGCGTTACACAAGATGTTGTTCGGAGGTGCCATAGAGTGCAGGGACGCGTGCGTGGAGGGGATTTACGAGACGGATTTCCGATCGAAACTATGCTACGATATTAATAAGTGTCGAGTAATTAATCATGACGATTTATGGTGGATTTACGGCCGAAATCCGTTCCGAGATTTGTGGAAATAATCTTGCCGCATTCCAATATTTTTACGGAAACGCGCTGCTAGTCCAGCCCGGTAGGTGGCGCCATACCCGCGCTAGTTTCCGTCGAACGGGTTGCGTTTTATACTTTTTCATCCTATCTGGTTACCTTTAATATTATTATACGCAAGCGGCAGCCGTAGGATTTTCTCGTTATGACTGGCTGACAAATCGAAAATCTACCGATTTTAAATCATTTTTGATGTTGTTTAAATTTTTCATGTAATATGGTATTTAAACATTTTAAATATACACAGCAGTAAGATTGGTAGGCGTACGCGGTGTACCTACTGCTGTTGTAAAAAATAGAAAGTTTTGACGCGGTGAGAATTCGTTAAGGTATAATGTACATAATGTTATATAAAGAAAACAACGGATTTCCGTACACAATAATAAATTGTATTGTTCTCATTGTGAGAACTAAGAATAAAGTATTTGTTTTATTATGACACGGTGAAGTGTAATAAACCATTTATACGTCTTTGCCATTCTCCTATATAGGCTTACTTTAAGTATAGCCAAGATTTAGTAAAAACTAAAAATCGAGAGCTTGCTAAATGCTTATAATTCTAGATTGTTATTTTAATGTTTATCCTCGAAATACTGCTGCAAGATAATTATAAAATTTTTTTCATCTTCTTTTAGCTACAGGAATTTTTTATTATTTTAAAAACTGGTTTCTCATAGGTAATAATACCTCCATTCAAAATCTAAAATGTCTACAGTCTACACGAAGCTGATATTTTAAAATATACAATTATAATTATACAATATGAAAACATGATTTGAACATCGAAAAATGTATTTAATAATTCATAGGTCCTCGGAAATATTTTAGTTGTATAAATTATAAATAAGTATTTACCTTTACATTTTTATTAGTAATTATTACTCAAGCCCAAATTATTGTGTCTTAAATTTTAGGGAGTTCGCTGAATTTTTTTAGCAAACCTGCGGGGACTGCACCACAATTCCAAACTCCTCTTCATTTAAATTATATTCTAAAAAACAAGTATTTTTTCACCATGTAATTTATCATTAAACAATATAAACTGTCAAACTGTCTGTTTGATACGGAAATCTTATTATTGCTATTATTCACTTATTTATAGAATCTCGGCGATAAATAAACCACAAACATTGCACTAAAATACTTATAAATGTTAAATCAAGTATTATATTTTCAAAATAATAGTTTTTGATCTTTTTGATCATTTGTTTAAAAATCTCTGGTTGTAGAGTGTCAAGCATAGGTGGACATTTGATTGAATTTTTAGGGGGACTATAATAAATAATAATCCAATGTAAAGTGACCCCGCATCCCCTTTTTATATTACCTCCAATTTTTGGGGGTTTATTGAAATACTTGGGGGTCTAAACCCCCCCAAGTCCCCCCGATGTCCGCCTATTGTGTCAATTAAAACTTAAAGGATAATTAAAGGTCCACTATTATAGGTTTAAAAGTATATGGGGGCTATAGATGTTATGGTAATTTAAACATTTTAGTAATTTATCTATAAGTATTTATAATTTTTAAAAATGGTTTAAGTAATAATAAATACTAGATTCGATATTACATTTATTTTATATTTTTGTTAAAGAGTTTTTATATTTTTTTGAAAAATTATCCACTAAATAATTTACAGTAAAAAGGAGGGCTCTCATTTGAAATAGAAAACTTTTTATTATTACATATATCAGTATATAACCTTATGAAATACAAGAAAAATTCGAGAATTTGAAAATATGGCTCTTGAAGAGTACTTATATTTAAAAATTTCAATAATCAAAACTTGAATACTTCGTTATTAAATGAAAAACTGGCGTGAGTGCGGTTTGGTTAATCCCACTATAATGTAAATGTTAAAAAAAAATATTATAATAATTCTTACTCTCAAATTAAACACAATATATAAACATATTATCGAATATTTTTTTAAATTTTATATCCTGAATTTATGGGGCTTAGCCCCCAATCCCTTCAATTTACATATATGAATTATCATATAGAAAATACAGCAGTTATCAAATTAATATATTTTTATGCAACAACTATTTTACCCCAATACATATAGCCCTTGCTTACTTAACTAATTTATTTGAGTCCAAAAAATGCTAAAGTAAATATCATTCGGTATAGTAGTGTTGTATAGTGTTAACATTTTATGAAATTAGAACAATTAATATCTAGGTTAGTAACTTATCAATTGATAATATACAATACCTATAATTTTTTTATTTTTAAGTACCATTAATAGATTTTTTATTTAATACAAACAAACCACCAAAATTTTCCTCCTCCGCCATTATAAAAATGTATAATATTCACAATACACATGCTATGTTATGATATTATTCCTGATAATTCATCATTTTATCAATATAGTCCATATTGATTTAAGTTAGACTTATTTACTTGGTAAAGTATGTTATCTATGTGTTTCACTGTGTTTGTCCAATCTATCTAGTATTTTAGGTCGCCTTTTAATGTTTTAAATAATATTTAATAATATCTGACAAGCGATATATATTTGCCTGCCTGTGAAGTGGACTTTATAATCAAATAATTCTATAGACATTTAATAAATAACGGTGCATTTTGGAATTTTACCAACTGTTTCTATAAGGTTATAAATTATAATACTGTCTTTGTTTATTTAATATTACAAAACTCTTGTTTGTGATTCCAAAAATATAACATCAAATTTTATGTTAGAAGTAAAAACAAATAATTTAAAAATACAAGAGTTCAACTTTTATCAGTTAATCTGCAAGAATAACTGTCAATTTTTCATACATTATAAAATATTATTATTACAACTTTATAAGAGTATTATAATACGCATAATCTACCTATACCTAAATTCTAAAACGCATATACCTATCTAATATGTAGACTATTTTGTGAGATACTGCAATGTGTGTGCACTTAATTAGTTCATTAATAAAAGGTCTATTACCAGTGGCGCAACTAATCAAACTGTGGTCCCAGTGTGACTTTTAATGAAGGGGCTCTAATTAAGTTTTTTTTAAATGAAATCACTTATTTTTTTAGACAAAATTTTTGATCGATTTATTGGATTTTAACATGGTATCAAATGATTATATATATTTAATAGTATCTAAGTGTTAATTGAATTTTAATTTTGTATTAATATATATTATATTAATATGTTACGGTAAATTAAGTTATATCGGATTATAATGTTCTTCGTCAGTCAATCTATAGGCGTGTACACGGTATTGCAGATTAAACTATAGCAACACCTACGAGCTGCAAATAATTTCAGTTTTCACTATTGACAGTTCCTTTTAAATTTTCCAAAACAATTCTTGTTTCTTTTTGAATAATTTCACACTGGTCTCCTCTTCGTCGTCGTCATCATCATCGATATTTTCTTCTTAAATTTTTGTTTGAAAATCAGTTATTTCTTTTTCAGACAATACTCCAAAACTAGGTAAATCTTGATCAATTAAAATCCAATTTTGAAAATTTGTGTCTTAGAATTCTAATTTCTAGCTTCGCAAATCTTCTTTGTCAGACCAAATTTATGAAAACTCAGCTTTTCGAAAACAATTTATAATGCATTTAAAAGTCATTTTGTCTTTATATAAATATATCTAATTAACTATCATATAGTTTATGGTGTATAGTTCATGTATTTAGCTTCTAACACAGTTATTTTACAAGCTGTTTGCAGTGATTGAAGAATTCCATATACATCTATTGTTTCAACAATAAAGTTTCCCATTGCTTTACGATGGTAAGTTTTCATTGTTTTTATGATTCCCTGGTAAAGGGGCTGTATGAGTGACGTAGTATTTGGCGGTAAAAATGTCAAATCGATGTTTTGTAAATTTAATTATAAGAAGTAGTAAAATATATCTTGGTTTTATTATTTCTTTATCCCATTTTTCAAAAATGTTGTTAAAAATTAGACTAGTCATTCAAGCATTTAAATAAGCATAATAATCGACGGGCAATGTTTTAACGCCTCGAAAACAACGTATGGATTTTTACTTTTACCTATAATTAAAGAACGTTTTTATCTGTACCTGTCATGTCGCAAACCAAAATTGTGAGTCTTTGCATTTGTTTTTTACATCTATTAACTATATTCCTTTTAAAATCAAAAAGTAGAATCCAGAATAGCTTGATAATACAAACCGATTTCATTTAAATTAGATACCATTAGGAATATAATTAGACGATGTAATAAAATCCTTTAAGTAATATAGAGTACATTTTAAGAAGTAAATGTTTAATTATGCATATTTTAACTTTTAAGTATGTGTAATGTAATGTGTATACTTAAATGCTTATAAAAATTTTAATACTTATATTTATAATTTGAACATGAAAAATAAATCATGCCTTTTATTAAGGCACTTTATATTTTATTCTGTTCTATTTTAATTCTTGTTAATCCAAAAAATAAATATGTAATGAATAGTAAATAAACTACATAAAATTCAAAATATTTGTAAAATAATATAAACACAAATTAAATTAAATTGTCTTAAAAGAACAAATAATAATAATAATAATAAAATAAATTAATAAAAATTATACGATTTTAATGACTGCAGACTATAAATAATAAGTAATAACCGTATACTAATTTACTGTAGTCCTTACATTTTATTATGTTGCAATAACTTTTACTGTTATTGCTTAAATGATTTTTTAAACATTTTTTTTTACTATATAATTTAATTTTTATCCGTGTATTTTATATATCGAACTATTTTATTTTATTGGTATTAAATAACACTATATTAGTGTATTGCGTTAATTAATATATCAAGGACAGATTTAAACACATAATATTGCACTTGTATTCTGCATAATATACATATACTATGTACTAATGATATCTACTGTATAATATTAAATAGGTCATATAAAATAATAACTATTGATAATTGTTACACTATAATATAATGACTTTATTTTTTATATACCTAATATAATTATTTATATAATATATATATAGTAAAAATTAAAAAAGTAGGTATACTATATTCATGTTAACTTATTATTCCTATGTAGGTTTTGGGCGTTATATTATTAAAATATGTTGTATTTCGTATTAATTTTAACGATTCAATTTACATAATATATTGGCTGTTGGTATTCGTATGTGTTCAAATTAAACAGTCGTTGAACTTGTTTTAAATCTTTAGTATTCGGTACTAGGTTCGTTAATAATGCTGTAGTAAAATGATATTATATTCATTATTGGTAGCTCCTGTGGTTTTAATATAATATAATAATATGTTCGTTTATTATTATTAATATATCAACTCATTACTATCATCGATGTCATTGAACATTATCATTTTATTTAAAACTTATTGAACGCATGTTTTGTGGTCAAAATATTATAAGTCTTCTAATTTTGTTTTTTAATTTAAGTTATTTGTTTTATTTAATTAAAAATTTTAAAATAAAACAATCTTGTGAGATCGCAGTAAACGGCTTTGTAAGCTAAAAATAATAGTAAAAAATCATCAAATTTTATTATGTTTATTTTAATTAAGTATTTAATTTATTCTTATTTAAAACATGCTATTATTTTTATTATTTTTATTCGTATTATACATGAGAATTAACTAACTGATTATTAATTAAATTATATATGTCTAACAATTATGTATTAATATTCAATATATTTGTAAAATTGTGTTTTAAAAATATTTTTAGTAATATAAAATTTTTGTTATTTTCTTAAATTAATTTATTATTTTTTAAAACATTGTTGTATGACTGAGAAATATTTGGTGCCTTGGTGGTACAATGTTTATCAACATTATAAGTGACTGAATAATTTATCCTTTTTACATGTAAATACGTTACCTATAAAGATTTGTCCCACAGTTAAAAAAAAATTTTAATTAACGAAAATCATTTACAATCTTGTTCATTACTTCATTAGGTGCAACAATGATAATGTGTTATATTATTATGTATATTGCTAATTGTCGTATTTTCGTTAGTTTACTGTTTAATAATATGTTAATATTCGATAAACATGCTATTACTTATAATAGGTTGTTAAATGCATTTTAAGTCATACTATGTCTTAAACTGATGACTATAAAAAATTGAGATTGTTTTTTATACTGTAAATTTTATCTTTTCTATTAATTGTTAGATCCAGCAAAGCGTACCTATATAATTTGAGAAAATTTTAGGGAATAGTTTCACGTATTATAAAATGTGATAATAACCAAAGGTAAATCTATGTTATTTATCTAAGCTATAAATAAAATATATTAGTATAAGATATATATTTAATTTTAATAATTTTGTAATATTTTCATTAAATTAATGTAGCTTATAAATGTGGTAATATGTACCTAGTTATTAACTTTAAAAGCATATTACTCATTATTTTATCTTTTTGACTGAATATTTTATGGTATACATATCTAGTTTATAATCCTTGTATATTTATATGCGAGATTATAGAGTGTACACCTATACTATAGAAATAATAAAAAATATTTTTAGATAAACAATTTTTTACGTCTATATGTATATATGATATCTACTAATAGCTAAGCTAAGTGTTATTGAATTTATTGTTAATCTTCTATCTTTTTATTATTTCTACACGTTTATGTTATTAAATTAAATAAAATAAAAACTTATTATTTTGTTTTATAAATGATTAATAATACTCAGATGGTCTTTTGGTATTTTTCATTTTCGAATCGAAAAAGTGCCCAAAGATTTTCCTGCTTTTATTCTTGTCTCGAATGTTTATTCAATTATACTAATTTCAACAGATAACTCTAGAAACAAATGATAAATTAAAATAGATTTTATCAGCTAATATACTTTGTTTTCATTTAACCACTGTGACACTACAGCAACAACAGTCATTAAGTTAGGCTATTACACCAAATATGCTAAAGTGAGTTTTACAAAAAATTGAATACCATTTCATACATGGTGGTAGTTATAATTATCTTTGGTATCGATTAGAGCCGCCTAAAATTAAAATAATAATTTTTTTATGTTATTAATTAGCTTGTTTTGTGTTTGAAAATTTTAACCTTTTTCCTACACTCGCCCATTTAAAATTCAATTAAATCCCTTAGTGAGAGTATCTTATAATATCTACCGTGTTCGTTTCTATAATATATCTTATTAACAAAAAAAAAAAAAAAAAAAAATGTATTATAAATATTCAAAATCATGACAACTGTAGTTCATTTTTTGTAGAACACTATATTATGTTACGTTGGTTCTAAGTCTTATAATAATAGCTATAGCTACTTTATACCGTATACCTAACAAATAACGATTAATAAGCATTATATAAGTATATTCTATGTAATGGTGAATGATAATAAACCTATAGTAGCACTTAACTCACAACTATCGAATTCACTCTAGAAATAATAAAATAAGAAAACATTTAATAAAATATATCAACATGTGTATGTATAATTTAATATAAAAATCTATTATCTTATACTTAATATATTGGATTTGGAAAAAGAATATAAGGAAAAATATAAAAAGTAACGTTCCTTAAAATAATTAAAATCAATTTAACTTTTGCTTAAACTTTAAAGATACGTCCCACATTCAACAAACATTGATTCTCAAATAAATAATTGTAATTTAAAAATTTATAGTTTTTTAAATTTTTATAGCTTAAACTTGGAAATAATAATAATACAAGGTTTTCATTAGCAGTTCAGTTTGAAACCTAAAAATCTAAAAAAAAAAAAAAAATTTAAATATACATTTTTTGGTTAAATTTTAATCGAATTTTATATTTATACTAAGAGTTATGACTTTAGTTATTTTCTTTCTTTCTTTCTTCTCCTGGTATTTCTACTCTCTAAGAGTTTTTGCCATCATTACTACACTTCGCCACCTATCTCAATTTGGGCTGTCTCTCCAATCCTCAACTCCAAAATAAAAAAAAAATAAAAAAAATAAAAAAATAATATATTATATATTGTTTTGCTATATAAAAATATTATTCGTGGGTACTTGAAACTTTTAAGTATATTATTATATTATATAATATATATATATATATATAATGACATTTAGATTAATTTTATGATATTATCCTTATTTGATAGTTACTTATTATACCACGAAGCTATTCACACCGTTCTACGTTAATAAGTCGGCATTGTCTCAAAACTCATAACTCATAAGTAAAAAACAATAAATTATGGATATATAATATAAATATTCTATTATAACAATTAAATATAAATAATATAACAAATGTAATGTTTTTACTAAAAGTTAATTCAACTTAGATACCACAATATTTTTAATAAATAATAATACAATTAATTACTATAGTGAAAATATAAATATATCATAAAATATATTTATAGTAAAAAATACCGATAGACGATTATTTGTCCAGAATTTTTTACGTAACATAAATACTACAATTTATCATCAAATTCAAATTTAACACATGCATTTTGATGACTTTGCCCAATGACGAGACTTACTTGATATCTATTGTA
The DNA here is from genome assembly GCA_036289425.1 of Rhopalosiphum nymphaeae. Taxonomy (NCBI): domain Eukaryota; kingdom Metazoa; phylum Arthropoda; class Insecta; order Hemiptera; family Aphididae; genus Rhopalosiphum; species Rhopalosiphum nymphaeae. Next base: position 8,368,310 of record JAZAQC010000004.1, read on the forward strand.
CAGAATAGTAATTAAAAACTTTTCCCCTTTTTTTTGGTTTTTGTATATTATTTGCATTATTTGTAATCATTATACATATTGATATGAGTAACAATCTTTTTTATAGGTTTTGTATAATAATGATATATTAATAAATATATTATTATCTTATATTAGGCTGTAGTCATTTTATATGTTGGAATAAAGAGTTATCAAAAAAAAAAAAAAAAACAAATATTTATATAAAATATAAAAATGAATAAAACTCACCAAAAATACTAAAAAATGACTCTAAAGCATTAAATTTCTTAAAATGCTAAAAATGCTAAATAAAATTATTCCATTAGATTTTAAATTATTCAATGAATCAAATTTCTATAGATATAAGTAACGCATTAGACCAAAAGAAAAAATATTAAATGCATCAAGTTCCGGGTCTTATACTTATAAATAATAACCAAAAATGACATAATTTCTTAATTACCTGCGAATTAATACAATATATTTTATTTTTATTACAAAAACGGACTTGCGTCCAAATAAATATGGTACATGGTACATAATATCACATATTACCTATACATATATTAAAAATATTACTCGATTAGGAGAGATTATTTTTTTAATTTTTAACATTTAATCTTAAACCGTTTATTTTCTTCGAGTTTATCCAATAACTAGAATCTAGTATTTAATTTAGCTGTTAACTATAATTATTATTTATTGATTATAGAAGAAATATTAAACGATGAGAAAAAAGAATAATTATTTGCGTAATCTTAATAAGTAATGTGATTTCACATTTACTATTTAATATTTTAGTATACACATTGATTGTCAACTTAAGCAGATGGTGATGCTGTACGGAATATATGTGATACATATAAATATAATCTAATAAGTATAAATAATATAATATAGTATATTGATGGTTAAATTACAATGCGTCGATAGGTACTTAGTGTACTTTTTGTAAAGTGTCGAATGAAGAATTGAAACAAATGTCATACCTATGGGCTACGGCAAATGATATAATAAGTATGGATTAAAATTAAACATAGTGGTTTATAACAAAATTACGAGTCGTAAGTTCCAGGTATGTGCTAAACCTCGAATCTCATACCTATATTAATTTTTGTAATATATATATATGTATATAATTCTAAATTTATGACGATATAAATTAATTTGTTCGAAATATGAAAAAATATTCCATATTCATTTAATTTAAAAATCTATAATAAGTTAAATAATAACTGTTGGTATTATACAGGTTCCAAATAGTAGATAAAATAACCAAATAATTTACGATTAGTTATTTCTTATTACCTTTATTATTATTATCGTATCTTATAGACTGTAGTAGTAACTGTTAATTAGTAAATAGTTTATTACGTATACATAGAAAAGAATTATAAAAGAATTTAAAATTAATAAATATTATGTTGTGGTATATGCAGACCTCTGGTTTTGTAAAAATGATTAAACAATTAATTTGCTTTAGACCTTGATAGTACAGGTAGTACAGATATAGAACAAATTTTAAATTTTAAAATAAAATTTTTTTTTTTTAGAAAACTGGGATTGGATTTAGTTCCTAGGTGTGGTGCCGAGATGGTTGATCCAGCTACAATGAGTGCCGTAGAGCTTTACAAAGTCGTATGTATATTTAATAATGCAATAATTAGATACTTATCTATATTTAATTATTATTAGACGTATAACTTTTCTCTTTATGAATTTCAGCATGTTCTAAGTTCGGAAAACATTCAAGGTGTATCGGTTAGTATTTTAATATACTATTATTATAGAATTATTTAATTGATACTAATAATTAATTTGTTACAATTTTAGGCACGAGGGACGTTAAGAAGACCTAAAGATACATCTAAAATTCAAACACGTCATATGTTTATGTGTATGCGAGACTTTGGTTACCATATTGGGGAAGAAACCGAAGTATATTTTTCACTCTACGATGCCAAAAACTTTAAATTTATCAGGTAAGTTTTATATTTGTTATTTATAACTTATTAACATAAAAATATATTCATTATTCATACATGTTTCGCAATCGCTGTATATTAATTACATTGTTTTTGAAAAATTTCCAGTGAACGATTTTTAGTAAAAATTTCTAAAGAAGGCTTTTCCAATTATATTGAAAAATTACACAATAATTGTACGATTTTTACGGTAAGTTATGAATATCTTGCAATCAATCAATTCTTTATCGATTTGTTTGTTTTAATAATGAACTAAATATGTATACACCCGACTATTATATTTCGTCTGTATAATAGGAACTCGGGCTGCAAGACTTGTCGCGCGATCTTTACATCGTAGCTCACGTGATGCGCATCGGTAAAATGGTGTACTCCGAGTCGTCCAAAAAAGTGTCTCTGTCATCGTCGTCGTCGTCATCGTCAGCGCAGACACCGGCGTCCTATTTCAAACGTCCACTGGGAGTTGCCATCTTGAACATCGGCGAAATGCTGACCTCGAACAACAACGGCGGCAGCGACGAGCGGGAATTCACGTTCCGCGTGTTCCAGACGGATGAAAAAGACTTCTGTCAGCTGCACGACACATTGATCCGAAAACAGAACAGCAAATACAGCCCGCTATCCAGCCACCCCAACTACGGTATCGTCATATCACTACGGATATTGGACGGTGACCTACGACAGGTGCGTGAGGAAAACCCACTGGCGTTCAAAAACGTGTCGACCACGAAAAAAATGGGTTTCCCAGACGTGATAATGCCGGGACACGTGAGGAACGACTTGTACCTGACCTTGGAGAGAGGCGAGTTCGAAAAGGGCGGCAAGTCGACTGGAAAAAACATTGAAGTATCTGTTGTCGTCCTTGACTACGAGGGTAACATCGTCCCGGATTGCATATGGGGCGCATCGGGAACGGACTCGTTCGCCGAATACCGTTCGATGATTGTTTACCATCATAACGCTCCGTGCTGGATGGAGACCATTCGGTTGGCCGTGCCCATTGAGAAGTATAACATCGCGCACATACGTTTCGAATATAGGCACTGTTCTAGTAAGTCATGCACGATACCATCATTAAAATATAATTTAAACACAACCATTTTATGATTACTAATTAGTATTTATATGAACCGGTATACAGGGTGTTTCTTTTATCATTAAACACTTATTATTTCAAATTGTTGATTTTTTTTTGTTTAACATTTTTTATTTCATGTTTTTCTAAAACTTAATTACATTTCTATTTTTTTCACCCTTATATTTAATAATGAAATCATTATCAACTTTTGATTTTAAAATGGCAACCTATATTTAAAATGTTATAAAATAGTAAGGTTATTTGTTTTAATGAATTTTAATGTTAAAATTATTATTTTTCATTTATCGATTAGTATGTTATAGCTGCTCAAAGTTGGCTGGTTTGATATTTTTAGATATCCTACCGGTTATTACGGCTGTGAGGCGTTAGTAACTACAGGTACAAAGTTCATCACTGCGTTGAAAGTCGATAACGAGTTTATTATATATGAAAATAATATGTAATGTTGGTACTTTTATTATTATCTATTACCCATGTGAGTATGTGACTACTGGTCTTCAGAAACAAGAAGTATTATAAAAACCAAAAACCACCCAACTTTGAAAAGGTATATATATCGCCAAAAAATTAACGAAAAATAATAATTTGCAGAACGTTAAAATTAATAAAAAAAAAATAGTCCTATTAATTTAGTACATTTTAAATATAAGTTACCATATGAAAAAACAAAAGTTGATAGTAGTTTCATTATTAAATAAAAGGGTGAAAAAACTAAAAATTTCATACAATTTGATAAAAGAATGAAACAAAATATTTAAAAAAAAAAAATTAAAAAATTTAATAGGTACTTGACGAAATAGTGAGTGTTTAATGATGAAAGAATCACTCTGTATATAGTCCATGAGCTGGACATAATAGAATTATCACCCGGGCCCCGCCATCAAGTGGAAATCGCCGATAAAGTGATCAATATTTTAATTTTTAATAGGTTTTTACTATACTTGTAATACTTTGTATTAAATTAAAAATAAAATATAATATAAAACAATTGTTGACCTGTACTAGGAAGTATCTGATAAAATGTATATACAATAAATAATAGTAACATAATTTAAATATATATATATATATATATGTCATACTTATTATTCATTTTAATAGATATAACCGAGTTATATAGACCACCAATATAAAGTTATTATATTTTTATAATAATTATCATTTAATATTATTTAGTATAATATTATACAACATTTTATTTAATTTTTATTTAAAAATAAATGTATAATAATTACTATAATTAGTAATAAATAATTTATTATAGCAATTTATGATTAATCTGTTTAAACATTATACACATATATCAATAATTTAAAATTCGTTCATTTCAATAGATTCACTTTGACAATATTACTATAAGTCATTATTCAATTCAATAATGTATAAATAAGTAATAATGATTAATAATATATGTTAAAATAAATAAAATTTTACTTTAAAAAAAATAATTATAATGTTATTTTATTATTCAATAATATTATATTTTATTATCGTACTAATTATAGGTAGGTGCTTCATAATTTAAAGTGCATTCATTGTTCTACATACATTTTGATTAGCTTTACTTTTATTAATAACTTTTATTATTAAACATTGCTGGCCAGCATAATTATAATATAGGTAGTAGGTAGTAGTTTCTATTGCACAATTTAATGAATATTAATCTATTGAAATTATAGATATAATTTTTACAAATTTAGAAAGTTTTTTCACCAACGTACCTATAAATTAAAGTTGTACGGATTGCTCTAGTTATTTTTAGATACTTTAAATATATATAATATATTTTAATATATTAAAAATATCGATTTGACGTTTGTATTTCTAGCTCGTGACAAAGCGGATAACAAAAAACTGTTCGGCATATCGTTCGCGCGGTTGATGGAACCCGAAGAGGCTACGCTACAAGACGGCATTCACGAATTATTCGTTTACCGTTGCGATGAGCGTACCAAACTTCACCCCGATGACTACTTAGGTCTGGCGGCTAGTGTTCACGAATCATCTACTTGGAACAGTTCACCGGAACCGGGTTCTGTGTTCTCGTGCAGCCATAAAGAAATAGTGACGATTCGCACGATGTTGTGTTCAACAAAATTGACGCAAAACGGTACCTAACCATCTGAATTATATTATGATACAAACGTCAAACCTTATTATAGATGACAGCTTATTATTTAGACTAGTTTCGTTAAAACTGCGTCAGGAAAATTCGATACTGCACATTTTAAATTCGTATTGCCCAGTTTACGCACTCAAACATAGAGGTCGGTTTTGTTGTAGTCTAAACGTTTAATATTTTATTTAAATAAATTTGATCAGAAGATATCGTGGTATTTTATCAGATTTTGTTTTGTTTTATGAATAAAAATTAGTTACTGTAATATTTATGTTTTCAGTGGATTTATTGTCGTTATTGCAATGGAAAGAACACCCACATCGGATTCAAGAAGCCCTGACGCGAGCTTTACGGCTGGACGGAGAAGAACTTGTAAAGTTCTTGCAAGACATATTGGACGCTCTCTTCTCGATGTTTTCGACAGACGATGGCAATTCAACCATCCACTCTGGACTTGTATTCCATGTTCTAGTCAGCATTTTTAGTTTACTCTATGACAGTAAATTTGAACATTTTAAACCAGTGATGAATGCTTACATCAAAGAACATTTTGCCGCAGCTTTAGTATATAAGTAATTGCCTTATTATATAAATAAAAAATACTATAGACATATTATAATTATTATATACCCATGAATCCATGACAAATACAGTTTTATGACAAAAATTGCTTCATTGATTAAATTGAAAATACAATTTTATTCTATCAATTTATATATATATTATAATAAATTTTTGCCTATTTTATGTTTAGAGGGTTATTAAGCAGCGTCCAACATTGTGCTGAGCTAGTTATGTCAACAGACCGCCAAGAGCCGATACAAAAATGTTTCCGTTCATTAGAATATATTTTCAAATTTGTTATTCAGTCTCGCCTATTATTTTCTCGTGCAACTGGTGGCCAGTTTGAAGATAGTTTTCGTTATGATGTACATCGTGTGTTTGCTTCATTGGACAAAATGCTGTGTTCATCTTTTGAAATGATTTTACCTACTCAAGTAAAAAAAAAAATATATATTATTATTTATAATTATTCAAATTAGTATATAACTATTATTTTTCCTTATAGATTGCATTATTGCAAAGTGCAAGTGCTGTGTTTGACCAGTTAGTTCAAGTGTTACCAGTCATTGAGGTAGCCAAACTTGGAGTATCCATGTTAGATTGCTTGCCATCTCGTGATCTACCTACACCATTAACCCAAGCTAAATTAGGCGCTATTAAAGATTTGGTAGCTGGAAAGGTGTTTAAAGATGATGGTAATATATGAAATATTTTTTAAATTTCATTTAAATTAATAGTAACCAGATATGCATTTTTATTTTGTATATTAAGGTTTATAAACAAGATTTATTACTTATTTAAAATATTTGTATAAATGAACTTTTGGTATACTCTATTATATTTTTGTTTTTCTATGTTATATTGTAGAAGCAAGGAATTTGTTATTAATAACAATATGTAAACATCTAAGACACCATATTAGCGCTAGAGAAGAAATTCAACTTTGTACAGATATTCTAGGAGAAATTTTAACATTTCTATTCCATTTAAATCGTTCACACGACAGTAGCAAGGTTAACATATGTTTTCGCCGCGATTTAGAAATACTGAGTCTTAGTACATTAGACATGTTAATTGAAACATGTCTTATTGTAATTGATAGAATGGTCTCTGTATTGGTAAGTTACATTTAGTTTTTATTATGAATTAATATTAAATACTATTATACTATTATTAATTTAAAAAATATTATAAAATTTTATTTTTCAGGCCAATATGGTTGCATGTTTAATTTCTTTATTACAACTTCTTGATGATTATCATTACAAACGACTTTGGGAAGAATTAGGCGATCGTAAACCATTAAAAGATTTTCTATTAAGAGCTTTTTTATTGTTTAGACATCTAATTAAACATGATGTATTTCCAACTGATTGGATGGTTATAAAAATGACTACTAACAATGTAATTCTAGCAGCTCTACAACAATTAGCAAAACCATTAGTGTTTTGTTTCTTAGAGACATGGCCACATTTTGATTACCAAGTTTGGTCCACTTATTTTAAATTAGCTGTTGCATTTCTCACTCAACCAGCTCTTCAGTTGGAAACATTCACTGTTGTAAAACGAACAAAGATTATTGAGAAGTATGGTGATATGAGAGTACTTATGGGATATCAAATACTGTCTGTATGGTCTAAGCTTGGTAAAACAAAAATTGTTTGGTTTTTAAAATAACTCTAATAAACTAAATTATAATTTAATAGGTGACCACAAGATAAATTTTATACCATCCATGGTGGGACCATTTCTAAAAGTAACTTTGGTGCCAGAAGCTGAATTGCGTAAGGCTACACTTCATATATTTTTTGATATGATGGAATGTGAACAACGAGCTCGAGGCAATTTCAAAGAAGTTGAATCAGAACTTATTGATAAATTAGATTATTTGATTAGTGAAAACAAAGGTGATGATGAGTATCGACAACTTTTCAATACTATGTAAGTTTTATATTATTTTAAAAATTGAATCCAAGACAATTAATTGATATGGATAATTATTTTGTATATGCTGCATATAGGGAAAATTTAAGTATAGTGTAAGTCTAATGAAATTTCAGAAAAATAAAAAATTTAACTATATTTTTGGTATGATTTTATAGACTATTAGAGAGAGTACATCAAGAAGAACAGGATGGTAGTTGGCAAGAAACAGGTTCAGTGTTCATTCATTCTGTTACACGTTTATTAGAACGGCTATTGGATTATAGGAGTGTAATGCGGGGTGATGATAATCGTGACAAACGTATGTCATGTACAGTGAACTTGTTAAATTTTTACAAAAATGAATTTGATAGAAAAGAAATGTACCTGAGGTATATTTATAAACTTCATGACTTGCACGTTTCTGCTGATAATTTTACTGAGGCTGGATTTACACTGAAACTTTATGCTGATCAACTAACTTGGACAGATGGACCAGTACTACAAGGTGATCCAGCGACTTCGATTTGTCAATGGCAAAGAAAAGAACAGCTATATCATGAAATCATACAATATTTTGATAAAGGAAAAGTAAGTATAGAAATGTCAAAAATTAAGCTTTGTTATTTTATCATAAAATTTAAATTAATAAAATTTTTATGTAATTATTGTTGCAGTGTTGGGAAAAAGGACTACCTCTATTAAAAGAGTTATCAGATTTCTATGAAAAACGACTATTTGATTACACTAGATTAAGTGCAGTATTGAAAACACAAGCCAAATTCTATGACAATATTCTTACTCAATTACGACCTGAACCTGAATATTTCAAAGTTGGATTTTATGGACAAGGATTTCCACTTTTTGTTCGGGTACATTATTAATTAATTTATTAATAAGATCTCTGTCTTACATAATAAATATGGATAATTTTCATTCAGCAGAATTCATTTTGTGTGGATAGCTTAAATATAAGAGTAAATTTACCATGTCATCTGCTTTTATTGATATTATCATTTTAAAGTGAGTTATGAATATTTTAAAGTTGTAATATTTTACATAGCTATAACTCACTTTAAAAAGATAATATCAATAAAAGCATATGATAATATGCCTTGATAATACTTTTACCTTTAAATTTGATAAGTAAATTTACTTTTATATTAAAGCTAACATCACAAAATTTATTCTGCTGAATGCAAATTTATTATGATGCTCATTAGTAAGACAGAGACAACACATGCAGGTATAACATCTTCTTGATATCTTAAATATATACATATTAATTATAAATAATTTTTTTGCAGAATAAAGTTTTTATTTATCGAGGTTTAGAATATGAACGAATGGAAGCTTTTACTCAACGATTGCAAACTGAATTTCCAACTGCCCAACTTTTAACAAAAAATAGTCCACCATCACAGACAATTTTACAGTCTGATGCTCAATGTAAATTATATTTATTATTAATAAACTATGAAGTCCTAACTTTTAAATTACATTTCAGATATTCAGATTTGCAATGTAAAACCGTTTCCAGACATTGGACCACCTTCTTCTGACAAACCTTTAGCTATGGTTCCTGAAAAAGTTGGACGCTTTTATGAAGTAAATGATGTATGCACTTTCCAATTGGATAGACCTATGCACAAAGGTCTGGTAGATCGAGATAATGAATTCAAAAGTCTTTGGTTGGAACGTACTATTTTGATTACTAGTGAACGTCTGCCTGGTATACTTCGATGGTTTGAAGCTATAAGTACAACAACCGAGGAAGTGCCCCCAATTAAATTTGCTTGCGAAACTATAGATTCTGTTAATAAAAATTTGAAACTTATTATTAATCAGTACACAAACGAGCCTAAAAGAAACATTAATCCATTAAGTATGAGACTTCAAGGTACAATTGATGCAAATGTTATGGGTGGTATATCGAAATATCAGTCAGCATTCTTTTCTCAAGACTTTGTTCAAAATAATCCTCAATATTACTCACATGTTTTACATTTAAGCTCATCTATAAATCATCAAGTAGGATAATAAATTTCATCAAAGATTGAATTTAATATTATGTTTTACGTGTTATTTTTTTTTTAGATTGAAATAGTAGAAAATGGACTGTTAATTCATGGTCAATTGGCACCGCCTGAAGTACAGCCTCTTCATCATCGTTTAGTCGAGCGTATGGTACAACTGAAACAAAATTTAAGAGCCCCACCTCCACCAGAAAGCATAATCAAGTATAAATAACAGATTACATTATTCAACAAAAATAAATAAATAAATATAGGTATAACAAATTAATTTTATAATTGTTTTAGTACCCCATTACCACCAATACCATGTGTATCAATTGATAATAATTTCCATTTTCGTTCTACTGAAGAATATACAAATACCGTTACTTATTTTGATGAGCGACGCGATGAATATGAAGATATATATAGCAAAACATTTGATCAAACTGATGCATGTGCTCCAATAGTTCCACATCGAGAAAATCGGATTAAATCTGAAGGATCCTTACCAAACAATAAGATAAAGTAATAACTTAAAATAATATGATACTTTTATTCATAACATTATTGTAAATTATTGTGGTAATTTAGAGCTGATCCAAAATCAAATACTTCTTGGAAACCAGGAAGTCCCAATTTGCAAAGGCATTCTGTAGATAGCAGTGTGAGAAATTCATGGCCACTTGAAGATAGTTCTCCACCACCATTACCTCCAAGAGGTACTATTTTAATAAAATATTTAATTATTTATTTATTCATTTTTTAATTTTTAGCGCCAGAAAGAAGAACCAGTGATGCTCCTCCATTACCACGAAGATTACCTTTGCGCCGTGTAAGTAACATTTCTATTTTAATTGTTAGTAAATGTGTACTTTATTTCTATTTAACAATATTATTTTTCTTTAGGATTCTGAAATTACTGATATGGATACACCTATGTTACGTGATTCGGGCTATTCAGAATCTTTACATTCAGCATCATATGAAGAATTTGTACTACCTTCAATTGATAGAGATAAAACACCACCTCCATTGCCACCTAAGAATATACAATCTCAACTTAATTCTGAGCCAAATGGTATAAATCAAATACAGTAGACTTTCGGTAACTCGAAATTTGTGGTATTTCTAATAAATAAAATTCCCCTTTAAATAACAATATTACTTAATATTCAAATAATCTTGCTAATTTAAAAATTACTTGAACAAGTTTTAGATATCTCAAATTTTCTTATCCAAATTTAGTACATACATAAATAAAGCGACAAGAAAAGCAATACATATTATAAATACTAAAAATAGTTTATCACAAAGTTTATTTTTTGTTTATGATTTGATTTGTAAAACCTAACCATTTTAGTAGATTTCAGTAAAGGAAATGAAAGTATGAGAGATTTATTTAAACCATTCAGTTATTTAGAAAAAAGAATTGAGAATAATGTATTAAATAAACAAAAACAGTTAACCTGTCACTAATTCTTTAAAAGTGACAACATATAAATATGTATTTAAATGTAAATTTGAATTTTTTTAATGTAAGCTTCATACATATTTAAAGTGTATATTATATATTTTTTAAGATTTTGTTAACTCAAAATTTTAGCAAGTAGAAATTTTTTTATTTCTTCATGAACTTTGAATTTCCTAGAGTCTACTGTACCTAAACACTATAAACAGTATATTTTTTAAATAAATTTTATTTTAGAACTCCCAATTTTGGAAAATTACTCTGTTCCTGGAACAATGAGGCGTTTGGAATCCAGCCCCTAGTCATATACAAGACTCATATTATAGAACTGGTGCCATGATATGCATAAATGTAACTATTAGTTAATATGAATTAAGTTATTCTTAAATTATTTTTATACTACATAATTGTATTAATGAGTGTGTTTTGATGTTTTAATTTTATCATATATTTTTTAATAGTACTCTTTATGATTTAAGTTAAAAATTAGTATGTAATTTTATCAGTGTTTTTTGTGTGTGTACGAGCATCACTACTTATTCCTATCAATCCTATCCAATTGGCTATTTTCATACACTTAACGATTACATTTATTTTATTCTAAATAATATGTACCGGATAACAATCAGAAGTGAACAAAATTGTTCATCTGTTTCGACAACATATAAAATTTGTATGTTTTTTTTCCATTTTTTTAATATTAATTTTCATTACTTTTATTTAATTTTACTATACATATATACATATTAGTTTTATTAACTATTAACAATTAAAATTTTTAGTTCTTATAATTTAATTCATGGGCAAAAGTATTTTTATAGTATTATTATTCAATGGTTTAAGAAGAAGTCGTTACCAGCATGTGTTTTCAATGTCTAACTTAATATACTAAAATGTGCATTTGGGAGTTCCAATTTTATATTGTTAACATAAATATTAGAATGAACTAACCAATAATTATCAAACTTAAAGTTTAGAAACTAAGAGCATTATGTATGTCTTCTTGTTAGTTTTTATACTATATTAATTTTTAAGTAAATTATGAATACCTAAGTACTTTATAATGCTCATAAATTGATTAAAAATTCTAAAAAAATAACCAACTAAAGATATTAAATTTTATAACACTAAATTAGATTTACTCAAATCAAATTTGGTATATTGTATAATTTGTAAGACAGAGACAACACATGCAAGGGCAAAGTCGTCTTAAAACAATATATTATTCTTGTAAAAAGTGTTAATTTAAAATATTTTTGTTTTATTTGGCATTTTAGTATTGTATTTTGTACTACTTGTCGTTTAGCCCATTAATATATTATAAAGAACAATGTAGTTTACTAATTAGTAATTACTCTTATTGTATGACTGACGTTACCAAATCTGTATACTATATGTGGGACTGGCTTTTAATTCATACATTAATTTTTTAGTTTTCATGCTCAATAATTTGTTTTGTGTGTGTCAATTTTATATTATTATTATACATTCCAGTCTTCCATGACTATATTAATTATATTATAATTTATTTGTATAACATTAGCTATATTATTATAATTTACATCCTCGTAATCCAACTTTATGATGCTCATTATATATTTATCATGAAAAAATAGATTAGAAATTATTATATAAAAATAAATAATCAATGTACCTACAACAGTCATAAATGAGTTCTATTTTGATCATTATTTAAAAATTTGGGGAAAAAAACGTGGTCATGTGCTGTGTGCAAAACAGCAGTGCCCATGACCATATGTGTGTGTAATTCCATCCTTGTCTAGGGGAGTGCTAACCGTCTCTCCTTTTATACAACACGAAACAGTATTCCAGTTTTTAACGTTATATACTATCAACTGCAGTAGAACCATGACAAGTGAGAGCGAGTCGACGATAAATAATCAGATCCCTCTATGTAATAAATGTGTTCTTGACACAATGTTCTTTTTTTTTATTTGATATATAGATAGCGCTGTATATACCAGAAAATAACGAAATAAAGGTTTAAGCCGACATGAACATTTTGTTGATACCGAAAAAAAAAACCATTATTACGAATTTATTTACTTTTTGCCACGAAAAATCACTAATTAATCAAATATCTGTCATGCTTTTTATTTGATACTTATTTTTGTCCGATTCACAAACTGAGAACAGTACACGCAGAGCAGTAATCACGGCGAACAAGTTTGAACGTCAAAACGTTGATTTAATTTTATCCGCCGTGTAGATGAAACATTTTGGTCGGAGACGAGTCACGACCTACAGATGAGAGGAGTAGGACGTGGGTGTTTAACAGTGAATATAACTATACACACACACGGAGATTGAAATTTGTTACACAAATGCACAGTCAATAGACGTACAACCACTTCAAAGATCATAAGAATATTACGATTTATCTGTGCAATTGTCAGCCGCTTTTGTTGCTACTAGTGTGAATATACAACGATATCGAGAAGGTACACTCATTATTCAAAAATTAAATTACGATCTACAGACATGCATTTTACACTGAGGTTTGATTAAGCGGTAATTTATAATAAATATAAATTAGATATTTAATATAAGCCTAATTAATTGCTCTTTCATAGTGGACAGTGGTTTTATTCGAAAATATGTATTAACTCAACTCGTGTAACCGATTATGTACCTAGTTATATGCTTAAATGCACTTGCCATTTAAAATTATTTTACAACCTATGCAGCGTGTCTACATAATTTGTATTTTTATCTTTTTCTTGCAATTAATCTACTCTTTATTTTGTTGTACCTTTTCTCAGAAATCAGAATAGATTATTCAATGTGTGGTCAGCATTTCATGCATAGAAATTATAATATAGTAGGTATATGAACTATGAGCTAACTTATCCATCTTATTAAAGTTGATTTAAAACAAACTAACTTGGTCAAGTGTATATAATACCTACTATTGTATATAATAACCAAACTTTCATTTAGAATGAGTGTACCACACAGCCAATAAACATAGATTTAATTTATAACATCATTATATATTTTTGTAACTGATTATTGTATCAATTAAAAAATAATAGTGATCAAATAATCAATGTACAAATACAACAGGTTATAATATTAAGGTAAGGATGATAAAAATATCTTAATATAAAAGGTGGAACAATGAAATATTTAAATATTAATATATTATGATTATTTACATTAAGTATTAAAGTTCATTGATTAGATAACCAATAAATATATAAATCAAAGTATTTAGTAATTTACTTTAATTTTTCAATATTTTTTTCACTTGTATTGTTTTTCTATTCTTGTAAGTTAGTGATTTTACTCGCATTTTTAAGATAATTATTAATTTATAAATTAACAATAAAAATAATAATTTTTAAAATTAACTCTAGAAATAAATACAATTTTAGCGATCATTAGGGCCAGAAAGTTCGCGTATTAGCATGTTTTTACTGAATGCACCAAAAAATCGCTGGATCAACTAGATATAAAATTGTATTCTGTGAATAATTACATGTTATAAATTTTTATTTTATTTGTTAGTAATGTTAGTATATTTCTCAAATTTTTCATAGTTAATTGTATATTAGAGACAAATATTATGTAATTGTCCAAAAAAATTACTAAAAGGATAGATTAATTTATAATTCTTTAACAGCATGGCATTGACAAAGTACCTATTGAACGATGAATTGTAATGTTTTAAAAAAGAATAGATATTAATTTTATAATTTTTTATTTAAATATTTATTTTTATTTGTATAATAAAATAATATTTTTAGTTACAAGTCAACAGAATTCATATAAAAATTGTTGTATTATATTGTAGATTTTTTTTTTATGTTTATAAATTTAAAAACAATTTAAGGTCATAATATCTAAGTAGTTCTTAATGAATAAACATACAGGGCCTTAGTGATCACAATTCTAGGGTTGATGAAAAAAAATGTGCATGGCTTATCAAAAATGGTGAAACATAGTATATATTAAATACAACCAGTGACTCCAAACTTGAGGTTGAAGTCTGGTTAATATGAGACCAAATTTTTAGAGGTGTTAGGTGGATGGTAAAATTTAAACAGGGTAGCAGATGCGTATTTATGATTTTGGCGCCCTATATGCAAAAATATATTGGCATTCTTTTTTTCCTCTAAAAAAAAACTTAAGCCCTAAAAATTTAACTTCTAGTGTGTCGCCCTTTTAAGAGACTTACAATTTGGTACCCAGGTTGATTGTCCTTTCATCTCTTCTAAATACACTTCTGCAGGGTAGCTGTTAAACTATTTAAAATTTTGTTCGGTGTTAATGAATACAACAACTACATTCTTAAAAGTCTAAAATTTAAAAAAATATTTATCAAATATATTAAGTACCTATATAAAATAATGATGTGGTATACTGTTATTTAAAATTTTCAAAATGTAAAAATGAATTAGATTAACAGACAGCATTTATAATACATGTTGAAGACTATGTCAAAAGACATAATAATTTTACTGTAGTTGTAGAATTACCTTTAATATTAAATTTAATCTACTATAATAGTTATATGAGTATATGCCAATTAAAATAAGATATTTTGGGAGAAAGAAACTCCTCCAAAGAAAAAAAAATATGCCACTGAATATGTCAATGCATATAAATCTTACTCCTAGTGATCACAGATAACCTATAGTTTTATTTATTTTATTGTATAAGAACTACTCACTAAAATCAATTTAATGTAATGGGCGTTGTAATTTTGAATAAAACCTATAAAAAAAATTATGTATATTAATTAGTTAAATAAATTCTATAGATTGATTATCAGTCAAAACAATATAATAACCTTTTTTTTTATTTTCAATTTTTATTTAACTCTATTTGTGGTTAAAATAAATAACAAATTAGATAATATTTAATTATTTTTAATTGGTTGAGATATTAGGCTGAAATTAACATCAAGTCATGGTAAACTTTTTTTAAACAATATCCCATGTACCCTAGAATAGTTTTTTTCCAAATTCGAAAATTGACTAACTTGTAGGCAATTTTTGATTAATACATTTGCCAGAAAAAGTAAGTAAACAAATATACTCATAAATTGGTCTAAAACAAAAGAAAATATACAATAATATATAGTAATGATAATAATAATAATAATCAAAATATTTTATAGTTTTATACATATAAATGTTTCTATACACTTCTATAATGGAAATTAATTGTAATAATTACAAATCAATAGTCCTACATAATTGTACACTTACACTTATACAAATGATAAAATTTTCAATATAATATATTCAAAAAAATAGAATGTACATAATCAATGAACACTTTATTCAATAATAATCTATTATTCCCGTATCAATGGGAAGTGTTTATATTTTCGCAGTGATTAGCATCAGTCTGTTTTGGCCATTTTGGCTCGCAGTTTAGCATGGACTTGTAAAAATTCTGGTTTATCTTCATCCTTTTCTTTTGAATCAGTTTTTTCCATTTGCTACAAATCAAAATGAAACATAATAGTAGTGTCATAAAATATTTCCAGCTCAAAAATAGTTAATATGTAAAATGTTTAAATATTAAATTCTTATTTTGGAAGTCATATATATAATTTATTTAGTAATTATTGTTTTACATTTTATTCAATTAGCTTTATTTTAATATGTGATATATAAAAAATATTTAAATAAATTTATTTTGATGGATGGAGTGGGGAGTTAAGCGTTAATCAATGTAAGATCCTACACTCCGATTATTATTTACGTGGTCCACACTCCACGATATGTCGATATACATATAGTATCATTGGAGTATCAAATTTTTAGGGGGAAAGACACCCGGAATATCCTAAGTCAACATATTCGCCTATGATAATCTATTATTTTAGCTTTTAGGTAATAATAAATAATATCGTTTGATTATTTTTATGACAAGTTATTTGTTATAGATAGAAAAGATTATTTAAATAGTTTTAAAGAGATAAAAGAGACTTTCTGAATATGATCCTAAATTACGGAATTTTAGGTTGCCTTTTGGTAACATTTTTATAAAAGAAAATCTCAATCCATACAAACTGCTTAAATCGCAGAACGATTTGTGGTTAAACCTCGATGTTAAGTGGTGTATATCAAATTTCTAAAGCAGTGCGACGCGGGTAAAATTATTATTATTATTATTATTATTTAAAGAGTCTCGCGGTTTAGCGTACCTACTAGTTTTAAAATATATCTATGCATTTATAATATTATATACATTTATTATGTACTCTCTCCCTCCCAAGAAACTTTTCTACGGGTCCATTTACTTGTTCAATAATATTTATGTAATATAATATAACAACGCTATTTGGCTGTATTACCAATGATTTTTAATATCAAAAACGTTGAAAAATCTTTACACCAGTAATAGGAATGTTTTTTTTTTTACGCGGTTCAGCACCAGTGATCACAAAAATTATACCATCAATTGTCTATTTTCAACAGAAAATACTAACGAAATGTTCTATGTTCATATTTAAAATAACCGTATATCGAACATAGAAATGTACATTTTTGAATTGGGCTCAGACCTGTTACTGTAAATAAATATTTTTTATGTATTAATTTATCCATTTACATATATATAATATATAGGTAATAAGTCCTTTTTTCAGGTTGTAACCAACGAAGCCGCGAGAACAGCTTTACAATACTTCCGCGGCGCAGATAATAGGTCATAAATATAATATACAAAGACTTAGTGACTATATTGGTACTACTTTTTAAATATAAATACCAATATGTTTAAATTTATAGTCAATAAATTAAAACGTACTTAAATCAAGATTATAACGAAATAATATACACATTGATGAATGTACACTTGAAGTGTTGAATGATACTTAAAAGTGGAGTGGTATAATATTAAGCTTATGAGTTTTTTTTTTATAGTTTATCTACAAATTAAGTTATAATAGACCTGCAGTGACGTAAATACGTAATTATATCATAACTTAGAATACTAAAAATGTCCTAATTTCTAATAAAATACAATCGCTATATAGTCACATTTATTGTTATTACCTATTTGAAATATAAGTGAAAAGAACATAGCAATTATTGAACAGTTATAGTTTTAAATATTACAACTTAAAATATTGTATTCGTCGTGTGTCGTAATTCACAATATATTAATAATTATGAAGAATTATAAATGTAAAATATTCCGTTTGTTGAAAATAAAATAAAATATTAAAATACCGTTTCAATTTTTTTGGCCCGTTCTTCTATCATTCGTTCGAATGGTGTGCGGCAAGAGTTCTTTTGTTGTTCGATCTCCTTCTGACTTTGCGCACGCTTGTGTTTTTCTAGCGCTTTTTGTAGTTCTGATTTTTGTCCCAGAACATTTTTGCCACTAAAATATTAATTAAGTCTTATAAAAATAAATCAAAATATTTTAAACACTTAAAATATACATTTTTTGGTTGAATAGGAGTTCTCGATGAAGGTTTTGATGGTCAGCGGAGGTCAGGCATGGGTTGGCCGGCTTCCGTGGTAGGATTAGTCCATCCTGGTGCATGTCTCTCGTGCAATCAGTCGCCATTGTCATATCTGAATAATATAACATACAGTTATGGTTAAAATTAATAATAGATAAAACACGGTAAAATATTTTTTACATTATTATATAATATAATTGTCACAGTAGTTATTAATTACAGAAAAAACGCACTGTTTGGTACGAAAAATAAATTCTATAGAACGTATTAGAACACATTCATAGTATCTACCATTATGACGAATGAAACGGTTTATTCATCCCACTAATAAATTAATAATAATATTTATATTACTTGAAAATTGTCATAATTCTACGTGATTCTGAAGTACCAAGTAAGTATTGATTTATGACAAATTTAAAATTATATATTTTTAAAAGACTATAATATATTGTTGTACCTACCAAACAAATAACTATAGTTAAATAACCTCGTTATACAAAGTTTAGCTTTTAATATATTTACTTAACCAATATATAAATCATACATCATATATTATCTTATACTTTCTTTGAAAATACATTTTAAAAATTTAATATATTCGTATTAGCATATTTTATATTACACGCCACAATTTTAAAACGATAATGTGGGTACATGATGTGATGTATAAAATTATAATATTGTTGTAATTTATTAGTATACGTAACCAATACAAAAGTTAAAGTAGTAAAAATATACTTATCACACATTTTTGTCAAATGTACAGACATTGATTTTTTATTTTCTGTTAAGTTTTAGAAGACGAGATAGGTAATGTGTATTTTAAACAATGATATTAAGGCTATTATTTTTACCTTTTTTCAGAACTCATTGAACAGAAAAAAACTTTAAATTTGAAAATTATAAAATATACAATATGTTAAATGGTAATTATCATAATTTTGTTTATAAGCTTTAATAATACATAATTTTTACATAGGTATTTTAATAATATACATAATTAGTTTAATGAATTTACGATAACTTATGTAGATTTATTAAATCATTAAAACTAACACATTTAGTAAATATTGGTTTATTTAACAATTAATCTGCATGTCAATGATGTGATTTATGATATTTCTAGAGTATATTAACCTAGTTTCCCTAGTTTCTTTTAAACTAAAAAATATACTTAAATAAAATGAATAGCTTTCCTGTACCCTCTCAGAATATAAAAGGTAGGTTCTGACCTAAGTGTATTTTAAATTTTCAATCTTATACATCATAGATCATGTGCAGTTAATTGAATTAATTCCCCTGATGTAAACCTAGTATTTGAACATTTTTTATAAATATAAAACTTATTGATATACAATGAGAATTTAAAATATAGGTTTATTTCATTATAATAAAATTCAGTATTGTGTCATGATTTGATTGAATTATATTATTGGAGTTGTGCGGGTAATATTACGTTTAACATATGCCAACGTATGCCACTTCAAATACTCGTTCATTTCGTTCTTACCAACATTTAATATTTTGAGATCTGTTTGAGACCACAAATGATAAGAACAGCACTTTATGCTGGCACTTGTATAAAGCTGACAATGGCAGTACGACCTTTTATGTAAAGTAATTATTAACAAGAATCATAACGGGTAGAATCGACACATTTTTTGGTTTATAAAGAAGTTTGAAATTATAAAAAGGGGCAAGAACAATGATAACTTTAATAATCATGAAAATAAATTGAAAACTAACACTGGTAATTTTTTTTTTTTTGATAAGAGAATACTGATATTAGGACGAATTTATAATAGTATTTTGTATTAATAAGTTCTATCAAACTTAAATTATTATTTTTTAGAGCCCAGAATAATTTCTCAAATCCTAAAATGTATAGATTTTTAAAGTTTAGATGTTATTACGTTATAATTTATAAATTATAATGTATAATACCATTTATCTATGTTTAATTTCCTTGAATATAAATATAATATTTATTTATAAATTAATAATTCTCTCGTGTTTCGTAGTTACATATCGGTACTCATTACTCATTGTTTATAAGAATTAGTGAGACGTTAACTATATAATTGTAAAATAAAATTACTTTTAAGACCATTAAAAACATAAGTGATTTATAAAAAACGCAACGCTGATTATGGTGAAAATTTTAATATACCTACCTATAAAATATTATTCACCTTACAAAAAAAACGAATGTATGTTAATATATTTCAGTGTCATAGCCTGCAAAAATTAATAAGAGAATAGCAATTCTACTAAAAATGTTAGTAAAATTAAAAAATGCTTTCAGCGGTGTGTGAATCTACATTACGTAAGACTAAACATATGTATTAAAATTATAATTTGTATGAAAATTGCTGTAAAAGTCAAAAATATTATGGCCACAGCATTAGCATATCAAACGTATGAGGGATTCTACCTATAAAACTTACTTTATATTAGAAATTATCATTCCTTCTCTTAAAAAGCAAAATTTATAATTACGGCCACTGATACACTTAATATGCATCATAATTATGTATATTTGTTGCATTAAATGTATCTATTGATATTATTTATATATTTCAATATTTGAGACCTTGACAATTTATTTTATATTTTTTTATCACTATAATAATTAATTATAAAGATATAAAGTAGAATATTAAATGTATAAGATAAATCTATATTTTTATTTTTTAAACAATTAAAATGAAACTTGACCTAACTTAACAAATCACATGTGAACAAAAGTTTAACATTGTCTGAATATATACAGTGTACCGTAGTTCTATAACCACTATTATTATATAATGTATATAATTTATTACTCATATTATGCTATTCCTTTAGAAATAACACATTACCTAGTGTTGTAAATTGTTCATTTTAGTAATTTGTAAAAATTATTTATACATGTAAAATATAATGATCCACGGGTTTAGATTGTTTTGAATGGAATAGTTTATTAAATATTAATAACATAACACTTTACATCATGCTATGTTAAGGGGAGACATATTGTTTTATGTTCAAAGGGTTTATATTTAAGGAGGAAGGCATGAAAGAAAAATATAAATAACGTTTCACAGAGGATTCTTGATCCAGTCTTGTCAAATTTCTAAAGGATATTAATTGGTATATATGTAAATATTATAATTACTACCACTTATGAAAACTATTTATTGTGCGAAATTAATTATAAAAATATTCTATTTGCTTTTACAAAGAATAACAACGATAAATATAATACAATAATCTATAGAATTAAAAATTAACTTATTTAATTAAATTAAACATCATTTTTAATATATTTTTTTAATTATAATAACTGTCTAGGTAACTGGGGCCATTGGTTACAAAAAATTTAATTTATATTGGGAGGTAGATTCTTACATTAGGTTGAGACTTATGACTAAATTATTAGAGAAAAAAATATATATGTATACAATAAAAATTAATACATTATAAGAGGATACATTGTACATTTATAGTATCGGTATATTTCTAAATTTTCGTATGGAGTTCATATAGAGTTCGTATGAAGAACATTAATTGTGATACTCAAAGGCAGAGTTTGATTAAATTTTTTTTTTGAGGGTGGGAGGGGAGCTATATTTGGCAATATTGTTGTAAAATAGGTACCTATTTAATAATTTGAACAATGTTCAATAATTTTGGGGGCTTAGCCCTTTCCCAATCTCTGCCTATGATGATACTAGTGTTTGGATTTTCACTTAAATTATGGAATAGATTATTCTTGAGACGTTGTGGTTCACATTTCTTATATTCAGTTAGAATGTGTTTGAGTGTTTGACCGATAGTGGATAATTGCACTTTGGGAAACTTAAGTATTTTATTAAAATAATAAAATAAAAAATATAAATATATATTCAATATTATGAAATAATAAGTGAATATGTTGTACACAAATAATATAGGATCAGAACACAGCGCAAACGAGGGCTCTGCTCTGACCAGTGATACAACTTTAAAAACACGTGGATAAGTCGTACTTTTTATAAAGTTTTATGGATTTAAATTGGCCAAAGTTTAGTATAATAATCAATTTTAATATAAGCAACAATAAAACATTAATTATGTTTATTTTTTGTAAAATATAACGTTTAATATGGACCTATCATATTATATTAATTAACAAAGCACGTTTTTAAGCAACGGTATTTGAGTTGTTTTTTGATAGCAATAATATATGTGACAGTAACAGTATGACACATTTTTCTTTCTATAGTCACTAAAAGATTTAAGTTTTAAGTGGCACAAACACATTTATGTCATTTTGAAGATTTATTGTAGAAACAATCCTAGTATATGTTGATACCTTTATCGGTTTCATTGTGCACTACCTGCTGCTGTTTGATAGATCTAAACATATACGCAGACTGTCACTTTAGGAAATGGTGAAAATACTTTGTAGCATTCTTACCGGGATAGCACAAAATATACAATATACAAAACACGTACTACTACACATAAATACAGTAATATATGGGCATTGTCTATAATATAGACTATATTATGTTTATTACGTAAATTACGTATATACCTATACTTATACCAAGGTCATTATGTATATATATGTCTGTGTATGTGTGTGTGTGTGTGTGTGTGTGTGTGTGTGTAAATAAAATAGGAGACAAATACTAAATAATATACAAGATTTTCAGTTTTTTAGGCTAAGATGAAATGTCTGAAATTTATATGGATGGGCCGGACGGTCGCGACATGAAAAAATAATAACGGTTTAAACTATGCGGCCACTCCTCTTTCAAAAATAAAAGTATAAATAAATACTTCTGCAACTCGTAGTGAAAATTATAATAGAGTATTACAGGAAATAGTTATTTAAGTTATTAAAAGTAATGATTAAAAGGTATTATATACATAACTATTGATTATTTTTTATGTGAATATTTCTTTTAAAACTCGGAAATTAAAATTAAATTAAAATTTTTTTTATACTAAGCGTATATTAGTAAAAATAGTAAAATGCTGTAATATAATGGTATCATGCGTATTATATTATTAATATCGATTAATCACATGTTCCAAATATAACTTATTTAGTCTTACATTTATATTTAAAAAATGTAAGTATACAGTATATATTTATAATATATACAGCATTAATTATTAATTACCTATTAATTTCAAATATGTTTAAATTTGATATCTCAAATAAAATTTGAACCTTTGCACTTATAAAATACGCAAGCCGCATTAGCGTCTATTATTATTATCTTTTCAAATTTAACCTTTAGAATAAAATTATATAGGTACATCCATATATATATGGATATATATATATGAGTACATAAATTACGATGAAATAAATTATATATACATACAAAACATAATAATATGTAATCAAAGAATAAATCATAACATAGTATTCCATACAATTAAAAATAATAATAATTAAGTCCCTGATATGAATTGCATAAATAAATAAGCTTTACTAAAAAACTATCAATTTCTGTCTGTTTGAAAAAGTTTGCACTTTATAGGGTAATTTTTTGTATCATAATGTGTCCGTTGAAATATTGGTAATGTGGTATACGTGAGTACAAGGTAGCTGTAAAACTGTGTATAGTACGAAAAAAAAGGAAAAAGGAAAATAGCAATTGTTATTATTACAATGTTTAATATTATTGTTTGATAGTCGATATTATATACGTATTATATTATATTGTTTAGGGCAAATTATATGTTTTTTAAAAAAGAATATTTCCTGTGTATTGGCCCGATAGATTTTTAATATCTATATTTTTGATTAAGATGTTAAAATAATAATAAAAATTATTTTAAATAAAAACATGCTAATATTTATGAAAAATATATCTGGCCAATGTACAGGAAATATTCTTCTTTATAAAATATATAATAGGTGCTTTTACCATACTCTGAACCAGGGAGTCGTAATCGTGGAAATACGGAATATCTTTGTTCCTATATAATATAGGAAATAAACATAGAAAACAAATGTTAATGTAGCGGCCGCTTAATATAATAAATATAGTAGAAAGCAAGTCTTCTGCTAAAGTGAATACGCGTAATAATCGCTATTATAGTTGACATCCCCTAACCTTGGAACGATCTATGGGTCAGAACGCGCGAGGTCAAGAAATCTGTTCTTCTGAAATCCAATTAATAGCTATGTGTTAGTATATACATTTCGAACACTAAATATCATACAGGAAGTTTTCTCACGAATACACTGTATACTCGTCAACTCAATCGATCGGATCATTCGTCTCGGTCATTGTTTCAAACGCATACGTGCAATTCTCACGTGTTGATATTCAATTTGCGATGGCACTATATAATAATACACCGCAATCGCTTCCTACGATATGCAACACAACATGTCGAGCCACGCGGCGGAATCTTTTAGATTCTGAAATAAACGTTTGTTCGATTGCGTACGCTGCTGGTACAATATTAATATAGTGGCACGGACACAAGTCGGTCACGATCGTCCGAGTGACCTACAATCGCCGTCCGAGTGTCAAAGATAACGTGTTTACGTTATTGTATACATTTTAGATTTTTCATTGTTCGGCACGTCTATTCTATGTGTAAATGGTACATACTATATACTTTAAATAATATATATATATATATATATATATATAGGCATATCGAAATAAATCGGCGCAACAAATGGGTTCCGTTTACCGATGAATTACACCGAGAACCGGAAACTAAATCGATTGGCACACTGTATAATATATTATAATATTATAATGATCCCATTCATCTATTAAATTATATTAATGAACAAAAAGAGACTACTCATTGTATATTAACAGAAAAAAAATGTACTAGAAACTCTGAAACGCATTAATTCACCCCGACGAGCAAACGGAGTAGACTTTATGCATAACTCACGTTTGTTTTGTATGTTTGACGTTTGTATATAAAAACGTCGATTGGAAAGTCTTTCACTTGGATCACGATTATTTTATATAGTAAACTAATAACCATTTAAACAAATAAACGGATTTGAGAGTTTTTGTGAAGGTTTTTATTGTTCTACAACTTTATATACAAATGTATTATCAATGTATTTTTGTTTATAAATAATAAATATCTTAGAAATGACAAGTAGTGTCATTAACTCCTTTCATGGCGTGACTTATATTTTTTGACCAAATGCACTTATTTAAAAAAAAAACATCAGGATGATGGGAAAATATATTAAAAAATATATTATAGTAAAATTATCCCTACCCCTAAAAGTTGATTAAAATTTAGTTTGAGTACAAAATTAGTTTATGATACATTTCAAAAAGTATTATACATAGAAATCTATATTTATTTGTAATATATTTCCGATAAAAAGCTCTACAAGGTAGTATTTTTTTACCTAAAATCAGTAGTATCACTATTTTTATAGTATCAAATTGTTATTGTTGTGATAACATAAAGTGGGTAGTTTTTCACTCCGCAAAACAATAATATTTTCAATCGTTTATTTTTCATCTGAAAATCATAATTTTTCAGGTAGATATACAAGTATGTACCTTATATCAAAATTATTTGCCTTTTTGAGCCGAATCTGACTGCCTATGCAATAACGTTGAAACTTTTTTTCAATAATAATAGAAACTACGAAAAACTTATTAATGCCATTTAAACATATTTTAAACATTATTTTTTGTAAATCAATTATGTATAGGGAATAATTTAGTATGAACTCATGTCATATGAATCATAAAACAAAAATTATGATTTTAATTTTAATGTATCTTAATCTAAAATAACCCTCTGCAATAGTTGCCAATAGATAGACTTAACTACTCGAATTATATTATTTGTATAAAAAAAACATGGATTACAAAAAAATGTTTAAACAGTTTGTTAAGCACAACAATAAAAATTATGTTAAGAACTATTATTTTAATATTATATTATTACCAGAATAAAAATATTATAGGGATCTATTAGATGTAGGAATACTATATTACTATATAACACATTATAAAAAAATAATTTACAACCAAGTCAACGATTAATTGTAATACTTTTAAAAACAAAGTTAAACATACTCTGAGATAAAATTGTAACGATATAAAAATTAAACAATTATCTCATATTATTAGCAATAGTTTAGTGATAGTGTCATAAATTATAATATGTTTTGAAAAATATCAGTTTGCTACTGCTATGTATTAAAATTTATACTTAAGTTTATTAATTTAATTATATCGTAAAGTGTAGACATTTGTGTTTATAATAGTGTGTGAACACTTATATATATTATAAATATAACTTACTTTAAGATTAGTTGGATTACTCGGATTAGACGTATAACTACTATTTACTACATCTGTATGTGTCTATCAATAATTATTATTTTCAGTCTCAAACAATTCCTCTAAATAGTTGAACCACCATAATGAGGAAGTTATTCTATTTATGGCTAGATTAACTAAAAATTTGTTCTATAATCTAGTGAGTTCATGTTTGTAGATTTTTGCGTTTTTTTGCATATTTTGATATTTTTTCAAAATTGTTTGTGCATATAAATGCATTTTTAATAAATTTGTAATTATTTTTAATACAATTTATTCCATAAAATAATAAATCCTACAACTACTTCTCATCCTTAGTCATAATCAATAAAAAGTCGGGTATGGCAATTTATAAATATATTACCATTATTCATATCATAACTATAACTAAAATAAATTAATAATTTAAATAATTACATTCTATAAAGTATAAAATATGGGCGTAGAACGTTTATGAAAATATATAATCTTTATATGCGAACGTAACTTAATACACTTTATAGTATATAGTATAAAGTAAGTAGTGCTTAATAACACAATTCCGTCACACTTAGTAAGTAATATCCATTATGAATTATTTCTATAGGTAGGTTATAGTTTATAACATAATTTAATAATAAAATGTTATGTTTTTATTTATTGATTCAATAACTTGTTAGCTACTGTATGCAATATACATAAAGAAATATATTTTATTTGTACTATTTATTTGCTTTTTGATAATTTATAATTACAAAATAAATCTGTAATAAATTGTCGCAATTTTACACACATCAAAATAGTATATGAATTAGAAGAGAGTTACACAATTTCGTAATCTATTTATCCAATCAATATTTTACATACTTACTTAACAACATTTTCATTTGAAGAAAAATCTATGTTAAGTGGTATTAAACAAAATATAAATAAAAAATAAAAGATAATAGATAATAATATGTCAGTCAGACTACGAACGAAAATGTTTGATAAAGTCTAATTATATAAATTCATTTTTTCCTCTCGTGCCCAAAATTATTTAGCCTTTACATAATATATAGCACTGAATTTTTCTACAGATCAATAATTTATGTTAACATTTTCTTAAATAAATTTAAATTACAATTTTAAATTTTGAACGAAGCGATGAATGGATTAGATTTTTACAATAATGTGATTTTTTTTTTTGTACTTTAAATGTCTTTTTATATCATGATGAATGTTTCTACTTTCAATATTCTAAATCCGACAAGCTTGATTAATTGTAATCATAAGTTATTTTCTCAGCAAGTAAAAAAATATTAAAATTACATAGTCACAATATTTATTGTTTTATAAACGTTTGAATAAAAAAAATAATAATCAAAAGCACAACAATTGGCAAGTAATTTTGTTGTTAATAAAATTGTTAAACTTCACCAAACCCCTTTGTTCAAAATCGATACTTGTATGAATAAATTATCATTGATTTTAAATTTGACAAAACCATTAGTGACTAATCATTGAATAATGACGAAGCAAATTCAAAATATATACTGTATAGCAAAGCGGTTCTTCTAATTTTTTATTGAGCTATAGTAACTATAATTACTTTTACTTAGAAAATTTATCTTTTTTTAATTTTTACTAATGAATTATAGGTATAATTTGTGTTTACTTACTATTTAATTGATGTTGATGTTTTTGCCCATCGAGACTTTTGTTATCTGCCTGAAAAAAAAAATATTCATTAAAAACTCACTTAATTTAGACTAAAACGTACCCAATATGTATTAATTGTATTCATAAAATGTTTGGCAATTCTAAAAAATATTAAGTTGTGTATAATTTAAATTCATTAGTTTAACTAAAATTGATTAGTAATAATTCTGATTTAATATAATAATTTAGTTTGATATTTCAGTAGCAACCATCCTTATAATATAAAACATTACCTATTTTTATTTTTAAATGATATATTAATTAATTTTAATCTCCGTGGATTTGGATACTAGATGATATAGTTATCATTTATAAAATGTTAATGTTCATTAATTATTTTGGTAATAAATTGTCCATATTAGTAGATACATTATTGTCACATGATTTTTTTTTTATGTTGAATTCAAGATACTTTACAAGTGAATTATGCCTCTTAGTTGATATCAGTATTTCACAATAACATAACTACGATGCAGATAATGGGGTTCAATAACAGCACCTTCTGTATTATAACATCTTCGTTAGTTTTAGTAATTATAAATATATAACTTAAAGTAATCAGTTTTTATTTATTTTTTTTTTTCATAATAAAGCATTTTGATTAGTCGTCAAGATGAATCATTTAGAAAAATATTTTATGAAGTCTTAAAATATCATTGGGTTCTCAAAAGAATATGACGTTTATATCCATATTAGACTTTGGTAAGCTTAGGTTACTAATTAGTAATTACCATAAATGTAAAAATGCATAACCGTAATAGGAATATATGAAGATATATGAAGATCTTTGTGTACAAGTACAATGGATCAAGCAAATATCAAGCAAGAATTTTCTCAGATTTTTCCAAAAGCATATACAAATATATAAAAACCTTAAAAATAATTTCTTAGCTTAACTGATGAATATGAGTTAAGAGTTAGTGCTATGACTTATGACATATCTATGAACTAAATTCATTAAAATTTAGATAGTAATAGTTGATTTTTTAAATCATATATTAGGAAACGTGATTTATAATTTTATTAAGGACAAATAAATATTTAAGTAAAAATAATTAATAGATTTTTTTTTAGTTGATCAAATAATAAAGTCTGCAAATTACTTTTAACGATTAGTATTTATACGTTAAGTTTATAAATATCACGATAAAAATAAATATGTATGCAAAATTCGTCTACTGAATTATTTTTTTTTTTTTCGCAAGGGTGGTATTTCAAGAAATGTTATCAGTATTTATTCAGAGATAACGTTTACGAATGTATTGAAATCTTTTATTATGGAGTTTAATGATATCTCAGAGAACAGTGATGGAAATTTCTGGGCATGGGGTACGATACTTATAGGAATACTTTAGTTAGAATTTATAACTTATAAAATATAGTGTTCAATGTATTTGCCAATCGAGTCCTTTAAAATATAATAGAATATATTTCATGTATTTTAAAATTTTCTACTGTTACTGATTGAAGTTTGCTAGACTATGAATATAACCAATGCCATAACATTGGCAAACAGTATTACTTCCTTAAAAAAATATATAATGTAATATGTATATAAATTATATAAACTATAAACGGTATCGACGACATCATATATATATTATAATCTTTCAAACGTGTTTACTGCAGATCATTGCTTTCTAACAAAATATAATATTATTATTTTTTATTAATATTTGACTAATTATTCAGATCAATTTAAAACTGTAGATTAAATAACAATAATACCATAAACCCATAAATTAAGTATTAATTTGAAATTTTATCATTATAATGTTTTTAATGAGATAATTTTATTATCTGCTTATCAATTCTTACGAGAATATAACTCGTAAACTCATAATATTAATGTTCATTATTTTGTATGGAAATGTCATTTATGAACTTACAGACCTATGTCTAAAATAATTTAAAGTAATAAATAAATTATAATATTAAAAATATTCAATTATTTAATTCAGATATATTAAATAATTTTTTAGTTTATAACAAAAATGTTTTGTAAAAATTGTTTAATTAGAAATTTAGAAGAGTAAAATTATATATCAATTTAATTAACAAATAACAAATTTTAATCATGAAAATAAATTTATACTTAAATATGGTTTTTATTTTGCTACTAAATATTAAATAGCTATTTTTTTCATAAATACTAAAGTGCCACTATTCGCTAATAAATTGTCCCCTCAGAATGTTAAACATGTTCATTATTCATGAGCGCTTGTATACAATTTGCCAAATGTTTTAAGTGATAATAACAAACTGAAAATATTCTTAAGCAATATATTTGGTATAAATTATTGTAACGGATGATTAAAATAAGACGTGTCTAAAATTGAGTATAGGAAAACAAATGTTAATAAAACTCGGGCATTAAATAGATATTACATGTATAACTAATTAAGTAATACATATAATAAAAATACATATAATTTTATTAATTTTATACTAACAAATAGCATTATTAAATTAAATTTAATGTATTATTGTAAATATTAGGTTGCATGATAGTGATTAAGTAATGTTAGAGATAATGTAATATAAAATAATAGTCGAAATTAAAAATTTAAAAATTTGAAAGTTGTCAGTTGTCAGTTGAACGTTATTTGATAGTACCGGTTCATCCGGGTTTTAATGCGGTACCATTCAGGCAGGGCAAGTGATTAAATTATAAATAATGAATAAAAAAAAATAGAAGAGGGGCAAACTCCATATACGCAAGACTTTAACACTTTTTATTGTCTGAAACTCGTTTCACTACAGATTACAGTTTTTTTACGTATCTAGTTCTAAACAAAATCACACGTGATGAAGGGGAAAAAACCATAACATCCGTTGCCTGTAGTGATAAGTTTAATAACAAAAGTAACAGTAATGCAGAAGGGGTAAAAACCGGATATTCAAATTATAATAATAATATAATAGCTATATTCGTGCATATGCAGCGAATTATTTACTACTCACGAAGATTAGATAACAATCGTATGTACATATATAATCACTTGCAATCTCGCTTGTAATGTTCTTTTAAACAGATGACACTAGTTTTTATCTTGTATGTTTAAAAATATTATATAACACGACTGATATACAAGTATACAACCATAATTATTTGGGTAGAATACGATTGCGGTACGACGTAAAAGCAACACCTTTTTCATAACACATATTGTACGTTCAATTTATTTTATTTTATTTTTTATGTTTCATGTTGACAAATTTACAAATTGTATAACATTATAATTTATAATATACAAAATAAATATATAGAACAAAAAAATACCAAACGGTGCAGTAAGCTTTCAATGCTCAGCGGTCAGTTTGTAATAGTGTTCACACACACCAACACATAATAATATATAATTGATTAATGGATATATATATATATATATGTACTGAAAGAATATTAAAAATGTGTTTAATTTTAATAATATAAAAATTGGTTCTATCCGATTTATAATATAATAAAAATGTTTATGTTGAACTTAAACAGTTTAGCTTATCATTCATTATAAACAAACAATATTTAACCATATGACAAATTTATTTGAAAAGGTATAATAAATAATTAATAATTATATAGCCACAAAGGTAATATTACATATTATGTTAACTTCAATACTTGTCAAAATAATTTAGAATTTGTAGTACCTAAAAAGTAGAATTTTAAAATACATCAAACATTCACAGATCAAACAAAATGACATAATGTAATAAACTAATAACATAAAATTTATATTGAATACAAATTAAAGTTAATATAGTTAATAACTCAGATTTCTAAAATCAAAATTATAGAGTATCTACTTAACAGTGTATAGTGTAGACACCTACTTAATTAAATTTAAAAAACACGTTTTATCAGAAACTTTTACTAGTATACTTATATATATTTTTTTTGTGTCAATATCTAAAATTGAATTTAAAATTGTTAAAGCAAAAATAGAAATTAAAAAATAGAAACTAATATTTTTGACATCAAAATACATTTAATATTAATATATTACATTAATGAATACCTAAATAAAAATTATTATTAAGTTTTACTTTTACATAATATGAACGATATAGCTTTATGAAATGATGAAGATTTAAAAAAAAAACTTACTGTAGTAGTAAACTTAAAACCTAATATGTTATAAATATAAATAAAATATGAAGTTATAATGCCTAATGAATTATAATTAATTAATAATAAAAAAAATAAATTTAAATTTAATTTTTAGTGTTGACAGTTAAAATAATTTAGCTGGTACACAAGTCCCACGTGAGTTACTCCTATGGCAAAAAGTTTTGAAATGTGTTTCCCACAATTATTATTACGATGCAATTTTATAAGCTTTTCAAGGTTGCTCCGTATTATCGAAATTACACCCACATGTTTTCAACATAAGTAAACACCACTTGAACCGTATAAAAGCAAACTAACTATTACAGTATGATATATTATGATGCATAATAATTGTTCTAGTGACTAGCAGATAAAATGCATTGATATCCGAGACATAAAAAAAACTTATCCAAACGATCACTGCGACATAATAATATACTCCCTAACTATTTTATTCTACAAACAACAATATGTATTTGAATTTTACAAGCGTTAAAACGATAGAATATTTTCGTATACTATAACGAATAAAAGGTGGTAAAAATGATTATTGTCGGTCAATTAAAAAAAGGTTATCGTGGTGTAAGAAGTCTACATAATATTATGTAGTATAGAGTAAAGGGCACATAATTGTGTCGACAATAATATAGTGTAGGTAGTAGGTACTGGACGTACTGTTATAAGAAAATACGCCAAAGAAACAAATAATTTTCTAAAAGGTCGAAAATTAAAAGGTTGATACCTATTTATTCATATTGTAATATTTAAAAATGTGTTATTTAAATTTTAAATAATAAAAAATAGAAGAGCATGCTTGTTTTTTTATAGTAAGCAGGAAAACAAGACCCATTATGTACCTATATTATTACCACTAACCTTGTCACCATGAACCGCCAACGCCATAAAAACAATTAACATCCATTAGTCATTTCGATTATAAACAATTAAATAATATAAATTTTGAAGTATTCTAAAGTAATAATAATACGTGTGGGTACACGACATCACGACAATAAGAAGACAAACAATAATCCGCACGTTTGAGATAAAAAAAATAAATAATTACTATACAGCAGAACTATGGACATATGGAATTCAAGGAATTTAGATTAGAAAAAATGTATTTTAAGACACTACAATGATTATTTTCATTATCACATCAATTACGTAACCCCACATAAGGACATGCGGATTTTCAAATCATTTGTTACCGCGCGGTGCATGTTTGAAGATCAAACAGACGGATATGGCATTGTATTTACTATTTATTCGTCCGTGTGCAATATCATAATCTAAAAGACATTAAAACAGTCGTCAGAACAGTTTTCAAAATCTTTTTTCATGGTTTCATGGTAACAATAATAGATACTTGACAACATATTTAACATACGATAAGTCTTATATAAGACAAGATGTATTATGAAATTAAATTGGTATATAGACGTATACATGTATAATATTTACTCACGAATTGTTGTGATTACACCTGCTCCACCAAGTGTAGCGAGCGGTGTATGTCGTGGAATTCTGTTATTTTAAACGAGTGTAAACCGGTTTGTGTACACTGATCCGTGGATAATAACAACAATAACAATAATATCACGTCGGTGGTTGGTCCAGGGGTTACCTTCGTCGCAGTTTTCTCCTGGCTTAAGGGGTAGCTGAGTGCAAGAACTTCCAACTAGCGTTGGAATATTTTGAATCGAGAACGTAGGTGGAGCAAATATCTTGGTGACTCAGGTCAAACGTATGCCGTCGGTGGACATAACAGACTTAAATAAATAGGAAGTGTACGAGGATCGACGATTGACACTGAATAAAGTACGAAGAGCAGCCGAACGGCAATACACAACCGAACGACACGAAACCTGAACGATCACTGTGCCATCTGCCGAGCGTTTGCGGGAAACTGCGACGATATCCGTGCGTCGTTGTTGAGCGTTCCGCGACGGCGGGAGACCATTCGGTGGGGGCGACCTTGAAAGGGACGGAGAGTGGTGTGCCCAGGGAACGCGGTACCGCCCGCCCACGCTTTCATTTGTATATAAAATATCATATCGTTATGTGTGTCAGTCATCCCTTTTCGCCGAATCCCCACGCCGTTCCGCACCAACAGCGAGTGACGCCAAACTCGACAGTACGTCAGTACCTCTAGCGTGAATTCGTTCAAGCTGTGTGTGTCAAGATTACGTTAATTTTGGACAAAAATAGTACTGTGCATGTGAAATTCATAATTGAGACTTTCAGTGCGATGTCATTACTCCCTTCTACCCACA
The DNA here is from genome assembly GCA_036289425.1 of Rhopalosiphum nymphaeae. NCBI lineage: Eukaryota > Metazoa > Arthropoda > Insecta > Hemiptera > Aphididae > Rhopalosiphum > Rhopalosiphum nymphaeae. The sequence continues at coordinate 8,403,321 of JAZAQC010000004.1, forward strand.
GAGTAAAATGACAATTGGTTTACTATTATTAGAATTTAGAGATGGATAATGAAGAAAATAGGCGTCAAACGTCTACGATTTTAACGAAATCGTTTGTTCGATATTATAGGTACGCACATAAGTCATAACGTCACGTCGAAATTAAAGACAATATATTTTATTATTATTTCCAAAATCGTTTTATCATACTCTTTTACTGTAATAATTATTTTATAAAATATAATTGAAAAAAATTATTTTTTATCGGGCTTTGAAGTCGCTTATATCATTCCATAAAAATGCAAACCTATCTGAATCTCATTTGTACGGCAGTTTACCAATTAGACTTAAAATTACTTTTTTATTTACCAATTTTGCCTAAACATTTTAGGGTCGATAAACTAGTTATGCTCTATACATTTTAGGGTCAATTAATAACTTTATTAATTTTTAAGTAAGTAATGAATATGTGAAATATTACAATGTAAAAAATTTAAATACTGTAAAAATCCCATAAGAAAACATAAATAATGTTAGTACCTTTAAGTTTTATAACAGGCCAATTTTCATACTATTATTAAAGGTTTCAACACAAAATTAGAATTGTTGAAAACAAATTTGCAATGTTGTTCATTTGTAAGACGGAATCAACATAATATACGTGAGAATAGCATATTCCTAAACATGCATATTTAACCATAAAACAATTAATAAATTAACGCTATTTTGACGAATTAAATAACAAATTGAACTTAACATTTTTAAACATTGAATATTGTTTTAAGATATTTATTTAATGCTTAAAAAAAAAAATGCTTTTTAAATTTTGCATAACATTTTCTAAAGCTTTTTACTTAAAACATAAAAATTCCATCAAAAAAAAAAATTGAAAATTTTGAAATGTATTAAAATTTACAATGCATAAAATCAAAAAATGTGTGATTATAATAATTTTAAATTTACAGTTATTTAAAAAAATAAGTAAAAATGAGTACCGTTCTGCTGTAAATAGGTGTTGGATAAATCATAGGTCTCTTAAATTTTAATTCAAAGATAATATATCATCATTGTACACAAAAAACGATACTGAGCGAAAACGAGCTACCATCCTATATCACCAAGTGATTACATTTTTTTTTTTTTTTTATATATCTAATAAAATAAGTTATTTTACATTTAATATTGTTATAAGTTAATTTATTTTTTTCCGAAAATATTGCATTAATTATATTATTACTTATTTACTTATTATATAGTAGGTATTTAAATATTTAATTATTGTAAAAATATATATGTATACCATATAATATAAACTTTTATAATTTAAAATGTAATAACATCTTTCTGTAAATACTGTTAAACAGTAAAAATAGATTCATGATACCGATAAATAGATAATATTTTAAAATCAAAAATATTATAACGTATGTAGTAAAATTCATTATGATATATAAAATACATAAACTTTAAGTTCTCACAAATAATATGTTTTTAAATTATAAAAAAATAATCAGCATAACGTTATTTATTGTATAAATAAGTAATTTTGTCCAAATCGGAACTTAAAATGTCAAAAAATAATAATTGTCATCATATATTTATAGAGTTAATGGTTTCCATATTAATTACTTATAATAAATCTTGTATTACATTTTCAAAACTTAGATACAAAAAGAAAAGTTTTTATGAATTTTCAACTACAAAATAGTTTTAATGTTTTGTAATTTTGACGAATTTCGTCAAAATTCTAACTTAAAATTATATGCTTATAAAAAAAAAATTGTGCATACGTATTTTTAATATTTTTATTCACATATAAGAATATATTTTCATTTTGTGGAATCTTATATTTAATTTTCCCGTATTTCTACCCGACAAATGTTAATCAATATTTAAAAAAAAAACTAAAAAAAAAAGTTTATGCCTAGTCTATAAATAGTTAAAAAAACCATCGAAATATTTCAATAATGTAGTGAAGATTTCAAATTTCTACGGCTATTCTTTTTTAAGTTACATCTTACATGAAAAAATTCCAAAATTTGATTTACATGAAAATTCATGTTTGTCCTTGATTGTTTGTTTGTTTTTCCCAATCATAAAAACAAGTACAGAGAATTTTTAAGTTTGACCTCCAAAATACAAACTAGATTCAATTTGTTATCTAAAACCAACTTATGTATATAAAAAATGACATCATGGTAAAATAAATACATTAATCGCTCCTCTCAGACTCTAAAAAACATAATTTTGTTTCATCGAAAAGTTATTGCGTACTAATTCCGTTTTGTAATATATTATTGTATTTTTATAATTTTTAAAAATACTGAAAATTGTATACTTTTTTTCCTACTACAAATAAAAAAAATGTTAATTTTTGTGGTAAGAAATTAATCCTTAAAAGTTAAAGATTAAATTATTTTTACTGCTCTTAAGGGTGACATCAGCCATTACATAAAAAAAAACATACATCATTATACAACAATAAATAATAATAGAAATAGGTATTTAAATTAAAATATATTAAACTTGATATATTGGTTTGAGAAAATATGTTATACAATTAGTAATTATAATTATATTACATTAATTTGTACATACCTATATAATACATAATTTGTATAAATATAATTAGACACCTAATAATTAATAAAGGTTATAAATAAAAATATATATTATAAACGATATCAGTTATAATATTTATTTTTTATTAATATTAAAAAATTACAAAATGGAGGAATTATAAAATATTGATGTTAAAAAATATTTAGTTAACACTATACCTAATAATATGATTTATTAATTATAATTTTAAAGATTAAATTAAGTTTAATTTGAAATTGATGGGCTATCCTGATTACGATTATTGTATATTTATAATTTTAAAATCTATCTCATACAATATAAATAATAATAAAAACATAAACCCTCAGTTTCAAATGGTTAAATAGGCTAAATAATGCTAAATAAAAACTTAAATAAAAACTATATATTATTGTATTAATTAGTTATAAAATAACTTATTAAAAATGAAATACAACACTAACACTAAGAACTAAGCTATATTATAATAAGCTTATTATTTGTAAATAATATTAGTATATTTATAATTACAATAGAAATCCCAATGAATAATAACAATAGTAAAAATGCAATTATTAATCGAAGTGCACTCGTCAAGAAAATGATATTTGTTTTCTTCTAACATTAAAATAGTCTGATTATCATTTCCGCCAAAACAATTTTCTTTTTAAAATATTGTTTATTGTAGCTTATATTTAGACATAAATAGAGTGACAAATAATTGCAAATCATTATAATCTCATTGTAATAAAAAAATATTGTATAAATCACGTACAAATAAGGATTCATATAGGTATACGTATAAAAAAAATATTTCTAGACACATATTATTATAAAAATTGTAATTTTAACATTTTAGTATTGGATTTTTAAATTTATTGCTACATAAAAATAATTAAACAATTACAAAATTGAATCAAAATCCATAAATATTATTTGAAAAAAGAAATATAAGGTAACATACTTTTTAAATATCAAATCTACTGTACGAACATTATACCAAAAAGCATTATAATTATGTTAAACAAGATCATTTTGTTATGACATTTATTTGGTACTTATCATGTTTTTTATGCCTTTGTCTAAACCTGCAGCTATAATAATAATCTAATAATATAATCCCTGTAGCTTAAACCGTTCAAAGGTTTCGTTTTAGCTTATATATTCTATTTAGTTAATTTATAATTTAATTTATATTTTACTTAGTATATTTTAGATTCTGAGCAGAACGATGAATGTATATGTATTGATTTTACAATAATGTATTTTACATAGTTAATCACTATAAGTATATTTCATGATATGTTATAGTTTAAAGTCAATTATTTTATACTTAACAGTAGTTCATAGTATAAACTAAAAATAGATAATATCTTAAATTAATCAAAAATGTTATTGCGTAATAAAATATAATATAGATAAAAGTTTTAAGTCCCCACGAATAATGTTTTTGATTTATAATAAAACATATAATACCGTTATTTATCGTTAAAATTGTTAATTATAGCATGAAATACTAGAAATATTATATAATATTTTCAAACGCCAGCAACGAAACATAAAGATTTTATAAACTCTATTATAAAATAGTTGTAATTTTCGTGATTTTGTAAAAATTTGAATTTCAAATGCGTATAAAAAAAGTTGGACCTATGTATTTTTAATAATTTTTTACAGATATAAGAACAACTTATATGAAATCTTGTATTAAATTATGAAAAATATTGACCAAATTTTTATGAATTTCTAACTACAAAATAATTTGTAAATTTTTGAGATTTTGTCAAAATTCTAACCAAATGCTTATAAAGTTATAAAAAACTATTATGACAATAGATTTTTGATATTTTTTAGTTGAGAAATAAACAACTTAAGAGTAGTTTTATATTAAATTTCTAGCACTTCTATTCAGTAAATAATATCTAGAAAAAAAAAAGAAAAAAAATTGAAAAATTGATGCTTTTTCAAAAAGAATCGAAATATTTCGATAGTTGATAAAACTAAAAAAATGATTATATAAAAATTTACTATTTAGTGAACATTTCAAGTATCTAAGGTTATTTATTTTCAAGGTACACAAAAATAAAACCAAAATTGATTTTGTAAAAATTCTTGTATCTCATTCTTTTTTTTTATTTTTCCAAAAAGTATATAAAAAAAAGTATTGGGAATTTATTTACTTTTGATCCTTTAATGTAATAACTTATGAATATAAGAAACTTACAAAAAAGCATATGCCTCATTTATTGTTCAAATGTTTTATCTTATAAAAAAGAACCTTTAAATAAATTGAATTGTTTCATTAGTTAAAAACTTAAAATATATAAGTCTATAACAGTGGTTCTCAACCTTTTTATATTCGCGTACCACAAAAACAGTTTGAAAATATTTACGTACCACCTGATCATATTTTTTCTTACTAATAATGTATATGTTTATGTTATATGTATTATATCTTATATGTATAGAATTTTATTTAATCAGGAATTACAAAATTATGGCAATTAAGTATTTAATGCACAAAAAGAAATACAATTAAATTAAATTAAATAGGTATGTACGATTATTATAATTATTATGATTACTACTTATTCTATTTAGTACTAATAATTAAAAGTTATTTAAAAGTAATACCTTCTTAAAATTAAATAAATAATGTTGACACATAAAGGTAGTTTTAGATTCAATGTATTTTCAAAAATAATCGAAAAAAACGAACAAAAAATTTTTTTAAGGAAAACCAGTTTTTGATAAAATTGATTTTGTTTTTTTTTAAGTAATTCATTATGTAGATTGATACTTGATATTTTCACCAATTGTTTATATATATTATACACATACTGAAGTATCAACACATAAATAACCTATTTATAGATGTTTAAAATTTTTCATTGCTTTTATAAATGTTGATAAATAAATGCTTGAAAAATGTTAATGACATTTATAAAATCCCGGAAATGATCAAATTATTTAAAAATTATTTATTTAAAAATTCATAAAAGTTCATACTAATTTATATCAAAGATTTAAAAATGTCATATAAGATTCTTTTTTTTCTAATTTTTCTACCTATAACAAAAAAAAAATTCATCAAAAAATCGTATATATTTTATGAACATTTGAAATTCAAAACTTTACGACATTGGGTCATCGTCAGTAAATTACTAAATCTTCTTAAACGATTTTTGATATTTTGTTGTAATTTTAAAAACGAAAAATCGTAGATACTTTAAATATTCACCTAATGGTTATAAAATCATCTAAATTATATATTATAGATATTATACCAACATATAACCATTTCGTACACGATAATATTTTCAAATATTTCAAAACTTTTTGAGTTAGACATTTTAAATTAAAATTTTTTTAATTCGATATTTAAACTAAAAATATCAATAATTATTATTTTGTAATAATTTAAAACTATAATTCGCGAAGTCTTGAAAATTTTATGTATATTAGTATATTATATATATACTCAAAAGTCCTGTTTTAAAATTTGATTGGCCAATTATAAATGTTCACAAAATATTTTTTATCATATTATGCTTATTATTTATTTAAATTAAATATCAAGTTTACTGTTAATTTTATATTTGTTAAAGGGTCAAAGGATTCATCGTTAATATAAAAAAAATATTCGGTAAGGTATAATTATAATTATATTTTTTTTTAAATAGAAATTAAATAGTATAATTCTGTTTACTAATAGGCAGTTCTAATATTTAACACAGATATATAGTCGAGTATATACTGTTACAAAAACTTACAATTATTTAACTGTAACTAATCATTATTAACGTCCTAATATTTTATTATTATAATAAATCATATTAACCATACAGAATTTTTTTTTAATCATACTATTAAATTAATATTAAGTATACCTATGTTCAAATTATTTATCTTTATTTTCGTTTAAAAAATATATATTTAAAAGGATTACATTCCTTGTAAATAAATGTTAGCATTCACGTGAATACACCGCATAATGGATAAATACGATACATACGCTTTTATATGGGCTTTATTATTATCAATCACTTATGACTTTATGAGTTAGAGCCAGGATTGTATACTTGTATACTAGTATAGCAATATATAACAAATATAATAATTAATAACATTTTGAAATACTTTTACAATATTCGATGATTTATTAAAAGAAAATTAAATAGTTCAATATAATAAAATAAAGTATCAAACCATTAACTTTGTCCATCATCGTATTTATCAATTATACTAGAACGTAACATATTGTAAAAAATAATTCATTCTACCAAAACTAATCAATTTTAAACGGCTGTAAAGAGAATGTTCGAGTTATTGCTGAATGCCGATATCATTAATAATATGTGTATAATATCAAAAAAAATGTTAAGTTTAAATAAATATAACTAAAACTATGTCAATAGCCATACGCACGATAATCAATAACCATGATATATTTAAAATGTTTGTAATTATTAGGTAATTACTAAACTAAGTTATTGACGAATAAAAATAATTTTAAATCGATAACTACATGTACTTAGTATGCATACGATGTAGGTATAAGAATAAACGTTAAATATATTTGTATAATTTACTATAACGTATTATAAATTGTGTTTACGTGTGTATAAGACGTTAGTTGTTGGAGTAGGCACACTCTAAATAAGCAGTATCTGTAAACATACTAATTGTTAATATAATAATATATCATTTTAAAAAAATCCATTGGTACTTGGTAAATAATACATAATGTGCATATATTAAACAATTTTATAGCACGTTTATGTAATTATGTATAATAATTAATTGTGTACAATATGATTATGTAAATTAGATATTTAATCCACGTCACAGACCACAGTATAACCATATATTATAATATATAGCCTATACAAAACAAAAGTTAGGGCTACCTCCTTTGATATGTTGTACAAAATGATTTTTTTACTTTTATGATAATTATATAATAACTTTAGTATGAAGTTTAAATAAATTAATTCATAAATTCAATTAATACACGCGAGTGATATTTGACTGTGTATATAATAAATTATAACTAAATTAAAAACCTATACATTATTAGGTAGCAATATGCCAGTTTAATCCTAGTTTATTACTATTGTGAGCTGTATTACATTTGTAAAATTACCTTCAATAATATAATAAATACTATATATTATTTGAAAAAAATGAGGAATTAGTTGAAATATATTTGCTCTATAAATATCCAAATAAGTATCAAACACTATTACAGACGCTTTAGATTTACTTATTTAAATTTAATGTTTGATTAAATCTTTTAAAAACTGTTGGTTGTAGCCATTTTAGTTCATTAAGTACTTTATACTCCATATAATTTGTACAAACATCATAAATTTACGATTTTCGATACAAACTGAACACGGATGCTTATGGATATTATTCGATATGTTATAATCGAGTTTTACAGAATTGATTTGTAGATGAGTTACTAAGTAATGCAACCGCATATGTTCTTAGAAGGGGTTATTGTAAATGACTGATATGACATAAAAACTTTAAATTTATGCTAAAATAATTAATTTTTTACTACCTTTGTAAATAGAAATTTTTTTGAGAGCAGCGAGAACATTCTTTTGCATATCAAAAATAAATTAGTAGGTGGTAATATTTATATTAGTTGTATATATTTTCTCAAAATAGGTACTATATATAATACTTTACTGTGTACTTATGTACAATTACGTAAATTCGAACAATTAATAATAGTTAGATATACTTTTTGTAATTTATCTACATACATAAAAAAAAATTTAATAATGTATCATAAATATTAATGTGCCTATTAGCATTTTTAGAAACAATCAACTTATCTTAGTAATATAAATAAATAAGTTAGAAAATATCTTTGTTGTATAACATTAAAATCATGATTTTAGTGAACATAGTAATACCTAATAAGTATATTATTATTTATTCCAAATTAATAATTAATAATAATTATTAATTATACATCTATAATGTTCAATTTTCTAGCAATTATAACGTGGTATTTCTAAAAAATTCTAAATATCTGATAACTGTACTTTTATTTTACATTAACATTTTCACCACTTTTTATGCGTATGTGTATGTGCATACATTATATATACATAAACATATATATATTTATACCTAATACGTAGGTATATTAGATATTTACAGTAAACGGTTAGGTTATAACATGAAAATTTTCCAGACAATACTAATCGAATTTTAGGACTGTTAAAGATGAAGAGTTTGAACATCAAAAAACCAGCGTATTTTCTATGTGCTTAAAAATCAAACCATGAAATTACAATAGTCAATAGTGCATTATATATATATACATAATATAATCATAATAATATTATATCTGTTGGAATTATTTACGTTTAAATATAATTATAATTTATAATTTTTACGAAACAACTGAATGTGAAACGTTGAATAATCTACGAAAATCATTGACAGGATATTAGAATAATAATCAACTGCAGTGACCTATACAAGAGTAAGAGGGGTATAAGTGATAATACCCCGGAATTTTGTGGAGATAATTATGACACTTTTTATTTACAGTACATTATACTATATTATTATACAGTTGTAAAAAAACAATTTAATTAATAATTATTACACCATTTATGCAAAGCATATTGTATTGGCTGTGGGGTGTATAGGGTGCAAATGTAAATTATAATTTATAAATGTTATATTATTATAATGACGGCGTCCTTAAAAAAAATTCTAGTCGTACCACTGCTGTCATCGGTAATATAATATTACGAAATAAAGGCGCGGCTTACCTTGCAGGGAGGCGTGAGAAAAGTGCCGCTCAAGCTTGTAACTGGCGCTCGTCGTCCGGTCTCGGTCAGACAGCCGTCCGATTTGGAGTCTGGACAAGAGGACGCCGGGGCCACTTGGTGATCGGTCGTGGATCCGTCGCCGTGATGACGCCTCTTCAGCTGCAGGTCAGGCACGGATGCAGTCTTCTCCAGTTGCTGTAGTTGAACGACGGCCCGATATGCGTTCGGGGACGATGGTGTTGACCTGCAGGCCACCACGGCGGGCGGTACGAGCCCGTCTAGAGCGGCCAGCCGGTCACACATATCGCGCGCAACCGGCAGCCGCAGCAATGAGTCACGAGTGAGTTAGTCAGTAGGCGACAAGCGGGACACGGGCACATACTAGCTACAGAGCACGGCGGCGATCCCTGTGCGCCACGGACAACTTTGACAGTGTGACCACAGTCGTTACACAACATAGGTTCGCATGTCTAATCGTATCGTTACAATATAATAACGGTACGAGCAAACGCGATAATTTACCTCATCTCCCTCCAACGACACCTACCTAACCTAACGGCATATTTTTCACACTTTTCAGATTGAAATTGAGAGTACGCGTGAGTTGAAACCGTTTTTATAGATGCTCAGTGAACCGGGTGAACTGGAATCGTTTTAAATACAAATCGCTGATAATTCGTTAGTCGATCTTTTGGTAGCAGGTCACACTGCGGTCCATAGCTCCTCCCTCGGTTCGATCCCGCGCCCGTTTGACGACGACCAGACGTAGCGAGTCGTATTCGACCCCCTTATTGCGGCTGGGTCGACCCTTGTATTGTACATCTGGTTATGCGTACGAGGTATCGCAATACACACGCGATTTATAGTATTTATTATATTTTATGGAGAGCAACTATTTATAATAATATGCTAATATATATAAGGTCCACTGTAGCGCCGAAACAGTTTACTATATAACTATATTATTTTAGGGAAATTATATTTATGTGCACGCTAGTCGGTATGATGGTATAAAATATTTACATAATACCAGTGTAAATACAGTGTTATCTAGAGACCAATCCTGTTTTAAGATATTATATTCTATGTGTAGTAATATTATGTTTTCTATAATTAAATAGAATTTTATTTTTATGGGTAAATTTGTTGTAGATTTATGAATTTATACCTCAATATAGTGACCGCATATAAATATATAATATAGACTAGATGATTACTATAATATTATACTAAAAAAAAGACTTTCTGGAACGTGTATACTGTATAAACAACAGGCATTGCTTAAGTATTATGCACAGTGCAACATTGTGTATCATTACATACAATTTATTATATAACTATATGATATGATGTGGTGAGAAAAAATCTGTGCTATAGAAGTCACAATGGTAAATCTACAGTTGATTATAGATTTATAAGTGTCTATTTACTTCTCTGAAATGTTTTATAAACACCAGGTTGAGTGAAGTTGAAAATATACCTAACATCACAATTTTGACTACTTTGTGATATCCAAATATAACTTCTGTCTGTGATGTATGTACTTACTGTAAATAATAAATATAGTCGTATAGTATTCAAATAAGTTTATCATAAGAATATAAAATAGTAATTTTTCAATATTATCACAAATGAACATCACGTTAATATTTTAATCCAGTTCACACCAGAGGTGGATTTTTTAAATATTCCTTCCTCGCTCAAGGCCGTAACTGTAAGGAGGGTCCGGGGGTCCGGATCCTCTCCTTCCTCGACATTTTTAAAAGTAGAAACATTTTAATGGTGAATATAGTTTTTATGACTATACAATTTCAATATCTATATAAAAAAAAAATTGGACCCCTTCCCCACTGAATATTTTTTCAGTTACAGCTTTGTCCACGTTGGATATGTATTAATCATATTAACTATTTTCTAATACTTTTATAGTGTACCTAAATTTCTATCCATTGTAAATAATACATTTTGGTTGTACAGTTGTGTAATTAGCTATTAGCTAGGAAACTTATAGAAAATAAAAGTATTATACTATTGTATAAAAGAAACAAATATACTTTATAACTAAATAAAATATACAATATACAAATACAAACACATTAAAAACAATTTTTTTTTTTAAATAAAACCTAAATAAACAGAATAAGTAAAGACATTTTAACATAAATAACATATTTATTTTTTAGTTAACATAGCTTTTTATACAATCAAATAATTTAATAAAACAGATTATTTTATTAATTTTTAAAAACTTTTTAAATTATTAATTATTTATTTTATAATTATCAAAAAAATAAATAAATTAAGTTATGAAAACAAACAAATTATACCTACATAAAAAAAATGAATAACAAAATAAACCTATTGCAAATTGGAGTCTATTCCAGGAATAATAATAATCTATAAATAGGTAATGAGTATTATATATACAAATATCAAAATAATTTACGCCACAGATAAAAAGTATGATAACATTTTATATATTATTATAAAATAAAGTAATTTATTAATTACAAGTGTGTAACCACAGCTTTTGATTCAAAAGTTGGAATAAAGAAACATTTAAATTTTATTTGATATAATTTAATCTCAAATTGAACAGAAATGTTCAGTAATTAGTAATTACATAAAAATAGCCAACAGTAGTTAAACAAATTGAGTTATTTGACGTTTGAAAAAGTTTATTTAATTTACACGTACTCTAACATAATTTCATCACTTGAATGTTTTTTTAATCTGTTTTGCAAAAACTATACTTTAGTCATATAAAATAAAGTATTTGTCTTTTGATTTGATAAAACTTATACATTTTTCTGTAATCGTGGATTCATAATAAGTATTTTATAAATGGGATATATTTATTTTTTTTACACTTATTTGAAGTTTAAACATATGTTCTATTACATGATTATATGTACCTTGTAATGGGTACTTAGAATTTTTTAATCTTTTTTTTTATAAATCGTAGATAATTTTCAAATTTAAATGAACTAAACGAATCAAAAGGAAAAGTTTTGCATAATTGGAAAGATGAATTAGACTGTGGACATTATAATTAATAATATATTTCTTATGGCTTACCGTACAAACTAGAATAATCATCGACAAATGTACATAATAATGTATTGGCCAAATCATTATAAATAAAATAAGTTTCACTGGAAATAAGAAAGGGGGTTTCAGTATGAAAATATATAAAATGATGGTAGAACTTTTTTTATGTAATTTTCTTAACACTACTGGTCCTATGTACAGAAGAAATTAGACAGCCCATTAACATTAATTATCTAATTATCTAGGCTCTCTAGAAGAAATGATCTGAATTCTATTGCTTTCCAAAATCCAATTTCTTCTAATGATCTCGGTAATCTAAAACATGTTGAATGAAACATATATGGTTTAAATTTAATAGCATGCAACATTTAATAATGCCATTAAATAAGGGCCTAACATCCTAACAAATTATAAACAAACTATGGTATTAAAATATATAGGTATTTAGCTGTTTTTCGGTCATGATTTTATAAAATGATAATAATTATACTAATGCATATTTGCTTGAAATAAAATAATGAAGTATGAACTCGCGTAAAAAAAGCACGCATCCAGCGAAAATAGTGGAAATTCCAATAATATTATTTTTATTATTGCACGCTATTATCCCTCGCCTCCCGATTGAATTTGACAATTATGACATCTATGTGATTTTCATTATAGGAACTTGCTAATATAATTATTATTAAATAAAAGATATATATAGTTATCAGAAAATATATGTGGACACAGAGTATCTGGTGGCATAACTTGCATAGTGGCATCGCGGATTTCTGGACATCTAAATTGTTAATAATATATAGTATAATATGTCCGTATAAGACCTGTATAACGTACTTTGCACTTTGCAGCGTACCTATGCGCTGCATAGGTGTAGCCGTTGCTGGGTAGATGTTGAACAGTAACTTTATTATGACACCTCCAAATAATATCTGTTAAACATTTTAGAGATGACATATTGATATATGTCACAAATGTTGACAATTATAATGTATTTGCAACGTAAAAATGTTACCTATTTCATATGCGTATTCAAAATAAGTACATACATAGTGATGTTATAATCTTGAGTTTAATATCTATTTAACTTCTGTACCACTGTATTGTAACGTTTATTTAATAACCTTAACAAAACATCTCTCAGTAGTTAACGACAACACATTGCACACCGGGTAACTAGTATCTACTATGCGTGAATATTGTTATATTATAATTTATTGATATATGTAGATACGTCGAGAGTAATGATATAGTAGATAGATAGGTATTTAATAACATAAAAATACATATAATGATAATGACAGTTATTGTACTGTTCAGTACTTAAGTCAGAAATATTTGATTTTTTTTGCCATGGCGTTTTTATACGTGTGATGGTAAAACGTATATAATATATTGTATGCCGAGTACTGTAGACGACCAGTACGGTATTAATTGCCTGCGCGCACGTAATACATTATGAATTTCATAATTAAAAATTAAACAGAGCGGTCGCTTGTTGCGTGCACATTTCCATTATAACATTGAGGGTAAACAATGGTGACTGTCCAGTAGACACAGTCTTTCCACACCGGTACACTTAGTCATAAGTCATAACTCATAATAGTTTGAACGAGCAATATAATATTTACACAATAAAACGCAAAATAACTACAGCTACTTTGAATAAGTAATACAATTTTAAAGAGCATAAGTATAAAAATTGGAAACATATACATACATCGTCTATTGGTGGGAAGAGAGTTTACTGTTTAGTTATTTATGTTCGAATGTAATTTATAAATATAAATATATAGGCAGGTAAACTTGCATGTTAAAATTAAAAATTTATATACTTTTTTTGTGTTCGGAAACCTATTACACAATAATAATATAACGATTGATAAAAGGAACGAATATAATTATATAAGTATAATAACTGGTTATCACTAATTATAATTTATTTAAATCCATATTGATAATTCACACTATTAATAATGGGAGTTATATCTATATATTCTAGTAATTAGTCAATTTTAAAATAAATACACTATCCATAGTATTTATGCCCTAGAGACCATGTTGTAATTACTGGAAATAATCGGTTAACTAATGACTGGTGCCAAAATTACACAATAATTTTTATAGTTTTTATAAAAATTAAATATTTATAAGTATAATGGTTCTATGGCTTGACTATATAGAACTAGAAGAATTTTTCCTGAGATTAAAAATTCAAGATAATAAACTTGGTTCGATTATGTATAATTACAAAATTATTGTAATTAAGATGTTATAGCTAACATATATTGTGTCCTATAAAAAAAACAGAACACAATCTTTTTTTATTATTATTTCTAAGTAAAACGATTAATGAATTTTTTTTTACAATGAAGTATAATTATTATTTTATTTCTATTTTTATTACTTTTTAAAGCAATACATGGTTTTCTTATTCTATTTTGAAGATGGTTTAGAAAATTGAATCTAGTAGGTTGTAGGTACTTTGGGAGATCAAAAGTAAAAAAATTCATCGTCATTTTAAATATTACCAAAACAATTAACGAAAAACGGCAATTTTTATGCAACACCAATTTTATCGAAAACATTGATTACGTTTTTTTTTTGTAATTTAAAAAGTATTAATTATAGAAACTTGAAACATTCCATTGTTATTTAAATTATAATTTCCTATACTTACACAATATTTAAAAAAAAATTAGTTTTAGATTCTGAGCCGATAGCAAAGAATGTATTAATTTTACAATGATGTATCACTTTTGGAGCAATAAAAATGCTTTGATTTTCAATTTTGAGTATGGTTTATTTTAGAAAATCGTATCTAATTGATACATTTGGAATTCAAAGTAAATTATGTTCAATATTTTGTTTAACAATTAGGAAAAACAAAATAAAAATTAAGGAAAAACGATGAACTAGTTTTTGACTAAACTTATTTCTTTATTTTATTATAGTTCAAAAATGAATAACCGTAAAAATTAGAAATTTTTACCAAGTGTTAATACTATCATTTTCTATACACGGTATAGAGTCACCGTCAGGTGCGTATCCAGTTGAGGGCGGTAGGGGCGACCGCCCGCTCCGTTGGCTGCATCAAAATGTATTTAAATTTTAAGGTATTTGATAATAAAAGGGTAATTTTAAGTTGTAAATAATTCAATAAAGACATTCAATTCAGTTTATGAAAAAAATATTCATTATAATTAATAAGAAATGATTGCGTGTATTTATATATATATACAATATTCATATTTACCAGTAGGTAAATAATAAATATGTATAGATATTTATAATTCGTCCTTCCTGTTAATGTAGGCTGGATCCGCGCCTGGTCACTATCATAACCGCAAATCCAAAAAAAAGCAACAGCAAAATAGCAAAAGTATATAATAGCGAATGTTTAAAACAGCTAAAGCATATATTGCTATAAATTATAATTATTATACGTGTTTAGTGATACATCAGTCTTTCATCTTTAAAATTTAAAAGAAACAAATATTATATTATTGTTTTATACTTGTAGTGATAAGCTATAATAACTTATAACATTTCTTTCCGTTTATTTTCTTAAATTTCTAAAATTTTTATGATGCAGTATCTTGATATATATATTTTTTTATGTTAGGTTTTGTCCGCTTATCCTTCCAGTATGAAACTTCTCCATTTTCACGATCCTTCCGTTACAAAAATCCATCGTATTTTACGAGTGGTTTATATTTTTAAGAAATTCAATGTTTAATATTTTTAAACGACATAACTATATGAAACTATATTCGAATACGACTAATATACTACATACTATAATATGTTGTGAGTTTGTGACAATAAAAGATCCGTGGTTTAACACACACTGTCGTTGTTAAATATTATGCTTGTATCCACTATGCAATACACCTATATTTATTATTATATCACATTAATCCAGAATATTTGTTAATTCGATAGATAACGCGGCTATAAAACTGATTGTGATTGTCTGAATCTATAAGATATGTATAAATTATACCTTTATTAAGTTAAAAACTCTAGATAAATAATAATAATAATTTTAATTTTAAAAATCGTAAAATTTTCCTTAAAAATTCACTTTAATTTTGGAGTTTTTCTCAATTACTTTAAAAAATACAAGACATTTTTATTTTGTCTTTTTTAAAGTGCAAACTTTATCAATTTTCTATCTAAAACTAGCCTAAAAGTTTAAAATCATAATAATGTTTTGATTACTTATCATATATACAATATACACAAATAAAAACTAAATATATAAGTTACCTAACCTAACCTCCTACATAAGTTGATTTTATAGCTAAACATAAAAAAATAAAAATGTATAGATATGATTTTTTTTTTTATAAGCATACGAAGTTCAAATTTTGACGAAATTAGATATTTAAATTAAGAATAACAATTTATTGACAGAGGCAGAATTGCCAAGTAGAGAAAATATATTATGCAAAAATATGAATAAAATAAAATTAATGTTGAAGAACGTAAGTGGACAAAATAAATAACCATACCACCAGTTGCAGGGCGCCATTATATTTGACTATATGTCATTATGTCTGTATAGTGACTACAGTCATCGTACCGTTTCATGTTCCACTCACACGTATAGCTACGTAAGTAATTTTTTTACTAAGAATTTACAAGTCACTTTGTTATTAAACATCATTTGTTATTTTATTATTTATTTTATTACAATAAATTATTTATACCTATTAAATTTAATTTTGCGTGCTTGTTGTATATTTCCATTATTATTTGTTATATTGCAAACAATGTATTTAATATTATGTATTTATACCGTTGATTAATTTCCGTATTGATTGTTAAATTTGTTTTAATATTTGTGAATTCTTTAAAGATATATTTTTAAAGATCATTAAACAATTCATATTTTAAAAAAGGTTTGTTATTATTTTGACATTGCTACATTCTTTGCTTTTTTGTTTAAATTTCATACTGATTAATTTTTACCCGAAATTCGGTGTTTATACCTAGATTAGATTTATATTATAATCACAGAACAATATACTCCACTCCCCCCCCCCCGAAATGTCATCAAAAATATTTTTATTGACTTTCCTCGATAATCCTAAACATCGCGTAAATTAAAAAAAATATATTTTCATCTATATATATATTTTTAATTTTAAAACCAAAAATAGAATGCAATTATAATAAATATGTGACGTTATCGTATCGCCAACTGAGGTTTATAAACACAACAATGAATGAATGTTTCGTGACAAGTGTAATTTCGTTATTTTTAGTATTCTTTTATTTCGTTTGTGTAACTTATCAGAAGACGTTCGTTTCGTTCTTTAAAAAGATTGAAAACGTATCTTAGGAATTCGACTGGTGAAACTCGTCTCAACGGATTAGCATTAATGTCAATACACAGAGAAATAAATGTTGATCCAGAAGAGGTACTAAGTCGGTTTGCAAAACAGTCGAGGAGAATGATGTTACTCTAAAAATTCTGGTTTGTTATAAATTTAATAAAAAAAAATGTTGTTAAAATATACAATATAAATAAAAATAAAAACTTATGTATTTGGAATAATGAAGTTAATTTATTCTTGTATTATTGGTACCTTAAACAATGATATGTGGTTATATTAAATTAAAATTCTTAAAAATGATGTTATAGTTTTATATTATAATGAAACCCCCCCCCCCCAAAAATTAATCCTGGATACGGCCATGATATACTCCATTCATCTATTCAGTGCCTATACATTTTAATTAAAATATTTAATATTTATAATTCATGCATAAAAATATGTTTAAGGTACTTTTTTATCAATTATACTTTATACTTACATATATTATATATAACACATACATGTAACACCACAGTAATACTTCTTAGTGTAATTTTACAAATCATTGCATATAGGTAAAATAAAAAATAAAAACAATTTTTAAAATAGGAAGCTATACACAACACGTCCGCATTTAGTCTTTGTTTATCTAATAGGAAAGGTAATTAAAAAAATTCTCATTTACTGAAGATTATTCTAAAAACTTTTTTAGATAAAAAATAGACATCTCCTAATAATTTGGAAAATATATAATACGATAGCAGAGCTTGGTTTCATAAATATAATTTAGTAAGTAAGTACAATCAAAGTCCTTTTTTGATACTAAATATAACATCAAAAACTCTACTATTTGAGGAAAATGATATATAATTATTTACAGTGGCGTATTTAAGGGAAGGCCCATGGGTCCCGTGCCTCCCTCATTCACCGAATTTTATACTTTTTTTTATTATATGAGATATTTTACGCACCATGTACGCAAATTTTAACTTTTTGTTTGTGCTCCCCCCCCCCCTCACAAGTAATTTCTAAATACGCCCTTGATTATTTATTACGAATAACAGTACTGTAATAATGATAACATTCAAAAATTCTATATTTTGCCAGGTATAATAATATTATAATATACAATATTTGTTCTAAATGGTTTCACAATTCACATTATTTTAAAATGAATAAAATTCTAATGTTGTATTTAATATTTAACATATATTAAACGCATTAATATAAAATCTTTATTTATGATTTTTAAAGAATCTTACAGTAATATCACAGAATACAAAAATTATTAGATTTAGAGGGATGTTCTCATAAGAAATCTTCTCTTATACCATTACAAGCAATGAAAACTAACTAATATGCTTTAAACATAGATAACTCATTTTATTACATATACTTTTAAACTTTAAAGATAAAAAAGAAAATCAATTGAAAATAAAAATTTATCTTTTACTTTCACTTCCTACTTCAGTGGGTTACAGGTCATGTTAATATGTTAGAACAAGGGTCATACAACATTCTAATAACTTCCATTCACTCTCTCCAAATTTTAATGTAATTAAAATGCAAATTTGGGCAGTGACTAGTTAAAAAGTTAAAAGCTAATTTTTTTTATAATTTTTAACTTGACTATTTAAAAAAAAAAAATGTTAAAAATAAATTGGTGATTAAGTTACTTCTATTTATAAATAATTGTAACTTACGCTTATATTATTAAAATTAAAGGTATTTGTAAGAAGTAATTTACAATATTTTTTGTACAAATATCAGAACTGAATAATATTTTAATCATAAATACTATTATATGAGTGCAGTAATGACAATATAATTATTGTTGTGGTCACCCGATCCGTTTGGACAAAAATGGTCTGTTACTTAGAATAATAAAAATAATATTGAATATTATTATAATTTAAAGTATATCAAAACTAGTCATTTTCCTTTTGATGAAATAAAAATATATATGAGTATAGTTAAAGGTCAAAAAAAGTAACTTTTAACATAAGTCATTATTTTTCTGAAAATGTACAACTTATTTATTCAAGTTAATTTATATTTTAAAATTAACTTACCTTAATATTATTCTTTTATTTAGGATAACTTAATTTTAACTAGTTAATAAAATTGGTTAACTTTCCTAGCTATTATGAAATATTGTATTCATACCAACAATATCAATGTATTTGAAAACTCAATAAAATAAACAAAGAAATTTCATATATTTGTATAATACTTATAAATACCTTAAAACAACTCTTTAAGTATTTTTAACAGTGAATTCTACTTAATTTTAAATTCTTTATTCTTACCAATCAATCAGCAATTTTTAATAGAATTTTACCACTACTTTTGTCGGTTGAAAAATGTTCTAATGCTTCATTTACTTGATCAAGTTTTAATTTTTCTGATATATTTGGAGTAATAACGCCCATTTTACACATGGTTAATACGTCTTTCACAGATTGCCTGGCCAACAAATCATTTTAATAGTTAAATAAACATTTTTACTCATACATATTATACATTTATATATTTAAGTATTTAATAATTAAGTGTACATTATACCCACATACATGTACTTGTTTATATTAACATTATATAAATGGGTGAAATTAGTATTTTTATGATGATTAACTTTACTGTCTGATTAATACTATTGCAGACTCTGAACTTTTTCAAATGAACTTGGATTGGAGTTTTGCGTAGTATAAAATTTATTGTTTATTTCTAAATACTATTAAATATTTAAATTTCTTTTACTTGCTCTAAAACTCCAATTATTTTTAAATATAAAATAAATAATATTAATTAATTAAATAGAGTTTATGGTATGAAAGATTTGGATATTCATTTTGAACATGATTTGTCATTTAAAATCATAAGTTAATATTAAACAAATCATATAAGATATTTGGTTTCATTAATACTCAAAATGTTAATAATTTGTATTACTTGAAAACTTTGTATTATTCTCTTATATGTTCTTCCTTAGAACGTGACTCATAAATTTAACCACACAATTTATCAACTTATATTAATGATCTTAAAGTCGTTAATTGTAAAAATATCAAGAGAGTAACATTTATCACTAATTTACCTTTATCCAGAAAAATTAATGATATTGTTTAATGTTTAATTGGTCTAAATTCTTTGTTCCTTAAAAGACAATTGTCAGGTGTAATATTTGTATATGATTTATTAAATGAGAATATTGATTATCCATATTTATTGGCACAATTATGTATTCACATTCTTTTATATTTTGATAGATTTAAAGAATTATTTGATATTCTATATTTTTTGAAAAAATCAGATGCTAATTCATTTTTCTCTCGTACTTTAAAGTTTAAACATAACTAATAATATTTAAAAATATTTACTTAAAATATTAATATTATCAATATCTACCTGTATATCCTGACTGAATGTTTACGGTAATTATTCAACGATACACCAATTAAACTAAATGAAGGCCGGCGTAGAAGTTCATTAATATTTAACTGTGGTAGTTGTAATGATGCAAAACCTGCAACTATAACTTTACCTTCATGGCCAACACTAAATAAAAAACAGGTCATCACTATTTATTGATATATATTTTATTAAAAATTAATTAAAACAATTATTACTGTACCAATCTAATGCTGATGGAAAAATTTCTCCACCAACAGCATCAAATACTACATCCACCCCTTTGCCATCAGTTTCCTTTAATACTCTTTTGCACAAAGACTCGGGACTTTTAATTTCAAATGAAATAAAAGCTCCTTTATCTCTTACAATAGATGTATTTTTTTCCAAACGACAAGCTCCAATAACCTTAAATTGTTAAATAAAGGTAATCTATTTGTTATTTTACAAATTAATAAATTATTATACTTTAGCTTTACACATGTTTGCAGCTATATCAACTGCAGCTAAACCTAAACCACCTGCAGCTGCTGTTACTAAAATAGTATTATCTTTTTTTAGGTTTCCACGGCGAGCCAATCCTATTAATGCTGTTGCATAACTGTCTCCAATTGACACAGCAGTTTCATAAGACAATTCTGACGGAATTCCAAAAACATCCTAAAAATTAGAGAAATTACAATTTTATACTTATAATAAATAATAATTGTATACTTTTTCATCAACAATACATTCTTCCGCAAATCCACCCATGATTTCTTTGTTTAAAACTAACACTCGATCACCTACTGATATATCTTCTTCTTCATCATCGGCATTTGTAGCTTTAGATTCAATTACTTCCCCAACAATTTCAAAACCAGGAACATATGGCAAAATTGGTTTGATTTCAGATAACCCAGAGCAAATTAAAGCATCAGACATGTTCACAGCACAATACTTTACAGAAATCCGGAGCTAAACATATAGTTATTTAATTAGAAAATTTAAAAATTTAAAAACTTTGTTATAATATTTACTTGGCCTTCTTTGAGTTTATCTGCTATTTTAAAATCTTCAAGAACCAATGGTTCTTTAACAGTTTTCAGAACAGCTGCTTTTGTGAATTTTGAACGAACATTTCGCATTTCATTGTTTACATGAATGCTATGAATAATACGAGTAATATATTTCATTATATAAATGTATAATTTAATGTAACCGGCGTTTGTTATAATGTCAATCAAAAAACGGATGTTTTTAGTTTTATTTTTCGAATTCAAATTTATATAGATACAATATTGAGTAATGAGTATATTACAATTTACAACTAATAATTAATAAATAAGAATATTTATTACACAATTTATATTTATACGATGAGGTATCAACTAGTAACTACTACTTATCAATGGTAATTTATCATAAAGCCGGGGTCCATAATCTATAGCACGATCTTAAAATATACATTGTGATCTAAATATACATAATATGTATTCTTTATATTACTAGTTTATACATCTCAATCACAGCTATAGATCTTTAGTTATGGCCATGAATTAAGATATAAATATTATATCTCATAGATTACTCAAGTAATTTTACTCTAGGTACACTTTAATTTGATTTCTGATCTATCAGCAGCACCAGTTTTTGTCTAATACACAGATATATCTGTAGTTAGGTATGATCATGGTTGAAATATATACATATATTCCACCTTGGTATGTTAAAACTGTATAACAAAATAACCAAATTGATAAGAACATTATAATCATAGATAAATAAAAGCATGACAAAATAACTTATCATTATTTTTATAGATAACTTTATTATGAGCATTATGTATAGTGTAGAATATATATATATATTTTATGTTATGAGTAAATAATGAAAATATGAATATGAAATTAATAACAACTGTTGTGTAATAATAACGTTGTATATTTTAATTTGTATTATTATTTATTTAATAAAAATATTTTTATTTATCAAATTTTGAAATGGGCTTAAGTTTGTTAAGGATTATTTCGAAATCAAATTTTCGAATACTTAAACCAAAGTTACTAAATAACTATATTCGAACGAACAAGGATTTGGGATCCCCAAGATTTATGAGTAACTATTTGCGTAAAATACCTATCGCCACATCTAAAAAGGTACCTATAAATCATTTTTTTTGTATAACCAAGTTTGAATATTTTAAATGCATCTATTGTAATATTTCCATAAAGTAAATTATACTACATTTTTTTGTACAAATACAGTAATAACTTACTAATTATTGATGTATTAATTGTATTCATTTTTAGTGTAATACAGCAGCACAAAAGGAATTAGCTGCCATAAATAAACTTATCTTCAGATATACACATTCTCAAAAGAATGAAAATGATGGTAAAAACGCTGATGATCCAAGAAATGCAATGATGATTAAAATCATGATGGCGATATTTACTGTTTATTTAACAGTATATGTTCTAAGTATGTTGTTACCTAATGCATCAAATCCTGAAGTAAATATAAATAATATACTTACATTTTTCACCTAATGGATATAATATAAACATTATTAATATTGAATGGTTGTAGGATATGCGATATGTATCTTGGAATGAGTTTGTGCATTTAATGTTAGCTAAAGGTGAAGTAGAAGAAATTATTGCTCGCCCTGATTTAGATATTGTTACAGTAAGATTACACGAAGGTGCTATTATTAAAGGACGAAAAGTAAATATAAATATATAACTAGTGTTATTTCTCTCTCAAAAATGTGTTTAGTTTTTTTTCAATTCTAGTACCCCATAATATTAAAATATAATTTAAATATTTTTACAGATTGATCAAAGAACTTACCATATGAATATAGCAGATTTAGAAAGATTTGAACAAAAATTAAGAGAAGCTGAAACAAAATTGGGTATTAAACCTGGTCATGGAGTACCTGTAGTGTATGATCGTTCTCTTAATGCACCAGAATTGATATTATTTTTATTTTTCACTGGTCTTCTTGCTTTGGCATATTTTGGCCGTTCAAAGGGGGGATCAAAGTCTCCAATTAGTTTAGATATGTTTGTAAGTATTATAATTAGTGGTATGTACATTGTGTTTGTGTTAAGTTGTGGGATATTAAATCTATCCTCTGACCATACTATATCATTAAAACATAAAAAACATTATTTCATTCGATTGACATTTAACAAAATATCATTGATCATTATAAATTATTTTGAGCTACATTTAAATAGTGCATGAAATCTCACAACAAATAGAATATGAATATACACCCATGAATAGAAATGTGGAATAATAATAATAATAATTTTTTTTTTAATGCTATACAGGCCATTAAAGCCTTTTGCATTCTTCCACCAAGTTTTTACACCCATTCTAACCTATCATGTCATCCAGTTATTTGTTTGACAAAGGATTTGTAGCATTTGCATATTTGTTTTGCACAATCACAAAAATAAAATAAGAAACAAATACGTTTCATACTGAAACAAAGCTAATTTTGAAATTTTATTTTGCATATAAATGTATATTTCGAGTTCTTTTTTGTTTTAGGGCATATTAAAATTTAAATAAAATATATTCATTTTTAAATGCATATTTTGTATATTTAAGTGCATATTTGGTGATTTTTTAGAGCTTTAAGTCCTCTGCCTTAGTTATCGGTATCTAAAATATCCTCTTTTACTTTCTCTAACCATCTCTGGTAAGGTCTTCTTCTTGGTCTTTTTTTGGGGGAGTTTTTGATTGAAATGTTTCTTGTAAGACTTGACAGCTTGCCAAATGTGTTCAGCCTACTCCAAGCGTTTTTGCCTTCAGGAATAATCTAATACTTGGCTTGTTAAATAAAATTTCCATATCTTAATTTTTTTATCTCTTGTAATCACAATTTTTAAACTGAACAGGTTCGTTAATTTTCCGTAGGATTTTCCCTTCAAAAGTGAGAAATTTTTTTTCGTCTCTGTGTTTTACTGACCACCTTTCACATGCATACATTTCTATCGTGCGTAGAAAAAATGTATATAACTTCATACTTTTGGACAGTAGTCTAGAACTGAACATCTTATTTATGGCAAAACATGCTTTATTTGCACTATTTATTCTCAATTAAGTCTCATTATGCATATTAATTTTTGTGTTTATGTTAACTCCAAGGTATTTAAATTCATACATTTGTTCAAAAGAGTAAAGACCCACTTATAATGCTACTTTATTTACTGAACGTCTAGTCAATATTAGGTACTTGATTTTTCTCATTGATAATAAGGTGATCTCCTAATATTACAATATTGTCAGCGTATGCTAGCATTACATTTTTTCCGTTTAGCTCCATTTTGTGGCATACTAGCATATCTCTCATAACTTTTTCGAGTGCCCGATTAAACAATACAAAAAACATTGCATCAACCTGCATCAATCCAGATTGAACTTCAAATTGTAGTGACAATTCCCCTCGGTACCATATTTTATAGTATTTGTTCAAATTCTACTTTCTTAGAATTCATTCTTTACATTATTATTTTTATCTTCCGTAGGCGCATAGCAATTTAGTATTGTAATGTACTAAACTTTTCCTTTTATTTGAACTATTATTTAATCTCTCGTTGATTGCTGTAAATGTTTTCACATTTGGTAATATTGAGTCGTTGATTAAGAAATCGACACCATTTTCATATCTGTTATTTTTTGTTCCACTATAAAAGATCATATAATTTCTGGACTTAACATTGCCCTTACTCGGCCATCTCACTTCCTGTAATGCTATTATTGATAAATTATAATTGATCACTTCATCAATTAATATTTTCAAAGCGCCTGGCTTAAACAGAGTTTTGATATTCTGTGTTCTGATCCTTAATTTCTTGTTATCTTTTTTTCGTTTACCGTTTTGATTCTCATTGAGACTGTTCCTAGACTTGATTTCTTTATTCACCACAATATGTTTTTTACAAGATAAAGTTGTTAGCCTTAAGCTTAACCCCCAACTTGAAGCGCTAGAACCCTCAGTCAATTAAAACCGGGGGACAACTATTGCAATTTCTGTCCCCAGTTATGGTAACAGATACTGGGCGATAGGGACGTCACTTTCCCTACGCCGAATAATTATTTTACAATAACGTATTATGTACAATTTTTAGCATAGTACCATGTGTGTGTTATATTAGGATAATATGATAATTGATGAATTTACATTAAAATTACATTTGGCCTTATCAGATCTCTGTGCTACACCCTATATGTGATGTCCCTCTTGTAAAATCCTGTTTATTATACCATTGATTAGTATTATAATAAATACATTGTGTATTTAATATTAAAATGTTAACTTTCATTAATAATTACTAATTACTATTTAAATTATTTTAGTCTCAAATAAAACGAGCAAAATATACATTAATTGACCCATTGATTGGCCAAGGTAAAGGAGTTCGCTTTAAGGACGTTGCTGGTCTTAAAGAAGCAAAACAAGAAGTTATGGAATTTGTTGATTATTTAAAGAGACCAGATCATTATAAAAATTTAGGTGCAAAAGTTCCTAAAGGTGCGTTACTTTTAGGACCACCTGGATGTGGTAAAACAATGTTAGCTAAAGCTGTTGCAACCGAATCAAATGTACCTTTTTTATCTATGAATGGTTCTGAGTTTATTGAAATGATTGGTGGTCTTGGAGCTGCCAGAGTACGGTTAGTTAAATATGAATTAATTATATTAGTTATATCTTAGTTTGCTTTAATTATTTAAAAAAAAATTATAAATTTTGATTGAAAAATATAGGGATTTATTTAAAGAAGGAAGAAAAAGATCTCCATGTATAATTTATATTGATGAAATTGATGCTATTGGCCGTAAAAGATCTTCAAGTGGTCCAGAAGGGGGTGGTGATGAAGGAGAACAAACATTAAATCAATTATTGGTTGAAATGGATGGTATTGGATCTAAAGAAGGAGTTTTAATGTTAGCTTCAACAAATAGAGCAGATATATTAGATAAGGTCTACAATAATTGTATTATAATTGGAATGAATTATTATTCATTATTTTTATAGATTTATAAATAATACAAAAATGTATGGATATTTTAGGCTCTTTTAAGACCAGGACGTTTTGATCGTCATATTCTAATAGATCTTCCTACATTAGAAGAGCGTAAAGAAATTTTTGAACAACACTTAAAAATAAAACTTGATAAAGAACCTAAACATTATTCACAAAAAATGGCTCATTTAACTCCTGGATTTAGCGGTAAATTTATGATACCTATTTTATTCAAACATATTTTATAAACTATAAATATGAATTAGGAGCTGATATAGCCAATGTTTGTAACGAAGCAGCATTACATGCTGCTAGAAATAGTCAAAAAGTTGTATTAGAAGTTGATTTAGACTATGCAGTTGAACGAGTAGTTGGAGGAACAGAAAAACGATCTCATGCAATTTCTCCAGAAGAAAAAAAAATTGTTGCTTATCATGAAGCTGGTCATGCATTAATTGGTTGGTTGTTACCTACTACAGATGCTCTCCTTAAAGTTACAATTGTGCCTAGAACTAATGCAGCTCTGGGATTTGCCCAGTATACACCTACAGAACGATATTTACTTTCAAAGCAAGCTGTAAGTTTTGATTTTACAATTAAATAAATTATAAAATGTTTTAATACATTATTATAAAAGCATATAGTACCTGAATCAAAAATATGATTTAGTACATTGTTCTATTATAATAGGTATAATTTCTTTTTAATTTCAATTTTATATGATATTTTTGTTTAGTTATTTGAAAAAATGTGTTTGGGGCTTGGTGGCAGAGTAGCTGAATCAATAGTTTTTAATAGTATTACAACTGGAGCTCAAAACGATTTGGATAAAGTTACAAAAATTGCAAATTCTCAAGTACTATTCAACATTTTTATTAGTTTTTATTAATGTGAAAAATAATAATTGAATTTTTACTTTTAAGATACGTCAGTATGGTATGAATGATAAAGTTGGATTATTGTCATTTCCTGAAGATACAAAAAATAGCAGGCGGCCATATAGTAATAAACTTGCAGCACTTATGGAAACTGAAGTTTCCCGATTAGTTTCTGATGCTTATTTTAACACAGAAAAACTATTAAAAGAAAACTTTAATAAACTAGAATTGGTACTGATTTCATTTATATATTTTTAGTATAAAATACTCATAAATAATGTATATTCTATAAATTTGATGGTAAACACAGTTTTAATATTAAAAATTACATTCTAAAAGGTTTCTACCAGTAGTATACCCAAAGAAGAAGGCTTAGAGGGCTTTATCCTTTTCCCCATTGACTGTGCTATGGTTAAAATCTTATATAGTACAAAGCCAATTAAAAAACATAATATTTCTATCATGGCTCAAACAAATATGAAAATGGTTATCTCAATGTTACAAATTGTGCATATTATTATTAGTAGAGGTTAATAAAACTTATTATAACAATTGATTTGTTAAAATATCAAATTTTGATTTATGTTGCTTAGCCTCAGCCGACAGCCTCTTCCACCCATTGAAAACTCTCGGATAACCCACTGGTTACTACACAAATAGACCTACCTTCCTATGTATATTTATGTTAAATTTATTGTATATTATTTGATTACTATATTTTATTCATTTAAAAAAAATATATAACTTATAAGTATTCTTCATCTTATAAAATAAAAATGGACATTAAACATCATAAAGTTAATCAACTTTCTTACATTTTATTTTATATTTAAAAATTATGTTCAATAAGTAAATAATTTAAATGTTATTACTATTAAAAACATATACTTTAAATTTTTAAATGTTATATTCTAAATATCATGTTATTCATTAATTAAAACTTGTTAACATTATATTATTTTTATTTTTTAGATTGCTGAAGAGTTGTTGCGAAAAGAATCATTAAATTATGAAGAAATGGTAAAATTAATAGGTCCACCGCCAAATGGTGAAAAACGTGTTGTAGAAGTGTATGAGTTTAACACACCTGTGGATACAAAAAACACCGATTCTTCAAAAAATTAACGATTGTTTAATTTTTCAAATATTTTGTTAACTGATGTTAGTTTAGATGTAATTATGTAAAATAATAATAACTAATTTAAAGCACTTTGACTTAAATTTTGAAATATTATAATCATAAATATTGTTGCATAATTTTCAAATATTTTAATAAATCAACAAAAAATAAATAATGAAATTAAAAAAAGGTACGCAAGTGGGTCACTGTAATGTTACATTTGAACTCGAACGAGGTAAGATGTCTAGACGTCCTGGTTTTTAAAAGTTTCTTCCGTCATCCCAAAAATCTTTATCAGGACTCCCGGATTAATGTGTTTATATGAATTTGTATTACATTTTATGTTAAAATGTATATAATCTTTATGGTAATTTGTAAAATCGAATTCTAAATATTATTAACAATAAATTTAAAAATATTATATATCCTAATATAACAATTTCATATTGTAAATTAAAATACCTTAAATACCTATCTAAATTATTATACATTTGTGATATTCAAAATAATTTTTTTTTTGTGAGACATATTTTATTTGTCTCGGTTTTTCTTTTTAATTATCTGGTCACCCTACAATGAGGTATCATTGTATACAAAAACAATTATGTGGAAACATTCAGTCTGTATTACTAACTATATTTCATGATACATTTAATATTGCTATTAGTTACTTATTTTAATATTAGTATTACTCTGAGACTTATTTGGGCATATGGTATACCATACAATTATATCTTTGGTATAAGATACTATGAACTATTAATTTTTCTTATTTTGAATACTCTACATTATTATTTGAGGCTTTCACTGCAATAACAGACTTATCCCTAATTAATCATATATCCATTTTTACTCTTAAAACTATTTATAACTTTAAAATTCTAAAACAATTTAGGTTTTACTGTTTTATTAATATTTAGTGAAGGTGGCTTAGATTGTTTATGAATTGAATATTACAATATATAGTTGCTTTAAATCCATTAACTCAAATATTGTAAATTAAATAAGATTATTTTTGAATTTATTAAATGTATACCTAACTGACATTAATGAAAATAAATAGCATATATTTAATGGAAAAACATTCTTCAAATACATTACATAACTTCATAGGCTCAAAATTATCTGTTTTTCATTAAAAGCAGTATATCTTTGTTGAGTGCATAATGCAAATCTGTAGATACGCTAAACTTTCTTAAACCAGCACCATGCAATTATTATTTATTATATTAGTTAAATATTAATAATAAAATAATTTCATTGTATTTATAAAAATTAAATCATCTGAGATTACTACTTTGAAAAAAAAAAATATATCATAAAATATTGTTTAAAAATTTAAATTAAATACTTTTTTGTTAATTTATTAAAATATTTAAAAAATGTATTATTATTAGAATTGAGTTGTGTCTTATGAAACAATTATTTGTTAAATCAGTTTTTGAATAATATATATTATGCAAAATAATTTCCTAAGAAATCCTTTGATAGAGTCCTAACCAGTAACCACAAAATAATTGTGCCCTGCCAAGCATCAATTTGACTAGACACTCGATTACCATTTTTTGTATTTATTTTATTTTCATACAAAAAAAGCACAGGGGCTTGATACAATATGCATCCAATTCGCCGTAGGTGGAATGCTCAACCAGATATTGATTTGTATCGGTTGAGGACTGATAGCCAGATACTCGATTACCATTTTCGGTATGCATTTAATATTTTTGAATTCGAAAAAGCACCGGGTAAGCGTCGGGACAACTTTTACACCGAATGATAACTGATAACTCACAATCGACTATATTACATTTTTTAAGTGACCGATTTCTAGACAATAATTTCTATTACTGTTACCCGATTACTATTCTCTACAGAATTTCTTGTGAAACGATTTTCACTCGACCACCTTGAGGCTTCAAGGCGCCAAAGACGGCTTCTTTAATACTCGAATTCGAGTTACACCAGTCCTTAGTTCTAAATAAAATGATATGAATAGATAGGATGTAATAAATAATACAATGTAGAAAACTACAGATAAAAGGTCGTTTCTTCCATGATTGTTCAATGAACTTCATATACCAGTTATCCGGTATAGTTCGGTTGTGGTTTTTAGCATTTCCTGTCGTATGTTTTGTAGGTACTTATATATTTCTAATTTCAATAACTTCATTAACATTTTGTTTTTGTATAGCACAAACACTATAAACTCGTTTGCTGTGAACTGTGTTATTTGTTCTGTGTACACAGTGTGACGTTCTCGATAAACAGATTTTTTTTTTAATAATTTAGTTTGATAGTATATTGCGACTTTACAAATTGATTATCTATGTACATTTATATGCAATCCGATATGTGTTGATTTCTGTCTAGTTTTTAAACCATGTGTCCTTATCGGATTAGAAGAAAATGTAGTCAATGTAGGTACTTACTCTTGTAGTCAATCATTATACCACAAGTTGAAAACTGCAAAAAAAAAAAAACGGCGAAGAATTCAATATTCAATATTCAATGTCTTCCAAAAGGACTTGTGTGTTGTTGGCTGTAGGCTTTCTATTTATATTCTGTCACTCTGTAAATGGTATAATCATTTTTCATTATTGTCATTAATTTTGCCGCTTAATACATAATTTAAATAGTGAATAGTATAACAATTATGATTATTTGTTATTACAGGTTTATCATGTTATTGTGACATATGCGCTGATTCAAATTTTACTTGTATTACTGATGGATATTGTTTCACAAGTATATCGAAAGATACAAGTGTTGTTCGTCATTCATCTCGGTAAGGTTGATTTTTAATCATCTTTACTTGGTAATGTAATATGTTTGTCATGAAATATTTATTATTATTTTTTATAAGTAATAATAAATTAAGTTATTAATTAGTTTATGTTCTGATTAATATGATAGGTAAAGATAATTTAATCATTAAAATTGTTAACAATTATGCCATTATTCTTCAATACCAGTTTTTCTTATTGGCTTTTCAAATCATTTAAAACATATATATTTATTATAACTACTCATATTTTATGATAAATAAGTGTTAAAGTAACTAGAATAAGTATAATTTTTAGTATATTATAAATATTATATTGTTGGTCAAACATTTAAAATATTCATAATTTTCAACCAACTTAGTTCTTAGTCTTGTTCTACTATTATATTCAGCCACTAAGTTCGAAGATATTTAATTTCTTATATTCTGTTGTTTGTAAATAATTGTTAGTTTTGATTAACAAAGTTAATTCTTCCAATTTATTAACTTTATTGTAATGATGATATATTTGATATATTTTTCAAAAATTTCAAGATATATTTTGGTAGACTTTAAGTAGGAAAGGAGTACAGAAGGTATATGTGGAAGAAGTAGTAGGTATATTGAAAGATCAACAATAAGCATTTTCATAAAGAAATGGAAAAATTTACTGTAAAAGTAGGTGTGTACTAGGATTTAGTGTCAAGTCCTTACCTGTTCCTCTTAATCAAATGCTATGGTGCATATTGTTTACAGATAGTGTTGTGTTAGTAGCTAAAAGCCAGAAAAGGTGGAATGAAATAGATACGGTATAAATATAAATAAAACTGACAAATGGTATGAATTTTGATAAAATAATGGGACAGAAAGAATGACGTAGCTTGTGAGATGAGTAGGTTTATGTATGAATGGATGAAATTAAAAGAAATATATGGTAATTAATATGATAGGTAATGCTGTTGTGATTAAAAAGTAGAATATATAAAGCTGTTATGAGGCTTGTCATTTTATATGGATGTTGGATAGGGGTCGATAAAATTAAAAGAGTGATTTGAGCAGAAATAAAACTGCTTAAATGAATGTCTAGAGTGACTAAGAAAGACAGAATAAGAAATTAATTCATTTGAGACAGTGTATGAGTGGCACCAATTGTTAAAAAAATAAGGAATAATAGGTTAAGATGGTTTGATCATATTATGTGGATAGGTGACTTGAAGGTAGTAAAAGTGAATATGAAAATGAACAGAAAAGGAAAGAAAATTAGAGGGAGTCTGAAAAATAAATAGAATACAAAATTACATGAAAATAGCTAGTATAAATAATGAAGAGGTAGGAAAAGGGTGGACAACCTCATATAATTGTGTGAAAAACAAAAAAAAAATTATAATGATATATAGATAAAGTTTGTCCTCTATCTGCAATTTTAAATTTTATTGTTAAGTGATATTTTGTTTCTACCAGTATTTTTGAGGCTAATATATTTGTTCAATATTTTATCAATCTATATTTTTCACATATAATAAATTTATGCGAATGTCCACTGTTTGTTGCCATTGTTAACTTTATCATTGTTTAATTTTTTTTTTTAATGTGATATCATATATCTTTCATAATTCATTTGGAAATTGATATGTATCACACATTATTAGAAGATGTATATTTTAAATTAAATACTGAAATCCAATCATGTTTTATCATAATATTTAATTATAACTGAGTTCATTTTTAAAATGTAATAATTTATCATTGCTTTGCAAATTTATAACAATAATACTCAAAATCTTAGACCATTATGAGCTTTGATAAGACAATAGCCCAATAAA
Source organism: Rhopalosiphum nymphaeae (assembly GCA_036289425.1). Taxonomy (NCBI): domain Eukaryota; kingdom Metazoa; phylum Arthropoda; class Insecta; order Hemiptera; family Aphididae; genus Rhopalosiphum; species Rhopalosiphum nymphaeae. Next base: position 8,437,080 of record JAZAQC010000004.1, read on the forward strand.
CGGTTAATTTATCTTGTGCTATATTTTTTATCTGCATGCTTTTCTATTTCATTACGAATAATTGTTATTTATAAGTATTCCATTGTATTATCTAATAAATCAGCGTTTCTCAAACTGTGAACAGCATAAATACAAGGAGAGGATCTGTGAAGGTAAATTTAAAATGTTATGCATAAAAATAAACATACCAATGTAATATTTGTATCTCACTAGAAAATATACTATTAAATATATAAGTACACCCTTGAGTTTAAGACAATGACTATCCAGAAATATCGGAATCAGTAATAACCATTAATGCCTTTTTTAAACAACGTACTTCTATGAAAAAGTATTTTCTACTCATATGTATACTAATACTACATATAAAAAGCAATTAAAAGTAATATTAGATCTACAAATCTAACTATCTAATTTATGTCCTAATATACCCGATTTATATCAAAAAAAATATGTCACTCATCAGCATTGAACATTTTTTTTTCCTAATTATACAAATGATATATTTATTCGTTTATTTTTATTATTAAGTCAATATGTACATTTAGTTAATCATTATTATTTATTTATTTATTTTTTAATTTTATTTAGTGGTCTGTGACCATTTTTACTATCATAAAGGGGTCCGGCCAGAGAAAAGTTTGGGAAACGCTGTAATAAATAACAATGAAATGAACTATAAATTATTGATAAATTACAACTGAATTATACTTTAAATATACACCAAACAAATCATTCTCATAAATAAAATTTCTTTAAATAACTTAGATTAATTTTATCAATATTTGTTTGTAATAAATTATTATATTGTCTTCAAGTTAAAATTCCATAAGCCGCAAAACAACATTTTTGAGAAAAACATGGTTTTTTTAAAATTGTTATACCATGTTCATTTTAATTATTTAAATATGGTTAATGTTTTCTTATTTAATTTTACCTAATGAATCCAATGAAATAATAATTATTATAATTAAATTAATTATTTAAAATATATATATTGGTATAAACTGGTTCACAAGCAAGAATAGTATAAGTAACAATTTCTGGTATAATAAAATTATTTATAAATTATAATATAATATTTAATAAAATATTATATTTAAAAACATTTTATTATTTTTATTATTAATAATTATTTGGAAGTCAATTTAAAAAGCAAATTAATAAATTCTTTCAAAAAATACAGACTATGAGGCAAAACCAATCCAGATTATTGAGACAAAAATGTCTAAAATTATATTTTGTACTATATATTTAGATGAAATGCCGTGTCTTCAATAATATTTACAGTATTTTTGCTTAGCCTATTTATTTAAGTGCGTTTTTGAGTGTTTTAACTGTTTAAATATTGGTGATATTTTTTACAGCCATATTTTAGACTTGCAGCAATTTTCTTGTACAAACTGAATTTTATTATGATTTTATTTTTTAGGCTTCTAGAATTCTAGTATAATAGAGTAATATAGATGTATGTTATATTAAAGTTTTACTCTCTTGGTAAAATGTTGATACCACCCCTGTATCAATAAAAAAAAATTTTCTCCCTTAAATATATCCTAGTATTATATGATTGAAAATTAAAAATAATTTTCTTTAGATAGGTAATTTTTTTAATTGCACATTCATTTTTTTCTTACAATAATTTAGCTTTGTTTTCGCATTTTAAAACATTCTAATGAGTTAATCTGATTTGAATTACTGATAACATATATCTAGTATTATAACTAAAGAAACCTAAAACCTTATTTAAATATCTTAAATCCATCTCTTTAGTGAATTTATTTCTGTATTATTTCATTTATATTAATTTTTACTTGTAGTCGAATAGTTCTTGAAGTATTGTTTGATTTTTATGTATATACAGCTCAAGTACATATAAAAAATAAGGGATCATAATTTAATTTTTAATCTCTTTTTATTATAACAATCTGTGATAATATACACTGTGATCACAATTTTAGGTTGTATTAGATATCTCATCTGGAAAATCTTTTATTGAATTGCCGTTTTTCTGGGGATGAAAGGGGGAGTATTCAAATACATTTTTTCAGACAAATTTAAAAGTTAAGCCTTTTGGTATACATATTTGCAATAGGATTTCTTTTTTTTTTTTAATTTGTAATAGCATTTCTTTCTAAAATATAGGTTGAGTATTTTTTTTAAAACAACCTGTAAAAATAGTTTTTTTCTTACTATCAAATTGACAAAGTTGAAATTTTAATTTATAACAATTATAAATAATTAAACATTATTTGTAATATGTAATGTTATTTTTATTTTCTTAACTTTCTTAATTTAACCCTTATAAAAGTTGTATAACATAATTATGAGGTAGATGGTATCATAGCATGCTGTACGTTGGTATTCACCACAAATTAAAACTCAACTTTTTCAGCGTTATTCATATTATACAGTTATAAAAATATTTAACAGATATATCATATGACTAATAATGTACTTACAGATTTAGTTAAAGAATTAAATACTTTAATAATTAAATTATTTGATTATATTATTGTTACTTGAACTATTGAAGAATAAATAAAATTCCACTATAGAAATAATTCTAATTGTAATCATATTATTGCAGTCAACTAAAAACAAATTATCACCTACTCAAAAGATTTGTTGGGCTAACCTATGATATTATTATATTATTATTTGTAAACAGATAATTAATAATTAAACACTTATTTTATTATTTATGGTGGTTAGTGGTGCACACTTAAATATAAATAGGATTGCATCTTCAAATCACTTTCAAAAACAAACAGGTGGAGGCTTCACCCCCACACCCCTTAACCATAGCTAACATCTCTAAGCATTATTAATAATTATTACTATAATATTTATAATAAATTAAATTTAAAACTACAAATTATACTCGATTGTTTTCATTTTAACTTAATATTGAAATATTGACTGTACATTTAAATAAAATATAAGTACTTAGTTTAGAATTATATTTAAATATATAAAATATAAATATTTTACTATAAATAAAACTTAGCCAATAACAAATATTAATATTTTATTTTTATTTATGACTATTTTCTGGCTTAATTAAATTTATTTTCACTGAGACACTTGTTACGTACTGCTATATAATAAATAAATGGAAATTAGTATAATACTTTTTCTAATGTACTGCTATTATTGATAAATGTATTAATTACAGTGATCTGTGTCAATTTAAATACCCTTTTCATACAAAAGTACTATTAAGCTTTCAAGCCAAAATATTTAGGAGTAGCAACTGCTACCCTAGAACCTTCTACTAATGTGCGCCACTGATAGTGGTTATAAACTAAAATTTAAAGTTATTTAAACTTGGTTAATTTTGTAATTAGAAAAAAAATTATAATAAAATTGTTTAAAAAAAAAATACTCTATCTGAATTTACAGAAAAAAAATAGTATTGACATTTAAAAAAGGAAGTTGTATTGTGCGTATGCTTTGCTAAAAAAGTTAGACATTTGAAATTTTTCTGAAAATGTATATTTTAGTACTCTCTTTCATTCCCCAAAAACCCCATTACAATATAAAATTATTTAGATAAAATATTTAGGAGTACCTGAAATCATGATCATACTGTATAAAATATATTTAAAATTAGGCATATTTTAAATAATTTATATTGGGAATTGGCTTTAAGTTGTTTGCACAAGTACCAGTTTTTCCCACCGGAAAAGCCAAATATTTGTTTTCGAAGAAAGTTTCTGGATGAAATCTCAGTGTCATGTTGCCAAGATCGAGATTATTGCAATCGTTGGCTATACCCAAAACTTGTTGAAGTTAAACCTACAGGTCTATATATAATTTATGTGTGCCCTTTGTAACTGTTGTTGAGTTTATTTGGTTTTCTCGACTAATATTAATAATATTTAAAGGTAGAAATTCATTTTTAAATCACTATTTTAACATAATTTTTTTTTTATGATTGTTTGTTCGGTTTTATTATTGTTATTTTAAAATAATTTTTGTCTACTAAACTAATAATAAATGTAGGCTAACATTTAGGCACTGTGTGTTAATTAACGTGTTTGAACTTTGATAACTGTGCTCGTTTTAGGTGTTTGGAGAATAACATAGTGATCCCACGAGAAAAACCTTTGATATGTCATTACCCTAAAAAACATAATGATTCATTTGTAACCGAATGTTGTAAAGACTATGACTTTTGTAACAAAGATCTTAAGCCGACACTACATATTAAGCTTCCAGGTAGAATTTGTTATTTTATTTTCTAAAATAATATATTTTTCTAATTATTGCATGGATTTTAATTAATATATTTATATATAAAGTGTATTTTTTCAAAATTAATATTATATTTAAAAAACCCAACTGGTAAGAATAAATTTGTCAATTGTTTTTATTTTTTATTTAAAAAAAATAAAATAATTAATATTATTATATGTATCCAAGTATACAATACACTTAACTATATAATGCTTATTTATAATTTATAATCTTTGACTTTAAATTGTATGCATTACACATTTATTATACTATATTCACATTATTCATATATGAGTGTTGTGTAAATACAGATGATTCATTGAATGACTCTAAAAAGGAAAGATTGGGTACATGGGAACTAGCTATTATAATAGCTGGTCCAATAGGCGTTGTATGCCTTGTAGTCATGCTCATAATGAATTTTTGGGCTGGGTCGACCAAACGTCACAATATTAGATATCTACGAACTCCTCGAATCATAGCTGCTGATCAACAGCCTATCTTAACTGCAGCTGTTTCTTTGAGAGATATGATTGAAATGACTACTAGTGGATCAGGATCAGGTTTATATTCATAAAATAATCATTTCATGTATTTTAAATTACTTAATTTTTATTCTATTTTATAGGACTACCACTTTTGGTACAAAGAAGCATTGCTCGTCAAATTCAACTTGGTGTACCTATTGGTAAAGGTCGTTTTGGTGAAGTATGGCAAGGAAAATGGCGGGGAGAACAAGTAGCTGTAAAAATATTTTCATCTAGAGAGGAACGATCATGGTTTAGGGAAGCTGAGATATACCAAACAGTTATGCTGAGACATGATAATATTTTAGGATTTATTGCTGCTGATAATAAAGGTAAACACTGATCAACTTAATCATAACATTTTTTTGTATTGTAACCATTAACAATTTTAGATAATGGTACATGGACTCAATTATGGCTAATAACTGATTATCATGAAAATGGATCACTATTTGATTTTTTGAATCGAAGTACAGTGGATACAAATGGAATGATTCGTATAGCACTGTCTATAGCAACTGGTCTTGCTCATTTGCACATGGAAATTGTTGGAACTCAAGGTAATAATACATTTATAATTACATTTTTACATTTCATATTTCAACAATAAATTTCAGGTAAACCTGCCATTGCACATCGAGATCTCAAATCAAAAAATATTTTAGTCAAATCCAATGGAACTTGTGCTATTGGTGATTTAGGACTTGCTGTACGATATGATACTTCTATGGATACAGTTGATATACCATTAAACCACAGAGTAGGCACTAAACGATATATGGCCCCAGAGGTAATATTTAAAAAAAGTTGACTTGCATACTTTATAATTGAGTACTATAATATTTAATGTTAAATTTTGTTTAAAAAGGTTTTGGAAGAAACAATCAACATGAACCATTTTGATTCATTTAAAAGGGGTGATATTTATGCTTTGGGTTTAATACTTTGGGAAGTAACGCGAAGATGCTATGTTGATAATATACATGAAGAATATCAATTACCATACTATGATAGTGTACCATCTGATCCTACTATTGATGAAATGCGCAAAGTTGTTTGTTTAGAAATGAAACGACCTCCTATTCCACCGAGGTGGAATGCATACCCGGTAATACAAACAAGTTATTATAATATTTTCTTAATTAAAATCTAATGTCTGATGTTTTATCGTTTTATTTTAGTGTTTACAAACTATGAGCAAATTAATGCAAGAATGTTGGTACCATACTGCATCTGCTCGCCTTACAGCACTACGCATTAAAAAAACTCTAGCCACTTTGGGTGCCATGCAAAGTCATAATATTAATATTAATATCTAAGGACTTAATGACCTCATGAAAAATAAACCTCTAGCTGCCAATAGGTTATCTACAAACATAATGTTTACAACTTCTGGATATGTAATTTAAGTTTCATAGTTTTTGAAGTCTCCTAAAACATTTTATGTGCCATTTTATTCTTCGAAAATGTCATGGTATAGGAACTATTTTATATTTATTAACTAATACGTACTTATTAACTGTGTGTTTTTGTAATCATTATATTTGGTTACCATAACAAAACTTTTGAGTGTTGAAAATTGTTTCATTTTATTAAGAATTTATTTAAACTCAAAATAACTTAAAAAAAATTTTATTGGAATTGTTGCGAATTTGAAATTTCTATAAAAAAAAAATTATATTCTGGACAATAGATATTTTGTATTTGCATGTAAACAACTATATAAAATGAGTATTTTTTGCATGGTTATTAACCATATTTTTATATTATTCCCATATTTCTTTTTTTAAATAAAAATTTTCAAGATTTTTGGAAAAAAACTTATGTTCACCACTAGGATCTCATTAATGTAGCTTTCCATAATACATAACTATTTATTAACACTTTGATTCCCTCCTTTTTTAGTCTAAGTATCTTGTTTCTTTGTGAAAACACTAAAATATAAATGGTTATTGTCATATATTTACTTCCGATTTGATCTTATTTAAAAATAATTTTATAAATTAAAACTATTTTATACATTGAAAATCAGTTTGAATAAACAAATAAAATAATTTTGTATTGATTGTGAAGTATAATATGCACTAAATTTATTTTTAATTATAACCTTGTAATACGACTGTAAACTAAATATTTATTTGTGCTCCAGTTTTTATTGATTGAATTCAACTCGAGTCTGAATATGACTCTAGTTTATATAAATATATGATATGTCATAATTATTTGCTCATAATTAGAGTTTATGTTAACTGTTAAAATGTTTTATATTTTCTTTCTTTGTGTTTACCTACATACAGTTTTTAATAATATTCAAGATAATTTTATGTATATTAAGTTAAATTTAAATATAAATTTTTGTATATAAATATACCGAGTGTCTCAATTTCTTATAATCGAAGATTTTAATTATTTTTTAAAGTTTCATTAGTAAAATACTTTGAATAATAATGTGAAATTCATTTCTAAATGACAACTGATTTTATACATTTTTGTAACAACATAACAATATCTGAATATTTTTGAGACGCATTGTAAATAGTATGTGTATTTACCTAATTAATGTTAAGTTGGGCTTAATGATGTTAGATATGAGATCATGTGTACATTATTTATATACTTAAGGGCAGAAATAATTTTGTTAGTGCTCAAATTAAGAAGAAAAAAACAGAGTAGCCTAGATGATAAATAACAGTACAATTTACTATTAAATATTTTATACTACTTAATATTGTACATAGTTTATATGTTATATATAATGATACTTTTAAAAGGCTATTCTTGGAGGCATTATATTTGAAATGAATATTAACAGTTTTAGTTATAAATGCAAAAGCAGCTTGTTTTTTTACAGAGTATTTTTCAATTAACAATATTAAATTAATTATTATTTTGTATTGTATAGTTTTTTTTCACAATAATTATAATTTATATTATTTTTTATTCGATAAACTTATATCTTAGTGTCTGTTATAGTCAAGATTTTATAATGCTTATAATTGTAAATTGTAAAACTTAAAAAATTTTAAATTATTGTATACTCAATAAAGTCAAATCGGCATTATAATACTGTGTACTTGGAATATTTTTTGATTATTTAAATTATATAACTATGGAAAACAACAAATATGATGTTATTTTGTACAGATTTATGATAATAGCTTACAAAATGGAATACATTTATTATTACGTTTTTGTTTCTAAGTGTGTAAATATGATACTGCTTAATTTTTTTCTCACTAAGCTATTTTATTATATTTTTAGTTTTGTAAATTAATATATCTATTAAATTAAGTATTTGTTATAATTGTGCTCCCACCATAATAACCATACTGCTCTCTACCAACTCATATATATTTTTTTTTAACTTATTTTTAGCCTGAATGCTTTTAAGAGTTAAAATGTTTTGTTTTAATTTATATATTTTTTTCATTAAATGATATATGTGTATACTATGATTAAAAATATATTTCTATTACATATAAGTTTAACAGAAATCATTTGCATCCATATTTATAATTTAATGGGTTCTGATGAATTGGAATGTGTGTCATTTAATATGCTCTAAATTTCTTTTAGTATAAGAGTAGGAATTTTTTTTATTGATTAGAAATATTTATGTTATATGAAGAAAAGAGCAAAAGACCAATATTTGAAGTAAACAGGAAAAATTAAATACAGTGGGATATTAAATAAACACAAAATTGGTCAACTTTTTAGCACTAAAATAATTACAACCACCTTATGAAAAAAAATAAAAAGACAGATCTGATGTGAGACCTGAAGAATATCAATTACAGTTAAACATATCACGGAAACTAAATGTAAAAAAAAGCATATCCTAATAACATGTATATAATAACTACTATGTCCAACAATTAGTCAAAAACTAATAAATTAAATTAAAACATAATGTTTAAAAATATATATATTGAATATGTTTATGTGCTTAATTATTCACATTTATTAGAAAAGCCTAATATCTCAATATCTTATGACAATAGGAATGTATAAATTTATAAATAATTCGATAATTTTTTGTAATCCTATATTTTATGATGTTTCTATTGCTAAAATGTTATTGAACTAACTTATTTTACTATCAATACTTAGGTTAAATTAATTCTTTCAAAAATATTTCATTGTGTATATAAAATCTAATAACATCAGCTAAACATTTAAGTATCCACAAAAATTGTTTTTAAATTACAACAAAAATACCTAACTCAAAACCGTATTCTTCGTTCAAAATTAAGATTAAAACGCTCGTAATAAAACTGTGCTTATATATTCTTTTTTTACAGTATCAATTACTTATGAAAAAACTTATATTTAATGTTTAAGTTGTAACTATAAAAAATAAAAATTTAAGAGAATATAAATTAGTAACTACTAAATATTTTACAAATTATAAAGGAAAAATCAAGACTAAGTACATTTAATATACTAAAATAACTATGAAAACAACTCATGAAGAACGTTATAATACATTTTCAAACTATTTTATAAGTAAAAATGTTTATGAATTAACATTTATAGAAAAACAAATTTTAAATGTGCATAGTAAATATTTGTAGACTGTCTTTATTAAATGTATTTATAACAACCCATGAGGAGGACCTTGCAATACATTTTTAAATCTTAGGCTAACTAGGTGACTATATCTAATTTGTTATTAGAATACTCTAAAAAATTGAAGGATCAAAACATTATTCCACTATGTATTGTAAAATCAATTGATTCATTTTTCCATTCAAAATCTAAAATAGATTACAAGTATATAATTTTCTTTCATTTTTGGAACGTATGTTAGAATGTCAAATTATAAAAAAATTCAACATATTTATTCATAAAAATGTCCAGACTCAAACATGTTCTGTGTTATTTAATGAATAGATGGCTTACCTAGGAAATATCAAGTATTTAAAATTCACTTGACACATTAGTTAACACTTTAAATTAGTAAAAATTATGAATTTTATTAAACATAAGTGTATATGTATAAAAAAAAAAGATAATACTTTTTCATTTATAAATGTATCTGAAAGTGAATGTTATTATTATTATGTAAGCTTACAAAGCATGAAAATAGTTTAAATAATAACAAAGTAAAATATGCTTTTTTTGCACATAGCATACAAAATGTATTAAAAAATATTAGTAACCTAGTGTTAATTTTTTCATGAATATTGTTTATTAATTAAAGTTCTCCAGCATCATAGGCTTGCTGATATCCACGGCCAGCTTTTTGTTCAGGATCTAATTTTATCATATCATCTATTCTGAGAATAGTTATTGCAGCCTCTGTTGCAAATTTCAATGACTTAATTTTAGATATAGCAGGTTCTAAGACACCAGCTTTTAGATTGTCACGTATTTCACCTTCTTCTAAATCTAATCCGTACCATTTATAAACATCGTTTTCACTACTTGTTTGACTTTCATTATGGTAAGATCTGAGTTTAGCCACTAACTCTGTAGCATCCTGTGCAGCATTAATTGCTAAGGTTTTAGGGATAACTAACAGAGAGCGTGCAAATTCTGCAATAGCCAGTTGTTCCCGGGAACTCAAAGATGTGGCAAAATTTTCTAAATAAATAGATAAAGCTGCTTCAACTGCTCCACCACCAGCTACAGCAGATTTGGATTCAAGTACACGCTGAACAGCACAAAGGGCATCATGAATAGAACGTTCCATTTCATCACAATAAAAATCATTTGGTCCACGTAGTATAATAGATGCAGCACTTTGAGCTTTTGGTCCTTTAACAATTATTAATTCATCATCAGATATTTGGTCTTGTACTACTTCAGCAGCTTCACCAAGACTAGAACTTTCAAAAGTCTCTTCTCCTTCCATATTAGTTAAAGAAGTCAAAAAAGATGCACCAGTAGCTTTTGCAATTCTTTTTAAATCAACCTTCTTTACACGGCGTACGGCTAAAGCTTTTGCTTCGATGAAATATTTCAAGCAAATGTCATCAATACCACCCGTGCATAATATAACATTAGCTCCAGTTGCCAAAATTTTTTGAACTCGCTCTTTAGTTATATCAGACTCACGTTGTCGTATTGCTTCAAGCTGATCAACATCATTCACCAAAACCTGTACGCCTAATTTCATTTTAGTTTTTTGTAAAGAAAAATCTAAGCATGCAATTTTAGCATTTAAGATTTTTTTTGGCATTGCTTCAGATGCAACAGTACAATTCAAAGCATATCCTTGAATGAGTAAACTTTCCCGTGCACTTTTACCGTGTGCTTTAAGAACATTAATGGTCTTAATAGGTACAGACACTCCACCACGTTTATCAGATGGTCGTTTCACAAGCATACATGCATCTACAACCATTTTGGAAAAGAATTCTGAATCAGCCATGATTAATTTACTAGACATAGATGTAGTAGCAGCATTTTCCAACCAATCACGACGTAAATCATCAACATTTACAGTTAAATTGTTCTGTATATATTTACAAGATTCTTTGCATGCCAATCGATATCCGCTTATGATAGAAGTTGGATGTATTTTTTGTTTAACCAACTCATCTGCATTTTTCAGTAATTCTGCAGCTATTATAACCTGAAAAATAAATAAAACATGATACATGCATGTAAATTGGAAAAAAAGAATTTGATAGTACTAAGATAGCAGGTTTTTTATTTAGTTTATAAGAAATCATAAGTGTTGTCATGTTGAAAAATATGAATAATTCAACTTGTGCAGTCTCTTTCACTCATTATAACAAAGTAATCTAGTTGAATTAATTAATTTCAAAACTAATATCATATTTAGTTATAAAAGCTTTAGCAATCATTATATTTTTTCTTTCAACAAGGCTTAGAGCTTTTAAGTCCAAGCCTTTAAGAGGATGCCACCCCCACATGTATTGTCTTCATCTTTTAAACATATAGCATGGCAAATTTTTGTTCAGTAGAATCAATTTTCTGTTTAGCTTAAATATAAGAGTGAAATGACCTATTAAACTTACAAGTAATAACATTAACTGTGTTTTTTTTCGTCAGCTTTTAATTTTTTAAGCAAGTTGTGAGTATGTAAAATATTAATATTTAAAAATGCTCATAATTCATTTAAAATTAAAATATCATAAAAAACTAATGTGAAAATACAGATTATGTTCTCACCTTTAAGTTTGATAATAAGGGATTTCACTCTAATGTTTAAACTAAACACACAAAACTGATTCTAAGACAGAAATAACACATGCGAGTATGGTGTTCTCTTAACTAGTTGTTTTTAGAAACTAACTGTATAAGGAATAGAATTGTCAGTTGCTGAAAATAGTTAAACAGTATTAAGATTTATAAAAATCATGAAAATCAATAAACCCATACACATAAATTGCTATAACTTTTAAACACTTAAGTGAACTCTGCATATTATTTATATACAATCAAGAATAAAGATAAAATTCCAAGAAATTACATTTTTTTTTTTTTGTTGCATTAAATTGTATGTTTAAATAAATATAAAAAAGAAAAAATTAAAATTAAAAACAAAATTGAGTTGTTAGGTTGCTGTTCTTGGTGCCCTGTCTAGTATAAAACTAAAACTTAATAGTTTTAACATGCTTGATAGTATACTTACAACTGATGTTGTGCCATCACCAACTTCTTCATCTTGTAACTGAGCCAATTCAACAAGGACTCGAGCAGCTGGATGTTCGACATCCAACAGTTTCAAAATAGTAGCACCGTCGTTGGTCACAGTGACATCCTAAAACCATTAATTAACTTAAGTTTTTCGCACAATATTTTTTAAGTGTTAAACAATTATTTTGACTTACTCCAATGTCATCAACCAACATTTTATCCAGACCCACTGGTCCTAACGAGCTTTTAACAATGTTTGCAATAGCATTTGCTGCCATCACATTTTGTGTACGGATGGGTGTTCCAGACGTCCTAGAACCGGCCACCGTCAATGCACTTACAGACATGATTTGTTATTATTTTTTATACAACAAATCAAATTAATTAACAAAAACTTGCTAACGTTTATGCATAAACCTTTTCTTGTCTTCTAGAGCTCTTCACTCTTCGGTCTGCAATTACAATTTACAGTGTATTAGTGTGTATAGTTTACGGACATTCTGTGCGACTGGGCCTCAATCATCAATGCACCGTATTAGGATTTGAGGTTACGTTTTTAAAATACTTATTATTACTATTATTCATTATACTTATCTTCTTTTTTTCTTCTAAGGCCGTAATCCTCGCAAAACACGAGACAATCGCGGCAGCTCAGAGGATCGTGTTTATCACTACCTATCACATTATCACATAACGTTTATAGATTTTGATACGATGATGAAGTTGATAAAATATTAAAATAACAATTTTCACCCCGCGGGCTACGACCAGCACAAGATTACATTTAAAATTCAAATTAGTGGCCCGAGAATTTGGTTCTCGTTTCCAGTCATGGACTGTAATACTGTATTCTTTAGCCAGTGATAGTATAATTTAATGTAAAAATTCCTTATTATTAAAAAAAAAAAAAAAACAAAATTAGGTACCAATTTTGGAAACAATTGCAGTTTAGCTACCACACAATTTTTCGATTTATTTTTTTCCTTTTTATTAATTTAATTAAACCGATGCTTACCATGTCGGGAAGATAAATATAAATTAAACCGTAATTATTGTAATTCTCAACATTCTGTGATTGTATATATCTATAGTATTCTCACCTTAAAACGATTTCACTGAGGTTTCAAAGTAAAAACCTGCAAACACTGCTAACAGTTAAATATCAAGTACCTATAGTGACTTCCTTTGTTTACCGGCTTCGGTCGGCAGACTCGGTCCTCCGGACTTCGAGTTAGATGGGGGCTCGGCCCCCAACCCTCCCCCCAGGGCTTAAATATCCAACCTAGGGGGTAGTACATATCTACACTTCGGATAATCCGTAACTTAACATATTATACTAACTTACCAGACACCAGTAAATAGTAAAATAAGAAAAGTAGTCATCCTACAACTAATAAATCAATTTTTAGTGAAATTAATATTGTTTATCTGTTGTAATTTAAAAATAAACTCGTAACTAAGTCATAAAAAGTTCAAAGATTTTTATTTTTTTATAGTTGACTATGGTATGTTTTACTTAGTTCAAACTTAAAAAATGTAATACAAGGTTGTATTTAATACTTACATAAGTTTTAATTAATATAAGCTTAAAAAATTGTTAAGCATAAATCCACAAAAATATTTATAATCATCCCAGGTTAAAATATTAGGGAATTTCACCAAAATCTTGAAAATTAACAAATTATTAAGAAACGTGCTTACTTAAGACTTGAACATTTAATATCTACCAGAATATCAAACAATTTTTATTATTAGGTTGTTATTCAAAAATTTTATATTTTAATCCAAATGACAAAATCTTAATATCGACTAGCGTGAATGTGCTCGCTCTAATTCTGGTAAATTACGTCTGTCAGAATCCTATCCAGGGCTTTTATATTATAGTCTGTGTCCCCCATCCTACTTCTCATGTCCATTCTGGTCAACCGATTTGCGTCACTGTGTTCTCGTGTTATTACGCGTTTTAGGATTTATCCTTACCCTACGTGCCGAAGTGTGATGATCTAATTAGATTATAACATCCGGATGACGCTCTGTCTACGCCACAGCTTGTCAACCACAACCCCGTTGCACCAGCGTTTCCCAGAAATGCTATTCTTACTCCGTCACCGATCACAAGCCTACAAATTACAATGAAGGTATTGCTATTATAATATTAACATCCGTGGATATTAATTTATTAAAACATAGTAATTGTATCTCATTTCCCAATTTATGAGGTGTATTTCCTTCATTACTTATTGTTACAGTTTATTATTTTTAGGACTATACGAGTGTCCGACTCAAGTACATTGGATATTATCATCTGTCATTCAGTATTTTAAAATTAAATCTTACACCGCAGTACCTACTCCAAAGTATTAAGTATATAGGTATATTGAATATTAGATATCAGAGCACGAAGCACTACTATAAACCTATTTTACACTATTTGACAGTATTTACTGTAAGGTAATGTTATTAACTCGAAAGTTAATAACAATAATATAGTAAATGCTTTCAATGCTTTCATCAAAAATTAAACTAACTTATCAAAATATTAATAGCAAAATAAATTACTTAGTTTAATAGTGATTAAAAAAAAAAAAAAAAAAAATGGAGTCCGCGACGTCTATACACAGCTGAATAATATTCACTTGCACGTCTTTTTTTAAATTGTTTTTGGATTTTACCTTTTTTAAGTTAAGTTTATATTAGGTTGTTCATGATTTTTATGTTATTTTATTTAACTCAAAAACTATTAATCGTTGAAACTTAAAATATTTCAGTATCAAATAAATTATATTTATATATGAACGAAAATTCCAAAACATTAAGTAAAATTTTAAACTAACTGTATGCATAATGCATTTGAAATTTTCAAATTCATTAAACATTTTTTATAAAAATTGATTAAATTATTATACACAGCCTAAAAACTTGAAAATTTAAAAATAAATTAATTGTTTTTATAGCAGTTTAAAAATATCAAAAATGTATGGAACATTGTATTTATGTACAATTTAATCCATCTTAATTAGGAGGTACTATTGCTGAACGATCCTTTCCCTCAAATCATTCAAGAAAATTTCATATTATACTTTCACACCATTTATTTGTTATGCTTTTTTTGTATAGATAGCAAAATTAAACTTTTTCAAAAAAAAAAAATAAAAATATATTTAAATGTAATATTTCATATTTTTAAATTTTAACAAAATTGGATATTTATTGAAAAATATTTAGAATATTTATTTAATTGTAAACTACTGTATGTCTATCAATACCCAAGTCTATTCATACAGTTGAACGGTTCCACACAAAGTGCACTGATTTTTATTTGCCTTTTGATAACTGGTAAAGTGGAAATAGTATTTAACTCACGGAATTACCAATAAAAGTTGCTAATAGACAAACATATATCTAATAAATACTGCTTGGTATAACTAGATGGTAATATATAAGCAAACTATCCACTCAGAACAGTAGGTGTAGAGTGTACTGTGAACCTGAACCTCATTATTGAGTAGGTCACTTTAATGTAAATGTTAAATTTGATTTCAAAGATAAATCATTTTAACATACATTTAAAATTTCAATATATATTTACAATTTATTAGATTAGATTATGAAATAAAATTATGCAACATAAATTATATTGAATTAATCAATTTTATTTCAATAGCTAAACTAATGGTACACCAAACTTATTAAAAAATATTATTAGCTACATCATATCTATTACAATAATACCTATAGAAGTCTATGATTAGTGTTTACAAATACTATATATGTAGTATACATACTTACTTATATTAAGACAATGAAAAAAAAAACATATATGATTTTTGTTTTCATCAATAGACTAAATGTCTAAGGTGTTAAATTATTTGATTTAATTTACTGAAATGCCTTTAATAAATGTTGCAGTAGTCCAAAAATAAAATCTAATGACAAGATGTTATGAAGCCACACGTCCACATAATCTAATTTTATTGAGAAAAATTAACATCGATAATTATAACTGTGTTTCAAAAACATGAATAAGTGTCGGTGTTATTTTATTATATAAAAGTTGTACATTTTATTTGTATAAAATTATGTAACATCATGTTCCATTTGTAATGTGCCTGCACAACATCACATTAGTTTTGTACATTTATATTTATTAATTCTTATAATATTTAAACTATAAATAAATACAATACAATTTATAACAATTTTTATGAATAACATAAATACATGTAAAGTTTACATTAGATATAAGAAATTGTGTAAAATATATTTAAAAAAAAAATCTTAACAATATCAAGATAAATAAAATAAGTTGTACATATAAAACATAAATTTAATAAAAACATGACCCAAGAACATAAAAATCATTTAGGAAACAACTACATACGTCTCCAAGAACCTTTATCTCTTCGATCACCTGATTTTTTAAATTTTTTCTTTTTAGGTTCATTTTTAGAACTACCGTGGCCCCAAAATCCTGATCCTTTTTTAGTTTTAGGATAAGGTGGTGGAAGGGGTGGTTGATATTGTACTGTATTGTATGCATAACCAGGTTGATTATAATTGTTGTATTTTCCTTGGTCTAAGACCATAGGTGGAGGAGGTGGAGGAGGTTGCTGAGGTCCATATTGATTTGGGTAAGCGTCAGGTATATACCCAGGAGGAGGATAAGGATAAGGAATAGATGCAACATAATTTATAGGTGGCATGTATGGAGTTGAGAAATGAGGTGGAGGTAAACTTATGTCAGGATTACAAGGAGGTATAAACTCATCTTCTAAGCCAGGTGGTGGGGGTTCAGTCATTGAAGTTCGCTGTCTAGGGTCTCTGCACTTCTTTTCAATATCTGCAGTAGTTTTAGAGTTTTCTGCTTCATTGGAAAGTAATTCTTTTGTGTTAATGGAAGAAAGTATATCTTTAATATTGCTAGGCAGTTGAATTTCAGATGTTAATGGGACCAGCTCACTTGTAGGACTATAAACTTCTTCGTCTGGATCTAGTGACTATGTATAAAAATAATGGTAAATAAATCAAGTTAGGAAAATACTTTTATAACATAATATTATAATATACATACTTCATCATCAATAAGAACTGCATTTTGAGAACCAACAATCTTCTGTATATCTAATTTTTCTTTTTCAATTCTTTTGTTTATTTCTTCCATTTGTTTGCGAATACTCAAAGTTTCATTTATATCATCAGATAAGCTAGGTACATCTTCATCGACAGGCGAGTATGGTTCTTCTTCTCCGGGTATATAAGGCAAGTCATCATCAGTCAAAACTAAAAAAGAAACAAATAAAATGCATATTATATTATATGTGAAGAAATAGTTATTCACTAATTAATTTATTATCAATCACATTATAAATCAGTGTTTTATAACCTGTCTCAAAAAAGAATAATCAGTTAGCCGACCAATTGTTGTCCATTTCCGCGCATCTCTTACCAACGACCCATACTATTGAAAGGTCTCCAAATTAAATATATTACTTATTAGAAATATTAGTCATAATAAATATTCCAATATTATTTTTAGAAAATGTTGTTGGTTAGCAAGGTAGAGAAAATGTGGACTCGCTATTACTAGAGTGGTCAATCGGTATATGTGAAAAGTGATTATTCTCTTTTGAGACATGGTATAATTATACTCCGTTCCAAAAAAGAATATACTAGTTTTTTTCCCTTCTACTGAATCACTACCTAAACCTGGTGTATTTTCTTTTGGAACGGTGTATACAATGTTACACAGTAAATACTGCCTATTGTATAAGTACTAATACTTAAAATGTTTACCTGAAGATATTGGTAAGACCACCGGTGTTGGTAAACTGAGAATTTTGTTAGTTGGTGATCTTGGCGGAGTATAACTTTCTTTTGGTGAATAACTGTCTTGACTAGATTTTGGAAAAGCAGGTTTAAGATGAGGTAAAGCCAAAGTGTCATTGATATCAGGTAACATATAATTATTTTCAGATGGTTTCCAAGATGGAACCCAATGTTTTTTAGAATTCCGTACAATTATTCCCAACAACAAATGTGTTCTATAGTCATCAATGCCAGGTCCATCTAATGGCAAAAGTACTTGAGGAATAGGGCTATGACAGCCAAGAGGAAATAGATAAAAATCTTTTATGTTTGGAAATGGTTTACTGTCAATAACTGCTATGCGGTTTTTAGCACTTAAGTATTGATATAAACTCAGATAAGACATTTGTTGTTCCATTCCACTTGATAATAATTTTGTTACAATAATATCTTTGGTTCCAGTTTTTTTCAATTTACCCATATATTCCCAAACAGTTTGTTGTTTAATACGACCAACACATTCCAAAACTGTTAAATTAAGTTCTGCCTCCAATCCAATTACATTACCAGACAATCGAGACATTGTTACATTACAACGTGCAACATCAGTGAAATTGATGGTACCTTTCCATATAGGACCAACTTCTTCTTCCACCCGAGGTGGAGTTGCTATGACAACAGTTGAACTTGGTTCCCTATCACTAATATCTTCATCTTTACGCACTTTTATATTATTAGTAACTAGTTCAACAGCAGATTCAATTACTTTATTTTTTTCAACTTTTTTATTCTTTGTGTCTCTGCTTTTACTGCGGTCACGACTTCTACGTTTTTTGTCCTTGTGCGATTTATGACGATTTCTACTTGACTTATGATGTCTACGTTCACGTTCAAAACTACTACTACTATCTTTATATTTGCTCTTTTTCTTTTCTTTGGTTAATTTTAATAAAATCTGTGGTTTTTTTTCCTCGACCTTAATATCAGGATTAAGTTCTGATACTATTGTTTCCTTATTATCCTTAGACTCAATGATTTCTTCTCCTTTATGAGTCTTCATTAGTAAAGCTTTAGGCTGATTCATCATATCTAATTCAGTTTTTCGAATCATTTCTATTTGATGTTTGTTTTCTCGTTCTCTCCATTCTGCGAGTTCCTGAGATGCCATTTCATCAGCAGTCATACGTACTAACTGATACGGAGTAACCCACTTAAACATAATTTTCTTAAAGAAATTTAAATTTTTTGGATCTTTTATATTGAATAATAAGCTTCTGTATTTTGTTTTATATTTCTGATCAACCTTACTAAACTGATTATAAAGTTCTTCTTCAATTTTTGAGATTAATTCCTCCAAGTTTTGTTCAGCTGTTTTTAATTCTGGTTCTTCAGATATTCTATTACTTAATGATTCTAATAAAGATTTACGAACATTAGTTCGCAATTGTGCTTCACCCTTTTTCTCATTGAAAATTTCTTTTATATGTTCAATTTTTTTAACCAGTTCTGGTTTTTTCTTTACAACTTTTTGCACAACATTTGTTTTTGAAAGGGATGTTGTTTTTATCTGTGTTACTGGTTGTACACATTTTGATGACTCCTTTTGTGGAGTAGTATGTTTTATAGGTTCTTTTTTAGGAATAGTGTGTTTAATAGGTTCTTTTAGAGGAATAGTATTTTTAATAGGTTCTTTTTGAAAATTAGTATGTTTAATAGGTTCTTTTTGAGGGGTAGTATATTTAATGGGTTCTTTTTGAGGAGTAGTATGTTTAATAGGTTCTTTTTGAGGTAATATTGGTTTTGACAAATCTTTTTTAACAAATACCACTTTAATTTTATCTGGTTGTAATAATTCTGAAACATCAAAATCTTTTTTAATTTCTTTTGCCTTATGTTTATCTGGACTTGTTGCTGGTCTTTTAAGGCGGTTTTCGTTTTCTTTTTTAGGATTTTTAAATGCATTTGGAATTGATTTAGAATTGCTTTGTAATTTAACAGATGGTTTATTAAGGCTATGTTTAGATCCCGGTTTTAAAATTTCAAATGCTGGATTTTCTTTCATCCATTGTTTTATATTTGCAATTTTTGGAGCTTGTTCACCTGAAACATAATTTAAATTTATAAATAATTATTTATGATACATGTTAAATGACAGATCTATAATTGATAATATCTTATATTGAATTAAGACACATTCCTTAAATAAGTCCCTCCCCAGATTACTACCAAAAACCACTTTTTAAGTCAAAGATAAAACTATTTTACTAGAGTATTCTATAATAACAAAAGCCTTCACACACACACACACAAAACATATTTAAATCTTTTTAGCGTCTATAATGAGAAATAATTTTTTTTTCTTATTTTGATTTTTGGAGAAAAAATTTAAAACATGAGATAGTTAAACTCA
This sequence comes from Rhopalosiphum nymphaeae, assembly GCA_036289425.1. Classification (NCBI taxonomy): domain Eukaryota; kingdom Metazoa; phylum Arthropoda; class Insecta; order Hemiptera; family Aphididae; genus Rhopalosiphum; species Rhopalosiphum nymphaeae. The sequence goes on from JAZAQC010000004.1 coordinate 8,457,675, forward strand.
AATAGACTTTACAACAAATTTATATATATATAATTACAGAATTATTGTAATCCTCTTAAATAGCTGCAATACTATTTGCCACATACAAACAATTGTTAAATGGAATTGGATTGCTTGTAGTCAAAATAAATTGAACTCAGAAATAATTTAATTGGTACTTTAAAGTGTTTATTCAAAAAATCAATCTGGGTTATGTAAATGTTAAGATAATTCAAGTCCAAGTATGGTCCTATGTGTGGTCCTTTATAATATGTCCTGTGACTCCAATGTCTTTCACTTGGAGATCACTTGGTGGTCATTTAGGGGTTTTTCTCACAATATCTGTAATTTATGTTATTTTTAAATAACAATAATTCATGTTTAAATATCAAAACTCATAAACCATAACTATATGCAGCAGCTTTGTGCTATATTTATTATTTTTTGTAGTATAATAGAATGTTGTATTATCTTGAAAATGATATTGTAGCAATAGTGCACTACCTACACAATTTAATTGGGTAGTTATATAGTTTTCTTTTTAATCGAATTATAATAAAAGTAAAACACAAATTAGAAAAGAAATCTATCAGTGGTAAAACATTCTCAACTATAATTAAGCGATAGATTAATAGTTTTATTAGTTTTTTATATATATTAAGTTAAGAAGTATTTAGTAATTTTGTATTTTACATTAAACTGTCTTTAATAAATAATTAAAAAGTTATGTTATTGTTATAAATTATGTTATGTTGTTATATTAGTTATGATAAAAATATTTTTTTAGTTAAAGATAATTTTTTCATTTATTCGTTAATAAGTAATATGTACTATGTATTAAAGTAGATTAAAATAAAAGAAAAATATGCAGTAAAATAAAATTCATACATATGTAATTAAAATTTTTGTTTTTTTTTCCACTTTGCCTATAAGACTCATTCGGTCATAGTACTCACTTTGTTGCTGATCCCAAAGTGAGTTTATAAGCGGTGTCCACTGTAAAATTAAGATTTCATACCACTTTTGTTATATGTAGTATTAAAAACATATATCATAATTTGATGTATATTCCTTTTGTGTTTATATTATATTACAGGAGTGGCCAGCCAGAAGAGACTCGCAGCTATCCAATATATTAATAAATATGAAAGAACCGAAATGAAAAAAAAATGGTCATAATATTATATAATTATAGTATATATATATATATATATATATATATTATAATATGATTGAAGTAAATAAGATAAGATATTGAGATATGCGAACCACAAAAGTCTATGACGGAGCTGCAGTTTGGCCACCCTTGTTATATTAAATTAAATATTTGAATCCATAGGATTATTATAAATTTTATTTTATAAAATTGCAAAATTATAATTATGTATTTATTTAACCAAATTATAAAATATCATTTATAGATTTTTCTCCTTCTTGTAATATAAAGTTCAGATCTATAACTACTGATACCATTGTACTTTGAAGGAAATAGTTTACTTAGATATTATAAACCTCTATTTTTGTATTTATTAATAAAAAAATGATGAATCTTATATACATATATTGTATAATATAATAGATACATACCAGTGATTAATCTGCTGTTTTTTTTATCAACAAAAATAATATCTGGAGAATCTGATGTACAACATGCTTTTATAGCAGCTACACTTTCTTCAATATGCTGATCCAAACATACTTCATTACAAAATAAACCTACTGCTTCACCTTCAATTATTTTATCACATTGAGCACATTTTTGTTGTAATTGAGATTGAATTTTAATAACTTCATTTTTTTTGACAGGAGATTTTGAACAAGGTATTTTTTTCTTTTCTTCTTCTAATTTCTTATTTACTTTATCTTCTTCAGACTTTTTACGCGCATCTTCAGTTCTTTTTTTTTTACATGGTGGGCAGTTCCATTCAACACCACGAGCTTCCATTTGTTCACCCAAGGCTTTAGTGATACCCACACATTTTCCATGGAACCAATCTTCACACGTATCACAACATATCATAAATCTGAACCAAGTTTTAAATTATAATATTTATTTTATTTAAAAATTTAATTTTAATCTGAAACTATTACCTGTTATTGTGAGGTTTTCTACAAACACACCATAGTCTATTTGGATCATCTTCTGAAGTCATGTTTCCTTCTCTATCAGTATCTGATTCTTCGCTATAATCATTTATGCTTCTGGAACTAAAAAATGAATATATATACATCATATAAGAAGTTATGATTGAATATATCTAGTTATGATTGAATATATCTTAAATATTGTTTATTTATACTTACTTTTCTGATGAACGTCTTTGTCTACCTTGTTCTTTTATACTAGCATCTAGATTCTAAAGAATAACAATTAAAGATTTAAAAAGTGTAATTTTATATTTATTATTGATAAAAACATACTTCTTTTTTAACTAAAGACCGAGTTTTAGGAATCTCGATTGGAGGCAGTGTCACTATTCTACCAGATTTTCCATAAACTACTACAGTAGGACCTTTAGATTTGTCATCAGTTCCTAATGTTATAGAGTCATTATTGTCACTTTGATTCAGACTATCATCAGACAAAAGTTTGTTCATCAAATCATGACTAGAGTTAGATGGAGCAACAAAATTTGACTAGAAAAATTATGTACAAATTAGTTTAATTCAATTATATTACGTTTAAGTTTACATACAGAGTTAAGGTCTTCATTGAGATCAGCTAGTTCATCAATTAAATTTTCCTCGTCAATTATTTCTGTTTGATTAGCTATTTTGGAACTAATATCATTTAGTATGTCTTCTACTGTTTTTGTTACAGTAATTTCAACTGGATTATCTTTCATTCGATTTGAAATTTTTCGTACTCTTCCAGTTTCTTCTTTATTTAAAATCACTTGATCTAAATCCTTTGTGTTAGAAACAAGATTATCTTTAGTTGTTATATCATCAATTTTATTGACAACGATTATTTTAGAATCTAATTCAATATTTTCTGCTTGAATAGATGTTTTGTTATCATCTAAAATAACATCTGGAGAAGAAAATAATTCAGGAACATCTAATAATTTTGAGACATTTTTATGTAGAGTTGATGAAGGATCTAAAGAATTTTCAATTCCAATTTTATCTTTATTCTTTTTGAACATTAATTGATTTTGTATATATTTTTTTGGTTCAATACTTGACTGACGAATTAATTCATTAGCTTGCAAGAAAACGTTGTCTATAATAACATCTGATTTTTTTTGACGATTATTTTTAATTTGAACTGGTGGGCGAACTTGATAAGTCTTCTAGAAGAGTATATAATTTTAAATTATTTAAACAGAAATAAATTTTAGTAAAAATATCAATTTTAGACTAAAATATACACATGAGAAAATGTTTTAATTTAAATTTATAATGCTTATCGGAAAGTTAATTTATGGATAGTACTATTGTCTATTTCTATAAGTATTAAATTTAATTAATAACTATTCAACGACAACGATGTTTGCTGATGACACAGCAATATTGGAAACTGGTGAAAACCAGTAAACTGCCACTGATGTTAGAAAATTAAAATTAACAGTGACAATTTAGACAAAAAATGAACATACCAATCCAAATACTTGATAACTTTCAAGACAAAAGGCAAGGCATCTTAAACGCCGAACACCACATGACAATATTAAATGTTAAATTAAGACAAAGAACTGTTCACTAGGAATATAAATCCAAACATTTCTTTTATATATTTATTAAAAGTATTTATGTATATCATTGCAGTATATTATTAAAGATCATTGATCGTTATGATAAAATATATAAATAATATTTTATAATATAACCTTCAGGTAGTTGAAAAAAAATATCATTCCCACGAATGCTAAAACATAGTTGAACATAAATTTTACTGCTTATTAACCTATTGAACTCTCTTCCATATTTCACAAAATAGAAGAATTCATCATCAAACATTGCAATGATTAGTTTCTCGTAAAAAGGTTCCATTCTACATTACATTTTTAATTTTTGGAAAGATTAGTGTCATGGTAATCTACCAATACTTTTTTAAACAAGTCATCCTAAATTGGTGAGGATTAAATGTCCACATTCTAGATCACAAATTTTAACAGATTACACATTTCATACACATCTCTACTAGCTTTATTTGTCTTTGGCTAACTTTTATGTGTTTAACTAACAGTACCAATTGGTGTTCACACAATTTTTATTAATTTTATTTTATTGATTTAGGAACTCAGAAAACATTTTAAGTGTATATAATTCTCGAGCTTGCTTATAATGTATTTTTTTTAAATTCAAGAAACTCATCTCATTTCACTCCACCACAAAATATTTTTAAAATCTCTATATTTTTAAGTTCCTTCAAGCACCTTGTTATATCTGGATCGAAATAAATAAAAAAGCTGATTTAATGACATTTTACAAAGTTTCTTATCAATTAATTTCTTTCTTATTTTACCATATGGCAATTTACTATGTGTTAAACCATTGTTTTCCCCTTCAATCAATGTACAGTAGTTGTATTCTTACATTTATGGTACCACCATAATTTAATCCTTTTTTAAACTTATTTACTTTACCTGAAGGCCTATATTATAGGTAGATAATAATATTATATATATGTATAATATAGGCGTAATATTTATGATTAATGGCTTTGAAATTTTTTTTACAAAATTGGTGGTCCGTACAACTAAAAAGATTGGGAACCATAAAATATATATTATTAATTTGCAATTCATGTCATATAATATCTAAAATCTAAATTAATCTAATAAATATTACAAAGTGTTAAATATAATTTTGTATTTCTAAATTAGTTATTCAATTAATAAGTGTATAATCATCAAAAGGTTCATTAATAACATAACTTAAAAGTACAAAATTTAATTATCTTGTTAACAGCAATAATAAAATTATTTGATATTAATTAATTGTCAAATTCAATATTAAAATAGAAAATTAATTTATCTTATACTTTAAAAATAATTAAAATAATTTCCAATAAAAATAATAATTGGAATAAATGTGCACTAGATAAATAATGTTTATTTTATAAAAATAAATACTGATTGCATAGTATATTAAAAAATATAATTGTATTTAATTATATTTTGCTTTGTCTTAGGATCTTAGATAGGAGCAACTAAAATTTTTTTATGGTTATAATATAAAGTATATAAATGTTAATCTCACCGTTGGTAACAAACGTTTAACTGTTTTTGTAACTCTTGCTTTATCACTGGATTGACTACTTTGTATTTCAACAGGTTTCTTTTTAGTTATTGTATTCTTCAATGATATAGGACCCTTATTTCTTGGCTTTTCATTCTAGATTAATATAAATTGTTAGTATTTACATTCATTAAAAAATCTATTTAGTAATTTTAATAATTAATATTTGTAAGTACTTTTCCAACTCTTAAGTTTAGCATTCTTTTGTTGTTTGTTAAATTATTTTCTGAGACATTATTGGGTATTATTGATGGCATGACTGATTTTATATCTAAAAAAAAAATGTTTAATAAGTTGACAAAATATTAATATAAATTATTGTAATATTTAATAAATACCTTCTAAAACTACACACACTGAATTGTTAAAATTACAATCATCCATTGAAACAGTAATTTCTTCAATTTCTTCATTTTTGTTTACAATATTTGATTTTTTTAATTTATCTAAAATATTAATTTAAATTTAAAATATATTACTTATAAATTAATCATTATACTTCAATGCTACTTTTGTTACTTGTAATATGTTGTAATCCGGTAGAGAGTGTATTCTGAGAATCAGAAGTGTTCTCTGATGTGTTTGGTGGGCAATCCTTGTAGTAACAATGATCCAAATAAATAGTATTAGCTGCTGTCATATCACTATTTTCATTGGCTAAAAATAATCAAAAAAGATGAATTACTTTGGATGTAGTTTTATCATAGTATACATGTGTTAAAATTATTTATATAATTAAATCGAGCATATTACTAATACTTAGACATTTAAATGTATCTTGACCAAATATTTTAATAATTTTAAGAAGCTTTTAATATTAAATAAAATGTTTAGCATTGAATTATAATAAAGCGATTTAATTATTTATTATGTTTTATATGGAACTAACTTAAAATAAAAATATTTTAAATGATACAACAAAACTATGAACTGATAATTTGTTTTCAGACATGAACTAAAGTAAAATAACATAGTATAAAATAATTTATAGTTTAATAGTAATATAAATGTTAATGTTTAGATTTAGTACTCTGTAGATTTTAATGTAAAAAATTAATAATAAACAAATAATTTAAAGGGATTTAAAGTTTATAAGATTGAAGTGATTTACTCAAAATGTTGGTACACTTTTACAGCTATCTAAACTTTAAATATTTAGTAAATGCACAGTAAATAAGTAATTTGATATTTGTTTTTTATTTATAACATACCCAAGAAAATTATTTTGCTTTGAGTATGAAATACAAAATGTATTTATTTCCATACTTTAATTTATATCTTACATTAATAATCACTCGATACATGAAGCATAGCTTAACTTTTCTTTACTAACAAATATCTACTAAAAAACTACTATGACAATTGAATTTTAAGTACTATTTTGTAAATGTTTTTTTTTTGAATAAATAATATATACATATATAGGTTAAATACCTAACAATTTTTTTTTGAAACTTTTAAGACCGGATTATTAAATTTTTGTTACTACTATATTAAATTGCTTAATGGTTAAACATGATATTTAATCAGCAAAAAATAAAATAAGCATCTACATTAAATTTAATATTATCTTACTTTGAGATAAGAATGTTTTGGTAGAAATAGAAGGATAAAAACCTTGCACAGTCAAATTGATTTCGGGCTCTCCGTTTTCTGGATTGGTGGTAATGCCTTTATTACTGCTGTTTTCAAAGTGGATAATATTCATGGTTTCCTTTTTATTTTCTAAATAAAGAAGTTCAACAATTTAAGACTATATTATATGACTAGATTTAAAGCAGGAATAATTTTGAAAATATCAAAGTTACGAGTCAAAATAATTGAAATAAGTAAATATATAAATATAATAATGAAAAAAATAAAATTTTTGTTTGTTTTACATATTTTTGTGTTCAAACACCATATTATACATTATACATTTATTATTAATAGGGATGGGCCGGTTTCGGGTCTCAGTTCTTCGGTTCCAGAAATATTTTAGAAACAGTCAAGAACCGGAATCGATAATTTTCTAAAAACCGGCCCATTCCTAATTATTAAAGTAATAAATTATTTACTATTAAAGAATTATTACTTTATTTTATTATTACACATTATGAATTTACAAAACTTGTATAATTTATTATAAAAACAGGTATTTTCAGAAAATAAAATTCTAAATTTTGCACAAGAAATACACTCAACTATAAAAAAAAAAAATAAATTTAATAGAAATTATTTTAAAGTTATACCTAGCTTTAATTTCACCAATGTTTGGGTAAGAATATATTGATATATCAAAATTGGTTGGAAAAAATTAATTAATTTGAAAATTATATTCAATATAGAGGTTGCAATTGAAAAAAAAAGAGTTGTGTTAAGTATATGCAAAATATATGAGTTAAAAAAATTATAAATCATAGGAATTTAAGATCCATTAGTCTAGTTAAACGTCCCACAAACAAAATTGAAAAATATTTACAGGTAATGAAATTAAGTGAACTTCTGGTTTCCGCAAACACACAGTATATTAAGGAGCCGCTACACTAGCATTTGTTTTTTGTCTATCTCCCACAGTAGATAAGAACAAAGATACTCCGCATTTCCACAATTACGACTTTCTGGTTCAATTTAGGGCAAAAGTACCTATTATATATTATTGATATTTACATTACTTATAAATATAAGCATATTTTAATTTAAAATAATTTCAATTATTTTTAATTATTAATAATATATTCAAAATTGTAAATATTAAAAATCTATCCGGTCAATGCACAGGAAATATTCTCCTTTATAAAATATATAATAGGTGCCTTTGCCCTAAACTGAACCAGAGAATCTTAATTTTGGGAATACAGAGTATCTTTGTTCTTATATACAGTGGGAGATAGACAGAGAAAACAAATGCTCATGTAGCGCCCCCTTAACATGAAAATAAAACAACAAACAGATATATGCACTTTGTATGAAATGGTTTACCCTTGAATTGTAAAATACTTGCAAATGTATAATGACTTACCCAAAACTCTATTGAATGTTTCTTGATCTATAGCAACTGTACCATCGGGCTTAACAACTACTACTAAAGTATCATCAGCCTCTTCATCTTCTGGTTCTTCATCTGCTTTCTCAGTTATTTTTGAACACGACATAATAAAATATCACCTAAAAAGATTATGAAGCACATTAAAAAATTGATCAAAAATAAATCGTATAACATAAAATATCAATAAATATACTATATACACTACCTATCACACACTCAAAAAAATGTATTATATAAAAAATTGTATAATATTTAAAATACAAATAAAATGTTAACAAAAATCATGATTAAGTGTTTTTAAAGTTCAATCTACAATATTGTTACTATTATAATTATTCCAAAATGCTCAGTGAAATATATTTTAAAATCACAATACACTTTTGTAATGTACTGAGGGAATTATCTCTTCATAAAAATAATTTATAATAATAAATTAATAATTATCAACCTATCTTAAACGGTAAAAATGTGTAATATTAAAATATGTAAAAAATAAAAATCCATTGGTAATTTGTATAACAATTTACAACTTGATGTTGATATCAGCATGAAAACAAAATAAACAATCTTATATAGTGTTATACTATTATTATTATTATTGTATTACGTATATAATAATAATAATTATGTTTACGATGCGTAAGTTACACCGACTGTTACTAACGTGTAGGTGAACAGAAAATTTTTCCCTCCAATGGCTACAAACAGTGTGGGTGACGCGGGGCCACAGAAACCCGGGCGAAGGACACAGCTTGTAGTGGTGGTTGGAGGGAGGCGGTGTGTGTAGAAGTAGTGGCGGAGAGAGAAAAAAAATTTACAATACTAAACACATCCCGGGGAAAATATTACGTATAGCGATATTATCACACTACAAATAGGCGCGCGAAAATCGATGTGCGTTCAACTAACTCTAATATTACAATATTGCAATTAAATATTTAATATTAAAACGAAAAGACACGACGATAATAATAATATTATGTACTCACCAGTCACCGGATCGGCCAAAGATATTGAAAATAATCGAGACTAACGATTTTTCAACGCTACCACCGACGGTTCGGCGCCGTTATCACTGCTGGCTAGCTGGCCAACACGATCCGACGCGTTCGTCTGAACTCATCGCTGCGGTCCTTGCAAGTGAAGATATTGCCCTGTTCAACTTGCGCTGCTGCACTTATCTAGAGCCTACAATTTGTTTCATATTGACTTTTTGTTTTTGCGTATAGGCCAACAGATTTACACTTTATAGGTACGGTGTTCGCGGGATCGAATTACCAAATTCCCATTGGGTAATGGGTTCTTGTCTTCTCGATTTAACTTGTTGTTAACCGTATATTAGTAGTCGCAGGTCTGTGCGCTGTCGTGATATTTTGTGTTTAGACACCGTCCGCCATTGCTTTGTGTCATGGACAAAAAACGGTATTGTGGAAGAAAAACCGACATTGATAAGGGCATAGTGGCGATGATAACAAATATTTAAATTAAGATTTGGTTATAGAATGTTTGATAATAAATAAAAAAACTATTAATAAATAATAATTTCAAAATATGCCCGGAAAAATACATTTTAACTTCAAAGGCTTAAAAAAACCCAGTTTTTTCACATTTTTATTTTATTAATTTATAATATTATTACGAAGGATCTAAACAATTTTAATCGATGCCTTTGCTTTGGTTTTAAGAGTTAATCAGCGTAAAACATCACTTTTGAGTCTGAATTATTCATTCTAAACGAATCAAAACTTATAATTGAGTTTATGGTCAATTTTACATTTACTTGAGTATCGGACTCACTACAATCTTTAATCACACTATAGAAAAGTAAAGACATTATCATCATTCTATCTACGCATTGAAATATTTGAAATCATAAATAGAAGTAATAGAACAATCGATAAATGATAAATAATTAGAAAACAATTTCTTGAACTAACATTTTGAATACTCATTAAATGTTATCTAAAAATTATATAAAAACACTAAAACTGTTAAAAATTCAGATTTAAAGTTTATGTTTTCTATTCTCTGATGTATAAAATGGATTTTATATTTGAAAATCATTTTCTGGAATTTTTAAAAAAATAATATATTTTATTGCATTTAAATCCGAGATGTAATTAATAATTATATTTTATAACAATATAATATTTATAAATTAACATTTGCATACATTGCTGCATGACCAAAAATCAAAATAGATCTTATTTTATTATGAAAATATGTACAAGTGACTAGGTAGGTACTAAGTACTGACTAGAATTAAACTGTTAGTGCCAAATTTACGAACATAACAGATTACCTACATAATCATGAAGTATAAAATCATACTCATAGCCGTGGGCCTAAAAGGTCCCTTAATTCTATTTATTTAAATTTAAATTAATGCTGAATGTATTGAAATGATCCATTGTTGAAATATACCTACTTATCTAATATCTATAATTCAACGACGAATACGCCTAAAGTCTCAATTATTTTGATTGAATTTACATGCTATACAGTCGTTCAATGTTACAGGCCTTAGTGGCGTAGCCAGGGGGGTTTGGGTGTTAAAACACCCCTAGGCCGTATTTATATCAAAAATATAATGTTTATAATAAGATAGGAATACAATCATTTGGTTGTAGTAAAATGTATTCTGTATGAAGTATTCACACACTACCACGGTTTAAAATAAACTTAAAAATTAAGTAGTATAGGTCAGTTTCGATTTTACCAATGTATTGAGCGTTGAAAACCAAATATTTAGAAAAAAAGTAATTGAAATATTCAATTCTGCGTATTTTTTTTACAAAAATTATGTGTTACGAAAAACATTACTTTTTGAAGTTTTTCAAACGAAGTTTGTCCGAACTTTGTTTTTTTACATTTTTATAAAGCATGAAAAAACACACATGAAAAAAAAAAATCGATAGGTTGCTAAACTAGAGTTGTTCCCTTTTTATACATCATAAATAATTAATAATATATTTTTACATTAAATTTATAATTATATTTTTATAGAAATGTTCTTGAGTCTGACTAGTCTGAGTACATTTTATAAATTATTATTATTTAATATTATTTCATTTTTGATTATTGTAGTATTGTACATATTTATGTAGCTTGTAATTTTGAGGGACCACATTTTACTAAAAAAAAATTGGTAGGTCAGCTGAGATGACCTCCCAAGCCCTGCCATATTTGAGTAATGATTGATTCTCATATTTTTTTTTTAATATTTATACTTTATAAATAGTGAGTGGGTGTTTAATAATCATATTATAATGGTAATAAACACAATAATATGTAATAACTAAAAACTAAATATTTATTACTTGTAAATTATAATAATTAAAAAATAGAATTAAAATCAGTGTGCAGGGCACTAAATTTAGTGTTATATAACATAGTTAACTGTAAATTAAATTCTATTAATTTATACCTATCTAAACTATACTTAAAATTAATTTGCTGGTGTAACACATGATTTAAGTAATTGAACACAATTAAGTGCATAGGGAGATCGCAACCAATGAAACAACAATTTTCTTAAAAAGAATCTGAAACATTGAACCTACCACAAAAAAAGAAAAATATTTAAAAGGGTAAGAAAAACTTAAACTATTTTATCATAAGAAATATGCTGTTTGATGAAAAATATATTGAGATAGGTATTTTTGAATGTAGTAGCTAACTAGATAATATTATATAATACTTAATTAAAGCAGTAAATATATATTGTATGATTATATTAATATTATTGAAAATTGTATTCAGTACTCAGATATATTATAAATGAAATATGAAATATCTTTTATATATTATATATATAATTTTTTTTTAACAAGCTATTTTAAAATGAAATATTTTTTTTAAATACCTAATTAAAAACAAATTATTCAGATTTTTTATCTGTTCGATATTTAAACCTAGATTCATTATTAAAAAACAATAATCTAAGTGGGAGTTAAGTATATGAATAATTGAGCATGTAAATTAACAATAATTAAAAAGTAAATATTGTTAGAAATTATGAGACACAAATTACCAATTTTTTAATATCGACTGCAATTAATTATAAAAAATTTACTAATTGAGTGCAGTGGTGATTGGTGGCTAAAAACTATAACTTTTGTAATTTGTGTATGAACATTAATTCATAATTTCTAAAAACTTGTAAATCATACTTGTTAAACTTAAAAAGGTACTGCATTTATTATTTTACTTAAATTTATATTTGGCTACATTAAATGGCACAACTTAGGGGGGTGGCATAGAAGAATTAACATCTTTTGACTGAGATTTAGTTTCCCAAAACTTTTTTTGTTACAATAATAAATAGATTTATGTTAGTACCTAGTTAAAAAATAACAAAAAATAAAAAGCAGCAACATAATAATGATAGTTGATAGAAATGAATTTTGGATGGATCAATGTAATTGACAAAATCATTGCTTAATTCACTTTATCTAACTTAAATAAATATTTACACCATGAAATTGTGATAGTTTTAAATTACTTTATTTTGATGACTATGATATTGAGTACACAGAGCTATCCAATTTTATTAAAATAGTAAGTATTTTTTAAATAAATAAATAATTTTTATTTTGTTTATTTGATTTTTATTAACTTTTTAACATAATGAAGTAATGGATAACCATAGAGTACTAACAAGTTGTATTCCAATGATGGGCCTGATTTATTAGACTATGAACGTTCATTAGAATTTACAAGTGATATCTAACCATACATATAATCATATAAAAATATGAACTGTGTGAAAAGCAAAGTTTGGAGACAAAATATTTAAAAAAAGATAACAAATATTTTGAGTCTATTGATATTGACTTACAAGTGTACTATATAAAAATATATAGACAACAGAACTAATACTACATAATTATATATCTTTTTCCTGTTGTTTAAAAGTTAGTTTCTTAATTGCTCAGAAGCTTCTGTATGAGTAAGAAGTATGGTATATCTCATCATTATGTTGGCCTAAGGATATATGTTTATTAAAGATTTTTTCATTAATATTAGGGTATAGGGGACTCTCAGTCCGTACATTAATATGTCTAATTTCCTAACTGAAAACTAAAATATTATTTGAATATCAAATCATAAAAATTATAGTTTTAGTAAAATTTTTATATTTATATTGTTTTTTTTTCAGTGCTTTCCACTTAAGGATACATATAATAAACAGACATTTAAATATTTATTATATTTAGGTACGTAATATTTTTTGTTTCAGTTATGGTATTTTTTTTTTATTCTTTTGAAAATAATATACAAGCTAAATAATTATATTTTAGACATTTATATTGAATACTTTAAATTTTAACACACATTTTTTTAACAATTATGTTTAAATTAACAAATTTAATGACTTGGTAAATTATTTAATATTTGTAGTGTTTATGTTACCATTTTCATAGTTATGACATGTTTATTGATTATAAATAAAATATAAAATAAGGTTATATAATAAAAAAAAAAAAAATACTATAACCAATTGGCAATCATAAAAAAAAATCCTTAGTTTAAGCTGAGATGCTATTTTTCACTTGTTTGTAAACCATTAAAAAAAAACTCATTTTGGAACATTTTATTTAGTAATTGCTGTTTACATGGGTGGTTCTTGACCATTAGTTTCTTGGTTTTTCATCACATATGGCAATTCAGGTGGCAATGAGTATGGTACCATTTCTAATGGCTCAAACTCTCCATTATCCATCCTACAAATATCATACAAAATTAATAATCAATAAATGTTTTAATATTTAATTGTTTTTACTTCAATGCTAAACCAATAGTAGCTGGACTTTGTGCCTTAGCAATACTAGAATTTAAACCACATTCTGACAACGTTTTTGATCCATCCATAATTTCATCTTTGTAGTAAAGTTGTTGATTTGCTGGAGCTACTTTAATGATACCTAAAAAAATAATTAATAATGTAGTAGGTACATTTAAAAAAAAATTCAATAAATAAATTTTAGTCTAAATTGCAGAATATTGACACCATTTTTGTTGTAAAAATTGTTGATCAACGTGTTAAGGATTTAAACTTACTCATCTTTGTGGTAATATTGTAGGAAAAGCTAGGTATAATATTTTGGTAATTGTTGGATGAATTTTTCTACTAGTGAAAACACATTTTCCTATAGAGGGATTTTAAGCCAAAAAACAAATGTTATATTTATAAATAAAGGGATTAGGAATTCAAAATTTTTTACTATAATAATTGTTCTAGAATATAAAATATTTTACTTATATAATTTTTTTTTGAATTGTTTTTAAATATTATACTAATGAGTAGGGCTTGGAAATTTAAAACTTCTTTTTTTATAGATAAGATACAAGTTTATTTTTTATGCATAAATTTGTTTTAAATCATTCTGATTCAAAATAAGCCAATTTATTTTTGCTTTTTCAGTTTTATTTCAATTATTCCAGCTGTGGCATTTTTATATGTTTATTATGGTATAGTAATACAAATAGAATACATTTAATTATTAAGAAATGTAAAAACATGGAAAATGGACTAAAAGGTTATATTGGATTATTATTATTTTCATAAACTGTTAAGTATTATTAAAAATATTTTAATGAATTAAAAAGCATAAGTGAAGACTTTGAAGAAAAATCTAAAGGTGTTAAAGCAGTGAAAGAATTACCTATTTAAAAATGTATTTCTTCAATCAAATTTTGTGTATATTTCAACAAACTTTGGATTTTTACAAAATATTATTACATCAGAGAGAAATGGTAATTTTTAACGAAATATTATAACAATTTAATATAACAATACTAAATTATACGTATAATTTATAGAATCTTGGACAAAATGTATAAATATTGTCTTGGATGCAAAAAAGAAGTTGAATGAAACTAATGGAGATATTATAACTGCAATTTCAGGTAAACTAAATTGTGTTTTCTTAAAAAATAAAGGCTGGAAACAATTACTAGACATATACATCAAACAAAATTAATTATAATAGGTTTGATTTAGACAAAACTTTTTGCATGAAGTATGCATTTGATCATTTCAGTGGATGTAGAGCATTTGTTTTCTATGTATAAAAACGTTCTGTCAGACAATAGTCAGTCTTACTACTGCAAAATTATCAAATACATAATAGTAATTCTTTTTTTTTAAATTTTATACATAGTTTATGTTCATTTTTGGTTATGAATTTTTTTAAAATAAATATGCTTCTTTTTTGTTTTTTTAGTTATTTATTATGCTTTAAAATTCGAGCTAATGAGTAATAGTTATAGTCATAAACAAAAAATGAATGTTTAATTTTATCTGTCATTTGTTCAAATATTAAATACATTTTAGAAGTTTGAAAACAGTGATTGCTTTTCCTTCATCACATTCACAATTTAGTTATTATAATGTGTTATATTTTAAATGCAATGGCCAATCTATTACTACAATAACTATTCTTAAAACAAATTTTAATTTGTCATGAAATCTTCATTAGATCAACATACTCAGTTTTCTCTGATTTATTCATATCATACAATTTAATATGACATTTATTCAATTCCCTTTGAAAAGATTTATAGATTGATATCAAGTAGATTTATGAAAAATTAAAAATTATTTTAATAATATTTATTACATCAATCTGATCAATATTTTCAATAATTTATATTTCTATGTGTGATAGGCAGAGATAGCAAAAACTATTTTCAATATCCTTAAGTGTTTTGTATGAAAGAGTAGATACAATTTTGTACATGAATATAAAAAT
This sequence comes from Rhopalosiphum nymphaeae, assembly GCA_036289425.1. Classification (NCBI taxonomy): domain Eukaryota; kingdom Metazoa; phylum Arthropoda; class Insecta; order Hemiptera; family Aphididae; genus Rhopalosiphum; species Rhopalosiphum nymphaeae. The sequence goes on from JAZAQC010000004.1 coordinate 8,473,686, forward strand.
AAAAATGATTTCATACTTGTCTTTTGAACTAGTTATAGACATATAATTTGTCTCATTTTCCACTTTACAACAATAATTAAAATTTGGATATTTTTCCAGTTTTCCTTAACTATTAAACACAATCTATATTTAGCATTAAGTTAAATTGATTATTGTTATTATTATTATCTTTTTAAATTATATACATGTATTTATTTTTATTTATCATATTCATATTACAAAAGATTCATAAACTTTTGAACGTTTGTATCAAGTTCATTTTAAATTATAATATATATATATATATATATATATATATATGTATGTATATTATTATTTTGTAAGAAAGAATTCGATCAATAAATAATAATTTTATATTTGGTTTTCCTACTATTTGCACTTAGCCACTTCATCTAATACTCAAAAAATATAATTAATAATTGTACATACATCCAATAATCTTTTTGAGTTCATTAACCAGTATATTGTCTTTAGCATCAGTAAATATGGTTAGCTTTTTTCTTTGTATCATCATGAAAGCGTCCTAAAAATTAAAATACTGTTATTTAAATTATGTTTTACTACTATAAAATTTAAATAAAAATTTACTAACCATTTTAGATTGAAACTGAAAATATTTTGATCGCGAATTATATTGATAGTCAGCTTTCCACAAAAAAGTGATTTTGAAAGCACGAGGTCAAGTAATCTAAAATCTAAATTGTACTGAAATGTCTGAAATTGAAAAGGCGAAAACCAGCATTAGATTAGATAATACAATAATACAACCTATATAGGTTAATGTTAACACAATTAAAATAATACAACTACAACTTACTAGTAGTTATTACTGTATTTACTACACAAATAACTATAGTATCTACTGTAAATAATATTTAATAGTAAATAATGATAGTCATTCTTTTTTTCGTTATCAACTAATCTTACTTATCAATTTATATAAGATTTTATTTTACAGGTTAGCCACTTTATAATATTTAATAATACACTTTAATATTTTTTCCTTATAATTAATCAATCAAAATTAAAGTATGATTATTGATTAGTATATTATGATCAAGTTTAAGCTTCTAAGCCCTAATGTACCTATATCACAGTTTAAAGATGTATTATTCGTAATAAATAAATATTACGAATTATTAGTTATTAATTTTTATATCTAGGACTTGAGAATGTAATAGTGTAATACAAGATTCCTCATAAATTATCTTTATTAGAATTTAAAAAAGAAATTTAGCATAATCGCCATAGTCACATAACAATTTTTATATACAAAAAATATCAACGGTAGAAATTCGAATTATTTCATTATTTTCACACTATAATTATCTATACATAATGATATTTTAAAATTATTTAGACTAAATTACGCTACCTATTTATATACTTATTAAGTAATAATAATTAACTAAAATTTTATAATTTTTTAATTATTTGATAAAAATAATTGTTTATTCGATACCTAGTCAAAAAGGTTAAATTTATAATTCAAGGTTTCTCACATAAGTTGTACTTTTAAAAATTAAAAAATACCAAAAATTCGTAGTCGCATTTTCTTTATTAATGTTTGAAATCAAATTATCATTATGGAAATTTAACAATTACACCTAGTAGTTAAAAATTAATTAAATTTTAAGAAATAAGCTTGACAAATTGAAAATGTAGTATAATAAATTCTCTTTGTAAGTTAAATTTACATTATTTTAAAAATATTAAACCTAACCTTTTTTTATGAGATGGTAGTTGGTGGACAAACGTGTTCTGTCTTCTTTTTCCTTATCTTCTCTTACAAAGTGACAATTAATAACTATATTAAGTCGGCCACAGTTGTTTTATACATCTCCATGGTGCTCTATTTTTCATTTCACCTTTATTCGCACCAGCTATTTTCGTATCATTCTATATACTCGTATCATACTCATTTACAGTGACCTACCTAATTGACATAAATAAACTTTAAACTTATAAGCTACCACCTATATTAAATAGTAAAACAAGTTTCATAAGTTGCGTTTTAATGAGCTATTTTAGAATTATTTCAATTATTCATAAACTCGGACAAAATTTACACATTTAATAATATGAAATAAATAATTGAACAAAATAATAATATTTTTTCGTGTACATATAAAAATGAATAATTATTATTAATTAATAAAGTATAAAACAATTTTACAATCATAAACAAAAATTTGACAGGACTAACATTTCAAGGGTGATGGACGGGATAGCGTATTCGTATTGGCATAGAATTGAATGAACAATGTTGCAGCACACCGGTTTGTCCGCGATACATCATCGTTTTCTGTGTTTTGTGTTGTCGAAAAAGTGTCGGACAATTATGACTTTGACTGTGATCGAGTATGATGGGATCATAACATCACTTGCAGACTATGGACGACAACGAAGCAATGGCCTGATTTGTATGCACGTTGTAGAGATCCTTGGACTTCTGCAGACTGCTGTTGTATTAGCAATTGACAGTGATACCTAGTATAAACGCCACAGAAATGGATGAGTATGATTTCACCGGATATGTCAAAACACAACAGATGCCGATTTCTTCAGCAATCGGGATTTCGGAGGATTTTCTAAAAGACGTTATCATGGCAAAGTTTCGAGTGGATTGAGGTTTAATCTGCAGACATAAGTGGTGCGGCGGTGCAGGAGGCTCGTATTATACCAATAGCTTTAAGTTTGAAGTTTCCTATAACGAAAATACAAAGAACTATCGCTGTATTGATTTGTCCAATATGCAATTTTCGTCCCGGATACCCGGGTGCCATTGTGGTTATATACAACTACTCGCAGCTGTTACTAAAATAAGTCGCGTTGTCCATCGAACTGCAACGCGTCACACTACGGAGCTTGACCCTGCAGTTAGTGCTGATTACATTCTTTATTTGATTTAAACACGTTCAGTCGCCCAACTCATTTAAAGTATGACTTTCGATAAAGAGTCATCTCTTGTAGGTACTCGCGCTTTCCGCAATTGGATATCCCAAGCGTATAATAATCATATTGTGAGTGTTTCTGCAGCTAGGAGTGAACTGTCGTCTGCACAGATATAAATAGTTCTATAATAATTAAATATTAACTATTATTTTACTTTAAGATGATTATTATTATTGCTATCGTCGTAACATGTAGATCTTTATTCGTAAGAAATTCAACATGTGCAGTAGCTATATTGGCCATTGGGATAATACAAAATTGGTTCTAGGGTCAAATAAAGTATGCGAATTGGTTTCCGTTTAAAATTATTATAATGTCTATGGTCATTATAAAACTCACGATTTTATTTCGCCCACCTTAATATGTTTTTATTAATTGAACAATTAAAAGAGATCCGATGTGAAATGTATATAAAGTATGAAGCTCACTTACTAAATTAAAATTTAAAAAAAAATGCTTGACAGGAAAAAATCATCAGTGAAAACATTAAAAAATTAAATAACGACCCAATATTGAATTAAGAATATCTTAAAAACGTATGTAGTTAATTTATATCACATTCATTTTTTTCAATTTATATAAAATATTAATTAATTAGTTATTGATAATAATATTTTATATTTATTTTGATTATTTTAACCAGACTAACAACATTTTTAACCATACCTATAGGTATTCTATATAGTCCTAAGTCTGTGTACTCGTAAAATGGAAAGAAAACTATTGTTGGTTGAATATATCATAATGAAGTTAATGTAACAATAGTACTTTGTACAAGTCATTTTGTATTATTTGTAAGTTACAATCTTAGGTAGATGAAGTGTTCCAAGCAAGGTTTATCATCTTGTATATAGACCTGAAAAGTTTTTTAATATTTAAGTTAATTATAAGATTTTTTTATTTTTATATGAGTGAAAAATCAGCAACGGAAATTATGTACAGTTGATTACGTATTGAACGACCAAATATAATGAGTCATTCTCACAATAATATTTCTATGCATTGAACTACAACTGACTAAGCAACCTACAAATGGCAATACTTCAAGTGATATTAGTACATATATAAATTTTTCATTTATTTGTTATAGTATATTATTATAATCTATAGGCACCTATATAGTGTAGACTGTAAAGTTTTAGCTTTTGTTAATTTAAATGTTATTTTTGAATATCACATATATGAATGTTATATTTATGTATATAGGTATACTCATAGATATAGTTATTGTTTTGTAGTTCAAAATATCGTAAAATATTAATTTTTTCTTGTACGACAAACAGTATCAGTTTAATGAACATTCCAAGTGTGTACACGTTGACGTAATACACACACGTAAAGGTACATATTTATTATATATATACTCGTACATTATAAATACAATAACACTAACATACTTATATTATAACCTGAGACAGACTAAAAACGTTTTTGTTAAAAGTACGCATCCAACAGCGGCGCCGAACTTCTAAAAATGTACTCAGGCCAAATGAAAATACAACGGCCCCAAGCCACCCCAGCGGCCAACAGCCTACTTCGTCCCCCTGCGTACCCCCCCCCCCCCCCCCCGCCACCACTACGAGCATTACTCCTTATCCGTAACCTCTCAAAATGTTTGCTTAACACAGTATTTTAAATTATACATTACCATATGTCATGGTATGTATATTATTCTTCCGTATTTGTTGTATACTTATTTAAATATATACAGGATATCTATACGATTACCATAAAATACTTTTAGATTCCATAAACATCATATTTTATTTTATCAATATTTTAATATATCTAATTAGTTACTAAATTTATAAATTAATAAATATTAGTAGTAACCAAGTATAGTTTATTATATTGATTAAAATATTGCAAAGAAATCCAGCCCCCCTCTGATCGTCGGCCCCCTTTTGAAAATGTGGCCAGGCCGTGGCCTGACCTAAACATAGGACTTGGCGCCATTGGCATCCAGCATCTAGCACTAACTAATACATTGAAAATTTGATTTACCTATACAATTCTTCCATACTACATATTATGATGTATACTGTATATAAAATGCCTTTGAAAAATAACTGGAGTCCTATGATACATGACTAATTTTATTCACTCCATTGGAAGTAAAGACATACAAATACCAGAAGTTAATGAATATTTATAACTAAACATTACAAAAAATTCCATTCCAAAAAAATACGCTCATCTCTCTATTAATCATCATCCTTTATAATCACTGAGAAATTAGAAGACTTAAAAGAAAATGGCCTCGAGATACTCTTGAATTTTATTTAAAAATAGCTTTTGATTTATAGAAAATACTGTTGATGAATATTCTCCCTACTCACTCGTTGTTATCACATTTACTTATTAAGCTTCTTGTATAGATTGTAAAAAACGGTTTTTATAATAAAAAAAGATTTGAATAAAACGTCATATTTGTCAAAATGTTTTTAATGGACAGAAAATCGTCATAATTTATATGATATTAAAATCGGTACAAATATTTGCACGTAATATTAATATGTATATACTTATGGGGCTATATTATTTAGGAAATATGCTTCATACTTTCGCAGTGTTTGTCCTTGTATATCAACTAAATATATTTTATATCACCTATTATACAGCGTGGCTTACCAACTTACTTATTTGTGTAATATAAATAGTTAATAATACTCCTACTTTAGAACAATCAAAACTCATCTAAGTATTAGATAAATAATATATTTTTATAAAATAAATATATAGTAATAAGTTACTTTATGTGAAATATAATAATAAAGTTTTATAATAATTATATTAACAAGGAGCAGTAGGCGTTCAGATATGGATTCTCCATTTAAATTTTAAAAAACCATTTCAAATTATCAATTATATTCAATATTAATGATATTTAGGAAAAGTATAAACAAGAAAATATTTATTAAGGACGAATGCCTTTGGGGAAACTAAAGTTAAGGTGGAAAATTGTTTAAGAAATGTATTAAGACAGTGGAACTGGACATCCCTAATAGATAGAAACTGTATATTGAACAGGGTTATGTACTTAAGTAGCAAGGTCTATATTTAGTGGTATGGTATTCGAGGCTGAAACGCCTGAAACCATAATTAGGTACCATTATTCATTTTCATAATAGTAATGTATAAATATTTATATATATAAGGTAAAAAACAAAAAAATATATTTTAGACCCTTCCCGCATCTAGAAATTCCTACACAGGTGAATGGTTATTGTGCTATTGATATCAACATATTTTTTCACCTACGTATCAGATGTACGAAACACTACATCACACAATGGTATAGCGTAAGCCTGAATTTAAAAAAATACGATCATCATACCATTTAAGAAATAGAGAAAAACTCTACATTTATCATATCTACCGTTTAATTCTTAATTAAACTGTTTTAACATAGTCGTCCATAAGCGAGTTAATCAATAATTAACATGTTGAGTGCAGAGTGACGAAATTCCAGAGAAACGAGTTTACGTTTGTTCGTCTATTCATTTCCGTTCGCGTCATCGTCATCGCCCATTTCTCGAGGATTACGACTTACAAGCTGAAGGCAGCGCGTCAAGGTAAGAAAGTATGTACATTTTACCATTTATATAATTCACAATTCATAAATTTCTTGTAGGCTGTAGCAACAGACAGTAGTTATTAATACGCTTCAACAACTGATTAACGATAAATTGATAAGACAATAAGCTAGGAAAATAACTTACTAATAAGTAATAAGGGTGTTAATACTTAAATAATATAATTAAAAATTATGTTATTTTAATATTTTAATATATCAAACTATAATAATGATAAACGTATGTATTTCCATACACAAAAGTGTCACCTGAGGCAATAACCCCTCTCTAAATACTCGTTTCTGAGTCTATATCATAATATTGTTTTCGTGTTCATTGCGCGACTACGAGAGAGAGATAATCCGTTCGTGCCCACATCATTGTCACGCCTACAAAGCACGCGCATAGTCCGATCCCCTCACCACGCCAATTTCATTATTATTATTACTTTTTTTATTACAATATATTCCCACTGTATGAAATAATATATACGCTGTTAAAGCTGTTCGCCGCCGCCGCCGTCGTCTTCGTGTGCAGGTACCACGCGAAATTCGAATTATAATACTATATAATGTCGTGTAACTGACTCATTTTCAAGTATTTTTTCTTCTTTTGTATTTGTTTTTACTTATCTTTGACGTAAGTCTAGTATTTCACGATGGCACGTATAAATAATGAATACTCATTATGTATATATATATATATATATATATATGCATATGCGTGTATGTGTATGTGTGTGTATGTGTGTTGTGTGTGTGTATTATATAATATGTAGTTATGTACTATATACTATAATATGGTATTAGTATATTCGATATTGTATAATATTATAATTAATATACCTACACGATGTAGTATTGTAGTCAATGCACTGACTGCATTATATCATTATTATAGAGGCCCTATACGATGGTGCACACATTTAACCATCACTATTGCAGTTTATATAATATAGATATAAAGGCACAATATAATGTATTCACGCTGCAATTTTTGTCGTTTTTTGCATATGGCGATTATCCTTTTTTATACTAAATGAATTGCATTTTAACGTTATTCTTTCAAAACGACAAAATAATATAATATTATTATTATCTTATGTACTCATCACAAAATTGAATATTAAGTCTATTATTCAGCAGTCAAGTGCACTTCCGAGTTATTCATATGTTGGTTGGCTTTAGCAGTCATTCGACAGCTGTCCATCGTCAGCAGTGATTGTTGATGTGCCGCCGTGTACGGAGAAAGCTAATTTCTTTGGGTTGTCAAAAACCGCTCTGTTGCGTCACGCGCGCTCACGTTATTAGTCGTTTATGGGCTTATATAGAAAATTCTAGTCAGAGTTCGGCTACGGTGGCAGTGTTAACACAATAATAAAGGGAATTGGTAAAAAATGCAACCCTATACCATAAATAGGTAAATGTATATCTTCTATACAATACTATATAATAAGTTATAACACTATATATGAAGTATACGTAGTATATGTACTATGCGTCATGCTGTACCTATAATACGTGTGTACTATTACATTACGTATGTTTACTGTTTAGTGTATACAATTTATATAAAACATGCGCGACGCGGAGGGCTATATTTTGTTAGAAAATAATTAGTAGAAATGTTTGGAAATATTTTTTCTATATTGTATTTATCTGAAATTGTATTGATTTGAAAATATATTTTGTTGAATAAGTATTTGTTTGGAATCGCATATAATTATCAATTAATACACATTTACAACAAAATATTTTCCATGAAAATAATTTGCTCTGAAAATTCGATTCCGATAAAATAATATTGTTCAGTATATTAAAATTCCAACAACATATGTGTTAAAATATTCTCTATAAAATTACGTTTCCGACATAGGTACCTATTATATTGCAAATGGCTAATGATTTCAAAGTAATATGATTAAATAAAAATCCAATTTCAATAAAATATGGTTTCGAACGAATTATTTTCTAATTATTATGCGTGCTCTGTGACTTGTATGAAGTATAATACTTATTTTAAACATTTTTTGTTTTGGGACCGGTCATTGAAATAATAACACATACGTGTATGGTGCAGCATACACAATTGCTATCGTCATATTATCACTCGCTTATAATATTATAATAACATCTTGTATATTTTTATTTTATTCAATAAAAAAGTATTTATCAAACCAATAGACAGAAATATGCGATGTTGTTTCTAAAAATTTAAATTCACATTAAAAAAATATATAATCTAAATAATTAAATTATAGTTTATATTTTTTCTTAGTCAAGTCATATGTATATAATATGCGTGAATTTGGAGTACTTAAATTATTATTTAACCGAGTTTATTTAAATTTTTTAACGCATATAATAAAAAGAAAACTTAAAAATTCTTTTTACGACAAACAGTGAATTTAAAACTCATTAATAATTTCATTACGAATTTACGATTGTAAAGTAGCTATCCCTACTACTCTGTCTATAATTGATCTTCTATCTTAATAAAAATATATGTTTGTTAGTGTGTATTTGTATGTGTTGTGTATGTGTGTAAGCAATCCACAGTCAAATCTATCGTATTTATGGTTGTTAAATTTGGTACATAGATCTGTACACAAGGATATGAATCTCAAAATCAATTATTTAAATTTTGCATTAAAGAAAGGCTCAAACAGAAACAGGGATTTGTTGGCTCACGCAAAAGAAATATTTTTGTTGTCATTGGTTACAGAAAATAAAATAGACATTAAAATAATTGGATATAATTTTAGACCTGTTTTTTATATTTGGTCAAAATAATTCAAACGATTAAATAATTGTAAAAAAATATATGTAGTTAACATTTAATAGAGTTTAAAAAGGGGTAAATCGGATATTTAATTTGTCACAGGCAACACTGTCCTGCACAGCTGCGACATAGTACCTAGTACAATAAAAAAATATTCAATTATTTTTAAAATTAAAAATAGTGGTTATTTAAACGATTATCAAAACAATTAAATTAACGTAGGCAGCACTTTTCTATACAAATACAGTTTTTTTAAATAATTCTTTATAAATTTAACATTTTTCTTTATGTTCGTTACTATAAATATTTCTAACCATAGATTTTGTAATAATTTTTAATATTCATTCTGTATTTATTTTCAAATATCTTAGAGGAAGCTTACTCTTTATTATGTTAATATTTAAGACTGGATGCTAAGTGTTATCATTATTTATTGATTATAAATTATCATAAAAATTAAACTTAAAATATCTTGTCCAGTATATAGGAGGCCAAATTATGTGATGAGTCATGAATTTACAACTAATTGCATTTTATTAAATACCTTATTATTTAATTATATAATAAATTATCTCGTTAATTTTTATATTTTATTCCTAACAGTATAATATAATTGAAGAAGTTACATAAATAAATAAATTATTGACTATACTTAAATATTATATAGAACGCGAGTAAAAAATAAATTAATAATAATTTAATGTAAATCATACCTATATTGTTTATAAGAAAAATAGTCATATATTCGAAGTTAAAATTTATTTAAAAATTCAATTATTAAGTAATTATTTAACATAATATTATCATTCATCCCCTGATAAATTAATTATTTAAGGTTACACATACTTATATAAGTTATAATGTCTTAGTATTTTATTATCCATTGAACATGATGTAGGCTTGTTTGTAGGCTTAAATAAATAAATTCTTACTTATAATTTATAATTTTTAATAATAATATTTATGTCATGATATTCATGCTATATTAATTTTGAATATTTCAAATTACTTCTTATACTTATTATATTGTTATAGTAAATACATTTATTACGTTTTTAATACTAGGTAATATAATGAATAATGATATATTTTTAACTTGTATGCATAAAATATAAATACTAGTCAATGTTCTAGCATTACCACATTTATATATATATATAGTTAATTATTATGTTATATTTTAGTATTATTATAGTATTGTAGCGGAAGTAATATAATACGATCTATTATACATGATTGCGGAGTTAGGTTCTCGATGAGGTTTAAATCAGTTTATATTAATTCTTTTTGAAATATTTTATGTGAGTTTTATTAAGCATATGGTCATCTTTCACATCCGAGATTTATTAAAAAACCAAACAGGTGGTTGCCCGAATCGGGCATCCCGATTGCATAGTTTAAATTAGTTGCGCGTAGGAAGATATTTTATTACAGCAATATAGTATTTCGAAGACGTTTGGCAAATCTAATAGATTTGTATAAAATTATGGTATACATACAGTGTGTTTTATTATACTAATTAACATAGAATAGTTGATCTAACCATTGTTATACAGCGTAGCTTTATTACCTTTATAGCTACTGCAAAATGCACGTAGGTACTTAAAATATTAAAAAAAAAATACTAATTTACTAAAAAATGATACAATAAGTCATAATATTTACAGGATTGTGTAAAGAACAATAATAATCTGCAGATTTTCCTCAACTTTATAGTATGTATATTATTTCCAAAACTGTAAATAAATATTAATATGCTAAAAAAAATCGTTAACTTATTCACACTCTACAAAATTATACTATGGTACCATTGTTACCTATAATTAGTACTTATTATAGTATAATTTATTTATTGGCACTGTAAGTTATTTTTTTATTTTTGTCTAAGAAGATATTACTTTTTGTAGGTATAAAAATTCTTGTAGCAACGTTAACTTTGTTAACTACTTATGTTTATGTCATAGTAGTTGTTGTAAGTAGTCGTTGTAAATAGAGAAATTTAGTACACTTGGAAACCATGATCCAAACACACAAACACAAAAGAACATGCCACGGAACTATCAAAACCCAATCTATTGTCCACACCTTATATAATAAACTAAATTAACTAATAGTGTAGAAAGAACTTGTTTAAAGATCCAAAATGGGTGTGTAATGTGTATCTATATGTTTATCGTACACTATTAATTGCCAACACATCGTACGTTTAGGTACATTCAAATTGAGCTACTTGAAATAATTATGTATCATTAAATTAATAATCATTTTTATCTTTTCTAAGCGTTTTTTTTTAAAATTCAGGGTGTGCGTACAGAGTGATAAATTTGATATAAGACACTAATAATTTCATTCAAATAATGAGTTTAATTGATCATTCCATGTATTAAATTTAATAAATTCGATCCTCATTGATATAACTTTATATTGAAAAATATTACTTACCATAATTTTTAAAATTTGCATCATGCATTTATTATTTGTATTTTATAATTATGCAACTGTATTATGAATTTTAATTTATAATACAATGAATTTATTTAAAAATTACAGATAAACTAATTGTTTTATTTTTATTTTCTCAAATGGCTAATTCTTAATTTCAGGATTAGAATAGGTTAAATTAATTAATGAGTAAAATAAGTAAATAATACGTTCTGCATACCTGATGAACTGATTACTAATCCACTATTTTGATGCATACATGACGTATAGTGTATCTCGAAACACACACATATATAATATAATCGTTATAATATTATATATTTTTTATTTATTTATTCATTCGAAGCTGCAATTGAAAAAATCATTTTCCAAAACAAAATAAATTATAAGTCTGATTTAAATTCATTTTTATTTAACTATTGTTATATTTAGTTAGCAAACTTAATAGTAAATGAACAATCCCATATGTATTATAATAAAAGGTTTTTAGTGTTTTCGTACTAGTGATGGTTTATTTTTTTTATTCAGTGAGTTTTATATAGTATTATGTATAGTTAATTTCAAATATTTGCAATGTTCAATTAAAAAAAAAATAATACATAATTTTGAAGTTTGAATACGTATTATTATTTATTGAAGAAGGGGATGGACAAAACACAAAAGATCTTAGTGAAATTTATCAACGATCCTGTGTCCACGATGAATATCATAATATAGTACTTAATTTTGTATCTGCAGAAATATAAAACCTATGCCGTTAACTAATAAATTGGGAACGATGTCTTAGTAAACTTGATCGCAGACAAAAATACAAGCATTACTTATTAATCAGTAGCATTATTATAAAATTTAAATTATTACAGTTTCTTTTCAATATGTATAAGCAATATATACATTCTACATAATATATATAAGATATTTAGACATATAGCTTTTAATGTAAAAGTATAATATGTCTATATTTAATTTATATGATACAGTATGTAACATAAATAAATGAAGGGCCAAAATCTAGAGACAATCTAATTAATCTAAATTAAATACTAATTGGTAATTACCAATGTTTCATTAAGATATGAACCTATTATGTATAAATCATAGACGATTTACTATGATATAGTGATATTTAAAAAAAAATGTAGTTACTTTTTTAAAATTTTTATTCTCATAAAATGATGTAATCTATAAGTAAATTCTGTCAACTATCTGTGTATATAGTATTACAGTATTAATGTATATAGTTGTACAGATATACAGTATACATACATTAGCTGTCATTGACATTTTGTATGTGTGTATATTATACATATAAAGTTGGTGGACGTCCAAAGAAGATTTAATTTTATAATGTATGTAATCACTGGAACCTAAGGGATATTTTAAACGTACATATATGGTAACGTATGTAATATAATATATATATATTTATGTATATTAACGTTCTAATATTGCATACATGCTTGACTAGATACACACTATGTATAATATATTAGTATATTACGTATTATATTATTCTATATTAATTAATAAGGAATATATATTATTATACATTTATGTCTAACCGGAAGTACAATATTGTGTACGTTATTAATTTGAATCTCTTATTATATTATTGTACTATTAGTTACCTACATACACAGCAGTGAAAATCGTTGAACATAATATGGGAATATTTTTTTTTACATGCGTGCAGTGAACTGCAGGCGAGAAAGCCAAAAGGGGATATATATATATTATAATATATAATATGCGGTTGTGTAGCGTGCGTGGGATTTTCTATGCGTATACACGAATAAAATCAATTTTTAGGCTATCGAAGCTGAGTCTTACATTATATTGATTACTATACACTGCAGCCTAAAAAACTACACAGCCTCGCAGGAATTTATCTCGTGTATACATCGCGGATATTATAAAAGCATAAGTAACAGGTACACTGTAGGTAGTGCTCAAATGTCATATTAAACACGAATTGCTTTTCTAATATTTTCTATGATATATATAGTTACCAGTTGAGGCGTTGAGTGGACTTAGGTAATTTCTCTTATTGTAGCCAGTAACCGCAATATCGTTTTTGAAAAATATTTTGATTAAATACCTATATCCGTGTGAAAAGTATATTGTTATTTTATCATCTAATTTTCATAATATTTTTAGAGCAGATACATATTTATTAAAATCTATTTAAGATTTGAATTGTAACACTGCAAGAATATAAAATCGTTTGTCAATTTTTAAAATTAAAAAAAAAATAATAATTAATCATAGTATAATTAGTATATTATCCGAGTAATAGTAGTATAGTATAGCATCCGATGCTTACGTCTCGAAGTAAACAATATATCTGTCAACTAAAGCATCAATGTACTATGTACATATTATATTTATATTGTATGTATATAATCGTATCGAAACAAAGATTTTTTTTTTAGTCAATCGCCCAGACCGCCGCTAGAACACGCGTCGCGACGGACTAGTTGAAATCCACGTGGGCGTCTGTCGCCGTGCGTAACCTCTGCGCGGCACGTTCGTCGTATTATATCGTTTACCAGTCGTTACACGCGCGATTTCGTCCATAATAATATTTACAATAACGTGTTCACGCCACCAACGGCCGCCACGCTATCAGAACCATCTTCGCACACCACACGGTATTATAGTAGTATAGTACGCGTAACGCGTATCATAATATTATAAATTATAATAATAGATATAACGTTGGTAATAATAATAATATGGTGCAGATCAGCACTGTACTCAGAAATTTGTAAAGTATGTGAGTGTGTGTGTGTGTGTGTGAGAGAGAGAGAGAGAGAGAGAGAGTGAGTGAGTGAGAAAGCGTAGGGGGAAGGGCCCGACAAGTAATAATTATTTTAATCTCGATTTGCAGTTCTCCAAATGCGAGTGTGAAGTTTACTTCATAGCCTACAGATCACTAATAAAATTATAATAATATTTTATGTAGGCATAAAGCTAGCAAATTTATGTTAAAAAACCAGGTTGTTTTTAGTGGGTAATAATTTTCGAGAAGTATTTAAAATATTGTTTTGTTAATTTAACAAGTACTTTCTCAAATAACGGCAGGAATATAGGTAATTATGAAAAAAAAAAAAAGTAGGTACATATATCTAATTTAACACTAACAGTAAATAGGTCCTTAGGATTTAAAATTATATTTCAACTGCTGTAATACTGTCATCATAATGCATATAGTAAATACAATCTTTTGTTTTTTGGTGCATACACCCCTTTGGTGCATTCGTGCAGATAATAATTTAAAGGGGAGTACACTGTACGCGTTTAAGCGATTTGCCATGTGTCAGATGTGACCGTGTGTGGGATAAACACCTCCGCGCGCAGGTTCGTTCACACTGCGCAACTTGTCCGCGGGCCGCTTTCCGTATGTGCTCGTGAATTGTGCGCGGCGGCTGCCGGTGCCGCAGCGGATGCCGTTTTCGGAGGGCGCCAAGTGGGCAACGCACCGGTCCTCCGTGGGCCGTGGCCATGCGGAGGCGGTCGCGCATTATTGCGGAGGTGATATTATTATTATTATTATTATATTATATCGTATATTCGTATGTTGCCGTGGCCGCGGCCGTTAGCAGCGTCGTTGTTCGCTATCCGATTCAGGTGCGCGGCGGCGACAAGACGAAGTACGCGCTGCACCGCGACCGCCCATCCCACGCGCTTTAAAGCTAATAGCGATAAAGTATTGTAAATATTATATATCGCTGTTACACTCGAGACGATCAAAATGCACGTGCTGCAGCGGGTCGCATACAGGGTGTTTCGTTCAATAAGATAATTTTTGAGAATAATAACCATCTACGTTTGTTTTGCAGTGTTAAAACCGTTTTTGATAGATGGAAAAT
Organism: Rhopalosiphum nymphaeae; assembly: GCA_036289425.1. Lineage (NCBI taxonomy): Eukaryota > Metazoa > Arthropoda > Insecta > Hemiptera > Aphididae > Rhopalosiphum > Rhopalosiphum nymphaeae. Next base: position 8,489,311 of record JAZAQC010000004.1, read on the forward strand.
CGGATGATATACCTATATAAAACTGTCATTGATTGAGAGAAGTAATTTTTCGATTTTCTCACGTTTATTCGTACATAAATATGCGAAATGATAAATCATCACGTAAAATCTCTAATTTAGACAATCTAAATGGATTAAACAACTATTGTACGGCCCTGCGGAATATCTGACATTTTAGTTAATTTAATTACTATACTCTTTTGAAATTTTACGACTGTAAAAAATTGTATACAATTAAAAAAAAAAATTATTAGACTACCAAAAAAATTATATGATATTATGTTACACAGCAGTAACAAATTTTGACAAATTTTATGCGTTATTGGATATTATATTTTATTATTGTATATATCATATACCTAATATAAAATACGAGTATTGTTACCTTACGTGAATAGGACAAATACATACTTAATTTATATTTATTAGTTATCCAAGTTATCTAATTGAATATGTTAATATTATTAATTAGTGAATATAATTTAATAATCACCTAATCTATTAAACTACATTAATTGTTCATTACTCACATTTTTAATAATTCACTATTTTTATTATATATTTATCAAGTATAAATAAACTATGAGTTTATTATTTGTTAATTTTTCATGAACAGTTTTTATTTTATTTTTTGAAATTGATTTTGAGTGTTTGCATTAAAAAAATATTTTGTATCCCTTTGTTGCTTTAAGTTTACGACACATAATTTTAATAAAATCGAATTAATTTTTTTTTTTTTTTATAATGTAATTCAAAAAAATCAATGCTAGTAACTCTTCAACTATATTAATTTCTATAATTATGTTATTGTTTTTGTTTTGAGTTATACTTACCTTGAAATATTTGAAACAGCTGATTTGCATTTTTATTTAATCATCATACAGAACTATATTATGATATTTAAATATGAAGCTGAAGTTGACATTTATTTTGAAATAGATACAAAGTATTAAGTATTCCATATAATATATTATTATGTATATACCACTATTAATAGTATGACTTCATAAGTGTATAAATAGATGGGTTGGGTAGAAGAGATATCATATACGATGAGAGACACTCTGTATATACATGTGTGCATCCGACGATCCGAATCTTTAGACACAATGAATTAAATATATATGTATCTATTATATGTATTAGGTACACATAGCAACTCGCGCGGTTAAAATCGCAGACTTGCGTAAATATTATTAAGGCTAGTTCTTGAATATAATATATATATGCATATGTGCTATTATATAATAACTATAATATAATAATAATAATATTATGTAGGTACACTATCAAAATATAATATAGTTTTTTAAACATAACATCACGCGATCCGGGGGCGTAACAATAAATATGCAACATAGATCAATTAGAACTTTTTATTCTTCGGTTTTTTTTTTGTTTTTTATCTCCCAAAAGAGGAATTGTACTTATATTGACATATACGAAAACTCATATCGGTATTTAGTATTTACTATTTAATGACTCACCTTAAAAATAATTTATGTAGGTACACCTATATAAGCTTAGGTATAAACATTATACACGGTCGATGTTTTATCAATCAAAAATTATCGTGGTGTTTACATGTACTAATATGATTTTATTTCAAAAACGGGTACTTGCAATATAAGTATATAGACGCCATCTCACACTACTAACGACTTACCGTATCTGCCTATATATATATATGATATATAATGTATAAATAATTTATGTAGATATTAGATTTCATTTGTCTGATGCATCCATATCCTACATGGAATGTTAATTGGTTTATATCATAGACATTTATGTGTATATATATATGAATATTTGTAAAGATGCTTAACGTTTATAATAACGTAACGTGCACTATTTTACTATAAGTAGTGATAACTTAATAATATGAATTGAAATTATATATACATAATATTATGTATTCGTATTTGTGTTTTATATTGTTATGTTTTACATATATAATTACACTACAAAAAGTAAAACTCAGTGTTATTAAGGAACAATTACTGAAATTGATTCCTTTTTAGAGAAATGAATAAAGAAATTACCTCCTTATTTTTTACGGGTAGGAACGTTAATAGTGTAATTCTTTTGTTCTTTTCGGAAATGTGTTTTGAAACATATTTTAAAAGAACAATTTCGTTTATCAAGTTTGGTAAATGGTAGGTTATATAATAAAATAATTTTATAAAGTTTTAACTTTTAAGGTCAATTTAAGTAAGGAACCAGATATTTTTTAGAGGAATGACGAAAGATCGAGTTCCTTTTTGTAGGAACAAAGAATTAAACGGATTCCTATATAAAAGGAACAATACTGAACTACTACTACTATTAAATGAATTAATTTTATCTATTGTAAATACTAAATTAAATACTAGACTATTAAGTCTTTGAAGTTCTAAATGTACTATTTCAATATAAGGGTAAATTTAACATAGGTTAAATATGTTAGTATATATATATATAACATTATAACTAATAACTATATACAAATTTGAAACGAATAGATAACGGATATACTATATATATTACTGCAGTGTTTATACAGTTCAACCTCTATTTAACAAACTTGATGGTTCTTTGACAAAATGTCGTTAAATAGAAATTTCATTAAAAATAAATAATATTTTTTTTAGTTAAAAAACTATATTTTACTGTATGAAATTTATGAAAATATGCATGTAATATAATTAAATACTAATTATATGTATATAATATTGTTGTATAATATAAGTATTAATGCATTAACTAAAATAAAAAATACAAACGATGACGATGAACGATCAGTGATGACTAGTTGGTGATATTTGATTTTATAATAAATTGTCTCTTACATATCAATATCAATAATAATAATCTAAGGTAATAACATTTAATGAGGTAAGTATGATGGGATGCGATCTATACTCTTGGCGAGTGTGTACTATATAAATAATTATAGTTTTTATACTCTGGAAATATGTTTTGGAAAGTTATAGTATAATTATGCATTTAAAACACGCATAAGTATACTTATTTTAGTTTGGTTGATTTTTAGGACAAAAAGGAAAAATCAAGAAGTAGGATCACAGAATAATATTATTTTATAATATTCTACTATGACAGCCTCACTATACATTATATATTACAAATATAAATAGATATAACTATATAGGTACTTACTTAACCTACCGGAATTTAAAAACGTCTAGTAGTTAAAACATTTTTTTAATGAAAGCAAATATATAAGGAGGGTTTTGATAAATTTTTTTAAGAGAAGTTAAAGCTTTATTATTTACATGAATAAATAGACAATTAAAAAAAGGTAGGCAAGTGGGTACCGCTCTACTGTACATTATAGGTCATTATATGAGTGTGTTAAGAGGACGTTACTTAGTAATGTGTTGTCTTTAACTTACAAATAAATTTGCATTCAAGAGAACTAATTTTGCTTAGTTAATTTAAAAAATAAAGTGAATAGACCTATGATTAAACTCGAAGGTAAAAAAATTATCTTTGTTTTTAAGTAAGTTTTTTGTATAATATTTTTAATTTTAAGTGAGTTATGAATATTTTAAAATTGTTATTTTTTACATACTCTGATATTTATATGAATACTCAGCATCGAGGTGATATGTGTCAAATAAATTAACTATGTATAAAAATCACTTAACTTTAATTTTAATAAACATAACTATATCAACACTATTCAATTACACACAAATATATTTACAACGTAGCGGGATATATGATGAAAATGTATATATTTACTCACATAAAACATATTAGGATTTTTAAAAAAGAGAAAAAGTAATCAATATTTAAATTTTTAATGTTAATTAATATTTTCTATAGGTATTTCTATTTTAATTAAATAATATACAAGTTCTAAAATTATAGCATAATTATCATTTTGAATCACGCGTTGTTTGTTAAGTGTATTAATGCGTAGACATATTATAAATCAAATTTGTGGCGTGGGCATGAATTTGTTACGTAGGAAGAAGGCGAAAATCAAAATAATTATTTTTTAGACACCATTTATTTAAAGTATCTTGCTTACCAAATTATTATTTCTGTTATAAGATGCTTATGAATGAATGAATAATACAAATAAAAGATATAACGTTTTCATGTATAGTATATATAATAAGCCATGAAGTGTAATGTGTGTACGACGTAGAAAGTATTATATTTTTAACCTTCAACCATACATTTATTGAAATATTGTTCCTAAACAAATTTATTATTTAACTAAATTTGTGTTTAACTTCAGCGTTCCTTTTGAATTGTTTTCAAATTGTTTATATGCTCTATTCATTTTTAATATTATTTGGAGCATAATAATTGAATTACTTTAGTACATAACAGTTTTAAAAACTAATAATATATAGGTACATATATACATACACAAAAAGTGAAATATATTATGTGTACATACTAGATATATTTAGATACAGTAAACGTATTAAAAACAACGGAAATGAAAACTAATCTCAATAAATTAAACTTGTACGTAAAAATTCAAACAGATATCTTCACTTAAATTCGTTCCATAATATACCTGATACCTATTATACGATTATATTTTTTTTATCGCTTGAGTTCGCTAAGTTATTAGTGTTCCATCCGGCCACCGCTGCCGATATCGCGCGGGCACGCCTAAATCGTTTATGCCCACAAATAAAATGCAATTTAAGCAATATTGCCGCATTGTGTTTCTACATTTTATTTTAGAATATCAAATAAATATACATAATATTTTTACTAGATTGTTAAATGTTGCAATATAATGGTTTTTTTATAAATAAATAGTCGTATAGTATTTATAGTAATTATACCTATAATATGCACCACTAGTTTGTGTACAATAAAAAATTAAAAACTGTATACATAGTATTACAAGTATATCAATATTATATTTAATATAAATCAAACATTTTGAAGGTAATATTAAATATAATAATTAATATATAACACAAGTCAGTAATAATATATAATATTGTTACTGTGAATAATGATATTTTAATCTACAGTAGCGTACAGTAGCGATGTACTATACAATATACATAAATATATATGCATATATTCTATTTATATTCATCTTTTCATTTTTGAGGAATTCCAATCCTATCCTCATTGATAATCAAATATCTCGATTGACATTATATAGGTACGTTTGATAAAAGATTGACTTGGATCTTTTGTTTTAAATTCAAACAAAAAATGATATAAGTATATAATATTTGCTTTATCCATATTCAAAGTAACCAAATCACACCAAACTCATAATTTATCTTTTTAACTTATTTGGGCGTGTACGATCCAGAGTTTTGGCCATCACAAGTTCGCAGCATACAAGTATTACAAGTATTCCAATCGATCACTCTACGCGATTGCGCATGATAATTCATGCACTATGGTTTGAATTGAATTCCACCCTCCACCGAGCACGCTAACATTAAAATTGAATTAGTTACAAATTAGTCAACAAACATTTTTAAGCATTAAAATTACAAACTCGTTAAAACCTGTTAAAACCACAATTATATTATACACAACCTATTAATGCTATTCATCGAATATATATTGCAGAGACCTTAGATTTCTCGTTTAGGTACTAAACCAAAATAATATCTTAACGATATCACGAAAAAAGGGGTGAGCAAGTGGGTATCACTCTGCTGTTTAATAAAGATGGAGAGTAGGTCACTATAATGATTTGTCAGTCTAGGATAATCAATAGGATATATTATACTATTACCTATATTTAAATTGTAATATATCGTCATTTTACGTGATTTTGTAAAAACTTAAATTTCATACGCTCGTAAACTTTTTTTTATATTGACGCTGAAGTTTTTTTTTATAGTTATTTGAAGAAAAAGTTATGGAAAACCTTGTATTAGGATTTTTAACCTTCGTTATAAATTACAGAAGTTTTATGAATTTTCAACTTGCAAATTTTCGCGATTTTGATTTATTTCGTAAACATTTGAACTTTAAATGCATATTAACAAAAATTGTGACTAACAATTTTTAATTTGTTTTACTACAATAAGAACAATTTATAATAAACCTTGTATTCAATTTTAAAGATTTTTTGGAAAGCCAAATTTTTTTTATCAGTACATAAAGAAAAAAATTTAGAAAATTTAGAATTTCAATTGTCTGTAAATAGCTTAAAAAATTGTAATTATAATGCTAATATAAACATTTGATGAAGATTTAAAGTATTTACAATGATTCGTTTTTGAGTTACAGCAAAATAAAAAATCGATTTTATTGAAAACTGGTTATGCGTAAAAATTCGCGTTTTTCCGTTACTTTTTCAGGGTTTTTCCTGACGCTTTTACTTTTGACTTCCCAAAGTAACAATTAAATTCAATTTTCTTATCAAAGAGGAGCTGAAATAAAAAATCAAAGCACTATTACTACTCCAAAACGTGATGACAGAAACAGAAATAAAAAAAAAAACACACATTATTGTAAAATCATCACCTCGTTCAGAATCTTAAATATAACTTATTATTAAATAATTTATATAATTATATGACTATTAAATATTTTAAATATTTATTTTTTTTATTGAACATGATTAAATTTAAAATTAAAAAAACTTATAGAAACTAAATATAAAAAAAAAATAAAGTTTTGAAGGAGAAGGTGCGACTCCTAGTCTCCCCTTTAAGCTGCTCCTGAACTAGTAAACGGACGTTGTGTACTTGCCGTTTCATTCCCGTTAAAAAAATGAACTTACTGATGACATTTCGTTTCTAATAAATATTAGTTTTCCTATGTAATTTAGGAAAGTATTGCTAAAAGTGTTTTGGGTATAATATATTATATTTCTAAATAAATAATCAAAAAATATACTACATTATGACATTATCACAAATGTTCTACAATAAAACTTCAAATTTCATTCGTTTTCTTTTGTTTGTATGTAACAATACACAACTTTTTATTTTATAAACTATTTTAGAAAGTTTGCAATTAGCACTAACTTTATTGAGTATTTTTATTTCTAAATGTTCCAAAAATGTATATTTAATTTAAAATATAACAGTCAAATTTAAAATAATATAACTTAAGTTTAAAAACTATTTAAATTAATTAATACCATTTTATGATTTACAATTTCTTTATTTTACTTACATATTTTTAACATTAGGGGGGGAGTGGAGGACTTGCCCGTCCTTGGGCCTATCTAGCGTGCTCTTGCCTATAGGAGATTAAAAACAAAGAAAAGAATACTCCATAAGTCTCAAAAAATATGTGTGCTAAATTTATTGAAAATTTGTTCAGCAATTTCCAAGTTTATAACCCTATACTAATCTACATCTAATATACATTAATTTATAGTCTATATATATTATAATATATAGTCATATAGATTAAAGATATTAAAAATTAAAAATATATCTTATTTACTTCTTGTTTTAATGCACTCGTTGCTTATTGTAAATATTAATTTAGTAAATAAAAAAATGATGTATATTTTACTAGATATAATCAGTATAAAAAAAACAATTGTAAATTAATGCATTCTACCCTAATAAACAAATAAATAATAATATTTTATATTTTGTTTTTTGTCGTTTTCGAGTGTTTTAAATTTAGTTTTTGTATCCAAGAAATTTCAGTGGATAATTGATTTTGGCCCGGAAAAATTACATATTCACTATTTCATTTATAAAAGTTATTTTCGTTATCTATTTGTTTTCTTTTTATGTTTGTAGATAATTTATGAAATTGATCTTAATTGAGTAAGATTAACTTTATGTGTGTAATTTATGTGTATTTATGTAACTATATTAAATATAGTATGTACACATACAAATGTGGTAACAAGAAGGGATGAGTTAAGAGGCTTCATTTCTCCTTTAGAAATGTTATATATTATCTATGTATTTATTTATAAAGGTAATAAATATTAAAAACTTCATACGTCTTAAAATTCATAAATTTAAATTATAAAAATAAATTGAATATTCTTATTAAATATTGTATCTATAATATTATCTATTTAAACTATTGAGCACTAATTTAATTGTATTTTTCCTGAAAAAATGAAGACCCCCATTTTAGATTTCTATACATTTTTACCTATGTACAAACACAATAAATAATATCTAAATACTAAGTACATACATGATGTATACCTATAATGTTATACGAGTTTATGTATACTGTATACGAGTTTTATAAATAATATATACCTAATTGTCAATTTACTTACTTTGGTTTTCAATGTTTTGTATTTTTGAAATCATCATGATTATAAAAACTTTAAACATAACAAGTCCATTAATTTAAAGAAATTTATAATTGATCAATTGATGAGATACGTTGTTGCTAAAGTTTGTTTCAAGCATAAGCATTTTGTAATTTTAATGAATAATGGATATCAAATAATATCTTATCAATAATGTTGATAACATTTTACAGTACTTACTTATACATAATAAATATAATGTGGTCATATTATGTATAAAGTAAAAATGAGAAATACTTCTCACGCATTCATATAAAGTCATTTTAATAACCTACGAAATATTTAAAAAAATACGTTAATCATATTTTCATATAGTAAATAGGTTATACATATAGGCTGTATAAAGAAATTTCAACGTATATAATTCTCTATTGTTTCGAAACACGGTTAGTTTTAATAAAATATTTGTATTATTAAACAATATAATATCAACCAAAATATTAAGTATTATTATATTGTTAAATTGGTTTGCATAGTATTTTTTTTTAAATATATATGTTAAAACCATTAATAAATAAAAATTATAATGCCTTTAATTTATTTTACGTTCATATATTTTTAGTAGGTAGGTAGGTAGTTATTTATTTTTAATATTTGGAGTATGTACATCATTACTATGTGTCAAACAATAAGTGATTCATAAATCACAAAAAAAGCATAAGTTTAAATTTGTTTACTTAACTTGGCTTTATAATTATTTTTTTGTGTTATTGATTTATGTGTGACAAAAATATTTTACTATTTTATCATAATTAAAATATAAATATGACAAGTTAAAATGATCTGATAAACAAAAAACTGAGAAACTAACGAACGGCCTTTTCATGATTGTTCAATTATCTTGACGTTTATACTAAAAACGATAAATAACTGTTGCTGTGTTATTAAATGATTAATGAAAAAAACTGAGGAAGTTGCTCCGCTGTATAGTAGATGTCCAGTGTATCTCATACTTGAGTAGGTTACATTAATAATGGATGTATTAAATTTAAATTCATGTATAAATTATTGCATATGATTGAACAAAGCCGGTCGTTAGCCTATATTTATAAAAATATTGTACTATTATATACAATTATATTGCTGAACGAATAATTTATTTCATATTATAAATAAATTAACTTATTCAATCTTTTTACAAATAAATAAACGAACATGTATTTATACATAAATTGAACAAAAAATTAAAAATTCTTATAAATGCTATAAAAAGAACTGGCATATTTTTTAAATTATATAATTTTAAAGAAAAAATTAATATAAATATTTTGAGGAGAATTCAAGCTTATAGTTTTTTATTTTTAAATTAAAATTATAACATAATTCCGTCAAACACTGGTTTTGCGTAAATATTCTCGTTTTTTTTAATTATCGATTGTTTTTTTGATTACTTTGAAAAGTACTAAGAGATTTTATTATTTTTGATACCCTTGTACAAGATAAACTTTTCTACCAGAAACCATTACATCTCACATTTATTACTCTAAAAGGTGATATCAAAGAAAAAAATTTAAAAAATAATACTCAGAATATAAAACTGTTAAAAAACATTAATAAATTTAATAATTTGTCATGATTTTCAAATTAAAAATAAACAATAGTTATAATTATTTTTTATAAACTAAATTATATATATTTACATTATAAAGTTATATCTTTAAATTTTGAATATTAAACTAGATAATATTTTATGAAGTGTAAAAAAATATATAACTGTAGGGCGAATAATATTTTAGTTTTGTATAACTAGTAATAAAGAATGTAAAAGTTAGGTTAGTTTTAGTTTTGATTATAACAATATTTTAAAAGGACGTCATACCCGCATGTGATGTCCCTGTCTTACAAACGTAAAACATAGTAAATTTGCGTTCAGCAGATTTAATTTTATGCTATTAGCTTTAATATTAGAGTCAATTTACCTATTATTAAACTTAAAGGTAATAATATTATCTAGGGCATCTCAAAGGCTTTAATTGATATTATAATTTTTAAGCGAGTTACGAGTATTTTAAAGTTTTAATATTTGAGATAACTATAACTCACTTAAAAATTAAGATATAATTAAAACCCTATGAGATGCCCTAGATAATAATTACTTTTAAGTTTGGTAATAGGTAAATTGACTCTAATATTAAAGTTAACAGCATAAAATTGATTCTGCAGAACACAAATTTGGTATATTTTACACTCGTAAGACGGAGACAACATACGCGGGTTGTGTGTATGACGTCTTCTTATGATATATAAAGTAGAACCTCAATAAGTTGAAAACCTTGATAAATCGAAAAAAAATGCCGTTCCCTTGCGAAAACCTCGACTACTCGAAAGAAAAACTATAGATAGGTACCTCATACATTTTGTGCTCCAAATATAGAGGGATAGTATCGGATAATTTTTATAAATATTTGTCTAATCGTTTTGTATAACACTGTACACATTTTTTATTATATTTTTCTAGTGATAATTTTTTTAATTTAAATACATGTTTACATTTTTTTATATTATATAGTAATAATTAAAAGCTTTAGTGCTTACATAGATTTTAAAAACTCTTTAAATTGAATTTTTTTTCTAAAACCTTAGTAAGTCGAAAAAATTGAATTTTCCTTGAATTTTGACTTATCGAGGTTCCACACTGTAATATATATATTAATATTCAGAATTCAAATACTTAAATCTCAAATTAATTTTAATTAGAATTTATCACTAAATATTAAATTGTCATCATATAACTATTAGTATTTATCCCTATAATAGTATAATATATAACTATATTTTAATGATTGATCAATTTCCAAATAATATAAGGAACTACATATATGCGTAATGTATTATGTATATATGTTTAAGTATTAAGTATAGTTAAATTTGACTATTATAAATTATAATATTTGAGATCGTCTAGATTTAAAATTATTAATAACTAGTATATACTAATATATTAATTAATGATGTAGACGTATGTGATATATTTATATGCTATAAACAATATACTTATATATTTATACATACTCCTACTTTCTGCCTAACACTTAGGTAGATAATTGGTAAATTATGAAAAATATATACCTATATTATATGACGTATGCATGTATTTTACATATAGAAATAGAACTGAACATTCATACAGTAACATTTTAATATCATTGTGAAATCGTTAGTTTTCTAAATATTGATAAAATATGATAGTATATGCAAATATATACATTTAAATACAATTACTATTATTAATTTAATATATTACTGATTAGTATTTATTATAAAAATTGTATTAGTGCATTACGTAAACTTAATTCTGAAAGTATTTAATGTATATTAATATATTATAGTGATACACGAAGTACTGGCTGTTGTGACTTTGTGAGATGTGAGTATAAATAAACTTTATTTAATTCCTAATTATTTAACTTTAAGACAGCACCACACCTGCACGTGATATTTTCATTTTAAAAACGTATAACATAGTAAATTTACGTTCACCAGAATCCATTTTATAATGTTAGTTTAATATTATAGTAAATGTACCTATTATTAAACTTAAAGCTTTAAAGGTATGAATATTATCTAAAGCATTTCCTAAGCTTTTATTGATATTTTAATTTTAAAGAGAGTTATAACTATGTAAAATATCAATAAAAGCTTATAAGATGGCTTAGATAATATTCATACCTTTAAGTTTGATATTAGATAAATTTACATTATATTAAAGCTAATATCATAAAATAGATTCTATGGAACGCAAATTTGATATATATTAGACAGAGCTAACACATGCGGGTGTGGCGTCCTCTTAAAGGTCTTCCCAATTATTTTGTACAAGAAAAAACGATTGTATGTAAACTGCGTCAAAATTACACTTTTTCTAAAAGCCGATAGATGTAAACTGCGGCAAAAAATAATTTAACATTATACAATTTGCGACAAAATTGATAAGATACATAAAACAAATTGTGGTAATTTATTTTATATACATAATATATATGGGTACTATGTGTTTATGTTTATACCAATAAGATAATACATATTAGGTATAGATATATACATATATCATATATACCTATGATATATATTTTGTAATATGTTATTATGTACATATATCGTTTAAATAATTATGTTATGTTGGATACAAATTGGTAAAGAAAATCCAAATTTATTTTTAACTTTTAACGCAATATACTAAATATCGGATTCTTTACAAGTAAAAGGTTATCACAAGTGGTAATACTAATTAGTACGTATTTACTAGTATTAAATGTCAGAAGAAGAAATAGTTTAAATGCTGTATTCGTTTAATATTTAATTCAATATGCTTACAAAAATGTTTAGCCAGAATAGCAAATAATTAATAAATAGTGTTAAACAATTTTTAATTTAAATTTAAATATGAATCAAAAATAAGTAATTATAAAAGATGGGAAAGTTGGAAAAAAAAATAAAACATGCACTATATGTCTATATATAGTAGGTAGGTATAAAATAAATGTATACATTTTGTTGCAATTTACCATCTCCCGAAAAAACAAATCAATCATTTGAGAGAAGTATCATTATTTGTGCTTATGTATTGTTTTAAAAAAATCATGATATCATTCATATTGATGTACTAATTATTATAATTTATATTTAATAATCCCAGTAGTTCTCGAAATATTATAATTTACATGTTAAAATCGCATTAAATAAATAAATAAAAAAATACCTTTAATAATTTAATTTTTAATAACGATTTAGTTTTAAACATGTTAATTGTATATTAATTTATGTATATTATAAATAAAGTAAAGGTGTATTTTATTAAACAGACATTATTAATATTAAATTACTAAATACAAATGATATATTGGTTTTTTTTTAATCTCACAAGAGATTATTGGTTTTTTATTGTTTTAAATATTATGATTTACTAAACTATACGACATTAAGAACTTGATTAATAGTTTACATTCTCTTTATTTTAAAGACCTCCTGTAGTGTAAAAATACTTTGGCGATAATAATTTTGATCGGTTAACTCAATCACTCGTAGCTGCCTACACTAATTCAATGATCACTTACGATCAAAGGTGTATAGCTATAATAATATTGATAAAATATCAGTCAATCGAAATCCTTCCTTTTATTATATTATTTTAATATGTTACTATTATAACGTTATGTTTATGGAGAACCGACGATACATTTAATATTTACTATTTAGACACATGTCAATTATACATACATAAATCCTGCATAACATAAAATAAAAATAATATAATAAAGCAATAGGTAACTTTGAAGGCGTGTACTTAAAGTATCAATCTCATTTTGGTACTTTATGGCGGATACATTACTTATCTTTATGGTCGGGCCCTTTCACTACTCACTGAGTATATTGTTTTCATTTTGAGTTTTAAAAAAAGCAAGATTTATATTTAATCATACTTGAATAGTATTTTTTTTTTTAGTTTTTTAAATAGGTAAAATAGTTAACGTACATGTTGTGATGATTCATTATATTAAAAAAACGGTTTTTAACGATTTAACGTAGTTCATCAGATTGGCTGATCAATTAAATTGTTTATTAATAGTTAGACATTTTCTTAATTAAATTCTATGATATAATATTGTATACACTATAATTTTTTATATTTTCATATATTTAATACAATCTGTGAAATAGCTTTCAGTAACAATAGCTAGGTACATAGTGGAAATTGTATAGTATAATATACTTCTCCAGCTTTTCATTGATTTATAAAAATATACAATAATCAGCAATTGACCGCGACACCACGTGACCATATTATGTATACATTATAAATTAATATACTTGAAGCAGAATATCATATAAATGGTTTGCTTATATTTAAATTTTAAATAAGTCAATAATTATATTTGATCAGTGGTCGTCTTTTTTAAATGTGGCATATTATAAATATTAACTGTATTTTAAAAATAAATTAAAATATTATTAATAAACTATAAGGTATATATTGTATAATTTCTATATTATAAGTTATTGTAATTGTATTATATATAATTTATTATTTCAAATGTATTTTCTAAAAGGCACATCCGATATAATTAAAATAAAATAAAATAGAGGTCAATTAATAATCTATTAACATAAGCGTACTTTTATATTAGTATAATATATGATATATAAAATAGTATAGGTAAAATATATAATATTATTTTAAATTTTATTATTGATTCCGAGTGATCGAGTTATTGATTTGTAGTTTTGTACCCAATTTTCGCGGCTACCACACGATTGCGTACGATGCACCTTTTTGGAAACACGATTTACGTATGTTAATACGATTGCGTACACTAAACAATTAACTTTAATATTTACCCCAAAAGTCAAACAATTGCGTATAATTTGCTGTGCAACGTTGCCACATTTAAGTTATTATTTGTGATCAGTAAAAATTAAATTTTGAAAAAATGACTTGAGTCAAAATATATAAAAATAATAAAAGGTTAAAATGAATTGTAAAAGTGTATTAATTTTAAAATTTTATACCTTGGTACCGCTTAAATTTTTGACAAATATGTTATAATATTTTTATGAATTTTGTACATATTATATTCTTTCATGGTTTTTTTTTCATACGAATTAAATCAACATTTTTTCATTTTTTTAATCCGACCTTTAAATACTGATTCCATTTTCGTACATGTTTCCAGGAGGATGGGAGATATGAAATTGAAATCGCAAATTTCCACTAAGACTATCAAATACAGAATATCGAAGATCATATAAATACCTTAGCAAAATATTCCATTGCTCTTTTCAAAATTCATCAGGTGCAGTCCATTATAATCTTCTCTTTCGCCCAACTCAACTTCGATTAAAACGAGGTCGTCCCCACGACCTCCTACGCTAAGCCACCTTCACAACATTCAAATCTTCATACTATACATGCGCTTCCAAAGCACTCTTATACGCTATTCACTTTGTTATACTTAGTTTTAAACACTGTAAATATTAGTATATTATGTAAACATATTTTTACTTCTGTAATTTATATTTAGATATATTTTATCCCTTAATTCTTATGTAAAAATATTTATAATCCTCACGTTAATATACTAAAACTATTGTAAATTGCCTAAATATCCATAGATGTAGATAGCCTATGGCTATAGGAATGTCTTATTTGTATTAAATAAAAAAAAAATGAAATTTACCGTTATAAGTTCGATGAAAACTTTCGGATTAATTTTAAATTGTACGTTCTATTAGTTCAAATCAAATGGTAACAGTGGTTCAAAATCGCAGTTAAAAATCGTACGCAATCATGTTTCACCGATCATTGCGTATTACTTGGTATTTCGGTACTACAATAGGAATTTCTGTGAAATGTAGACATCCCGGAATCCTCTAAAAGGCTAACAACACGCCATATCAGGCAACCAACAGTTTCAAGACGCCTTTGTGTACGTTAATCTTAATACGCCCACAGTATATAGAATTCTATATGTCTATATAATACATTATTGTTGCATTTGAGTGTTTTTTTAATTAATATTTAGTTTTAGGTCTTTACTCTTTACATTGAACTTACGTCACATCACAATATATTTTATACAGCGTGCGTATGCAGTTGATACAATGAAGTCATAATAAGTGTAATTTTATAGTAGGTATTTTTATTATTATTTTCGTAATCGGAATGGATTGAGAACGCAGCAGTAACAGAGTATAAATCGCACCAATACGTTTAAATAGTAGGCATCTATCGGTCAAAACGATTGCGCGGAAAAAAATACGAATATATAATTACGTGGCCAAATCATTACTCGGTTACCGGACGGGCCCCGGCGGTCTTTGTCTTCATGATTTTATCGTCACGTGCGTGTGCACGATATAAAATTTAAAAGTATAGATATATCGTATTCGGCAAAGTCGTAAACACCGGACGCGTGTGTTATTGTTATCTGCGGATTTACGTGTTTGGCGTTGACTTGTCACACATGTCATGTGAGTTAAATGAGCGTACTCAGGGAAATACCTAATGATGAGGGTGTTATATCCTCCGCCCTTCGCTTGATTGATATCTCGTCATTCTTTGTTTTTAATTTGTGTTTTTATATTCCCTTGTATAATTTTTAATTTTTCATAAACTATGAGATAACTTCTATACTAATGAAAGTATATTTTATTATTTACCATCATCACGTGATGATTTACTCAAAGATGTTACTAATAACATACATACCTATACTAATTCCTCTTATACTATTAATGATATATTATTATAATTAACTATCTCCTACAGGTAAATGCTAGAAATCTAGAACATAATTTTTGTTAGCTTATATATAGTCTGAAAATAGTCAAAATTGCATTAAAAAAATCCTGAGTACTCCACTGTATGGCGCACGGATTCACCAGTAAATCGGTGATCGAGAAATTTAATGACGGTGAGTGAATACACGCTCTACTCCATCATTAAGCTCAAACTTTTTTTGGTGGGGGGGGGGGACAAAGGCTCTAAGTCATAAATTTACTAAAAGAACACATTGTAGTATTATACATTACAAACTTTATGTTTGATTTCACAAATAATCACTAAACATTTGATGAATCTATAGTAAACTATATTGTAATACAATACTTAATAATAATCCCTTAAACACGATTTAGTGAATAGTGGCCCATACCATGATTGATCCGCAATTAAATTATACAATTTTTACGCAACTTCGAATTTAAAATATAATTTATGTGATTACTGATTATAAATTTATAAATAGAAATTTGTGTAAATCGTAAATGCGAATCGGACTGCCTCTTTAGTCATTCTTAAAAAATGCCATATTTTTACTCTCCTTAGTCTTTAGCATTAAAACTTCTTTCTACGATATTTACTGGTAAAGCTACCAATATGAGAAATTATTTCTCGTTGAAAACTGGAATTGATAGAGTTCATAAAAGATAGATTTTATTAGGTATAAGGAACCCACCTCCCGACATATAATGAGTGCCGGAAAAGTGGATCAGTCGAAACAAAGGCAGCTCCAGAGACTTGGTTAAGGGGCTTAGTTTTAATTTTTCTTTTTATTCTGGTATTTCCGTAATCCATACAGAAATGTGTGCTACAGAATTAATTTTTTAAACACAATAAAATAATATTAAATCATAGTCCATAGGATATTTTGTATTATAATATTATTTATTATTTATAGGTTCTTTGTAATATACATAACATAGATAGCAGGTACATACATGTCATATCTCTATCTACATATTTGTACGTGTCTATGATAGTTAATAATATAATATGTATTTTGTTTGTAATTTTTTTTAACAATAAACAATTTTTTAGAAATACGGGCTTGGAGGGTGGCCTCTAGCCATTCCCCTCCTAGAACCGCTCCTGGGTCGAAAAAATCCTAAATTTTGTAGCGATGAGCTCCGTTGTTTAAAGTGCTAATCGGCTGGCCAGTCGCGTCACGCTAAGTCCAAATATGGTGTTTGTATTGCTCTGCGAAATAATACACAAATGGAACGGACGGACGGGAGCGCACGGTGGTACGGTGGCGGCGGCCGCGATATTCTCGTCTCATTTTGTATTTATTGTTTCTCTTTCCATTGCGTCGCGCATGCGCCATCGCTGAAACGTCGTCGGCCGACCTACGGGCTTCGGCCGAGGTTAGTTTAAAAGAGCACTCGTCATCGTGTGCGCAGTCCAATACGCGTCCGCAGTCCGAGAGAAAAAAGTACTCCCGTCGGTCGTATTCCGTTTTTCGTTTTTCCCCTCTCGCTGTACACCTGTTGGTAGAAATACATCGCTGACCGATCACCACCGTCAATATAATTTATTGTTCATATTATATTATAACACGCATGTGTTTAATTATAGAAATCGTTTAGTAATAGTATAACATAAAAACCGACGAGTGCGACGCGCGTTTACAGATAACACGGTTGGTCCGTCTATATAGTCCGTATCAAAACACTGAATACCACATACACACACACACGCTCTCAAACGTAGCATAAATCATCGTGTCAATAACGCATTGCAGTGTAGTATCATTTGTCGTCGTCACCGTCATCGCCATCGTTCCAAGTAAAAGGTGAAAAATGTTTACAAGTCTCGTTTGATATATCTACAAGAAGGTACCTAACCAAACCACTCTTCCGTCGCCGATCTAATCGTCCGGAGAAAATCCGTAAACTACCCACCGACCACCATCACCGGTGTCCTCCACACGTCGTCAAACGACAAAGTTTCCATGAAAATGACGGAAATGAACGCGGTCAACACGCAGAGCATCGCCGATTATTTGGCGCAATTGCTCAAAGACCGCAAACAAATCACCGCGTTTCCAAACATGTTCATGCACGTCGAGCGGCTTATCGACGAAGGTAATTACTAATATCACTATGATTTATTTTAGCTTACCACCGCATTACTCATACACCACAAGTCCACTACTGATTGTCGTACGGTATCTCGCAACCGTGGTATCGTTTCCGATTCGATCGAGAATGCGTTTAAAACAATTAATATAATCGTAACTCCGTTGTCCGCCCATTGGCGCCGTACGATTAATTAATAATATCTGTAATATTAATATTATTATCATATACATCGTCGTCAACCGCTGCTGCTGCCGCCGCCTCGTGATAAGAGGTGATCTCAGCTGATTTTTTGGTGTCAGCGGCGGTCAGCGTGCGTTTTTAGTTTTCGGTTTTGTAGGTCGCGTTTTTCGTCGCCGTCTGGCGTCTGATAAACATTTTGTGGTCGGTGGAGATTGGCTGACCGGCGGGGGCAGCGGCGAGTATCTCGTTTTTCCCGTTTTGCCCTCCACGCGATCCCACTCTACACACGTACACACACCCGTGTGTCTATTTTCGTCGTCCACGATTCCCGGCAGCCCACCGTCTTGTCCACGCGGATGAAAAAAAATAAAAAAAAAAAAATTATAAAATATATAATCGTAAAAACGCGTCCGGGGGGATCACTCACTCCTCTGGACTAAACACTTTTACGCGCTCGCCTAATGTTGTAAAGAAGAAAAAAAAAGGTTCGGTCTCGTGTGTTCAGTAATTTTATGCGCGCGTATGTGTGTGTGTTTACGAGCTAGCTCAATTGAAGGCCGCACGCGCGTTCAAAGACGTTGCCATTTACGAGCCGCCGCCACTGGTCCGTGTGCGTTTGTATGTGCGCGCACGGATTCGGTTTCACGACCGGAATGCGGCGGCGGCGACGTCGTCGGCCGGCAGTGGTGGTACTACACCGCCGTCCCACGTGCTCTACAGGTGCCGCCGCGCGCCGCGCGATCTGTGCACCTGTGCGCAGGGATCGTGACGGTGGCCGGGACAGCGACAGGGCTTCGCCCCTGTTCGGCTCAACCGTACAGTTGCCTGTGCTCGGTGCCGGGCCCGCAACCGGTGAATGGCTGCCATCCGTCCCGGGCTGTCCCCGAAAGGGTTTTCCACACACATGGGCGCGCGCGTTGCGCAACAAGTGGGCTTTGGTGCCGCACCCCGCTCCGCTGCAAACGCACAGACTGTCGCCTTAAAATGGGAACACGCTCGTTTCGTGTAATATACCAATATAACCGCATAACGTTGTTTTACATATTATTATTATTATTATTATTGTTTTCTGTCGTGCTTCGAGTGTAAAAGAACACAGTCAACACAAATGTCAAATACTAAGGCGGTGGCATTGCCATAAATTATGATATACTACGTTATAAAATTAATATTCGCATCGTTATTATTAATTATTATTATTATCGTTATTTGCTCCGTTCGTCGTTATTATAGTATCATGCTGAGCAGCTGGGTTGGGAAAAATGCAATTGGGACTGAAAAAATGTAGAAATATTACTGTCGAGCAGTTGCAGTTCAATTTTGTACCATCTATTAATGGTATCCCTTTTATGGGTGTTGCACTTTTTGTGTTAGTTTTTACGATTTAAACGTTTTAATATATTGTCAGTAAAGTTAGCCTCTATTATGTCTTATGGACTGTGCATTATTAAATAGTTTCCGTGCTACTGCGGTTGGAAATGACAAATGCCAAAATATAATACGACCGTGCGACGCCTATGTTTTATTAGGATTCAAATAATAATATGTGCTACTCTGGTTTATCCAAAAAATATTTTAAAAAATTAGAAGATAAAACTGTATTACCGTGCCTCTGTTAGCTTTACAAGGAAGTCCTGTTTATCGAATAAATTAATTTTTTCTAAAAAATATTCAAAATACGTTGGCTTAACAAATAATCGTGGATTGAAATATGTAGTTTTGTTCGTGGTGAGTATTATTTATTTACAAAGCATTTGCTCGCTAATCGCTGTTGAAAAAACTATTTCGTGCGTACGAATGGCGAAGAGAGTACAATGTGCGTATCCATACTATGACCGGCACATGACTCAAAACGATCGACGTAACGCGCGCTTGCTTGTGTGTTTAGTTTATTGGCGATATGCAAAAAATGTGTGATTCAGTATTATTACAAACAATAAATTAAATTTTATTTTTTTTATTATATTCCCCGGTTCCCTTTTTATGTATTTCATTTTATTATTATTATATTTTTATTATTTTTATTATTATTTCATTATTCTATATTATATTATTACTATAATTTAGTATTTAACTATTGTCTATTATATATATTTCATGCGTGGTCTTTTGGCCACTTATTAAATTACCAAAAATCCCTCAAGGTTTTATCTCTTAAATATGTACACGAAATATTTTCTTAAAGCTCGATAAAGTTATCATTATTTCTTAAAAAACGATGTTTTATTTTGTTAGAAAAAAAATTATACACGCTCCAAGGGGATTCGTTGTCTTTTATAAATATAAAAAAACGTGTTGGTGAAGTCAAAATGACATCATGTTAAATTTAATTAATTTATTATCTACATTCATAAGTTAGCATAATATACCTTCTATTGTACCTTTATTAAAATAAAAAATAAAAATATATCCATAAATAAAAACTGGATATTTAATGTTGTTATAACATTGGATTAATTATTTATACCTACTTATTTTTAAATAACTAACTAATTTTACATAGATAGAAATTACTATCATTTTTATAGTTTATAAAATATTGAACAATTTTAGGTAGAGTAAATAATGCCATATTATATTATTTTTGACTTTCAATTAATTATTTCGAGTTTCAAAAGTATATTCAGTATTGCTTTTAATATTTAATATTATAATATTTCGGGTTTTAACTTTTTTTTATATTTAAGATGTATTTATAATATAATACAATATAAAACTATTTGTATTTACTCTTTTGTATGGAAAGATAGGAAGCTAAGGAAGAATATACTGAAATCTATTCGAATTTCAGGTGGGTTAAGATTTTTAATAATTTTTTGGGGTCCAAGGCTCTCCGTTAACACCTATGTTCGAAGTTAAAATTTACTTTTTATAAATAATCAATACCAAAATGTAACGTATCGAGGTATTTATACTTTTATTGTAAATATGAAACAGGTTCATTAAAAGTTATAATAATAATTTATATTATGTATTTAGTTG
Source organism: Rhopalosiphum nymphaeae (assembly GCA_036289425.1). Classification (NCBI taxonomy): domain Eukaryota; kingdom Metazoa; phylum Arthropoda; class Insecta; order Hemiptera; family Aphididae; genus Rhopalosiphum; species Rhopalosiphum nymphaeae. The sequence goes on from JAZAQC010000004.1 coordinate 8,511,086, forward strand.
CATAACATACAATTCGATTAAGTGAATACAATTTTATTTGTATATTTATCAACAGTATTTTATTTTCGAGGTCTCTTGGGTTTATAAATTGTGTGTTTCTATACATTTTTAAGATGATATAGTAAAATGTTATAATTTACTTTTTATAGATTTAATTTTATTGTCAAAATTAATTCGAATTATTGTTAGTTCATTACACTGTAGTTATGTGTATCTTATCAATACTCGAGTAGAATAGATAAATAAATGAATTACGATTGAAAAATCCTAATTGTTAACAAATACTAAAATCTTTTTGGTTTTTACCTTTGATCAGTTAAATTTCAATATTTTTTATTGTTTTCCTTATACAAATTAGATAGTATGTGAATTAATTATATTGCCATTCACAAAACTTATGTTAAAGAAGAACTTTTTTTTCTAAATTAATTATTTTGAGAAAGTATAATAGTACGCTTGATGAATAAGTATCATCGTGAAAATGTCGAATGTTTTTTGGAAGATATTTAAATATAGGTATATTTATAATAATTATCATTATTTGAGTTGTATATTGTGTTTGTCGCAGTATTTCGATGTCGTTCGAGATGAATATTGTAGGAATATAAGATAGCGACGAGACACAATCAAATTCCAACTTTCTAATCTAATTCGACGTGAAACAAAAAGAGGGTATAATTTGTATCTTTATTTTTATTTGTATTACCTATGTGTTTGACAAATGCGTTTTACGTGTTTTCGTTCACGAGAAACCCGTCTTGAACGTTATTATATTAAATAAGACAATCTTCGTACGTGTAAAGTGCATACGTTACAAAAAATAAATAAATAAATAAAAATATAAACGATCGCGTCTTACTCACGATATATCACACACTTAGTTTTCGGTTTCGTGGGCGAATTTTGTTAATATATATATATATATATATAGGTATGACTATATAACATGTTAAGTAAAGTAATGACCCGATTTGCGTACAGTCGACTTGATGATATCAATATTGTATGTTATAATATTATGTTCTCGGGGACGCCACAGCCGCATGACGACATTAATGTCGATCAAAGCTATCCGGGACCGCGATAGACCAGCGCGCGGTTCGTTAAGCCGTGGCCAGAGGCTGTATAAATACGTACAGTGTTCGCCGCAAGAAACGCACGCAGTAGATTGTATACGGAATATATTATAATACGATAATATTATCTAGTGCGCAGCAATTATGTGTTTATATATAGCTAACACGGTTTTTGTGGTGCGGTGTACCTACCTACCTACGTACTAACCTACCTATCTATACAATACCCGTTGACTGACGACGACAGCGGCGCTGTGAGTGTAATGTGTCGTGACGCGCACATGTCGATGCATTTCGAAAGTATATAGCCAGTCGTTTGATCTGGGTTTTCTTAACGCTCGGAAAAAAAGGACGTGTTTCTGCACCATTTGTCGCGTCCCTCGCACAATCCTTGGGACTACCATTATATAGGAGGTGACATTTTCCGGAAGCACTCGTCGTCGCGTGAAACATTATACCATCTTGACTTGGGCGAAACTGGCCCAAGGCTATTCGGTTGCAACGGCAGCGTCGTTGCAGTTTTTCGTCTTCCCGCTGATTCAAATAATACGTCTCTCGATAATATATATTCTGTCATTGTACATTATTATTATTATATTCGTACGTTGTTATTTTATAATATGTCGATGATATTTTTTTATATTAATTTCATTCGTCGCAGAGGACGGCTAAACCGTGTTGTCCGAGGATGACGGGAAAAGGAACTGAATGTATACCTCGCGGTTAGTGTATTTCATTCGTTTTGAAAAAAACCTCGTTGCACAATAGTTTGCTATCATACTTCTTTTGAAACGTTTTTTTCTGTGTTTACCGTCGTATTGGTATATCTTTGTGTATTACTACAGTTGTCGTGTACTCGCGATCACCCTTTGGGCGCCGACCTACATTACAAGTGTATATCCCCTTCTCAATCACGGTCGTTTCCCGCTTCCGCGCCCCAGCGCAAATTGTGTTCGCTCTTCGTCGATTCGCATTCAAGCTGCAGTAGCACGTGTATTATTATTGTCATAACATTTAAATTATTATTTTCGTTGATTATTATATTATTATTATTACTTGGAGCATTATGCAGCACGTGGAATATTATCATCTGAATCCCATGTATATAACAGTGATAAATGATAATAATATAGAAATATGTCTATGAAGATTGCGAACTTATGTGTCACAACTCCATAGGTCGATGCACATATGTGTGTGTGTATAATTTTCAACAAACTAAGTGCCACTGACCTGCATTACTATCTATGGATGTGGTTTGAAAGTTTTTGTTCTCCTCCGCTGCCTCAGCCGTCGCCACTAATGTCGCCAGTTTCCATACACTCTTATAACTACCAGATGTGCGTCGCGAGACGGCACCGCTGTGCTTTCACACGATCGCATTTCCTTCATTATGCTGTAAAGTCATCACCATATCACCATTTTAGTTTCGGAATTCAAACACTCTATTAACATCATTAGTTTATAAATTGTATTTTAGATTTGGTCCTAGAGAGAAAGATAAGAGAAATTACGTGATTCGTTTATTTTTCTCAGTACTTCTTTTTTGTAAAGACGGGATTAGGGTTCCAAAAGTTCTGATATTGTCTACAATTGACACTGTATGAAGTTTTATTTTTTTTCTGCAGTAATTACGTGTATAAGATCGCGATTAAAAATAATGCATAAGAGACATAAGTTTAAAAAAAAAAACGGTTGAAATTGTGGTTTATCAAAAATCTTCTAAAAATAGTTTTTTAATGCGATCGTGTATCATCATTGTTTTCAAATGCGTGTTACGAACCTGGTTAGGTTAGGTTAAACAGCATCTTGTCTGGCTTTTTCAATGTTATATTATGTGCACACAGTCGTGTTACGTTGTTTGTATACAGTACCACGTTCGATTATCCGAGCACAAACAACGTTGCTACGACGACGTAAATCTAAAATGGCCGATAATAACATTATTATAATATTATGCACCAGAAAATTATTAGTCGTTGTTTGTCTGGTCGCGGTGTACCCATATTTAATAATATATATATATATTAGGCACTGTTGGACTATAGTGTAATACAAGGTGCGCTGTGGGTGTACACGTATAGCCCAAAGCGTTTTAATATATTATTTTAACGAGTGAAAAATTTGTTTTGGCTGGCCCACTTGCCAAAAAAGGGACTGGTCACCGAGCCTGTAATTTTCTAGTGTCCGCGATTGGAAATCGCACAAGAAACCGGAATTTTTATTAGTATATATATTATGTACATACGAATACGAGCGAATCTCATCTAAGCTGTAGCCGGATGACTATATAGTTCTAGACGTTTAAGTAAAAGTCTTGGTGTCAGGAATTAAATTTTATAACACAATACGAGTATATAAATCAAGATACCTCTATATATCCTATGCGTTCATTTTTTCGTCACTAATACAATACATTATTGTGTTATGTGTACTAAAAACCTGCGTTTTTAATACTCATTATATGTATATTAATTTCAAAGTTACTTTTATTTTTCTCCAATACTTTATTAAAATATTTGCGTATTCGAGTTAAATAATCGTTTAATCGGATTTTGATGCATGTGTACATAATAATCAATTTACATAGGACGTAGGTAATGCTGAAGTTTTTAAACAAGTGATATATAAGTGCAATTTTTGATAAATAGGTCAAAGTAAATGTGGTGATTAATTTTTTATATATTCGTGTTTTTTTAAAGTTTTACTCATTCAGAAGTTTATTATGTGCAGTGTGCACACGTGATTTGTCCATTAAAAATCGGTTAAAAAGCATACGATTAATAATATATATATATATTATTAAATGGCATACCTATATTGGCTTTATATATTACTACAAGTAATATAAGTGTGATATACATTAATACACAAAACATATATTATTATGTTATAAACTATGGTAAACGTAGTTAACTTATTGTTTCTCTCCAAACACGCGTTACTGTAAATTGCATAGTAATAATAGTAATAACTGTATATAATAATATATAATATGACGTGTTTAATGTTCCACGCTCCTCATGTCCGTTCGTACCTTCATATGTGAAACAATTTTCGTTGTTTTAAATGAAAATAGTATTTTTGTGTCAAACGTTTACTCTTGCCTCGTGTTTTTTTTAAACGGGTGTTATGAGTTTAACAGGAGATCTTGTCGTTCGTTTCAATGATTAAAGAACCGTTAGTAAGCTTTCGTATGATTTGTTAATAGTCATTACACATGTAGCTATGTAGCACTTAAATACATTAACATTGTGCGCGGATGGGAAATCAATTTCTGGTGTAACTTTTGGCCTTGGATGCGGTGGGGGCAGTGTTGATCGTCTTTTAAAACCAATTTGTGCATACGTTTTTGTATTTGAACTCGGCCGTAATTGTTCATTTAATTTAGAAATAATTGTATTCCATCGTTCGTGATATTTGTCCAAGCAGCACCAGCAGTAGCAGTCAAACACCATATGTTTGTTGATTATTATGATTTTTTTATGCGTACAGTCATTCGAAAATCGCCGACGTCCCGTCGTTTTATTAAATCGCGATAAATCCCTCAAGTCTTTTTCTTATGTACGTGGAGCGGTTTCATACTTGATAATTATTGTCGTTTCTCAAAGAACGGTTTTGTTTTATATTTCGTTCAACAAAAAAAAAAAATACCATGTACCGAGGGGATTCGTCGTCCGTTTATAAATAAAGAGCGTGTTGAAAAAGTCAAAATGGCGTCACAGCAGATGCCAAGTGCATTGCGTCTATTCTTGGACCTGGCGTCTGCATTGCGTGTGTTTTCTCCCCTTCAAAGGACTCTACGGCGTGTACCAACGCATCGAAGGTTGAAAAAAAAACACTCAGACGATCATACGCGTTAGTTTGTAATAATAATGTACCCTGTTACGAAAAACAAAAATAACAAGTTTTTGGTCAACGCCCGCATACGCAGTAAATTATTAGATCAATCTATTATTATTAATACCACCCCGATGATGAGGGTTGTTTAATTTTTCACCATGTGCGAATACCCGTACAACCATAAATAATTGACGGCCATTAGTATATTTCATTATTATTAATGACAATATAATAACAATTTGATAAATAATAATATCCACGACAACGGCTTACATCGTATATACGTGTCTATATAATATTTAATGTATGTACGTACGTCGTACATATACGTATGTATGTATATATGTATTTAATGTACGTATGTATGTATGTATGTATGTATGTAAGTATGTATGTATCATGTAATGTGCGCGCGTTTTAGCCTTGACGGTCGGAAAGAAAGAAAGGCGGCGGCAACAGCGGCATCGACAAGATTGGTAATTCGAGACACATCGCGCGACTGAGAACAATGTGAAAACGATATTTTATATAGATGAACATGTCACACTCGTCGACTTCTGAGTCGGCGGAATCGTGTATTGTTTTACCCGGTCGTAATCTAATATCCCCCTCCATAGCCCAGAGAAATGGTTTTTCAAAATAGGCAACGGGATCTGTAGGTATTAACTGTACACGTGTATAAATGTATAATATAATAATATGTTCGTGTACGTACATACGTACTAGGATACATGTAAGTTATTCGTTCCCGTCTTCCCGACTTGGCATTGACCCTTCATGACAATTCCGCCCTTTTGAGAACCACTGAACTGCGACGATACAGTACCTACAATTTTTTCCGTTTCGTATTATATTATGTATACGTGTGTATATAGTATATAATGTGATATATAAATAACAATAATAAATGATTCAAACGCCATATAAAGAATACGTGGTAACGTGGCTTAAACATTACACACGCACATATGTTTTCGTTGGTAAGACAAAGCACGGAAACCTCCTCGTGATGATGCATCCTGTGTGCTGTATATACAGTATAGTATAATATTTATAATATTAGAATTGTTATGGTTTAGAGGGAATGAAAAACTCTTGGAATATCTTTTAATGAGAACCGAACGCGCGCAAATGGTTTTTTTTTTTTTGGCACTCGTTTTAGTTTTTAGATGACATTTTTAAATGCATAATGTCACATAAAATGCATTATAAACGTGTTTTTTAATGAGCCACGTATATTTTTCAGACGTATTTTTCTATTTTTTGTAACTATTTTAACTTCTTGTTATAATTATTACACCTACACATCCGACATGCAACGATTACTCGAAAATGTTTGTTTTAGAGCTCTACGGATTTGGAACTTATAATAACGTGTGTGTGCATTTATAACTTTGGCCGATAATCCGTTTTGCATCGATGTAATATCTGCAACGTGGAGCAACGTACGTACACACAAACAACGTACGCATATTGACTACTATGTAAAACGTTGGATTAAATGATTTTTTTTTTTTTGTGAAAGTCTGTTCTTCAAACGTTGAAAGTGTTCCAGCACAACAGATGGTATCAATATATAATATTGTGTATAGTTTTGTTTTTAAATCCGTTTCTCGATCAACTAGTTGCACCATGCAACTGTGGTGACCGTGGCACTGCAACAGCAGCAGGTCTATAATATTATTGTATTATATTCCGTTTGAAACGATAGCCAGCCGCGGCTTCTTCGATGTCATACATTACATGTTACTTTAGATATTTAGGGGCTGTGCTGCGCACTGTACACAGATTTCCACTTGCGATCATCCCCATGGGCGGTGCACGGTATGTAAGATAATGATAATACGATATTCGTATACGTATTATTTTATTATTGTTATTCGTATTTGGAAAAAAATAAAGGGTTCTGTTTGTCGAGACCTTGATGCGCGCGCCCCCCTCCCACGATTCAGCCAACCGGTTTTTATTACTAGCATTATAAATGCGTTCGGAATCTCCTCTCGGGGCCGGTTCTCGGCCGCCGCACAACCGATGTTTCGATGAATACACAGTACCACACAGTTACTACGTACGTAGACAGTATAAGGCCTATGTGGCGGAAGGGCGGCGAGGTGTATCTCTTATTATATTGTATGGTCAAATGGCAGAAAATAAAAAAAAAAACAGTCTATTTCGATTTACAATAATTTCGTCGTCGTCGACCGGTAGCGTGTGGGTGTGCGAGTATGTGCAAGAGTTGTGTGTCCGGCGTGTGGGACGATTTCCTACTCCTTCTCAAATATACATCTTAAAACCATAATAATATTAAATGATAATAAAAAAACAATTTGTACACGCCCGTGTGTACGATTCTTCCACACCGATTCATTGGAGGAAACCAGCCCGACCTTTGAATGAATTTATTCATGATATAATATCATATTATATGATTTCCGCGCACCCGATCGTCGTCACGGCTGGTAGTTAGCGGTGACGGCTATGTAGTTTCTGTGTATATATATATGCTATGTCGTCCACCGCCCACCGCCACCGATCTGATGAGATCCGACAGGCTCTTTTGACGTGTAATTTTTCCTTATTATTTTGATACGACACTGCTGTGTTTCTCTTTAATTGATCAGAATTGAAAAGAACAAAACGTTTGGGCAATCCCATTAATTTGCTTCAGCGCACCCGGTCGTCGCGGGAACACCACCTAAACTAACGTTAGCGAAACTTATCATTTTGCTTTGTGTTGTTATATTTAGTTATTAATACGTTAATTTTATCCTATAATATACTCTCTAGAGTTTTTGCTGCTTTGTTCAGCACGAGAATAAAACACAACCAATAGCATTATTCGAATTGGACGAAACAATGATATGATGTCAACAGTATACACATAATTATTTTAATCAACTTCCATTTCGTTAGCAAATTAAACGTTATTTTTTTTAAACTCGTTGACGTTTTATTTTTTTAGTTTTCTTCAATAAGCTTATTATAAAATTAACCTTATTATTTTCATACCGGTGTATCAAATATTACACTTGGACAAAAACCGTATCTCGATCTATATATCAAAAAATAGGTACACCTTTTAAAATATACTACTATGTCGGAGATTATTCATTGGCTTATTTTTTTGAGGTTTTGGTATTTTTTCATGAGATTCTTTTTGTATTTTCCACTATTTGCTCCTGTTATTTGCACGAAGTCAACTGTCAACCTTGTGACGGACAAACCTTTTCTGTTAAGACAATGGGTAACATGTGTTTAAACATATTTTATTAAACACGGAGGGTTTAAAATTATTCTCCTGATCGTGATGGTGGAGGTGTACAAACAGCAAATAGAATAAATAATAATAACATAATACTTTATTTTTTTTCTATACGCCGAAAATGTTTAACATTTTTACAAGCTATACAGTAAACTAAATATGTTATAAAGTTACAAATATAGAAAAAATAATTGATGACAACCATCTGTATCATATTCATATCGAAACCATCATTACCATTATTATTACGTAAAAAGATTTATCATGTAGTACCTTTTGAAATATAAGATTTTAACGCAATGATTGCGTTTTCATATTGTAGTGTATTAACCTGTGATTTTTATTTACAGAAATAACCAAAGTCCGGGCCAGCCTATTCGAAGTGAACGGCGTGAAGAAGGAACCATTGGTGCTGCCGGAACCAGACGGCGCGCCCGTCACCATTACCGAAAAAGTGTTTGTGCCGGTTAAGGACCATCCAGAGGTAAGATCGTGAGGCGTTTGATTTATTGTAGTTATTACGCATTATTATTGTTATTGTTATTTTCCGGGGCGCGGGCGCAACGTAATATCACTGTAATAAACTATATCGTTTATGCAGCGATAGCAGGGAAGGACTTGATATTCTACGGACGTAATTTTCTCATCACAAAATTATTTAAATTAATGTTTAAAACAATATCAAATATTAATATAAATTCGGTTCCAGCGGTGGTGGTTTGGCGTAAACGACACTGGTGTTGACGGTGGTGCTTTATGCCGACTCGGCATGGTTAAAAATAGAGAAAATAGCGTGTCGCCTTCACCGCCCACGCCTCGCCATCTTACCGGTACACATGCAGTGCCAAGATCCCGACTCGTATCGTGTGTCCTCCCCCGCTACTAGTCGATGGGCACTCGCCCAAACGACGGTTTCTACAAACAAAAATAAATTTGAAAATCTTACCGTAAACCAAGAATGAGGAAAAACATGTAACTTGCTCTCTTTTCGTTGGACATTTTCTTGTCATGACGAATGTGTTATATTGTTTATTATTATATCCGTTATCGACGATTTTCTCGCACATTGTATGTATTGCTATTTCACATCGCACTACATGTCGAAGTGGGGAGGGTGTGGATAAACCGAAGGATGACCACCAAACGTCCATGGGATAATGAAATCACCGGTACTCGGTTTCACACGTTATATTTCAACGTTTTATTATATTAAAAAAAAATGCGAAGTAGCTAGGTAGGTTAAAGATTACTTTATCTTTTGTCCGATATTTTGCTCTATAATGTGAGAGTGTATTTCATTCATTGTTCAAGGTCGTTTCTTCCTCCCTCGCTATCTACCTTGTCGTTTTCCTAACGTGGTAACCCACAGTCCACGTTTCAATATTTTTATTTCGCTCCTTCGTCGCCTCCACCCCACCATGCGCTTGTATTTGTTTTAAACTACATGTGACATCTGTACCAGATGTCTGTATGAAAAACGTCCCCTTTCTTCTGTAGACATTTCTATAAATACGAGTCAAGTCGTCTCGTGTACATGTGTGGTTATTTACAACCTAGTCGCATCCCTCGTCATCACTACCGCTACCACCCTCTTGACAAACGAATACCGGACGGTTACGTCCCGTTGCTTCATGTTACTGTTCTGGCAGCCCTGTTCTAAAATGAATTATTATAAATAAAAACATGCAAGTGCGTTTCTCTTTTGAGAACGATGAAAAATAATATACTACCTACTCGCAAAATCCCCATCGTGGATCAAACCCATTGAAAACGTGACGAGTCGATTTCGATTGTTTTTTTTGTTGTTGTGTTAGATGAAATCTAAATTGATACTACCAGTACAGATAGTTTTAAAATAACCTAATAGTTTTTCAAATGCAGAGTTGTAATTTTAAGCAACTTGAGGTTAAGTTACTGTTTTACATATCAAAAAATTACTATGTAATCGAATCAGAGAAGTTTAGAAAAACTATAAACTTTCTAAACAAAAACTATAAATTTCAATTTTATAAATCATTTTTAAATTGACATAGTCACCAACAGTTGTATTTTATTTATATAGTTATAATAATAGTAAAAAAATTGTTGTAATATATGTTATAATACTGTTATATCTGAAATATAAATCAAATTAAAATGTAATACTGCAAACTTTTTAAGTCATTGTATTTTTTATGCTGGATAATCCAACATAAAGAATGATACAGTAAGCTCAGCTGACTAATAGTAGATATTCTAAATTAATTAGCAAATGCCGATTTGTCCGCATGTCATCGTAACAATGAGTTATGAAGGATACAATTTTATTAAATCAAATGTTAATTAATTTTTTAATTAATCGGTAATGGGATTAACCACTAAAATATGATTACAGGTAAAAATTGATAGGTTGTGAAGTCGATAAGTTGTTTTAAAACTACCTGTAGTGATGTAATCGATGCGTCCCCTCAAAAACAATGTATTTCTTGTAATATTATTATACCAACAATTCATCGTGTAGGCAGAATGTGGGTAGGCAATGTGTCCAGTGGCGTAAATAATGATCAGTTTGTTTGAGTGCGAGTCAAAGATGGCCGCTCGGAGTGCTGTGGCGGTGATTAATCTCTAAAAAATAAGTCTCCTCACGACGAGAAACGCGCACTCTCTTTGTGCCGGCAGCGGTGTTGACCTTTTTTCCTGTTTGAATCTATTTTTAAGGCACCGTAAAATAATATTTCGGGAAATATTCCGAAATAAAATTCATATTTATCATGGTTTTTAGCGTTAAATATAAATTGCTTTGTGCGCACTGTATACTTTTTAAATACGATTCAACATTTTTTATTTATTAATTTATATACAATTACACTGTATGTTTTATTCATTATTACCGCATAATGTGCTATTATAGATCTTGCTGATCCACTCACAATATCTTGCAATAGGTTAAGTATTGCAATCAAATAATATTTTTATACGTTATTGAGCCATTTAGGTATCTATGTGTTTTCTTTTATTGCATTCTTCAAGGAATTCAATTATTTCGAACACGTTCAATTTAAATTCTTTAGAGTATTTATACATTTTCTCTAGTATTAATAATTTATCATTTATTATAACTGTGACCAAGCTTTCAACAATTTTTTATATAAATAATGCACAACTTGTACTTGTGTTGCGTATATTATATTGTAATGGCAGAAAATATAATGTTTATTTATATTGTTCAAGATTTTTTTCATTTAGTTCAGATAATTGACTATCTATTTACTTTTTAAAGGAAATAAATAAATTCATTATTAGTATGTGTTTAGTTTTTAATCTTTATAAAGTATATTTGCATGACTTTATCAATAATATTGGCTGTTAACATTTAATTAATTGCTGAATTTATAAGGAATTCACTAATTTACTTAATTTTCCTATTACCATTAGAAAATATGTTAGAATATTGTAGTACTTGCATATTTTATTAAATATAGATTGCAGTTGCTATAAACCTAGTTAATAGTTATCTAATTATGTAGTATCTTTGAAAATTGTAAATATATTCAAATGTGCTAGGGAATTTTTTATTGAATTAAAAACGTCTATATTAAAATGTATTTTAATTTTATTGTACACTATTTTTTCACCAATAAACTATTAGTATTGTACTTCCTAAGCACTTTCTGGTAGAGTCATAGAGAAGTTTACGCAATTCTGTTTCTTTTATTCTCATTCCTTTTCTCCTGTAAAAATAATGACATCGACCGCCTTTTACGTTGATCAATTTATCATGTATATTCTCTTATATTATATAGTGACAGGGAGGAAAACGGAGTTTAAATGTTACGCATTTAGTAGAATGGGTTTGGCATGTCCTTGGTGCATGTGTTTATATAATAATATAATATTTGTAATACTCAACGGATTGAATGGGATGGTCCGAAAGACATGTCCGGTCGTGGATGCCCATTAATGGACAACAGTGGCGTATATATATTTTTCTAATTTTTATTTATTATTTTTATTTTATCTACTCTACAATTGCGACCTACGCGAGTTAGGTGTTATGGCGAATAGTTCTGAGGAGGAGCGGTGAAAGAGTAGGACAGGAGAAAAGGAACTTATTACTCACATCAATATATTCAATGCGGGGTTGGAGATGTATATATAAGAGTGATTTGCATCTCGTCATCATCATCATTATTATAATTTTATTAAAAATCTAATGAACGATGTATGCATATCGCAGGCGTAATAATGGCATTTCCAAAATGAGTAATCCCACGCTATTAAATTTCCATACACTACCACCGTGTGTATATATTATTTTCGTCTTTTAAATCGTCGTTGTCTACACACACTTCTATTTGTATAAATATATATATATATTCAATGTTAAAGATCATAAACGTGCCAGAGAAAACATGAGAGGACCATATGGTCGGGTTCTTTTTTAGGATCGTGACAACGCTGAATATGGCCAACAAGCAATGGCGCCCTCGCAGTCTCTGCTGTCGCTGCCATTGCCTCGTGTCCTTAGTATTTCTTAATTTTTTATTTCTATCCAAAATCATTTTTCCGTTTCTTAGCAATTCTTCGTTCATTCGTAATAATAATAATAATAATAATAAAAATGAATGGTGACAAATGAATTTGTGTGAAACTCTTGTGTATCGTGTACATGACATTTGCATAATATATTATATTATTATTATTTTAGCATATGCCTGGCGAGAGTGCGAGGAACTAAAGTTTTGGAAAGAGAGAGAGAGAGAGTGAGTGTTGGCTCGCCCATAAAGAGAGGGGTTTTAATCCTTTTTTGGTGTTAGTACTGTCGTTATTCGGGTTTGGCCAAAAACGGTTCATTAGCACAACGACTATGTTATTGTGATGTGTGGTAGTTAGTTATTTTTTGTCGCCGCAAACCATTGTTGTGATTTGTGGTGGTGCCCATTATCATCGAGTCGTTACTATATATATGTAACAATAATTAATAATAAAATATACCTATTATATATTTTATTTATCCTTAACCGGCGGTAAAATTAATTGTTGAGTCTTCTCGCGTGAATTACCATTTTTTTCTGACCTGTCACTTCAGGTCGTCGTGAATTCGTGAATATCGCTAAATCGGGGGGGGGGGGGGTATATACAATCACCATTTAGACGAATGTTTAACGATGTTTGTATTTTATTGTATAATTTTTTACTTCGTGCAGAACTTGATTTAGTGGAAATAGATTTGATTTAGTAGTCTGAAATTCTTATTTGTTTATCTATGAAAATATGAAATGTTTGTAATATAATTGTATATATCGTTTATTAAATATTACTAGTATTATAATTAGTAATACGTATATTATATGAAATTAATCTCATTATCGCGGCGTATTTGTAACATGTTTTATTATTTTGATAATGTACAATAATACTGTAGCCGTGTTCAGTCTATAAATTAGTGATTTTATGCACAATTATCGGCTTTCTATTATATTGAATCCGCCGAGGTCATCGTAGTATACCTAAATCTACATTATTATCATTCGGGTCCTATAATAACAATTTCGATGAAACATTTTGATATTGTGATGCGTCATTAGTCATACTTAACTATAGGGCTGTGCGTAAATGTGCGTTACATTTGCAATTATTATTATATACGTATAATTGATAAATATAATAAGTATAATAACATACAGCGACATGGGTCACGGAGTTAGGTACAGTTTAACTTCATACAATTATTAGTTTTCTACTTTTATCTCGTTTAAATATGTAAAGATTATAAAATTGTTGTGGGTGACTGAGAGTGAGTGAAGTGTAAATTAATCATGAACACCGTATTTTTGTGCGAAACAATTACGAAAAAAAAATAGAAACAAAAAAATACATAAAAAACTCGCATAGTAGGTACGGGTTTCTATGATTATTGGGTTTTTTTTTATATCCTTGCTATACTGAATAAAAAGCATCTATATTTCTAGGAGAATTTCGAATATCTGCGGCACTATTGCCTCTACTATGGAGTCTGCGATCTAATAGATGCTGGAATTGCTACGGCTTAAAATATGGGTACATAATATGATATTTTAATCCGTGGTAGTAACGTCGTAGTAGTCGTAGTACCATAATAATATTGTAGAGGACGAGGTGTAACCGCGGTTACGCATGTCTACAAAGGAGTGCCATCCATAAAATAATAGTTAATGCATAGTCAGGTTTTGTAGGACTATTATTAATTATTATTGTCATCGTCCACTTTTTGATCCAGCGGTGTAACAAAGGGAAATAAAAATAGTCGACGGCAAGCCCCGTGCGATGTTTAAAATGTGAAATTGACGTTTCTGTAATTTTTTTAAATAATATTTCTAGTTTCTACTACATAATAATTATACTACGTTATCACCGTATATATACTAATAATATATTATTAGGGCAGAGGACTTGTAGCTCTAAAAAATCACCAAATATGCACTTAAATCTACAAAATATATATTAAAAATATGCATTTAAAAATGAATGTATTTTAATAAAAAATAAGAAATTTTTGTGTATTATTTGAATGAATGTATTTTATTTAAATTTTAAATACAACTTAAGAGACTTACAACTCACAAAAAGTATTGATTTATTTTAATTATGGATTTTCAGATAGGTACTTCTTTAAATAATATTATAACGTCTTGAAATCCTAAAAAATAATTGATACACGTTTTTAGTTTCAAATGTTTAAGATTAATAAATATTTTTATCTTGGAAATTGTATTGAATAATTAGATTTTTTTCAAATTTGAAATGTTTTAAATTTAACATTATTTTGGTTATATATTAAATATTTAAATTAAATAAAAATGTCGAAGGAAAATATTGATAAAATGATAAATTGTTTAAAATATGCATCTAAAAGTATAGAACGGAAGAAATATGCCCTAAACTCTGCTATTTTTCTGATTGTGCAGAACAAAATATATGCAAATGCTACAAATCCTTTTCTCTGTATATTATATTGGTGTTCAGTCGCTCGTTGTCGTATAGTGGATTAATGGTGGTTAGGTTTTGTCGGAAAATAATTGGTTGAGGCTTAAAAATCCGGGAAATAATTTTGTACCGTAACTTAATAATATTCATTTGACTAATATAATCCATTAAAAGTATAGTTCTAAATTTCCAATAATATGTGTTTTGTACAACTACGGTTCCGAACCAATCATTTTTCAATTTTTTGTGCGCGCCAGTCTTAGTATTACTGTACACTGTAGTAGTATGTGCAGGAGTTAATCAATTGCACTTAAAATTACCTTTACAATTTTCAAGTACCAAATTATCGCGCTTGGTTATGTTCAGAGTTGATAGACCAAACATTGCACTTGATAACAGCTATTAGTTATTTTTAAATTTAAAATATTTTAAAATAATATTCAGTAGAATTTAAGTTACGTCACTTAAATAAAATAAAACATAATAATGAATATTTAGGTATTTAATATATAATATAAATTAATTACAATCGTGCATTTAAAACTATTTAATATCATCATCATCGTGCTATCATATTATAATGTATTATGCTGTGTGACAAACCGATATGGCTTATATTGGATAGATAGCTTGCGAAAATATAAACTTGATTTCTTCAGTAAAATTTCATTCGAATGCATACTCGTTGGCTATGTGTATAATGAACCACCAACATTTTAAATGTAAAGATATATTTTTCTTTTGCCGACCGTAAAATATAAGAAGTGCAATTATTAGTACACTCAGCCTGAAATACAAATTGCGTTCAGGCACAACTGGTCTATGTCCGGTTGTTCACATTATCACATGACGTCTAAAATGTCCCAATCAACCTAGTTATATATTATATTTGCTGCATAATATTTGTATACGTCGATCGTAAAAAGGAAACCTTGCGTGTTTAAAATGCCATTTATACATTCGAGTCAATTAGTATAATATTATAATAGTGATGAGTGGAGACCACTCGACTGTTTATATAATCGTAATGTATACACTATAACTATAATTATTATATTATACCATATGTGTATATGGTGTGTGTCGAAAAGACGAAAACCGTTTTAAGTACGTGGGTCGAAGAAATTGACTTACGTATCCATCGGGTGTTCATCGAGAGATAGCCGACGACATTGTGTATGTACACAATGTTAACGTCGTTTCAAATGTCGACAATGTCGTTATTATCTATAAATTTGTTACATTAAGTACCTTCTCAGTATATTAATCTGCACTTAACATTAATTATTCGTAAATCGTAATCGACAATACATACAATACCAAATTTATTAATATTAAATGCGAGGAATGAGGATCTCTGTTTATTTGAATAGTGTCGTTGATAAATTTATTTCGAAATATAAATTAAGAACTGTACAGTACAGCTGCGAGTAAAGTGTATCACAAGAAAAAACGATAACGTTTTGATGAAAATTATGCGTATGGGTAGTATACTAATATTTCTAAGATTTGCGACTCATTTAAAATATTTATCTTGTACGAATAATATACGATAATCGTTGCTGTCAGCGTGTTATTATGATTTTTATTTTTTATATTTGTTTTCCGTTTTATTTTAAACGTTTCCTAATTCTCAAATACGATTTTAACAATAGCTTTGTATTGATATTTTTAGTTTAACTTTGTCGGAAGAATATTGGGCCCACGAGGTATGACGGCAAAACAATTGGAATTGGAAACCGGATGCAAGATTATGGTTCGAGGAAAGGGTTCAATGCGTGATAAGAAAAAGGTATGTACAAAAATTAAATGTTAATTTTGTATTGTATTTTTCTTGTCTAACACTGTGTAAATATTATTTATTTGCTAACATTATTATTGGGAATTTTTCATACAGAATCGTAAGTAAAGACGAATTGGATGATTTGGATAGTATCAAATGTTTTAACAATAAATTATTATTATATATTTTTCAAGGAGGAACAAAACAGAGGTAAACCCAACTGGGAACATTTGAGCGAAGAACTTCATGTTTTGATATCCGTTGAAGACACTGAAAACCGGGCTAAGCTCAAGTTGAAGAGAGCTATTGATGAAGTTAAAAGGCTTCTTGTACCAGTTAGTTGAAATTATTAATTTTACAAATCTTTTTGGTTTTCAATTATATTCAAATATATTAAAGCCCTAATTACTTTTTAGGCTGATGGAGAAGATGAATTGAAGAAACGCCAACTAATGGAACTTGCTATCATCAATGGTACATATAGGGACTCAAACGCCAAAGCCTTAGCAGCAGCAGGTAAATTAATCTTTACTACCTATACCAAAAATAATTATGATTTTTTTAGTATTTTAATTATAATATATTAACATTTAAATATTCTAGCTTGTGATGAGGAATGGCGTAGGATGGCTGTTGCAGCAGCTGCTGAGACACAGCGACTTTTGTCGCCACATGGTATGGGTGGCCTAGCCACAACTTTGCGACCACAAACTGCCACACCATTAACTGCGCCACTTATATTATCGCCACGTATCCCGACTGCCATTACTACCAGTGGTGGAAATCCTGGTGCACCTCAGCTATTGTCTCCAGCTGAACATCATCATCATGCTGCAGCAGCAGCAGCTGCAGCTGGTCTTATATATACACCATACGCTGATTATGCCAACTATGCATTAGCTGGATCACCATTGATCACAGAATATACTCCTGCCGATCACTCGGGTGCGTTGTTGTTTGTTTGTTAAAAAAAAAAGATTTATATAAATATATATTTTATATATATTTATATGGTGTATATGATTGAATGCGCTTGGGAGACTGAGAAATCATTATTCAGGATGAAAATAATTTAAAACTACAATTAAAATGCCCCTGTTCAAATACCACTAAACAATTATTAGTTTTTAATAAGACTGAAGAAAAACACATATGAACCTAATCAGTATTTTTACTTTTCAAAGCAAACTGTTCTTGAGATATTTTTTAAATTTTAATTTATTTTTATTATTATATTAAAAGAATGTTCGGCCAGATACATGCTAATGGTTCCAGAACTACAAGGGCTCACCTACCGTCACTGGCCAAATCAACGTTAGTACCATCCTTAGTATTTGGCCATCCAACCCTTCTTTTTTTATGTTTGTGAGGTGCTATCTTATTTATTATTTATGTATAATTTTAGGAATTAATTTTATTTCAATATTCCTTATTATTATTTTTTTATTATTATTATTATTATTATTATTATTATTATAATTATTATTATTATTTATATAATTATTATTTATCTTGTTTATTTTATTATGATTATGATTATTTTTTTTTTTTATTATTCCTTAATTTTTTTGCGCGCTTTTAATCAATTTTATTACACAAAGCTTTTATTTTTATAGTAATTATTTATAGATTTTATTTTAGTTATATATACATATATATCCCTTCTTTATCTCTGTTTCTTTCGCGTTTAGTTAGTTCAAATATTAGTCTAACTCAACTAAAATATAATTTTAAAAAAACTAGGTGTGTACTAATGAATTTAATACGGTAATCAAATATTTTTCCTAATAATACTCCTCAAGTACTTCCTATTGAAAAAAAAAAATTTTTAGAATTTGTATTCTAACTGGTAAAACAATTTTAATAAGTAATAACAATTAAACAATTCTTTATTATTTTTTAATATTTTTCAGTTTTGAAATTAGTGAATTTAAAAATATCTCTCATATCTTCTTAGTCAATATTTTCAACTAACCGGGACAAATATTTAAATAATTTTTAGAAATATGTAAACCAAGGTGTGACTCTAACATTAATAGTTAATACTAAAGTTTTAACAAATATAAAACAAAATATTAAAAACATTAGGACCCGAATTAACAAAATACTTGAGGGACCAAGAAGAACCACCAAACTGGTTTTTTACTCATAAGAAGAATATATACTTCTGACACCTAAAGTTCCTTAATTTGATAAGAATGAAATACCATGACAAACACTTTTAATATTTTAATTATGTTTATATTATATTATATTATAATATTATTATAAAACAAAATACTCAGGCTGATTATATAATTAATGTAATGTATATTTTTTTTGTAATTGTTTAGTACACATCTATGTTTAGAATTTGTTATACATAATATATAATATATATATATTTATATATTTTAAATTATAATTACTATTATTTTTGTACAAGTTGTAGGGGGTCGACGTTTTAAAATGGAACCTGGCTCTTTAACGGTGTTTTTATAAATGCATTACAAAAATTAATTTTCAATAAATAAATAGAAATAATATGTTTATAGCAGGTGCAGCAGCCGCGGTTGCGGCGGCGGCTCAGGTCGCCAAACAAAGAAGGCATTTGACTCAGATCAGGGATCATCCGTATCAGAGGGTTGGCACTTCGATTGTCAATTAAAAAAAAAAAAAAACCAAAATTAAAAAAAAAGTTCTTTGAATCTGAAAGGTCAGTTGCTATTCGTTTTTAATTTAGGGTTAGACAATCATAGTTTATAGGGTGTAATTTGGCGCGATGATCAATTTCAAAGATCCCAAATTTTTCACATCAACTTCAATGACCCCCATGCGTAATTATTTTTATTTATGCTTCTTTTTTTTTCTAGACCTTTTTTCGGTTGTGATATTTTTATTTATTTTTCTCATCATTTATTTGTGTTTATGTAGGTATACTATTATTATTATATACCTACATATAATTTATTAAATAAATATCTATATATTCATTTATAGTTAATTTATAATATACATTTTACATTTTACGTTTTTTTTTTGCTTGTTACGGCAGTATTATGTAGGTGTAGGAGCTACATATTTATATTAATTTGTAGATGTAACATATTTAAGTATATATTTCACGTATTGTGTTCTAATATTGTATTTAACAGCAAAACCGAAGATTTGTTTATTGGTGAAGGTAGACATCTATCAAAATTATCTACGATTACTACGAAACATCCCTTATTTTGCACTATAATATTTAAATTTAATGCATATATATAAACAGTGGAATGAAAAAAAAACTTACATTACTGATTAAGTAATAAAAATAATAATCACATGAAAGTTTTTTTTTTGTATTACTCATATGTATTTTACGTCATAACGCTTTTCATTCATATGGTAGTAAAATATTGTACTAATAACTATTGAAATACAATGGACAGAACACTTATGTTTGTCACCGGCGTACTTATACTAATACAATAATAGAACATAATACTTTTAGCTGCTATTTTTTTTTTTTTTTGAAATATTTCATTACTAACATGTTTTTTTATTTATTTTTTATTTAACCTCAAAAAAAGGCTTGCGGAGATCTAACATACTGGACCTTTATTTTAACACCACACAATGCAGCCTGCGGCCGAAGTGCGACGATTGCCAGACGGAACTATAATTAACAACTAAACAATATCATTCTGCGCACATATATACACACTTAAAAAACGCAATGTTGCACTTGAAATTATTCGTCTAACCAATATCTGTCTGTCTAATCATTTTCGTATAATAATATTTGTTTTATTTATATTATTATAGTGTTTAAATGTTGTTTCGTAATATTACAATTTAAAGACTAGATAGATTTATTTTGTTGAGTCCCTTGATGCCTTTAAAAACATAATATGTATCTATATTTGTTTATTTTGGTATTAATGTCGACAAACGTTATACGTTTGTCATCACTAGTCTTAGTATTTTTTGTTTGTTTATTTCCTGAACACTGAACCACCACAATGGTCTAATAATACAAAGTATACGACAATTAAAAATATAAAAAAATATTGAACAAACTTTTTTTACAACTCTACTTATCAAATTTGCTTAGTTTAAACAAGGATATAAAATAAGAAAATTAAAAAAAAATAAATATATATATTTTTTTTTTATGTTGTTATTATTTATAAGAACTATTTAATACTTTATATATAGTGTGCAATAAAATGTTAATTTTTTTTTTTAGAAAAGTTTTTCGATATTATAATGTAGAGAAAATTTTCAGTATTAAATACAATTAAAATATAATATTTTAAATTATACCATATGCCAGGTGCCAAAATCGACCCATGCCAGTTCGTTCTACATTTTTTTTTTTTTTTTGTTATAGAATTATGTTAAATAAATATAGAATATAATACTCACAATAATTTATTTATTAGTGAGATATATTTAAAATTATATATTATATAAAAATATATATATTTATACGTAATGAAAAATTAATATATATTTATATATATATATATATATAATTAAGTTTTTATAATATTTTTGTAAGTACTTAAAAGCCTAAATAATTTAGACAATCTCTCGAATAGGCTATATATATATATCATATACATACATTATTATATTACTTTATTTTATTTTGTTGTTTACGAATCTCAACGTTAAAATAGTCGTGTTTTTGTTTTTTCTTGTTATTTTAGAAGTTTGTAGTTAATATATAAAATAATTATAAATATACTTATAAATGTATATTTTAGATTTTAAAAAGAAAAATTTTTGTTTGTAGATGAGCACATTACTGCCTCCCAAAACAATTAATAAATAACTGTTTGATGTATTTCAGGCTCATGTGCCATAGGGTAAATTTTTTTTTCTTCTCTTTAAACGTATTAAGATTTAACATTATAAATTTTAATTTATTTCAATCTATAAAACAATGTTTATATTATATAAACTATATTTATATAATATATTGTATTAATATTATACGCTTGACAATATGAATTTTATTTTTATTTATAAATATATGTGTATATGTTTTATAGAAATATATATATACCATAGGAGTTTCTATTTTAATCAAATTTATCAATGTTGCATGTAAGGTTTTTCAGATTTTTATGAAATTTATTTTGTAAATGAAAATGTTTTATGAGATGATATGAATAATAAAAAAAGCATGTAGAACAGTTTTTTTTTCATTATTTTTTTATTACCTATTTCTTTCTTTCATCACTATGCCGCGTGTGTTGGGCAACTCGTATAATAAAATACACTTTTTGTTTGCACCGCCAAATCCACATGGAGTTGCTAATGAATAGAACAGCGAGGTTTAGAATAAGTCATAAAAATATATTGGTTTGTGTTGTACAATACACATAATATACCTATGTAAATATTTTATGTTTAATTGTATTTCACTCTATGTTGCAATAATTCAATAATTGTCTTTTTCTTTAATTACTAGCCATGGTATACCTCTGATTTATTGTATGCCACTATACAGTGTATGTATTTTTTACACTTAACCAACACTTGGGAAAGAGAATAATTCTAGTGGTTAGCTAAAATAATAACGATTAATGAATATTATAGTAGTGGCTATTTTAAACACAAAGTGATGATATTATTTAATGCAAAATATTAATAAGTTTTCTGTCATCAGTTTTATAACGATTTATTTTTAGTAGGGTGTTTGAATTTTATATTTAAATAAAATATGATGTTTTTATTATATTTATATCTGTAGCAGGGCCGGATTTAGAGGGATAGGGGGCCCCGGGCCTCCACTAAATGTTTTTTTTTTTGCATTCAAGTATTAAATACAATAATATAACATTTGCAAAGTAGATTTAAATCACAACTTATATAAAAATGTTCAATCATTGATATTGTCATGAATATATAAATAAATGTTATTATTAGTAGCAGCTTGTAGATAGGGGTGATGGAGCGATTGCCCCCCCCTTTTAAAATTATCATTTATTACTAATTTATAAGTTTAATATGAAATTTAAAATTAATATTGTAGTATAACATTGTCAAAAATAAAAATTGTGTTTCCTATATGACTATATTTACATTAATAAAAATTATGAAAACATTATTAGATAAGGGGGGTGCAGTCTGTATAAAAAAAGTGGATTTAAGACCAAAAATCTAGACAAAACTAGTAATTTGGTTTGACGGATTTGAATTTTGAAAACGGATTAGGATTGATTAACAACATTACTATTACTTGTAGGTTTTTTATCGAGGCAATTTTTAATATTCTGAAAATTGTTAGTGTCACGATTAAAAATATAAATAAAAAATATCGTATTTTATATTTATTGATAGCACAGGTGGAAAAATATATTTTCAAATCGCCTACTTAAAAAGTCGACTATCAGGCCTTGCACTGTTAAGCATCGAAATTAATTTACTGAGATCATTGGATTTTTCATAAGTTGTTGAAAAATTTGTGGCGACGAAATCTCGCAAAGTTAACATATAATAACAATTATTATTTAACTATTTAAGTTCTGTATATATTTTTATGACCACGGTTCGGGATTTAAAGCATTTGCTTATATTTATGGTTTGACCTATAATATAGCAGTGTTGTGGAAGTATATATCATGTTACAACACGTTCAATTATGAAATTTGAAAGTGATTTTTTGCTTTTTTCAACGATTTTTTTAAAAAGATGCTTATTTCCGGTTTTAGTGATTATTTTTGACCAGTTCTTTTACTTCTTATAGTTTTTTTCAGAAAATCTATCGAAAAATCTATAAACAATAAGGCAAAAGGTCTAGAAAGTTTTGATTTTTTTATAATATAAATTAAAGATTTATTTTGATTTTTAGTTAGAAACTTTTCCCAATCATTTTATTTCAATTTTTTTTATAATATTTAATTATATTATTTTTAGCACAGTTACAAATTATGTCAAGTACCTACTTTATAATGTACAAAAAGAGTTTTTTTTTTTGATTAAATATTTTTGATCAAATTTAAGTTTTTTTAAATGCTATTTTAGTGCTTATTAATGATGTTTTTAAGCGCTTAATTGAATGATTTTAAGTGCTATAAGTCCCAAGCTCTGATTATGATAATTAACAGTACATATTTTAATCTAATAAAAAATGTAATTTACTATCTTTATCGTTTCATCACAACAAATCATTGTTTTTTTCTTACCAAAATTCTGGTTATTTGGAATTTTAGTTATTTAATATATTAGTTATTGAAAAAATGTTTACTTCTAAGGGTGGGCCCAGAGCCCCCACTAAATCTGGCCCTGATCTGTAGTCATTAATTTTCAGACTGATGATATAAAATATGAAATAGAATCAAATGACCATAATATACTTTGCAGAAATCTGAATTATAATATAGTATGTAGTTTTTGCATAAAATATGGTTGATGCCTGATGGGAGGTGTTTAAACATGGTTTTTAATATTATTATTACTATTATGTACATAATTTAATTTTCATATATAGTTATGTGACCATAGGTTAAATATGAGTAAATAATAAGGTTATAGTAATATAATATGTAATATAATTATTAAGCAATAATTTAAGAATAGAAATGTAAAATCTTGACATCAGTGATGTATTACCTTTTCCAATGAATAAGATTTTTCAATAATATTCAATTACTAAAACATTCTACAGTTGAAATTCAACATGAGCATCTATTTTTACAACTGCATTTATAATATAAATCATTTAAACATTTAATTAAATTGTATGTGTAAAAATGTACAGCGTAAATAATAACTTTCTATCTTCAACACGAGCTTTTACTTATAGCAAATAAATTTGTGGTGTATAAGAATTGAAAAAAGTATATATTATAGTCTAACTTTTTTATATCAATATTAAAAAAAAATTTTTTTTTGGTTTAAATTAATACTGATAAAGGTATTTTTTTTATATAATTCACATTTATTTTGAAGTACTATACAATTTATTTACATATATAAAAAAAAATACATAATGTACAAAAAAATAAATATATATATCAATGTACTTTAAAGAAATATCAAAATTTAACTAACAGATTAAAAGTTGTGGCCTTTCACTTGTGGTCATTTCAATCACTAATCTTATTTTTATAATTGATTAAACATAAATATGACGCAGTAAATTTCTTTGAAGGAATGAACAGAAATACATAACTGTAATCAATGTTGTAATAAAATCTTGTTTATACTAACTGTTCTCATGATATTTTTCAATTTGACTCCGATTAAAGTTACTGTGACAAACATTGCATTTAATTATCTCAATCTTTAAGCAATTTCTACATTGCAGATGTTTACAAGGTAAATAATACAAATTACAGTTTTCATTACATGTACTACACTGTACTTTGGATTTTTTAGTCTGTCGTTCTGTGTAAAAACTAAAACTACGTTTACCCACTGCACGTGGTATACATTTTACATTGTCATCATCTGCATGTTTTATTAAAAATGAATCAATTCGTCCTTTTAATTCTGGTACAGGCATAGGTCTTAGTGTATCTGTAAATGGTATTCCAGTGAAAGGGTCACAAGGTGTACGTCCATATACAGTATCATGTTCAATGCATTTTTCTACTGTTGATCTGTCGACATATTTTCCACTAGGTAGAACCATAGGACATGTCATTACTTCATAAGTAATTGAATCTAAAAAGTCATCACATATAATGAAAGTGTCAGGAACTTTTTCTGTAATCAGTTGTGTGTTGTTAATTTGTTTTTGTATTTGTTTTGGTATTTTACTCTCTTCCCAATTACGAGTTATTGATTGACAAATTTCTTTTGGTACACTACACGAAACCTTTCCCCAAATTTCTAACTTACCTATTGCTGGTATAGAATTTTCTGTTTTGAAAATACGCACAGATAACTTCTCAGCTGATCTGATATTTCTACTAGCTGATATATTAAAACAACATTTGTCATAATTGTTCCCAAAGGCAGATAAATCCGTATTATTGTCATGAAATACTATCATCTCATTATTAGTTATCATAGAACAGATCTTTTGTGTATTGTTACTGCGTCCTGCCCATATCTGAAATCCCGAGGACTTTTGACCACCCACTCTTGTGCCGATCACCACATACTTAATGTCAAATGCAAATGGAAAACTGAATGTTAAACTCACAGGTGGTCGAATGAAAGTCTCACATAGAAATCCTCTTTTTCGCAATCCCACATCTGGTGAAATAAGATTTTCTACAGAATAGTCTTCTCGAGATATACAACTACCATCCAACTGTATATTTGCATTGAAAATCGGATCACACGCGTTTATTAACTGCAAATCAACAAATCTGTGATAAATATTCTTAATAACACTATATTTTAATGTCATTGATCACTCACCATATTGATTTAATTTTTGAAGTCCCTAAACATTCTACCTATGAGTAAGGTATTGTTGGTGGATTACTGCATGGAAAATCGATTGCGTGTGTTCAATTTAAGATACATTTTGTAATTTATTTTATTGAAGAAATAGGTATTGTGATTTTTCATGTTTCAATTGAGTTCATTCGTCTTTGATCGTGTATTATATTTTATGTTCATCATTGAACATATTTTATTATTTGAATCATTAACTAAATAGCCTTAGCCTACTCACATAATCACTGACTGTTTGTTTTTTATTTGTTATCACTTATCATTATTGTTAGTGTGTACTTTTTACAAAATATAGATAGTAATAATTTTAATATAGGACATAGGTACTGTAAACTATAGTAATTGATCTAAATTCCAGACATCTAATTTATATTTTAGATCAATATATTTTCTATCTATTTATTTTCGAAATCTTGAATGTATTTTTGGTTTGGAAAGACCTTACATAAATTACATTATATTATATTGTCTCGTTACATTAAGGTACATAGTCAAGTACATACTTGCTACAATACTGTTTAGTATTGTCACTTTTAAAGTACTTCTCAATAGTCAGTGAATAGTTATAAGTTCATAAACATTTAATATTTGTCTACTAGACTAGAAGCATTGACTTAGTAGTCATAATATATTGTATATACTATGTCCCCACCAACTATCAGGTCATCTCAAGGAAATACAGCCAGTCAAACACAAGGGCCTCAATATGCTAAAGTATTTGTTCAACGAGACTATTCGGATGGCACAACTGTAAAATTTATGACAAGTTTTCCACAAGGACTTGAAAACAAGGTAAGAATTTTATTGAATGTTTGATTTTCATTAAACTAGATATTGACTGTATGAATATTGCTGGGTTATAGATCGAGCGATCGGTTTTTGAATATACAATCAATCAATTGAATACATATTTTGCCGAAGCTGAAAAAGCATCGTGTAAAACTTACTGTGAAGGCTGTTTTGCATGTTTCACTGTGTATACAATGTTTTTGTGTGCAGATACACATTATGAAAAAGTAAATAAATAATAATTCATTTTATAAGTAGATATTTAAAAATTATTATTAAATGATTGTTTAAACAAATTTTTAGTGTTTACGCAAAGTTGGAAAATTTATTGTTGAACAGAATGAAATGGTCTATTTACCTAGAGGTTTGCTGCTTACCAATCCTGCTGAACGAGGATTAAGAATTGTATCCTTTAAAATGTTTTTTTATTATTATTATTTAAGCTACATATTATTATGCAACTATTAATTAATAATTAATATTTATTCTATTGGACTCCCTGAAAATATAGTTTATGATATTTTATCATTCAATCTTTGTCAAACAGTAACATAATCATTTTTTTAAATTTTATTTGATTCATAAATTATTGAAATCAGAATGTAGATGGTAGTATGATTTTTCTTCTTTATATAATATAGATTTATAATTTATACAAATAATTTAGTGGAGCCATTTGTGTTTTATTTATAAGGGTGCTAAATTTTAGTAGTCAAATTTTTTCCATTTTCAGTTCACTTTTTCTTCATTTGAGTAAATTGTAAATGTACATATTTTATATTGTATACTCCAACCAACAAAAAACAATAACCGTTTTCCAAATTTAATTTGACTGTAATAACCAATGTTGACTGATGAAAAAAAGGTTTAAGAAATTGGTGGGGTAAATACGAGTTTGGTTGACATCTGGGCGTGTTTAAAAGTCTTGAATATATATATGGCATATTTTTTGGCGTTGAAAGGTTATATTTTTAATATTTTAACAAATTAAGAAAATTGAAATTTTATATGGATTATGGTTTTTATACTATATCTTTTATGCATTGGGTCTTCAATGCGCTTGTACATTTTATGGCATGCTAAAAGGACATAGAAAAAAATAGGAGTGCCAAAATACACTCTGCCATCCTGAAAGGGAGCCTCTGAAATGACTGAATAGTTTGATATACAATTTTATTGGATGTTCTAAAAGACTAGTTTTTTATAATTTATTATTTATGTTATATATTATGTTATTAAAAAAATGTACTTTACCTTAACTCTTTATTGATAGATTGAAATAACTATGCTAGATCAACCTATAGTGGCCAGAACATGACTCACATTATCCGTTTCGACGGAAGAATTCTTCATGTGAAAATTGGCTAAAAATATTTGTTGAGTGTAATATAACTACTATTACAATTGATGTCATACAAACTAAATGTCAATCTTTCAATGGTTTTTCATTTAAATACTTTGAATCTTGCATTCTTATGGTCTACGGAAAAAAACTATTGTTATGTTAGTATTAGTTTTTTTTTTTGTTGTGTGGTTTTGTTTGACTTAACATACCTAATTTTGCATTTACTTAACTTTTTATTTTTATTATAAAAAACCTTATTTTTAAATAATAAAAAGTTGATCAAATAAATATGTTTTTATCACCAAATAGTTTTTATTTATAATAAACTTATAATTAAATTTGTATGTACAAACTAAAAAGAGTTGATAAGTTGTAACAAAATATTTAATTGAATCATTGTTTAAAATTAATTGAGTATCCACCAGTATTTGGATCTTGGTTAACTTGGAAGTTTTGGGTAGATAAACCAAATGGTTTTAGTACCATATTACCCAAATCTTTAAGTTTAGCCATCATTTCAGTTTTTAGTTTTTCATTACGCTCATTTATTTTTTCTTGTAATATCTAAAATATGCATTAAAAAAATTAATTAAAATATTAATAATGAATAATTATTACTTACTCTAGCGTTGTATGCCACTTCAGTATAATTTCGATCAATATCAAGGACTTTTTTTAGATCATCTAATGCTTCATCAAGCTTGTCATTGCGTTCAAATAATTTAGAACGTCTAATATATGCTTTTAAATAATCAGGATCTAACTCAATAGCACGAGTACAATCTTGAATAGCACTTTCTATATTCTGTAGATAATATAAATAATATCATTTATTAAAGGTGAGTACCGACAAAAAAATATGTTTAAACATACAATGTAAGATTTGGCTGCGGCTCGATTTGCAAAAAATATAGCTCTGTAATTTGGAAAAATTAATGGACAAGTACGCAATGCATCCGTGTATATTTTAGAAGCTTCTTCGTGTTCTTGATTCTTAAACTTGATGTTACCTTCATTTTTTAGAATAAGAGCTTCTTGCAATAATTCCTAAAATCATGAATATCTTTGAGTATTAATTAACCATGAAATTACTATATGCAAATTTAATAGTACACAATTATTTTATGTATATACTAAAGATCTATAATAATATTATATTAAATAGTAGTATAATGTAAATTCTAATGCTAACCCGTTTTTTATCTTCTGGAAGTTTATCATCTCTTGCTTGTAATAACGTGTCATCAATGTAATCTTCATCTTTAACTTCATTTTCTTCGTTTACATTATTATCAAACTCCGAATCTGATTCACTATTATGAGATACATCATTGCCAGAAATATCAGTTTTAATAGCTGAACTCTCTAAGTCTTTAGTGAGTTCTTCTATGATTTCTTCATTGGAGGGAATTCCACTTTTACTATCAGAAGACATCAGTCCAAATTTCTTAAAAAGCCTGTACAATTGACAACATTTCAAACATAAGTGGAATTGTATCAATAATCGATTAATAGTTATAGTCCTTACCAAGCGTTGATGACTTAATAAAATGTAGTAGGAATAATTTCTCGGTTAAATGTTGTTAACTTGGTAAATGTATTTGTTTAAATTCAATGATAAGTATTAAAATATTATTATGTAAATTGTAAATGTTTATAATCAATGATGAAAATTAAGTACAGAGAACAGAATATAATATTTTTTAATTCATATAATCATAACTTACTAATTTAGTGATTAGTGATTGTAATTTTACTGTGATAACAACGATAACAAATAAGATCATAACCATGGTTAGCTCATAATCATATTTTATAACCATGACGTTATATATATACCATTGTTCTGTATTATTATTGTACGACCAGCATCAGCGATGATCACTCACTTTTGTCGCTAGATGTCGTTACAAATTACAAAACATGATATTGTAAAAAAAACATTCTCTTTATACTCATTGACAGTATAGAACACCTATTGCGCCAGAGTAGGATTTATGGGGGGGAGGGACATAGCGATCGCCCCCTTCCCTCTTGAGTCTTTATTTTGTACTACAGATATTTTTGATATAGGTATAGTATAGTCATACAGATATACATAAATATTCCTATTTGCCTGCCCCCCCCCTTACACAAGCTTCAAATCTGCCCCCTGCTAAAGCCGTATAACCCGACTTTGTCCGGGAAAAAATAAATAAAAATAAAATACAGCATTAATTCCGCGTGCCTTGGTTTTAGCGTAGGTACCCTCAATTCACTGACAGATCGGCATCGGTGTAGTTCGCTTTGTGAACTTATTCGACCGAGATGGACAAATGGATAATCCGTCTTTGGCGGATTGGATATAAGCATAGATATTAAAAGACTAGCTCTTGATATATTTTTGGACGCGGTTCAAACTAATCTCTTAACTTTCCTAACATCTCTAAGAAGAATTTCTGAAACTTTCGACGAAATCGATCGAGAAGTTATTCAATCTATGGGGAATTGTATAAAAAAAAAAACATACAGATATTGCCGTTTGTTTTACATTTAAATAAAAAAATATTTGTCCTAGGTATCTATTGTAACTATGTGTAATGTCGATGGCTAAAAGACCAAATATGATATGTCACAATTACCAAAATGTTCAGGAAAGCCATTTAAAATGTTACTATTTTTCAAATACTTATTACCTATAAATTTTTTAAAATGTAAGTTTTAACTTATGTGTAGACTTGATAATATGGTGTTTAATTGAATGTACAATATTAATTTGTTAGTTAAACACGACTAAAACTTTCTATTTTTTTTTTTTAAGTAATTTTTTGGTGGAATTAGAATGGACTTTTTACAAATTGCAATTTTTATTTTATATGGTCCAAAATTGATTTTATCAGTTTGCCAAATAGTGTATGTCCAGTGGCGTGGCAAGCATACTTCAAACTCTAAGCAAAGTATTTAAACAATGACCCACCCACCATATCCCCTACAACATAATATATAATCTAAAACTGTATAGTAATCTAGAACTTTCATTATAAGACATAAACCATCAACAATTTAAGATAAAAAAATATTATATTAATTATTTATACATTCATCCACACAAATTTTAATTTTTTAGTTCAACATCCATTTCTAGGACTAAGAAATTGCTTTAGACAAACATCGCTCACCACACCAATGTGTATGTCTAGACATGTTACATATTTTGTTCGGTTAAAATAAGCACCAATGTTAATATATCTATTAAAAATAATAAATTGTACGTCACATTGTGTTTCGGAGTTATAATTATTATCAGTTCGTATTATTATGCAAAAATAACACACTTTTAATAATTTTGGACACTTTATATTTGGCAAAATCATAAAGAGCATATAGTTTTCTTGATTGGACATATAAAACATATTTTTCAAAAAGTGGAGTATTATATTTGGCTTTTTAGCCATCGATTTGTAAGCATTCATATATTATATAATATTTAAAATTTATTTTATCGAATGACAATACTATTATTTTAATTAATATTTACCAGAATGATAAAAGAAGATCTACCTATTAACATTCATTGTATACAATTTTACTAGTGTAATGTAGTTGATAGATCAGATTGAGAAAAATATTTCTGGGTGTTAAAAGCGAATTAAGGATGAAATTCTGACACTCAGTAACCGGCGTTAGTTAAGTATAAAAATGTATTTTTTCAGGATTTTTTTAGGGAGATATTTTAAATTTAAGTTTATATGTCGGCTCACACATTTTCCGTTCTAGTTATCAATCTTTATAATATTATTACAAAATATGAAATATTAGAAACATAAGGCAACATCAATTTTTTTTTTGCAAAATACCATTTTGCATATTAATCAATGATTATACTTTAAGTTCTTTCCATTTAAATACGTGGATCTATTTCTAAACTCCCATACTAGCAATTAGATAACATTTTCAAACGAAAACTATACATAAAAGCTAAGATTGGAAAAAATTGTCTACTATAACATACAGAAAACACATTATCGTAAATTATAATATCACGCCCAATAAAGAAATTAGTAATTACAAATGATATGTACTTAATAAAATACTAAAATGCTTACCTATATTATGTGTATGTAATGTATACATAAAATAAAAATTAGAAAATCATAAGGTTTTTAAATGATTAAACATTTTCCAGTTATTATCCATTATTAAATTACTTTGTTTTACGTCTGCGTTAGTTATTCTTTTGTTTTACAAAAATATAAAAATGGTATGAAAATAAAAATAAAACAATTGAAATGAAGGGGTTTGTATTTTTTTTGTTTTGCTATCACGTATGTTTTTTGAAATCTACAATATTAAAATATATAAATATATATTTATACATAGTTTGTGGATCAAAGAAGTGCACGAGTTGACCACACAAAAACACACATGTCAACAACATTTATATCACAATATTATATATATTATCACACGCATAATATTATAAAATAAAATGTGGTGAAATGAAAATTACTAAGAAAACAGACAAGGCACGGCAGAGGTTCGAATGAATTTTTTTTTGAGTGGTAGACTACTATTTTATTACTGGACAAAACAGCTTCACTACTGTTCAACTTAAATTTTTATATATTGTATATACAAATAAAAAATGAGTTTTTTACTAACGGTTAAGCGCATACACTACTAGACCAATTTCAAAAAAAAAGTTGTATAAATAGATTTTTTGAGACTAGAATGACGATTCTTTGATGTAGGTATACATAATTCTTTCGATATCAATAATAAAAAAAAAAAAATTATGTATAATTCCTATAGAAGAAAAATGATTTAATTATTAATTATTAAACTTGTTTTGTAACAGTCCTAGTAATTTTATAATTTTGTATATATTATAATCCAGAAATTCCATTCATAAAAGTTGAAGTTCATTAGTTGAGCTAATTGGTAAAAATTACACGGATATCTACATTCTTGTAAAAGTTTAAAAAAATTAGGGGATAAATAATATCCTAGGGGTTCCCACATGAAGGTGTTCAGTGAAGCCTATTATTATTTTTTGTAAGATTAAAAAAAATATATATATAAAAATATATACATATATATATGTTGATTAATATTAATTAATATATTTTTAGATATCGATTCCTTTAAATAACACCTTTTGTTTATTTTTTGATAGTCAGTGATTGAGTAATATACGGCTGAATAATTTTGTTTTAAAAATCCAATATTTTAATTCAGTGGTATTTTGATAACACCGTACATGAAGAGGGGTCAACATCGCATCAGTCTTATCCACAGACATCTATATTATATTAATATGGATATCTGTGGTTTTATCATAATGTAAATTATGTATAGGAAAAGGTTGTACCATATTATATTAGGGAAAAATATAATTTTGCTCGTCATCTTTGAGGTCCTTATTAATATTATTAAACATTTATTAGCTCTTGATATAATATATTCGATCATATCATCGTACAACATTTTATTCAAGAGTGTGGAAAATGACTATGGGAAAATTACCGAATGTTCTTGTCACAGCATTTTTGACAGAACTGTGTGCATTATTTATACTTTAGAACATAAATTGTGTTGGAATAAAATAAATTATATGCAAAGTATTGATGTTACACAATACAATTAATCGATTTTATAATGTTCATATACCTAATTATATATATATATATATATGTATACCTAGGTGATTAGGTACATAATACAATAATATCCATAAGAAGAGATGAAGATGTATAATTAGCCCTAATGCTTTTAAGATTCCATTATTTTAACCTTTCGAGGGATTGTAAACAATACACTTGTTTGTAGATTAGGATTCCGAGCATATTTGACGATGTCCATTAGTAAACGTAAACGATCAATTACACGATTACGTGACCAAAATGTAAATTGAATCGGATCGTTATCGAGCTTTATAAAAGTGTCTAATTTACATACATACATATTTGATAGAAAATATTCTCTCTATAATTGCATTAGTTACTGGTATTGGTTGAGAATATTTTACAAACTTCTAAAAAAAGTTGTTAAAAATATTTTCACTTTTTGCACACATAATATAATAATATGAAGGGGTAAGGGGATTAAAATAAAATGATACCATCTTCTAAAAACGGAACAAAAAGTCTCCTGTTTGAAGTTGGTCGTGACAACGGAATATGATGATCAAGCAAGGAACAATCCTGTTTTATAGTCACCCTAGATTTTAATTCTACAAATTTTAGAATGCTATGGAGAATAAAAGTACTAGGCTTATGAAGGAATTGAAAATAAATTAACTTCTAAATATCCAAGTAGATTAAATGTAATTAATCATTAAGTATAAACATTAATAAACATACTAAAAATGTTTTATTTATTTACGCAGGGCAATCAAAATTTAAAAGTTGTGTAACTACTAAAATTAAATCAATACATAAACATGTTATTATAGTATCCATCTACCTCGAATATAATGTTTTCATTGTTTACCCACAATTGATTATAATATAATATAATATGTAGGACGTAGCCACGTAGGTATTATTTTCAAGTTGTGTCCGTACATATACGAATGCATAAATCAACTTAAATTAGAATTTAAAAAGCCATTAATTATTTGTTGCAATATTGAAAAACCTTAAATAATTTATTTTAAACAAAAAACCTAGGTATTATAAAAAAATTATAAAAAAATATATAAAACTTAAACACCTTGACTGTATAAGTAAACAATTGATCTGCATAATTATCATGCAAGTTGATAATTAAATTAAAAGAACTAACATCTATATTATACATTTAAGGAATACAATAATTACAATATTTTTTAGTGGCATTTGTGTGATTGTATCTGTTATTTTGCTTGTTATCAGCCATACAATTTGTTTGTTATGTTGTTCATTCAAAATATTTAAAGTGCAATATGTATCTAAAAAATTAAGTTTTGTATAATCTAATTGAATCCTAAGAAAAATTGATTTGAAAAATAAAATAATGAATACTTTTGATTACCTACTTTATTATTATATGTATTAAAAAAAATATTGTCCCTTATTAGTTATTAATAAAGTAGGTAGGTTTTTAGTTTCTTTTATCATATTTTAGTATATACATAATATACATATATATACATATGTATATACTTTGCAAGAGTATGACCCAGTTTTACAAACGTTTGTGCTGTAAAACTATTTTTCTAAAGTTTTATTATCCAAAGTTTTGTACAAAATATACTCGCCAACGACGTGTAATAACTCATTTATTTATTAGTTTAGTTTTTAAGTGCACTATGCATTCTTTTTTTTTTTTGTTCTCAAAATTTCTGGGAATCTATAATATATATAAATGTGAAAATGGGAATCTTTGTCACTTATGTTCTTTGAAACTACTCACTCATCCAATTATCTTCTTTTTTTTGTTGACTACATTGTGGAGAAAGTTTTAAACCTATTATTTTTGGTTCTGTAAGTTAATGAAATATCGAGTTATTAATTTTTAAATAATCGGCAAATAAAGATTTTTTTTTTCTGTGTAACTAAATTATATTAATTATTATTAGAAATTAGTATTTTAATAAAAATTTTATGTAGTATGTATAAGAGTACAAACATTTTTCGTTGTTTTTGGTTGTAACCAGGGTCAGCCCTAGTTTTTGCGGGGCCTTGAAAATAAATCATTTTCCTATGTTTCATTATATAATATATTATTATACTTCCACTTTCCAGATATATTTAATATGTATTGCAGTCTAATTAATAGTTTTTGTATGTATTTATGTAACATTTATGTTTAAGAGCACGTTAAGACGCATTTAAAAGATTTAATTTATGTACATTTTAAAATGCTCATAACAGTTATATCTAACACTCATAACTCACTTTCAAATAAAAATATAAAAACACCTAGTACACGGTAGAATAATGTAATAGGCGACGATAGCGTACGTAAAAACGTAAATACACAATACTGATCCCAATTACTGGCATCTCGTATACACGATCGCGATGCTCTACGATCGTTCTATGTTTTGTTATTGATATTATCGATTATAATATAAATATCTGTCACTGTACATCTGTACTTTATATCCATATGCAATTTTTAACGTGCATACTGCCTACATTAAAATTAAATAATAATAGTCAATCAATAGACATGGTAGGTATATTGAACTAATAGAAATAGTCAAATGTTAGATGTAGGTAGGTACCTTGGCTAATTTGATAAAAATATCGAGATATGTGCAAAACCTTAATACATAATATAATAATATAATAATAATTATTATAATAATGTAAATTGTGTATAGAAAACAATTTGAAATACAATCAATTTAATAGCAATAATATAATTAATTAAAATATTATTCATATTTTTATTCCTTTACAAATAAACAGTAAAATTTTAAAATAATAAGATTTTCCCAATAAGACAAATAGATAACAGCAAACTTCCTTCGATTGCGACGTCTAAATGTCAAATAAAATTATAAAAGTTAAATGATCAATATTGTTGGGTCGTATTGTTTTAAAATTGAATGTATAATGAACAAAAATAAAATAAAACAATCCACTGGTTGATTGCTAGCATATATTGAGCGTTAGCACTCTGATTCGGTAGCTGATAAGTCAGTTTTAGCATCGGCTATAGCTATTATTATAACTATTATTGACTTTAACGATATTTATAAATGTTATTACGCAATATGCTACAAATTATAATAAATACTATTTATCTTATCAACATATTATGTTACTTTAGCTCTACATACGATATACATATTTTTTAATTTAGCTATTTAGCTACCTACTTGGTTTACATAGTGTAAGTGAGGGACCTTGGACAAATGTTCCAGTTGACTTATCCTGGAGCCGTCCTTGGTTGTGATGGAACACACGTTAACGAAAACGGTCCCTTCCAGAGACAACACATATATATTACTGGGTAGCGCGCGTGGAATACAGCATCCGCAATATTTCGGGCGACGTGACCATATTGCGGGATATGTGCATCGCGACGATTAACGAACGCCGTGCAATCAAAAATAGTCGTCTCTAAAAGGCCGATTTCCGGTTGTTACCCGCATGTATGATGGGCGACCGGCAGGAAAGGGTATCCATGGATGGGGAGATCATGTTCATCACATGGATATCATTATATCAACTCCACCATTGTGGAATGAATATCGGTTGAACGATAAGAGAATCTGTGCTGATAGTAAACACACTACTCAGGGTGTATGAGTAGAGTATGTTTACTAGTCGATACGGTGTGATACGGTGATGTGGATATATACGGGTATACTTTAACAAATTAATCAGTCTACCTTTTATCTTTAAAACCTTCAACATCAGTCAAAACTGAAAAAATCGAAGATCAAAGATCAGAAGAAGCTGACGATCTAACAATAATCCAATCACTCAACGATGATCTAACAGATATGATTAGTGAGGCCGACTGTAGTCAATTACCGAAGCGCCGAATACGAATTGTAGTTTTTATACACATAAGGACACCACAATAATACTGGAAATATATTATATAGATTATCTATTTAGTTTAACACGTTAAAATTATTTATTTAATAGGCCATGAACTATTTTCTGCAGACAGCTCAGTAGTTGGCTTAGATTTTTCTCAACGAAATTTAAGGATTTATTATAATATTAGATTAATTGAAGAAAATACATTAAGCTTTAATACTGACAAATAACGATAGTATTAAACTTTTCAAATGTTTGAAGACTGGAAGTTATAATATATTATACAATATACAACGCCATTTCATAATAATATCAGATAGTAATATTATTACAATATGATAATTTTGGAGTAGGTTTAGGATTTATTATTATTCGACATTTAGTTTTATTATACTATTTATTGTTTTATAGTTGTTTCATTTTGGTCGTTTTATTTCAGTTTTGACTTAAAATTTCAAATAAGTAGTATAAATAATAGTATTCCTTGTACTTTACTAATCTTCAAGTTCATGATATATTATGACTAAGTACCTCAATTTAATGCATGAATTTTATCATTTTTTGTTTTGGTTCTTTTCATTACCTATTTGCTAATGTTGCTAATACATTTTATTGATATTTCATAATTTATAAATATTATGATAATTTTATTTTATTATGTCATTTCAATACAGTAGTCTTCACTTGTTGGACGCACGGTTAATGATTTCATTTGACTGTTCGATTTACACTAATACTAACACACATAAGAATAAATTTGTTTAGTAGATTACCTACACTGGTTGATGAAGTTTAACATATATTGTTAATGGCATATTTCAAATTTTTTAAAAACATTTATTTTCTTTTGTTATCGATAGTTTTTTTTTATGAATGACAAGGATCACTTAAAATACATAAATAAATATATGCATAATAATGAATATTTATCAGAATATAATCAAATATTTACTCGTAAATTTTTTGTTATAATAATTCATAATATGTATGTTTTTTTCTTTTGTACCTTTTACCTTATTAACTCATTCAGTTAATGGATTCAAGGACTCAGGTTCCTGTAAAGTGCAGAATCTAATAAGTGGCGACTACTATAAAAGAATTATTAAAATTACCCGTACATCAGATTTCATTGCCCGAGTTGACGTTAAAAAAACATTGTACACTGCAGTCACCAATTAAAAATAATATAATAAAACAACAAAGTACAAAAAAGTTTTGTTTACAGAAGAAAGATTTATTTTATAAATAATATTATACATAATATGAAGAGATATGAAGGTATATATAGTAGGATAGTATATTAATCTTTAATACACAAAAAGGAAGATGGGTTATTCTAAAACATGACTGCATATAGTATATTTTAATAATTAATAGGAATCAATAGAAAACACGATGTGTTAAACATACGTATAAACTTAATATTATATAGGTATTTAAGTAAGATTAGGTTGGGGCATAGGGGTAGTACACAGCTTTCGTGAGCGTTTGGGTGAAATAATAACTTACAGTTTAAAATTAAGACTTTTTTTACTTTTGATTATGATGGAAAAATATCCAGATAAAAATAAAACACTTTATTAAACATTGGGTAATACAACAGATGTTAGATAACTATATAATTATTTATTATTATAGTAGGTATAACACGCATTGAAGCATTATGATAGGGCACGATCTCAAACTACCTATTAATAGTAAACTAATATACAAGAACAAAATAGAAAATTCAAGCATCCAATAGGATTATCTTTAATAATTATTATATTAGGCGATTTTTCGTAGATTTATTTATTTTACGTTTTGAACATTATTTTTAATTGTATGGGTTTTATCAGTGTTATTGTAAAGATAGAATGTAATTATCTAAATTTAACAAACAAGGTGAAAAAGTCTGTAAATGCAACAATGTTTTTAAAACCAAAAAGCGAATTACAAAGTATAGTAAGCCTCGTGGCGTATACAGTACCATCTTGAATTTTAAAAAGTAATTATACCTTTTTAACATTTTTCGAACAAAATCATAACGCAACTGAAGTAGTTGACTAGATATGTGAACAGTAAATAATTATATTCAATATTGGTATTGAAAATGGTTATGTATATGCTTTTTGAAGTAGGAAATGTTCACGATTTACATAATTTGTTAAGTTTAGTTAATAGAAAACGTTTTGTTATGTTATAAATTTCCTAA
The DNA here is from genome assembly GCA_036289425.1 of Rhopalosiphum nymphaeae. Classification (NCBI taxonomy): domain Eukaryota; kingdom Metazoa; phylum Arthropoda; class Insecta; order Hemiptera; family Aphididae; genus Rhopalosiphum; species Rhopalosiphum nymphaeae. The sequence continues at coordinate 8,551,177 of JAZAQC010000004.1, forward strand.
AGTTTATTTTTAACTTTTAAGTTAAAAATTAATCGATTAAAAATTGACTCAATTTTATTAAAAATAAAATTTCACGTTTTATGATTGGTAACAAAAATAGCCTTCTTAAATAGAATCTAAAAGTTTACCCAATAGATTAATTTTGATTTTTAATGTTTTTCCAAACCTAAAGCTTAATATATGTTAATGACGAATGTTGGGAGGGCAGTTGATTCTTCGGTAAAGTTCCCTTCATTCATTAAAGAGGGGGATCTGAAATTGTATTATTATACTTTAGTATTTGTATTTTAATACTTGAGAAATTTTATATATTATTATATTCACTAATAAATGTTTTTGTATGAACTGATATATTTTTAATAGGTACTATCTATTTAAATATACGTATTATGAGACACGAATTTATGATAAACGCAAATTGGTAACTATATTGAGTAAAGTGATTACATGTTTTTGAATTGAACGAGTCCTAGATGATTTTAAGATATCTAATATTTTTTAAATAAATAATAGTTTAATGTTATCAAAATGTTAATACGTCTGTACAAAGTTAACTTTAGTTGATATTACGTTATATACGGTAAAACAGTAATTTATTAGTTAAAAGTTAATTATAAAAATAAGTAACGAATTTAATAATGTTAACGTATTAACTCTTTTATACTGAAATATGCAAGTCTTACACTGTGATATCTATTTTTAAAATTATAGTTGATAAATACCTATATATGTTAAGAATATATTATATATTTTGCATTTTATTGTAGGCCTCTTCGTAATTCATAAATTGTCTTATTACCAGTGGTAGATTTCAAACATGATGAAGGTATCAGGGCAGATATTATTGGCACTGCAAAGAATTTTCAATATTGCATATTTAATATATATATATATGTATTGTAAGTAAATACTATAATATACTATGTTGTAAATCAGCAGGCTTAATTTTTTTAAATTTTAATGTGTAATTAAGACTTAGTTTTGTATCATTATTATTATTTTTACATTAATTACACATTTTTACCTATCAATATTAAAATAGTTACTATACTGTTTATAAGTCGTGATAAATATTGTTTCGGTAAATCTTTATCACAATAAATTGTCGCGAGGTAAACTTTGTACAACGTAACGACGGGTTTAATCCATTGAAGTCCACACGATTCGTGCGGTGGATTTCAACTGGACGCGGCGGCTGTTTTGATGGAGGCGGCGGCTGCTCGAGTGTTGGCAGCATGGTACCTATATCCGTTGTACATCTGTGGCGTCACCGGACTTCCGAACGGGTCACGGATTCTAGCTGGGGTGTCTCGCCGCGTATGCACGGCACTTCCGACGCTGTCCCGCCGCACTTGCATGCCACTGCCGACGGCATTACCGGGGTCTACGATGTCCGGCAAAGAAAATCGGCCGCCGGCGCTCCGTCGGTCACCCGTACTGCCAATGTCGTCACCTCCATTGATCCTACCACTTCCGCCACTACCGCTGTCGCCCCTGTAATGGCCACTGTCTTTGGACGCCTGCGGTATATCGAACGCTTGCCGGCTGACGATGGACGCGAGAGTCGATGCTGCCGAATTGAGCCCGTCATCGAATTTGTTGTAAGGTCTGTCAATCACCAACGACGGCGACGGTACGCGGTCCATTGCCGGCGATCTGTGGTAATACACAAATATAAACATAAAGTGCGATTAGAGATAGTAACTTTCGGAAATTTAATTTTTGAACTATTTCCAAGAGGACATTTCTGAAATGTCAAGGTAATTTAAAAATTTAGTTTTATATTTTAAGTGCGACCTTAATTTGTACGTTGGTATTATTTAAATTTGAAGTATTTTTAATTAAATTTATAATGTTTATATCCATACATAGAATCTTAAAGTGATTCTATATATTATTAATATATTATACTATTATTACTTAGTGTTACAGTATTACTTATTAATACGAGTATGTCTTATTGCAAATCATGACAACAATTTTCTACTGATAATTATTGTTATTGTTTTCATTTTGTAAAAAAAACTAGACGATAGATAGTCACCTAATGAATCACAATACAATTCGTGTATTAAAAAGCACTTAAAAATAATTTTTGTCTAAAAATATGAATGGTTAAACGGCCCGCGGGTCTACCGTTCTCCGCCCATTATAAGGTTGGCATAGGTTCAGAATAGGGTGGATGAGTTCCGATCAACATTTTCATAAAAAATATGAGACACATATGCTAAAATTCAATGCTTTTAGCAGTATTTTTGATTAAAACTAAAATGAATCCAATTGTGATGGGTGACTATCAGCTATGAGTAATTAAAAATAATTTAATCCTTATCAGTTATCACTGTCAAACGTTTTAATAGGATAATATTGCCAGCAATATTTTAGCGTATCAAAACGATGAAATTGCTTTGTTCGTGTTTATTTGTCACGAATTAATAATAATTATTTAATCCAGTAAGTTATCGATTATTTTTTCATTTACTTTTATATTCGATTTTGTGATACTGTTTTTGTTGTGTTAATTTAAATCAAAGCTAGATTTAAGTATACCGGTATTTTATAAATTAGGCTTAACTCGTTTTGTCGACAATTCGAACTTTTTTTTACTTTTATTTATGTTTTTGTACCATCAAGTGAAAATATATATTACGTATATTATATATATTATGTGTAAAGTACCTACGTATCAATATATTATACAGATTATAGTTTGGTTTATGTTATTAAATTATTTAAAATAAGTACTTATCTACAGATTTAAGTCTACAGCCTACAGATTAAAACTAAAATATAAAAAATTGAATAATTATTGCTTATTTTAGGCAACCGGTATAAGTACGTTTTGGAGCACGATAAGATGAGCTGATGAGAAATTATCTTTTAAGGATTGTCTGGATTTGTATAAAAGTACTATAAAATTGAATTCGTATCATCAACTTTAAATGTATATATAATAGTTATACTTTCATAATATAAAAAATATAATATATCATCTATCTCTTAATGGCTATATTTAGATAAATTTTGTGTTCATTAAAAAATCGAGAGTTATTTTGATTTTTCTAAATTAATAAAATATTGAATTATATTAAACTGAATTTGTAATATAAGTATTTAAAATAATGCTAATTCAATAAACTAATAATACTTAGAAAATGTATTGGTAATAGTGATATAATCATGATAAATAAGTATTAACTCAATAAAATGAAAATAATATAACTAGGTAAATCATTAAAGGTTTTTGCATTATTGAAATAATTTTATAGATTAAGAGTTTAGAGGACGTATTAAAAATATCATTTTTTTGACAAAAATAATATTAACTATCAACATGACAGTAATACTGTCGTAGAATTACTAAAATCATGTTTTCCGTTGTGGTATATAATTAGCGGGTATTGTATACATGTAATATGCATAGATAAAACAATTTTTAAATTATGTACTTACTCCACATTACGTAGGTACAATAGGGTCAAAATAAAATTAAAAATATTTTAAATTTATGACCACGTACGTTTGTCATTCAATTTGGCTGTATAGGTATAACGAATTAATGGTCGATCATTTGAAGTGTTGCTATTTATTTATATAGGGTTTTATTACCAATTTAATATAGTTCTTTTAACCCTATAATTTTAATCCAATACCAATTTACTTAAGTACATAATATATTTCAGAAACGCTATATCGGCTGTATGTGTATGGAAATGCATGTAATATAGATTCCTGTACAATGTACATATTTTATATACACAAATTATCTGAAAATACTTCTCGTTAAATTTTTAATTTACTATATTGCGTGTTCGATATGAACCGTATTTGAGTAAATTGTAGCTAGTGGGTTGTTCTATCATTGTTTCTCTTTTAAAAATGCATCAGTATTTTATTCTAATATTGTGTTTTGTTCCAATTCATTGAAATATTAATCGACTATAATTGGGTACCCGGTGTACCTGTGTATTGTTTCAATATGATATGACCTGTAAATTGCGTAAAACCGATAAGGTAAAACTTATTAAATTTACGAGTTATACATACATTTTATTTACTCGTCAAACTTCGGCAACAAGAGACGTTAAATATCAGTTCTATACACCATGGGCTTTTGACGCGATAAACTTTATTAATGTGTATTAACCAAACCCCAAACACCATTTTTGTATAATTATTCTTTAAGCCTAGTTGTAATTTACAAAATTAGCATTTTAAACAATAGCGATTTAAACACATATGAGTTCTATGATGCTTGCAACCTTAGAAGTCGTTGGTTAGTTTTATTGAAAACTTGTCTACTTTAGCTTTAGAAAGTTTATAAGACTAATTAAATAAGACGGTTAAATTTTGAAGTTTTCAATGAAAACTTATTTACTGGAATTCTTGTGGGGATTCCAGTTGATTATGTTAATTTTATATGAAACGGTCTAGACAATTATTTAGTTACGGCACTTTGAATAATATGATATATGACTTTTTTATGTTGGTTATTGCGTATAAAAATGGAACAATATACATCATAGGGCAAGTAAAAATTTTTGCAAAAATTCATAAGGATTTATATGTTATTATTTTTTTTACCTTATAGTTGAAGTAGGTTTTGACGGCGCTTTACAAATATCCGATGAAGTTTTTCTTCGGTTTTTGAAAGAGCCCACGAAATTACTTATTCTGAAAAATAATAGACTTATAGTGTTGTTTTTATAATAACAAACACTTTAAAATCATACGTATTTCCAATTCCTTTTTTATCTATTTCTCTTTGATAGGTTATAGGTAAATCTCTTTTTTCTCTTTCTAGTCCAATGTTTTCCTGAAACATAATATATTTGCTTGACAAAATATGTTCTTGATTATTTACGTAACCATAACACGACATTTTATGAAACTATGTGTGTTATTTACACGATTTTTGTTTTAAATGTATACAATTTCTTTGTTCGTATCCATCTTCATCTTCTACAGCTCAACGATCCATTAAGGATAAGCTCTGCCATTCATGAGTTATTCAATATATAAGCTTTGTTCGTGTTATTTATATAAAATATAAATATAAAACACATATAAGTATCGTCATTCATCAGTTTTTTAAAGAACTGCAATTCTTAACTCTAAAAGAAGCGTGACATTTTTACTTAAAAAAATAAATTATTTGAATTGATAATTTAATTTTAAAATGTTAAATACTAAAAAACTAGATTGGATGCAGAATACAGATGACAGGCATGATTACTCGTCTTGCTCCACTGTTTACAGAGCAGGAGTGTACAATAAAGTGGCGTATTATTTACTTTAAATTTGAAAACTATACTTAAAGTTTACCATTGTATTTGTAAAACGATTCAGAGCGAAGCTTGGTTAAAGCGTTCTTGCTAAAGTACTTTCATTACTTTTTTAGGTTGTCGTTAGTTTCTCATATATTTGTAAAAATTATCGTGAAAATTAAAAAATACATTTCTTCAAAATAATAAATATACTAGACTTGATATAAAATAAATAAACTTTGTGTAATATGACATTTTTGTTCAAACAACTTATATAATTTTTTTTATTTTTTTGTACCTATTATTTCTGTATTTTATGGTCGCATTTTAATATTTTTTTATGCCAATCGAATAAAGTAGTTAAATTTAATTTTAAAATATATAATTTATAGTTTAATGTTTTAATTAAGAATTTTTTTTTAAGATTTTTGTGACTATGTTTTCGTATGTATAAGTTATTTTTTTAAATTTATTTAAAATTAATTTTAGGATTTATATTTATGTATAATAATTTTAGACTTAAGTATACAAAATAAATAAAATATAGGTTATCTATTACTTGAAATTGCATATTGCGAGTATATAAAATATTTAATCAATTAGTATGTTGTAAAACTTTTTTTGTTATCAATTATTATTATATTTATTTATTTTTTTTTGGTTTCTATTCACTGAAATATCATTGCCTTATAAAAGTTTAAACTGATTAATATATTTTTTTAAATTGCTAAATTTATTTACTTATCTTGTTTATTTGATATTATTTTTTGACAAGGTAGATAAGGTTTATTTATTTATTTTTATATTTGTGTTTATTTTAATATTTTTTTGATTATATCTATTGTTAATAGATTATTCTTTATATATGATATATAAAGATGTTATTATCATACTTTTCAATGTTTTATATTTATTCATGCTCATATCTTTATACCTAGTTTATATACTTATATATTTATATTTGCCCCACACGGACATGTTCAGTGGAGCCCATTATCTTCTTGAAGAATAAATAAAAAAAAAAATAATAAAAAACATATATATATTTTTTATTTACTAGACAAATCTCATGTTTATTTAACTTTTCTGGATTTATTTATGAAATTAAAATTTGATAAAAACGTTACTTATAATATGTTTTTTATCAAACAATAAGTGGTAAGATATTTATTTTTTAAATCATTTAAAGTAGTTCTTACCTAACATTTATGTATTTTAAACTTAATGAAAGTAATATCTAACAATCGAAAATAATTGGCGGTGATTAAAAACTGATAAGAATTACGTACGAAGAATGTTGTCATTTATGTAATCGTTTTTAATTAAGGAAAAGAAAATCTCTTTTTAATACATAGTACCTAATAGTTTAAACAAATTTGCATTTTTTGAAGTTAATTAAATTCAAGTTTATTCTACAGTGTTTGCATCCAATGTGAATGCAATTGATAATTATGTTTAAAGACCGAAGTTTATGTTTATAATTTATTTATGACATTGGAGTTATTAAAATTAACAACACCGTATTCAACCGTATCGAGTTTATGTTTAGAAATTAAATAGTATGGTTCTTAAACTATTAATTTAATTTTTATAATGTTGGGCAATTTTCAATACGTGGTTTGACAGGTTTTATTTTATTATTGTTAACATTTTAATTACACTTATGTAATACTCATTTAAAGGCAATAATTGTTTTCTATAACGGTATATATTTTATTATTTAGCGTATAATAACTATAACAAATAATATTACATCAAAGCCGCATGTCTTCAAGCGAAATAAGCAACGTTGTTTAATGAGCACAAACTCAGCAAATAGACTACATATTGATATTTAAAAAAAATGGGTAAACATGATTTACGGATTGAATTCCAATCAAATAGGTATGTAAGTTATATTAGTAATATTTGCATTTTTTTGTTGATAATTTTAGAGTTCCAGATTTAGTAAGTTAGGTATCCAAAAAGTTACTTTTATTGGACTTCCAGCTTAGCTAATGTAAGACTATCCACTACATATGGTGAATTTAAACTATGTGGATGTGAGGGTCGCCATAAAGCTAGATATACTATGGTTAGTTTGAGATAACCTTTGGGACTTTGGTCCTGGTATTTTCAGATTTGTCATAAAACTATAGTAAAACCTACGAAGGGTGTAGGAATGATTACCGCTGGTTAAATTATGCTCAGAACAATCCAACTCGATTGTGTAGCCAGCCAGGCAGTAACCGTAAAATGGTCTCTCATCGACCACTTTTTGACATTTTTTACCAGAAATATATATTTATTATATATGTATATATTTTCGATTGATCCATGCTGTCAAACTTTTTGTTTTCAACGCAAAGTCGTCAGTGATGTAATTTCAATTTTTTTTTTTTAATACACATGACATGTAGGGCAGGCCACTTAAGTGCAAGCAACTATCAATTATTTGGGCTAATCAATTTATAAAGTGGGACAAATTACTATAATATTGGATTTTGAATACGCAAATGTTTACACTGCGTAGTCCAAATAACGTCACTGAAAGTCGTCTTTTTGTTGTGGTGAGTTATTATTGCTTTCACATTTTATACCGTTAAGTCATAATACTTCATTATACTTTTTTTGTAATAAGTTGAATAAATAGACACTACACTAGAGCGGAATACAATAGATACTATAATCCAGGTGTGGCCAACATGAATAGTATCGTGGGCCATATGTATAAATACAATGCCATCAAGAGCCAAAATGTGTATAGATACGTTTTATATAATTTGATAATTTTTTATAAATGTATACCTAAAAAATAAAATTAAAAAATAATAATAATATAATAAGTAAAATTTAATTTTATAAACAAGACGCGAGCTGCATATGACAACGGCGAGAGCCACATGTGGCTTGCAAGCCGCAAGTTGGCCACCTCTGCTATAATCTATAGAATTCTATTAGTAGGTATAGCGAAGTTTTGTATAGTTATAATATAACTTTAAAATATCAAATTTTAACTCGATTATTAATTTCCTTAGACGTGTTATGTGTGGATTTATGTCTATAAGATTATACCTATAACATATTTTTTCGTATCTAATCATCTATTTTTTAGAAATTAAAAAACAGAAAAAAGAAATACGTGTATTGACGAGAACTTATTTATGAACTTTTTTTTATAAAAATAAATACAAAAAATTGTTTATTTTTAAAGATCTATACTTTTTCCCCTGATATTATGTTAATCTATCGCGTGAGTAAACTTGTAACTTTTTGTTATTCGAGGATCAAACGTTTGTAAGCCCATATCTCGTACTCCCTAGAGATTTGATTGTGGTAATAAAAGTTGACTGAAACCTTTGAATATACAATATTCATATTTGTGTTTTAAAAATATGTATAAATGATAAATCGCATTACAATGAAATATTATTCATACAACAAACAAAGCATAAAGTAAAATATGTGTTTATCGTGAGTTTTCATGTTATTTTTAATACTGAAATATCAAATACCTATAAAAAATATTGTACTTGCACTGTAATACATACATTTACATTATTCTTATATCTCGTAGTTATTATTATTAGGTACATTATTCTAGTTGTCCGCACATGTTTTTAGTTATAATTATTTAGTATTCAAATATCCGTCCGATTGTTATAATGTTTACTAAAATTCAAAAATATGTGTAGCTTATAGGTAAATATAAATTAATTTGAATCTTGAAACACGTCGGTGGATACGTAGAAATAACATGAATCATATTTAAATTAATTAAAAATATTTAAATGTAATTCAACTTACCATTTGTATATTTTGTGTGTTTAGAGAGCTATTGGTCAATGCTAGTTCTATTTTGTCAACATATTGACCACGCGCTGGAATTATTGGAGACCTTATACATGCCCTGAAAATATGTTTGTTCTAGTATTTTTTTAATTACGGGTTTGTGCATAACATGCAATATAACGAAGCTTGAGAATCATATTATTTACGTATATTGTAATAATATTTCTGATTGAAGTTTATTATGTATAATAATTATTACTGTGCCTATGGGTTTTTTTTTTTTATTTATCAAGGACTTTTAAATTGTATTTAAATTTAATTTTAATGCTGATAATTTAAAATTTTATATTTTTGATTTTTAGAACAACAAGAAAGTATTTCAATAAAAGAAGCATTTTCTTGAAGTTAGTTCTATAGGATTGATTAATTTTAATAAATTATTGTCAATGACATCAATCACAAATCGTATCTCAAAACGATATCGTTTTAGTAGCAATTTTCGTTATGTATTATTTAGTATTAAAACAAAGTACAAAGATGTGATACTGTAACATATTATTATACAGGTACTTGGAAAATTAGTTATTTATATAAATTAGTCGTGTAATAAGTTACACGTACTTCTGATAAAACAATATTAATAAATCAAGTTTATAAATCAATATTTATTAGTTATTCGAGTCTTTAAAATAATTATTTTAGAATTTCGTACAATTACGAATCTCTCAAGTGTATTATTGCTTTGATGTATTTTGTTCTCGTTACGAGTATTGCTGTATAGTTTGATTTAGTTTGTTCTGTAATGACATCCTTTTGATTCATTCATTTTGATCTGCACGTGTTGATAATTATTGCGGTGTATAGTGATAGTATGTTATCAAGAGATTAAGGAATAATAAAATAGAACAGCAGCAGTGACGTATTTAAAACTAAAATATTAAATTAGTTTTTAAATTACATTAAGGTTAATTTTTTTGGACGTTTGGTTAATTTTTAATATGCGCACGTCGTGTATACATATTAATGTAGCCACGAACTACGAAGGGTTGATACTAGTTTGAGTTTATTATTATTTTCAATAATTTAACATGACGTTATTTCTATAAATGACAAGTACCAAGTAGATATATATTATAATTATGTTCATTCTTATATTATGAAAATGAAATATAATTTTCATTTTTGATTGGAAACCCAAGTAGTATTTTTTAACCTTGTTAGAAACAGACTAAAATAGTTTCGAATAGTTCAAAATACATAGAGAGAATTTCAATAAAACTGTGCTGTAGAAACCGAAGATAAAAAACCATAACAGTGTAGACATAACAATTGCAAAGAATTAATCAAGCAAGAGACACACGTACAACATTTTATTGCTATGAGACGAAAAGAAGAAAGAAAAATAGAGACAAAATCACAAAATCGGTTATTTTTTTATAAGGGTATTTACGAGTTGACGTCTTCGAGTTTCTTCAGCAACCGTTCGTTCTCCCGACAAACAATTTCGTGGTCTCTCTGTAATAGGTCCCTGGAGTTGAATAGCTCGGCGTTTTCTCTGCGCAGTGCCTCATTTTCATTCGCGTAATGTTTGACCAAATCCACAAGCTCCTTGGGGTCCATTTGTATTAACCGGTCCATGTCCATATTGGGCGGCATTTTTACATCTACGAGAAATAAAAATAACTATATTAGGTCAGATCCGGTCCGCAAATGTTATTATTATTGTTATTATCGTCGTGTATAGAATTGCTTTAACGTGTAAAAACTAACGGATAGCTTTACCGAAAATGAATACGAAATAATATAATATCATATGAGTATGTGTGTAGTGTTTTAATAAAATGATTATTTTGACAGAACGTAAGAAAGACAAAACAAAGGTAAAGGGGTATCTTTAAATTATTTGTCACTTGATAATCCGCAAAATAATTGAAAAAGCCTGAAATATAGTGCTTTCTGGACGGAAACACTGTCACCGGATATGCGTAGCTATTTACTGAAATGTTGTTAATCGTGGATAAAATTGTTCAACGTGTTGAACACAGAAACTGTATTTGACATCCGTATTGTATTTACAAAAGGAAATGATTTCAGACAAGCAATAACATTTTGCGTTATAAAGTTTGTATTAAATTCGTATAATCTGTTGATGCTAACTGATTTCCAATGAAATAGACAATACATTTTTTTTTGATTTTATTAAAGTTGAGAGAAATTTTAAGATGAGTACTTGAGAAACGCTAAAATTCAGCTTAATCTCATATATTTCATTTTTGTACGTAAATAAGTGGTAACAGCCAAATGTATGTAATAAAGTGTATAAAATATGTTCCTGTAACGACGATATTTTGTATTATACTAACAAAGGAATGAGCTTATACATTTTTTTATATTTAGGTGATTATTATAGTGGTATAGTTATGTACAAAATATCCTTGGATATGAGCAATAAGGTTTCAAAACGAAAGCAAAAAATGCGAATTGTTTAATGGAAGCATTTATGTTTAAGTAAATAATTTCTACATTGGATAGCCAGAAGTTAAACATTCCGATTGGTAGTTCGATCGCAACCCCAGTGTGGTGATTGGCGGTAGAATTTCCTATGTACTTTAATTTGCATTTAGAGTATGTATGTGTGCTACATTGAGTGTTTGTGAATTGTGATTTGCGTTTACACAAACTGTTCACGAAAAATCAGAATTTTTTTTAGTTAAAATTCTCATTTAAATATTTAAATATTCAGTCATATTGTTTTTATTATTAATCTACTTACCCCACCATTTTCTATAGATAAAATTCGGTTGTCTGAAATATTAAAATTATTTTTTATACTAGCCCTCCCCCTACCATTGCTAACAATACTGCTTGTATGTCGTTAAATATTTGTATAATCAAGTTGTTTGTGGTAACTGGTAATCATTGTGTATTTATTTATATTTTTATCACAAAAAATGGTGTCCGTGTACACATAACTTACTCGAAATACTAGCCGACGACGTCTTGTTAATATCCAGAGCCTTCCGCAAATGATCGTTTTCGTTCTGCAGCGCCTCCACCTCACGCCGCAAACTGACGATTAATGCTTCTCTGGGGTCCTATTGTACAGACAAGGGACCGTAATGATACACATACAACAGTCATCATCAGATATACGTGTAATCATTGCTGTATTTACTGAGAATCGGTTTTGTTTTATTTTTATTTTTACTGTTTATGAGTTGTTATGTCACTGACGTGCTCGGAAATAATGCAACATCATTCACATTTACCGGATGAATGTCTTTATAAGGAGATCGAGCAGAACAAGTTTTGTGTGTGATGGTAGGATAAAAACGGTGGAAGTGGAAATGAAAATGAAAATATCATATTATTATATTTTTGGCATTTAAATGTCCAGTTTTCTGAACGAATTTTAGACTATATCAAACTCTTTAATTCTTTTACTCATCATATTTTTAAATAAACACAAAACAATTTCCCATAATTGCAAGCAATATTAACATCCAATCTTATTTACGAACATTATGAAATGTATTGATTATTGCTATTTTATGTTATATGTATTCACTTTAATGGCACTTGTACTAGCTTTATATACGAGTAGGTTTATTTAATTATTATATAGTTTTATACTAAAGCTCAATAAATAAAAGAAAAGTTTTGGTGTTATTTTCGATATATTAGATACATATACATTTATAATTTACTTACGACAAGTATTATCTATATCACTGTTATTGTTTTTGTAAACCACGATTTTTAAAAAAATATTTAGTAATTTCTTACTTTTATAAAAAAAGTTTTATCAGAAATATAAGAATTATCATGAATATGAATAAAAAAAATAAAAAAAATGTTAAATTATTTAAGTTTAAAAATTAGGAACAGTGATTTCGAAGTACTTTTCATCGATTATGATTTATGAGTTATTCAAATATAATATTTACTTTATATATCTACAAACTTTGAACTCATTAAAATGGCTTCACGACGTTATATGATGTCTATAAAATATTCAGTTGTTGAAATAATCAAAAACGTAAATAAATTAAATATGTCTACAATTTAATGTCAAAGGTGAACATTTTCAATTGTAGTAATAATGTCCAAAGTAAGGGAATTAATATTATATGCAACAGTATATTGGATTATATTTTATGAAAATGTTCTAATAACGTTATCTAAAATGTTATTATTTGATTAGGACGGATAGCATATGGTGAGCTTAAAATACAATTTTAATTAAAACGGTTTGGTATTAAAAATATATTTTTTTAAATTAAATATTTAAGATTTAAGATTTATTAAAATGTTTGGTTTGGATTCATTTAATATATATTATAATGTGTAAACTATTTTTAAAACATTATCTTACTAATATTTTATCATTTTAAAATTCTTATATAATATATGTATATGGGTTTTTTTATAAAATATTTGAAACAATATGTGTGACATTTTTCGAAATATCGATGCATCATTATGTTTGAGTATTTTTTTTTTTATTTTCCGAGCATAATAATTAATACACAATATACATGCAAAATCAATAACGTGCTTATTATCTTTTGGCGCAGCTAGTTAAATTTTATTGTAACACATTTCATATTATTATAGAACTTAATCAAACTAATGAATCCATAATTTATTATCAATGAGTAGGACAAACATTTATAATTATAAAATCTATAACATATTTGTTGTATTTAGATAGGTATCTACATCATACTGACCCATTCTGCAGGAAGGACGCATTTTACTGATGTGCAGGTGTTCGCTAACATTCATTGAACGTAAATAAATACACGACAATAGGGGCAAAATATTAGAAAAACCGCCAGAAACGATAATAACTATGTTGTACCTGGAGAACTTGTTTTTAGTATTATTTTTTTTAGTTTCGATAAAAACAGGATTTTCGATGATTAAAAACAAGTATTGAGTTTACATAAAAATAATTATTATAGTACGAGTGTATAACTTACTATAAAATATATATTGAAAAGTAATATATTTACATAGGTATATATTAAACTGTACCGATATACAATACTTAAGTATATATTGTATTGTTTATTAACTAATAAGTATGTTTAATTTATAAATAAAAATTTATTTTTATGACACATCATATTAATAATCACCTGAGTTAGAACCAAATAAGCAATGCAATTTGTTAACATCAGTAATAAACAAAAACCTACACATATATTAGACTTATAAGACCTATATTATAGTATAGTACATAGGTACTATTAATGTAATGTATATTAACGTCACATTATAAATATATATATTTATATATTTTTTTTATAAATTGTGCTTATTTGTTACATTATGAACAACATTGAGTGTTTTAATGAAAATACAATAAAAACAGGCATAATATTGTCTGAATAAATATTATATCTATGTCTATAAACTATAGTTTACAAAATATTTAGTATAAAATGTAATAAAAATCTGAAATATTTAATGGTACACTGGTACTATCATGAATTTCAAAGAAAGTTGAATAATTTATTAAAAACTATATTAGCTCATAAAATTATGTTTTATGAGAATATATAAAAGTTTCCTCAAATATGATACATGGAAATTTAGATAAATTAATGATTTTTATTTCCATTCAACATCAAAATAATGTAAAAAAAAAATGACAGAATATCGATCCACTCTCGTGTGTATGTCATACTTAAACGAAATTAATAGTAATATTTACAAATTATAATATAAACACAACAGATAAGTATAAATAAGTATTTTAATGGATGTGTCACAAAAACAATTTATCATGATAGCTGTATTAAAATTTGCGATACAACTTCTTTTAAAACAAAATGAAAATGATGAGCTAGAATTATTTTTTTTTTCTAACGATATACAAATATTATAATTTAATTAATAATTTCATAATAAATTGGTTATGTGAGTTTATTAATATATATATATATATAGATATATAGTAAACAATATATAAATTACAAATCATATTGAAATTCCTAAAAAGGGTAATATTGTGCATTAAACGTGATGTTGTAAACGGTATTTAAAAAAATAATTTTTAGCAATTATTCATAAGTGATAACTAATAAATTATTTTGTTGATCACTGTTGAACGTTGAATTATGTTTTATATGCAATTAATTATCTACAAAATGTATGTTTATTATTGAATATTGTATCCTCAATATTGTATTGTATTTTCGTGTGTAATTAAATCAGTGTATAATTTAATAAACATTTTATTATCTAAATAATTTTAGAATTATATTTCAATGTACCTACGAGTACTACGATAATTTGTTACAGTCTTATAGGTTAAAGGTTAATAAACAATTTTACCACCGACCGTATTTAAGTTATTTGATGAAACTTAGATGAAAGAAAATGGCAACATTGATTAATTCTATATCATTTAAGCCTACGTATTTCTGAAGTATAATAGACTTTTTCGGTTTCGACGAACAATATTCATCAATGTCTGGGTTAAGCGCTGTAGACATTTAATGCACTCTTATTATCATACAAAATACTTTGCTGTACATATTTTTCAATAGAAATGTTATACATACTATAATAATTTGTTTGTTATTTCTCCGCTACTAATAGAAGTTAATTAAAAAAAAATTAGCGAATTTAATTAAAGTGCTAAATAAGGATAGAATTTAATAACTCTCCGTATCTTAAACCCAGATAATTCGTAAACATTTTAATATAACATATTCGATTATTTCCCGATATATTACAGTAAGTACCTAGTAACTAAATCTATTTATTTTTTTGAATGGTTATCGGTAGGAGAGTATAGACTAATATATCTTTTTTTTGAAAAAAATATTTTCGTCAGCCATTCTATTGTTTAAATTGAATTTTAGAGCCCGTGACATTATATTCCATTAATATTTTCCATTCCTTTTTTTCTGCAATACGAGTACAATTGTACGAATTATGAAATCGGAAAATGAATGTTCATTGTTTTCTGCTAATCGTTAATAAGATAAGTACTTATTGACAATTCCGTCAAATATTCTTTAATTATTTATTACAATCACTTTATTAAGATTTTTATAATGTTCATGCCGGATTGCTTTTTTAAAAACATATAAATTTATGAATAAATGATAAAATGAAATCTCTTTAATACAATAAATGATTGTCATTTAATATATTATTCATTTAAAGTTTCAAGTTTCAAATATGTCGATAATTTTAGGTTAGGATTTTATTACTTTTGAGTTGCCGAGTTCCTATTATTATTTATTTGATGATGTAATTTTTAAGAAAAAGGAAATATTAAAAAACCTTTTATTTTGAAAATTATATTTAATTTAGAATATTAAGATAAACAAGATAATGGGTGAAATTTATTTGTTACAATACTTATATAGTTATAAGGTTATATTTGGTAATAAATTAAGTAGTTTGTTTTATTGTGGCAAGTAAACGTTTTTTATTACCTACATCGGCTACATCTATTATTTAAAAAAAAAATTCTTTACACTAGTAAAGGAAAACTTATTTTTTGAGATTTATTACATTTAATTGTAAAATACTAAAATGGCATGGTGTATGTATTAATATTATATATATTATAAACTTACTAGTAGTCATTAAAATATTTCTGATGTTATTATGGTTTCTTGTATTATAATATAGAAGACGAATAGTAGGCATATTTTCAAAAATGTATATGTAAAGCGCAGATAATTCATTATTTTTAATATGTATTGGGTAGAATATAGAAGCTTGAATATGTTTTTTTTATACATGACAATATTTCATGTATTATAAATTTAACTAAAATAAGTTATTTTAAACATAGTCGAATGTATTGTTGTTTTGTATCTACCAGTGATTATAGAATTGACTATTATATTATTAATGGTACATACGTATTCTCAACGTATTCTTATGTATTTGAACCATTAAATAGTTTTTTTCAACAACTTTTCACTATTATTTAAAGTTTAAGTTTATTATTTTTTAATTTTAATTTTTACGATTCACGGAAAGTCATTTTTAAATATTTCTATTCGTTAATGTAAAAATAAATATTATTGTTTAAATATTTTTATCATATGGGGTTTTAGTGGATTTCATTTAAATTTTATTAAGCTTTTTAAAGTTTAGTATTTTTGTGAATTACCTTTCAAGCTGTATTAAAAATATAATTGAAGATTATTTGTTTAATGCTGTGACATAAATTTAACGTAAATAGAGTTCTTTATATATATAATATGGTGTTTTTTTAAAGCAATTTTTTCTTTTCCCTTAAGTGACGTATAGTTAAAGTGACCTATTTATAAATTGGAATTGTAATTGGAAGGAGTTGGACACATTTATGTTGATATTCATTTTATTTGCAAACAATTATTTACTCTGTTTTTAAATAAAATGCCGATGAGTATAATTATTTATAATAACTACTTTTTATAAAACAAAATTTGATATACAATTATAAGGGACTAAATTATAATTGTTGTAATTAAGCAATAACAACAATAATAATTGGTCATCAAGTTTTAAAATGAAAAATTATAATATTGATAAAATAACAAATTAATTTTAAAAATATCACTCTTATATAGATAACTATTCAGATACAATAATTCATTTTGTAAATTAATAATCGAACATTAAAGCATCTGTGCAATTGTTATTATGATATTAAAGTGAAGAATCACGAAAATATTAAAATTGTGTGATTATTATTATGATGATAAAATGAAGAAAAATGAATAGATTAAAATTGAGTGTTTATAATAAGTTTGATATCAAAATTACTAAAAATTATATTTACCATAACTATCACTGGTTTGGTTTTGATTTTTTTTGCACGAGCTGCATACCTTAATGTGCTTATTGTTTCACTAGCGTTTGATCTAGCTGGTGATATGCATGCTATCTATATACATAAATCATAAACATTTGAATAATCGTTCTAATGAAATATAATATTCGTTAAATATATTATTAGTAAAACGAATAAAATATAATTACATAATATGTATATATTATATATTTATGTACACACACATATATAGGGTTATTTTTAAAAGTATGATCACATTTATTTTCCTATGTTATGAATTTATTTATATTTTAAAAATTCTGGAATTTTTAAGTATTATATTTTAAAATTTTAAGATTTTTTACACAATACTATACAGCTCTAGGTACTATTGACGATACAATGACCTTGTTTTTTCAAATAAGATGATTCTATAATTTTAAAATAAACCTATTATTCTTGGTACAAAAAGTTAAATAACTTAAAAAACTCATATACATTTTAACTTAAATAGATCTATTAACATTTTTAATAAAATCTTCTGCTAAACAATTTACATAAAAAGGAAGATTCAAGTTTGAAAAAACTAAATTGTTATCGCTACAGGATACCGCTTAAATGGTATAGAAATCTAAGTAAATGTATTTGAAAATATAGTCATATAAAGCAAAATAAAAAAATTTAAAAACGGAATACGAATAAATGTATGAAAATAGGGATAACTATACTCAAAGAATTACTCAGTATGACAGTATGTTTTATAACGATACAAAATTTTTCACCACCCTTATATTTTATTATTGTAAAAAAATGAGTACATATATCGTAATATTAATATAATACAATTTTAATTTGTTGTTTATTTTTTGAATATTAAAGCAAAAATGAATTAGATTTAATTGTAAGTTTTAAGAACAAGTATTTTTGTTTGAGCTCTTTTTATTTTGTATTTTAGATAGTTATGACAGTTAAAATTGTCATCAAATTTTTAAATAATTTACCATTAACGTGACACCTGTACCGGCTAAACTATCAGACAGGAGTTTGGTAAGTTTACTGTCTCGGTACGGGATGTGACCTTTCCGCTTCTTAGGATCACTCAGCGATGCTATGCAGTAGCCTAAGTAAGAAAAAAAGAAAGATCATTAACACTAAAGAACGTTCAATTTTCATTTGTCGTGACCATATACTCCCCCGCCCCTATTGTGGCGGGGGCCAACTTTTCCGTTTGACACGTTGTGTTGCACTGATAGTTATATACTCCATACACATGGTCGTAAGTAATAGGTAAGGGCGTTATCGATCGAAAGGGTAATGTTTTCTATTTTTACTTTTGTGGAATGATGACCCCAAGAAAATATCTTTATTATTTATTCAACGGCTACCAAAAGGTTGACCTCGACTATTCAACCAACAATTCCGTCGTGACATATCGATTAAAAAGTTGAAGACCCCGAGGCCTGATGATTAAAAAAATTGTTTAATTTAATATACTTGGTATGACAACAATGTGAAAATGATGGTGAAAATAGATGAAAACCTTATTGTATGTAATATTATAGTAATTTGAAAAGAACTTAAAGTAACACTTAAACCGTTTTTTAACTATGCGCTTTTGACAGTTATTAGATTGACACATTTTTTCTATGCTTAACTGTTTTATTCTATTGAATGGTAATCAATAGAAGTATAAGTATAATGAATACGATGAATACTACAATTCATTAAATACTTTATAATAAGTAGGTTAAGTAGGTCCTTCTTACAATATCGTTGATGCACCATATTGTAAATAAATAATATTATATTATGCATTTAATTTTTGGATTTAGTCTATTGATATAATTTGAATTAACTATTGAAATAATTTGGAATCAACATTGGTTTAGATATTGTTATAACATGTTTGTGTATAGTTTGTATATATCAGTGTATCCATAAATTAATTGTATAATATATTGATATTTGTTGGTGTATCAACTAGTGATGTGAGTTTCGTAAATTTATGTTGTAAAGTTTTACCGATAAGATAAATTTACAAAACAAATTTAGGATATACATTTTTTTTACTGTTTAAAAAGCTTAGCGAACACTTTATTTGTATGTTTTTGTATTTTTTATCAAGATATTATAATTTTAATACAAATTAGGATTTTTATAAAATTATAATAACCAACAAGATGTTTTTTATTTGTTATACTTTTCTAATTATTTCTACTTAAACAGAGAATAGAAAACTATAATTATTAATTGTTTTTTTTAATAAAGGGATTAAATAAAAATGTTTTATTTTATATTTATCTTGCTTTCTCTACATAATATTGTGAAAAAATTCAATAGGTACACTATAAATTGAATTGCCATAAAAATTTATCAATTTTACCGTAGATTTTGTAAATTTACCGGTAAAATTACTTGGTAAATTACTAAACATTTTGTTTACGTAAAATCCTCATCACTAGTATCAACTATAAAATATATTATATAATACGAGTACATGGAAATTAGGTACACACACACACACACACACACACACATATATATATATATAATATGTACTACCTAGAACCATTAAGCTTTTGTTGATATTATTTGCTTCTTCTAAAGTTTTTCCTTCGCTCATAGTTTTTTTAGTCATTTCACTGCCAGCCAAATCAACAAAATTAATTTTGCCTTGTTTTGTGATAAAAACACCGTCTTCAGATATCTAAAAATAACCAGTAAAAATATTTAATTTAATGAACACTCTTAATTATATGTTTACTATAAAATCAAAACAAATCGATATTAATTGAAAATCATTTTATATTGAAAAAAAATTAAATAAACGTATGTTTCGTATTTTCATATTTTTTTTTAATTTAAAACTATAATTAATAATACAAAAACACTGTAGAATATCATGCTAAACTAAATACTAAACTAATAATCTTAAAGTTGAAGTATTTTGTCGTTAAAAATAATCAATAATTAAGTAAGATTAAAAAAAGTAGATACTTAAACCTACATTAATTGATAATATATCATTTTTTTACCATAATGAATATTCTCTGTAACCCATATTTTTATACTGGTACCCTAAGAAATAATATTATTTAATATAAAATAAAGAAATGATGTATTAAATATGTAGTATATTATATGAGATTTGACTACAAATTAGATTTCTAATGATGTAGTTTTATTAATAATTTCTCTTAGTTATGTTTATACAAATTGATTTTGCTAATTCACCTAGTCGCTTTCAGCTAAAATAATTTATCTTCACATATGCGATAATTATGTGATAAATAATTTAATTTACAAAATTTCAGGTAATTATTATGCAGCACGTATGTGGTAATAATGGTACTATAGTCTTACTGAATGTGTTTATTTATTGAAATTCGTAATTACAGTTATTTTGGAAATAAATAATATATATAATACATACAGTAAAATTATATTTTCAAAATGTTGCGAGAAAAATTTGATTGTTGTTACAAAATGTTAAGCGTGTGTTCGGAAAGATTTTGAATATTATCAACATATTTTTAATAAAACTTAGTAATAAAATCATAGAGTATATTTTAAGTATAATTTATGAAATAGTTTGTGATAATATTGTTTAATTATAAGTGTTGTGAATATATTTTTGTAATATTTTACTACAATAACGTAGTATTCATACCTACGTAGGTATAGTACTTAAAATATATTTTAAGAAATGTTTTATAATATGTTTGATTGCAAATAATCCAGTTAACATATTAATTGATTTTGTTTGGTAAAATATGATACCATATGTGTTCATAATGTGTAAATACATTTTTATACATTTAACTCACAATGTTTTACTGTGAACATTTTCATTTGGAAAAACATTGTTTTAAAATCAGTGAAAAATTACTACTCAAACTTTGAAATAATATAAAAATATATTTTATTGACCAATACATTTTACTGTGAAAAATAAAAATAAAAACTTTAAATCATAATAAATTGATTTGTGTCCGTTTAGCAAGTAAAAAATAAAAGAGATAAGATATATTCTTGTAGCTGTAAAAAGCATAAATTATTATGTAATAATAATTAAATTTTAAAATAAAAAATAATATTTTCTTTTGAAAAATCTTCAAATAGTAATAACAGTAATTGTATAAATTACAAATAATGAAATTTAAAAATTTAAATATTATAATAATGTAATATTATTTTATACATTGATTCTACCACTGTCTATACGGTTTTTAAATTAGATTATTTGATATCTGACTTAGAAACGTTGGGCCATTCGATATTTTAGTGGCTTTCCAACATTCATATTAGTTACATATTTAGTTATGTTCATACATTTTTAATATAAACTAGTTAATAATAATATATTAAAATAATGTTATTAATAATAATATTTATTGGTTTAGACAATATGGAAAAATGTTATTTTGTGTATGAGAGGATTATCTAGTGTCTATGAGTTACAAAAAATATTATATATTGAAAATATTTTAAATATAATTACAATAGAAAGAGATTATTGATGTTGTGTCTAAGACATTAAATTATTAACCGATGCTCAGTGTCTACTAGAGTAAAATCATTAAACAGTACTGAATTTAGCTAAAGATTTCTAATCACTTTGAGTGTAACTATAACTATTTAATGGATTATTAGTTATTGTATCTACTAACACAATATACTCTAAAAATCAAGATGGTTTTAGATAAACTGAATAATATTTTAATAATATAAATATTTTCATATATCTATTAAAACTGAAAATGTTGATTTTATTTTTGTGCGTGCAATTTGTTAAATATAATTGCATTATTTGTACTTATAAATAATAATCCAAATGTAGAAAATAAACTTTGGAATTACTTAAAATTAATGAAATCTAATAGGATAATGTATCGGAAATTATTACCAAGAATGAGTTAAAATAACTTAAAATAAATTAAATACTTACCCATAAATCAAATTGGTACTCACTTGTTGTTCGGACGTAATATACACCGTTAACATCGTATGACTCCTACTGGAGCATTCGTTCATATTATGGCTTCCTACTGTTCTATTTTTCATGCCTATATTAAATATTTTTCAGCATTTTAAAAGTTCAATAATTGCCCACTTTCATTAATATATATCATGGAATTTAAATATATATATTTTTTGATATACATGGAAAATAAGATTTACGAGTATATTTATTTAATCTACTATGCATTGATAAGTTAACTGTAATAACGTTTTACATAAGTAAGTACTTAATTTATTGGTATTATTGCATTTAGAAAAACAATAAAAGGAGTTTTTTTTTTTTATAAATTTATGATTTATTACCTTCTTCTAGTACAGCTTGTAGGTCATCTAATTCTTCACAGTCCACCATAAACAAGTTATCGACATAAAAGTTACGAGCTTTCCTGGACCATCTTACGTCTAATGGTTTTCTGACAGTTCCAGGATTTAATAAATCTATCACCTATATCATTTTTTAAGCATTTAATTAAATTAAACATATCACTTACGGGTTCAATGAATGGTATTAATATTTGTCTATGTCATTAAACTTATTTTTGTTACATAAAAGCTATATAAAATGTTTTTTTTTAAGGTTCAATGACTGGACATGTCAGAGGTGAATATATATATTAATATTTAAAGTTTATTGAAGTTGAGTGGAACGCTTCATTCAAACCCATCACAAATAATAACAAAAATATCTAAGTTCAATGAACTCTATATTGATTTGCATATAGAAATGTGTATAAGTAATAATTATTCAATAAAACGAATAAGTATGATATTTTATTATATGTTTCAATTAATTACTTTTTCGTTGTAAATTTCTAGGAATGAGGCTTTGAGTACGAAATGATGATCTTGTCGCTGTTGCACCAATCGAAACAGGTACATAAATGATCGAAATACTAGACCATGATCCACAGAAAACGGTTCAATGCGCTTGTTGAAAAACTAAAAATAATCAAATTAATTTTAGATAGCAAATTGTATTTCAAAAGTTATTATTTAAACGGGAACTTGATAATTACTGAATATATTAATTATGTATATGTATTTAAGACCAATACTTGAAATTTGTTTGTCGTGGGGAATTAAAGTATATCAGTAAAAGTAGATCATAATAATGTAAATTATATTTTAATTGGATAAGTTACTTTTATGATAATTTGATAAAATAATAATTAAGATAAAAAAGATTATTAAATTTGAAATATTCATGTAAAAATAAGCTGGATATACCAGTATAAATTATAATATTATAATTATATTATTATTTAATATTTTCAAACTTGAGTTTATTTAATTAACATATCAAGCATCAACTATTAATATTGAAAAATAAAAAAAAATTTACCTATCATAAATTGATGATAGCTATAAAGTTGAATGTTGAAATAAATAAGAAATTGCTATAGCTTTAGAAATTTAGATAATTTGTAAAATTAATAGACATTAGGAGTACGAATAAATTTGTATTTTTAAATCTATAGTACAATTATAATAATTGAGAAGTGGACGATGAGAAAAAAACATAACATTGAATACAATTAAAATAAGTACTAGAGTAATATTTTATTTGGAATTAAAATCATTTTAAAACCTAAATTATTGCTGATGGGAATGGAGTCAAATTAAACTAATACAATTCTCAATGAGTATAATTTTGAATGTGAATATGATTGCGTATGATTTACGGTGGTTTATGTTTGTCATATTAAAATAATATATTTCACTTGGACACAAGTCTGTAATTTATCACTGTAAGTTGTTTGGGTTTACAGAATATCCACACAACGGACAAATTTTAAGCGTTTACGTTTTTGTATGGCAGATGGACATGTTGCATGTCGTTTTCAAAACAAAACATAGTATTCAGTACCTAATATTGAGCTGATGAATTACTTTTATCTAGGAACATATTTATATTAGATTCTAGGAAATAAGCATGACACGTGTATTTTATGGAACTAAATAAAACTACGTATTTTAAAAAACAAGAACCATATTATATATGACCCTAATATAAGATATAGTTTAACGTTGATTAAAATAAAATATATATATAAATACGAGTATATAAAGTAATTCATCAGGTATATTTAAACTCTGATTTTTGGAATTTTTATAATAACAATCATATAATGATAGTCTGTGGTAATAAAAACACTTCTTTTTTCAAATGAGATCCACCTTTTTTATTTTAAATTATTTAGCAAATGTTTTTTTTTAAATTGTTTTACAAATTTTAAGTATATTTAAGGATTTCAAAAATTAGATTTAGATTGACTCCACCATTAAAGAAAATGGGGGTGAGCACGTTTGGCGAATCACTCTATACTATTAAAATTATAATTAATTATAATTAATTATTAAAATATTCTATATTTTATGTGTTAATTGATTTACTTATATAGTTGTGTACATTTTTTAAATAAATACTCGAAAATATAACAATAACTAAAACCAAAATCGGGTAACTCGTTCTACTGTATATTAAGTTTCAAATATATTCTGTCATAGAATAGATAAATTGTTATATAAATGTATTGCATTTGAAAGTAATAATAAATCATAAAAATCAATCATATATGTAACATAAATATTAATGATTACTGTAGTCAGTTATGTGTGCAATGTGTTTAAGTTTATATAGAAGAAAATGTTTGAATATATAATTTAGCACGTAGAATCCTCGAAGCTTGATTGTTTATAAATAGCTTAAATTTCGCAAAATATAGACAATTTTAACACCGTCAATATAATATTAAATTACGTAATAATTGTTAAATAATTTTTATTTTTTGTTTTATAAAGAATAATTAACAAAGATATATGATACAAAAAATTGTGTTTTTACCATTTTTCCGTCATTTCATATCACGCAATCCTCGTAAGTATTTAAAAATAAAAAAATAACTTTTCAAAAAGTATCATTTAAGTAAAATTTATCATAGGTGTTGAGTATACTTATACTGATACATTCAGTATGTGCATTGACTTGATTTAGTGACCAATATTCTAAAATTAAAATAATAAGCATCATTGTAAAACCACTACCTCATCAGTTCATCGCTTAAAATGTAGAATAAATATAATATGTTATTTTAATTAATTTACCAGTGTAGTTTTATTATTAAAATAATAGTATTTAATGTAATATTATCTGAATTTTTATAATATTATTGATTTCATTGTTTTCATTTTATATTCATAGAGATTTGTAGGTACATAGGTATGTTGACGAATAATGCATTATAATAGTAGACTTTGTACGAAAATCTTTAAAAAAATAATCACCGGTTGTAGTCAGTATAAATGTATGCCATTCGATGTCATTTTATTATATGACATTAATATTATATAATAACCGTACTTATTTTAATTTGTTATGTATTTTTAATATTTTGTATGATAGAAAATATTTACAAAACACGCACTCACGCATACCACCACACCTTTCACTACATGCGGACAAGTATGTGTATGATGGGTATGGGTTGTCTGCGGGTTATGGGTTATGTAGTTTCATAAGATATTCACTTAGGTAATGTATTATCAGAGATATGCAGAATATTGAAATCAAAGTACGCGCTTGGGTATTAAATAGCAGACGTGGACACGACGAGGTGTTGTAAGCAGGTAGTAATTTCCCGTGTTGGTATAGAGGAAATTGAACAGACGGCGAAAAACGACGACGGCCTTGCCGTGCCAAGTGAATACCGACACGTCCAAACACCGTCCGAGCCGAGTACCGAAGGATGTATTAAAATTATATTATCATATACAATATACATATATTATCATACATAATACACGCATATATTTAAACACATAAAGAGATGACCTGAGTTTCTTTTTCGAAGGCGGACGACGCGAAACGCTTCGCTATAAATAACGTATACGGTACCAAATACATCCATCACCTGATCAGCATTTTTCATATAACACTTGGGGAAAGCAAACAAACAAGCTGTCTTTTCCACCTCTATATAGCCGATTCACCTTTTTATTAATTGATTTTTATTGATTTTTAGCAATTTGATATAAACCATCTAACCAAAAATATCACCATCGAAAACTACTGCACTTTTAGATCCCACGCTATTAATCCATTTTTGTTATAAAATATTATTGACGTCGAAAACTTTATTGTTGTTTGTTAATTTATATTTTTACTATATTGTATCGTATAAAGAATCAATCAATTAAACATTATTTTTTCCAAACCATAAGATAAAATATGTAATATAATATATAATTATATATGTATATCATACATCACATCACCAAAATATAATATTTACAAGATTACATTTTATCAAAGTTGTATGTAAATTTTTGTTTCATAGAGAATTTATTTTCATAATTTTATTAAAACTCACCATTCCTGGTGGCCCTGTAAGTGTGTGGGTTTTACCACTGCCGGTTTGTCCGTAACAAAAGCAAGTGGTGTTGAAGCCTTCGGCCGCCATCTCGATGAGCTTCTTGATGCCCGAATATTGAAATATGTCTTCTTGCGTGGATGCCGGTTCGAATACGACATTAAAAGAGAACAATTTAGATTTAGGGCCATTAGATCCACCGATTGTTTGAAAACCTTCCACCTAAAACATCAGATAACAACACGACTAAGACTACGGAGTATAATTAAAATATAAAATATCAAATACTATTGCAATTAATTGTATAATATGAATAATGTACAATTATATTCCACAATTCTTACATCACATTATATATATATATATTCATAAGTAGTACAATTTTATTGGACTAAGATTTTAAATCGATATTTTTAGATCAAAAATTTAAATGAGACGGCATTTTTTTATTTCATAAAAATCCATTTTTAAAACTTATTTATGTTGTTTTTATAATTTACTGTGCAAGTAACTACTTAGATTATTAAAATATATTATATTTTGGAAATGATATTATTGAAATAAATCAAATGTAATTATTACGGAAATAAAATTCATAGACATGTAAACATTTTAACTGTACTTATGATGTATTTTATATAGCATTAAAATGTATAAAAACAGTTCTTATTATTATGATATTAATATTAGATAAAATATTCTTCACTCTTAAAACAAAAATAGCATCAATTTTGAATATGTTATTTTTAATATTAGATTTAATTGTTTATGTTTACATACGACACGCGACGTTTTAATATAAAAATATAAAGAAGCTTTGTAGTTGTATACAAGTATGCAGATACAATGGATTCTTTAAACAAATATTTCTCAATATTAAAAAAAAAAAAATACTTGTTTTATTTTTTGAAAATCTTTTTGTAATTTGATAAAATAATAATGTATATTTATCTTAATTATGTAAGCAATAATTAGTATTTCCTTTATATTTATTTTTATAGTTTCAATTTTCAATTTTAAAACTTTTTTTTTTTTTTTTTTTTATTATTAGAATATTTACAATCTATGCTACAATAAGGCATAATAAGCAAATTTGAGCACACATACGTACAATTTTATTTACAACATGAACACATGAGGAGGGAGGCCATCCAGTGATAGAACCCAACGTTATTTTAATTTTTTTTAATTAATTTTTTTAATTTTAATTATTTATTAATTATTGACTTGATATAAATTAAATTTAAATTAAATGGAATGAACCATCAATCATTCAATAGATCACGACACCAATTTCTCTTTAGGCGGCGTGGGGGGTTACTAGGAAGTGAGTTGGAAGCAAGTTCAGCGATTAAAGGGTTAAAGTGACATTGTAATTTAGAGTGAAATTTTTTATAGTGTTTTGTGGCTAATTGATTTACTGTTTCTATTTTGAAGTCATTTTGGAGTGTGGAATTTGATACATACCAAGGTGCGGAAGAGATAATTCGGAGAGTGATACATTGGAAGGCTTGGAGGGTACGTATTTGAGATGGTTTAGCGCATCCCCAAATTTGGATAGCATAAGCCCAGATAGGCCGTAATAAGGATTTGTAGATGATTATTTTTATGTGGAAGGGTAATTTTGATTTCAGAATTGGGCGAAGTAAGTGGAGTCGACTATTGAGGATTTTTCTTTTTGACTTGATATGAGGACCCTAGGTCAGTCTTTTGTCAATTAGGACACCGAGGTATTTTACTTCTGAGGATATTGGGATTTATATTCCTTGAAAATAGAGGGGAAGGGGTATGGACTTTTTTAGTGTAAATGGAACATAAATTGATTTGTCAGGATTAATTTTGATTTTCCAGATGGATGACCATTTGTCTATTAAGTCTAAATGTGTTTGTAAAAAATGTACAGTTTCTACAGGATCAATACCAGGTGAGAGAATTGCAGTGTCGTCAGCATTGGTGGCTATATAATTTTAAAACTACAACATTTAATTTGAAATTTTCGGTCAAAGATAATATTTTTCGAAAATTAATAGTATACGTAGATTTGACTTCAAAGTAATGGCTTATTAATTATAACTGTGTAAAGTTTAGATTGAGGGTATTAAATAAGGAAATTAATAAAATAGGTGAGAAGTATAATTTTTTTCTTTTCTAACTAAAAATTGAATATATTATAATTTTAAGCTGTTTATATTTAATTCATATACAAATTGAATAGTTTCTTAATTTATGGACTACATATAAGAAATTATGGTTTGTAATTTGAGAATAAGAATTACTATTGATTACTATTGATCAGAGAATGAATTCGATTGTATTCT
Source organism: Rhopalosiphum nymphaeae (assembly GCA_036289425.1). Taxonomy (NCBI): domain Eukaryota; kingdom Metazoa; phylum Arthropoda; class Insecta; order Hemiptera; family Aphididae; genus Rhopalosiphum; species Rhopalosiphum nymphaeae. The sequence continues at coordinate 8,580,719 of JAZAQC010000004.1, forward strand.
TGATAAAATATCTTGATAATTTGTATAAAACTAAAACAAAATAATAATACTATTGAAAATATAATACAACTATATACACTATACACACTATATAGTAACTATATACATTTTTATTTACGAGTTGTAAATATTAATGTTAATGTTTGTCAATAAATAAAAGTAGTATTATATTATTATAATATTTGTAATATTATTTATCTAAAATATTTATCATTTAATAACTTAATATTTTATATACTAAAAATATTTTTAATGTATCTATTATGTATTTAGTAAATTAGACAAAAAGCTTTGATAGTTATTAACTAATTAAGAACATAGTACACATTTTTTAGTCTCTTTGGCTTAAAAATCATTAATGTCTAATAATTAATCATAGTTAACTCATTAAAAATATAAAACCGACAAGATAAAATTATAAAAAGTTCTAAAATAGAAAAAAATCATTATTTTTCCTTTATAACTAATAACTAATTTTTTTATTTTGTTTCTATGACTTGGTTATTAGCGCTTCGTATATTTACATTATTGTAATTAGATATTTGTATTCTGCAAATTTTAGAATAATATTTTTTATTTACTACTTAAATATATATATATATATATATATAAAAATAAACATAATACGTTGAATATGTGTAAATTATATATACATTATAGATGACAACTACATTTATTTAATATTGGTTTTGAAAAAAAAAATTTTATAATTTTTTTTAAAATTAAATTATTATAATATAAAATATTTTTACTATTTGGGAAACTATTAGTAAAATGAACATACAATTAATTAACGTGACAACTTAATGGATTATATATTTATGTAATAACTAAAAATGAAGATTTTTTTTAAAATGAATGAATGATACAAATATATTATCAATTTATATAAAATTCAAGATAATATATGATATGGATTTAATGTGTTAGAATTTCGTTTTGAAATTAACTGTAAAAATCCAATATTATTCATTAAATAATAATATGAATGGTTTCCCAATTAACCAAATCTACCACATCATTTTTTATTCAAAGTTATCTCATCATATTAATCCGTTAATAAACTGATTTTTCTTTTACACAATCCCCAAAAGTCCCCAGAGATGTCTAAAACGAAACTGGTCTAGAGATTTCCTAATGTAACCTGTCGGATGGCACTACTGAGTATTCCTCCCAAACCTCTTATTCTCGTCACTTTATACCAAGCGAAATTACTTACCATACTCATTTATGTATAGTAAGTAATTGTAATTATATTTTGAAAAAAAAAAAATATTTTATGTTATTAATAATTATAAATGATCAATCTTATTGTAAATAATCAGCTATCTTTAATTTTAAATTTTTATTGATTATATTTCTTATTACTTAATTTACTTAAGCACAACGCCAAATTATTCATGTCAAAAAAAGAAAATGTGGATTAGTAGGAAGCTTATTATATTAGTTATTATAATAAGTATTTATTTATATAAGAAAAATATATAATTTTATCATGATACATTTTTGTCTGAATTAGACATTATTATTTATCTTATTTTTTTTTTACTTATATTCATTAATTTATAAAATAAAAATAAAACATTATTAAACTAAAAAATTGTTACATCATTATGTTTATATCCAATTTACACATTCATTGAATTTATCATTGTGCATTAAATATCATTAGGAGAAATCTACATATAAGCGTCGTTAAATTGCATACTCAACATGCCATGTGACCTTTATATTAAAAAATATAGAATATAATCAAGGGCGTAGTAGGTATATAATATATAACAATATTAATGGTATGGTATTGTTTGAGCATAATGGAACTTAATTTTTTTCTATAGTAACTGTATGTTAATTCTCGTTTATTCAACATTTTTAAGTATGCCTATATAAAAAATATACATTATATAATAACTCACCAAAATACGTCCATTTCCCGGAAACGTTACAATTGATGGTTCACTAGCTCTATTTTCTTTGGTGCTCAATGGTCGAGATCTAATGTAAAGAAATTATTAAAAATTGATAAAATTATTTTTTGAGAATTTCATTTATGAATAAAAAAAAAAAATCCACTTTGTAGTTTAACTCACCTTACTACGACGTATATACCATTTTCGTGTTCAGAAATATCATTGTACGATCTGTTTAACGATCCGGTTGATTCGTTTAAAGATGAAAGTGAACTAAAACAGAAAATGGCGTTCATTCAGTGATTCATTTCTAATGTTTCAATTTGAATAAGTATGATACTTTTCAAACATCGAGGCAAGTATATATGTTATATTCTTTTAAATCATTCATATTGTTATATGATTTCAATGTAATTGATATTTAAAATACTTTTCACAATATATTTAAAAATCCTTAAAATTAATTGAATGCTTTTGGTTTACCTTAAGATGCTTTTATGTATAGTATCTATTTTTATGTAATCAAACGTGTGATAAGTGGTTTATTGTACGTATTGATTTTTACAAATGAATATTAAATATTGAAGACTATTATTTTAAGACGTTAATATTAACTTTTAAAGTGGGTACATACGAATTTTTACCACATTTAAATAATACAATAACTGTAGAAAAATAAAACTACAATAAGTAAGAAAAGTAATTATTTTCATACTTACAACAGTTACAACTCACTCTAACGATATTATAATTTTTAAATCAGAAAAATTCAAATGTTTTTATTTATTATTCTGGTAATGTTTTCTGGTGATTTTAAATTTAAAAAAGCCTAGAAATATTTTTTCTAGGTTTATGAGTTTTTGTTCTTTTATTTTCAGGTTTTTCAGATAAAAGTCATGCGCTTATTCGAAAGCGCACGAGGTCATCACACTTTTGTGTTAGCTCATTGAAAAGATAAAATTGTATTACAAATTTTAAGGCTAAAACCACATTTACTTTTAATTAATTTTTATGAATATGTTTATTAAATATCTCAAAAAAAGGAGCTGTATAAAATATATTTTATCGAATCATTATAAGCTTACATTATCTATGATAATTTTAAATTGATTAATACGATAGTGTCCGTATGATTATTCCATTTTTTTGTGTGTATTAGTTTGTATGCATTAGTTTATTGAATAAGTCAAACAATTAATATTAATAAAATAATATTACACATGCTTTTATTATAATGAAAAATAGAACTAATGTATAATAGGAAATATTTGTAATGTGTATGGTTACTAAATAGTTAAAATAATATTCACGGATGTAATTGTACTTAAAAGAATATTTTTATATTTTCACAAATTGAACTGTCACGTTTCTCACTCTAAAAATAAATAACTTTTTTGATGAATGTAATTTAAAACTCAAAAAATATTGAATATCAACTACATATAAGTATTTACAAAGTTTCATAATGTTTTGAATTTTTTTTCATAACGTAAAGTAATTGATCATGCCCAGTACCGTAGCTAGTCTTTATTTCACCTTTGAAATAACCAAATTTTGCTCCTTCGCTATCATCGCTAAACACGTTATGTCAATATTTAACCCTTTATCAATATACATCTTGATTATAGTTTTTCTGGCGTATATATTACGCCGTTATGGTATAAAATATAACCTATATATAAAATTATAATATTATTTTTCTAAACCGTTCGTATATTGTATAATAAATTTATTTACGTGCATAGTTTAAAAAATAAATTCTTAGTTTTAGCTTAGGGATATTAGATAATAGTACTAAATATTATAAAATAATAATTTAGATACATTTTAGGTGTTTTAGTGTTTAATTTTTTAAAACTGTTTTAATGTTAAAAGTCATAAACGTTATAGCTTAAAAGATCATACATAAAAATATAGACTGTTATTAGTTTAGTGTCAGGAATATATTACGAATATTATCATTATAATCGCCATTAGTTTTAATGCGATTATTAAATTATTTTATAATTTAAAAGGCTACCATTAAATAAATAGTACGAGTATATGAGTAATAAGTAGTATTTCTATCTATTCTTCTATTACTATATTAAATATTGAAAATCATTTTGTTTTTCCATTGACAATTTTGATACTTATAAAATATTATAGTAATATTATCATATTATGCAGTAAATCAAATTAAACCAGAAAATTTATTTTTCCATAATTTTTATATTTTTTAATAGAACTTAATTACTTACTGATCGGTTATCTTATATCGTATTATATTTATCTTTCTCTTATTCGAATTGTTTCGTCGTATCTGATTGTAGAATTTTATAAAATTGTTCACTAGATTTTTGAAGATAGGAAATTTTTTGTCTAATAGTATAATAAGTATAAACATGGTCAACACCATACATAAAAATATGATTAGAAATTAATTTCAAAATACCCAATTGTCGACGACCCACGGTACCAATAACATATTGTACAACGTGGTTCGTTTTTTTTTTACATAATTTTTCTTTATTATTTTTAATTATTATTATTATCTTACCTAAAAATTGGTATTTATAATTAATACCATGTATTTTATAGCATATGTATTATTATTTATAATTTGCTTAAGAAGTTAACTACATACCACAGAATACTTAAATGGCTAAATTCATTTTCAAAACATGTTCATAACTCATAATGATTGTATATGAGCTAAAGTTTGATGGCGATTAGTTAGTTACATAAGTTATACTGTAGTTATCTGTACGTCACATAAGATTATGGAATAAAATTCAGTTTTGTGGATAAGTTTTTTTTTTTTTTTTTAAATGTTGTTAAGTTAACTAGTTATTGTGTATTACACTAGATTGCATGATAACTAGGGAAAAAGTTTGTTGTAGAAAAACATTTTGGGTTTTGTGTTTTATAGGATTTCGTAGATTCCATTAATTATAATCTCCCTTTCGAACTAACACTATGGACAAATTGTAACTTTGAATCTGATTATTATTGTTTATTCGAATAATACAAAATTATAAATGCACAATGTGTATTCATTATTTTGAAAGTGAGTAACTCTAGTTCATGATGTGTATATATTTTTGTGCAGTTTTTTTTTCAAACATAAAATGTCACTTACGTTTTTATTTAGTATGATATATAATATGTCATAATATATTATATTAAAAAAATAAAATAAAGATTACACTAAAATAATAACTTAAACTAGGTTTACTGACTTTCCAATTAACTTTTTTTGATTAAAATTATATTATAAGAAACGAACAGGTTTTTTTTAAATTTTTTTTTTATACGCTTTCTATATATTCTATTAATATTTTTGTTATAATACCTAGCAAGAAAAACGTTATTTAATAGTTAGAAAGGTAATTAAAATATTTTTTAAATAATATTTAAATAACGAAGTATACTGATGAGATATTCATTTTGTATGAGTGTTTTACCCTAAATTTTTTGTAACTACATAAAGCATATTAAAGCGTTATATTTTAGTAGTATTACAATTAGATATTTAAACTTACTCATCGCTATATTTTGAATTTTCTTTCATTTTTCCTGCCATTAAGTCATTGTTAAATTCGAAAAACTATGCAGTAGTCAAGATTTAAAGTAGCTATTAAATATAATTAAAAACAATAAAACAATAATAATATAATATGTTTGTGTAAAGTGCACGGGAAAAAAATGTGCGCGCGTTGTGACGATGGGCACTAGGTAACTGAGTTGAAAAAAAGCACAACATTTGCTTTAGCAGTCTATATCATGTATACATGTTTGCATGCACATAATATATTGGTCTGAAAGTGGTGGTATTTGGATGGATGTGTGTGTGTGAGTCGAAAGGGTAAAATCGAACATCCATCTATTAACGCGTAGTGGGGTGTGCGTTGATATTGTCGATGAGCCTTGGACCGAGAACAGCTAATGCACATATTTGTTACTACTAATTGCACGAACCTCTAATATTGTATCCGATCAATTATTTCAATTATAAGGAGACCAAATAACATACAGCAAATTAAATTAATGATAAAATTCATTTTTCAAGTGATCGTTGTTTAAGATTTTTGAGAAAATATAATTAATCTCTAGTAATTGTGTTAATGCTTTAAATATTATTAAATTATTTATTTTTTTAGATTTTAATACTGATTAGTGTAAAATTACAATATTACCAATCGATATTATTTCACGATCCTTGAAAAATATAGAGACATTTATATACCTGAAGTAATAAAATAAGTTAGGCAAACTAACTTAATTCATGGATTCTATTATTTCATGTGCGATTTAAATTTATATACCAATATATAATATGAATCTGTATATCATGATAAAATCAAAGTTTTTTTAGATTAAAAAACTTTTGAATACTTACATTTGAATTAATTTACATGATTAGATTGTGTCTGTGATACTGATATAGTGATATATTCAATTCTTCATTATTTGCATATATTTTTTATTAAGAATATTTAATTTAGTTCTAGCTAGCTTTTTTTTAATAACTAGTGAAACGAATAATTGTAATGATAAGATGAATACAATGGGTACATGAAATATATACTTACACTTACTGTTAGTGTATAAAAAAATAATGTACAAGACACGAATAATAATATTGTATAAACATAAAATACGTTACTCTTTACTGTTTTAATCGTTAGTAAGTTATCGTAAATTTATTCGTTATTACATAATTCACTAAATCTATCATGTACATAGATAACATGAATAACTTTAATGAATAGCTACATCCAGTACAAAGTGAGTCCAACATATTTTAGTGGACAATAAAAATCTACGTTCTACATCCTTTGTTCAATTGATTAAATGCTGTGTTCTACACATTTAGATGAGTATCGTGGAATTTCAAGTATCACATGTGTTGAACATATTATGTTTGTGGATGTATTTCATTGATAATATTTTCTAGCTGTGACCAAACATAAAAACTTTGATCTGTAAAATGTATAAATAAATTATTGACTTGTCGGTATTTTTTTTTTTTAGAAATTATTAAAATAATCGTGTCTTGTGGCATAACGATTGATAATATTTTAAGAAAAACATTTAAATCAATAATTTAAAAACACTTTTTAGCTGAAAACAATTCATTTAAGGAAGTTTTGTGCTGTTTCTATGGAAGATTCCATTAGATTTATTAAATTTTATTTATGTTCTACCAGTATTACAATAAAACCACTAGCGCCATGCCATCTTATTGGATGTCAAAAATGCTGACGGAAAACATTTTTTTAACTTGATTATTCATAATATATCGATGTCAATAAGTTAATGCTATAAATAATAGCTTAAATTTAGTATAAATATATTTAAAATTGTAATGGGTGTAAGTAAAAAAAAAAGTTTCTAATTCTAGCGAAGATTTATTTAAATTTAAATTACGACTAAATAACTAAAACTGTTCGATAAAAAATATAAAAAATAATCACAAGCTAATAGAGTGTTAATTCTATAGTTAAACACATAGGATTTTTCAAAAATAGAATAAGTTGTAACTGACAAAATGAACTAAAAAAAAAATTACCTTTTTGAATATAATATATTTTTTATTGCTATGCTCAGAATCTAAAAGCGTAGAATATTGCTATTGTATTAAATTCTACTGAGTACTGACGATAAAATTTTACCAAGAACAGGTTCTTTGAAATTGCATTTTCAGTAATAATATTTTACCTTTTATTTTATAAATAAAATATAGTACCAAAAACCAATACTGTACATTTTATCAAACCAGATCAATAATTCTTGAAAAAAAAATATCTTTTTCGTATAAAATGTACAGCTTGTGCTTATAAAATATAACATGAATTATCAAATTACACATATAAATTTAAATTGTTAATATCTAACAATAATTTCATTAACTTTTTGACTTTTGAAACTATAATAACTATAATATGTCAAAAAGCTAACTATATACGTAATTACTATTCATATACTTTTTAGTGCCTACTGCCATAATTGTACAATTTATATAAAAAAAAAAAATATCATAAATTAATTTGAGAATTATAATTAGCTTACATAGAACGAACCTTAAGGTATAAAAATCGAATATTTTATATTTGTAATTTTGACAAATGTTCAGAAGAAAACGTATTTAAAACGCTTATGAAAAATGTATTTTCATAATTTTTTAAAATTATTAAGAAAATAACTGGGAATTTTCTATTTTTAATCACCCAATTATCAAGGAAAGTAGTATTAATAATAATAATCCTCATTGTTTAAAGTTGGAATAAATTATCTGCTCTAAAATATTAAGACGATAAATAATCAAATTAACGTTATTGTACAATACATCCTTGATCCTTCGCTCCTTTCAAAATCTATAATCATTTCATTATGATACAAAGTTAAATCTATCTCTTATCTGTTTGGAAATTTAATTGATAGCCATTGATAATATTATCACTCTGTATATTATATTATTTGTTGTAAGGTACATTATTTTTAATAATTAAATAACTATACAGCAATAATGGATTTATATACAGGCAGTACTTCCGGACATCCGTTGAAACAAAAATAATTTCAGAGATATTTTTCATGTCATAAAATTAATTTATAACATTACTTATTGAATATTCAAAGAATTTTTTTTATTTAATCATTAAATTACATTAACAGAATCAAAAGAAAAAAATATTTATAAAAAAATAGACAGTGTTCGTTAAAAATCAGTTATAAAACTGTAGTTTTACTAATTTAAATAAATAGAACCAACTACGTATAGTACGTATAGTACGTATAACCATATACGTTGGTGTTTTGAATTTTAATTATGAATAGGTTATTATTGTTAGTTTCTCATCAGAAAAATCATGTTAAAATAATTTCAAATATATATATATCATTGTAAAAATAAAATAAATTGTGAAATATTGATACATTATTTTGAAATTTATAGAGCATACAAGCTAAAACACATCTAAATTTGTAAAATTATTGATGTTTGTCAATTTTCAAATGACACTCATATGGTAGTAAATGTAGTACAAGTCTGCTTATTATATTTATTCGAAAATAATTAATAAGTTACGTCATTGCATGTAAACAATATTACGTATATTATGCTGTTTTCTGTCACAAATCCAATTTATGCTTAAGAATATTTAAAACGCCTGGAAATTAAAATAATCGATTGATTGTTTATTTTAAGCAACATTACAGCCATTACAAGAAGTCTAATGGGAAATAAAGATTTTCGAGCATCAATATTAATTAAATATAAATAAAATACTTCAAATGGTTAAAGACTAAACATGTGTTATAAAATCAATACATTTCTATATGGAGAATACGTTAATGGGTGTGTAAGCACTAAACGAACATGCATAATGTAAAATACAATGTGAAAATAATAAATTTGAAGGTATCAATATATTTTACTCTATACGTGGTGATTCTTTAACTTTACTATAAACGCACTCATTATTTAGAAAAGTATTAACGTTTTTAAAAATATCTAAAATAGTTTTTATTGTGACTCTGATCAATGTGTTTTAACAAGTTTGTTCGTAGTTGATTATGTGTATTATAATAAGTCTCAGCCCAATCTTTTATATTCTTTATCATTACGATTTATATTTAATTTTTTGAATAATAGCAAATATTCATATTTTAAATTTCATATTCCGAATTAGATCATTTTTATAACAAATTTTATTAAATAAAAATCCTATACACTTATAAATAAGTAATTAAATATTAAATCAAAATTTAATTTGTTTACATTAAAATGCTAAGAAAAATATTCTGCCTAAAAACAAAAAATTAAAGTTAATTTGTCATTCGAATAATAAGAAAGTGAAAAATATAATGAATACTATAATTTATTTTGTTTCAACAATATTATTTTTAATGATTTCATATCTTATTAAAAAAAAATATTTCAACAAATATTAATTCTCTTCGAAAAATGAGTGTTTACCTCTTTGTAAACACGAACCATTTTGTATACACACACGTATTCGAATAAAAATATAACTACTCATTTCGACAAAGAATTGTGATACGTCATGATATGTCATGTTTTTGTCGAGTGAAAAAAAATATATGCATAAAATAGAGTGAAATTCAAGTGTAACACACATCAGATTTATGTATTCGTAAAAACTGTAAAACCAACATTCTCCGTCATAGAGAAATACAATTTTAGCATTCAACTCTACCTAGCATACAGTGTACGCTAGTAAAGTTCCATTGTCCTTTACTCATATTTCATTAAATTAGTGTATTTTCGGGTCACGTATTTTCTTCCATCGTTAAAATACATAGTTCATTTTACATACAGAACTTTTAATATTAATTATCTAGAAATTACATTGTAAGTATTGTACGAGTATTGTCTCGGTAATTCAGTAAGATACAGAACATTTGTCTTAATATTTGTAATGACACCATTAAATGTACATAGTCATTTTATTGAAGTATATATTATTATTGATTGTACTCATATTTATTATTGTTATGTTACATTTATGGTTAATAATTATGCAAAAACGAAGAACGAATTTAAAATTTATACTTTTCCATTATTTTTTGAAACAAATTTAATCAAGAACAGAGTATGATAAATTAAAATAATTATAACTCTTTTGGTTTTTTTGTTCAGTATAGGCCATCGACCTTTTTATAACAAAATTCATGAGCGCTCGTTATGTTTTAAAAAAAACATCATACATCAAATTTAATTGAACGAGTTATGTTTTTAACATCAATGCAAAAAGAAATTAAGCTTTCATGTTCGTCACAATTTCTTTTTATTTGTTTCGTTTACAATAATTTGCGCCAAAAATATATTTTTGCCTTTTAAAGGACTTTGATTATTACTTTTTTTGGATTTAAGACGCTTACCACCTATACTTAAAATGTACAATATACGACTGAGAATTTGTTAGGTGTGAAAAATTTATTCGTTTCTTCAATGAATAGCGCTGAATGTTGTTTGTGATATTAGTTGCCACCGCCGTCTTCCGTGGACTGGTGTCGACGTTGGTGATCTAAGATAAAGAGTTAACTATGAAAATGTCTATTTCGTAGGCAATTGTCGGACGTAAACGTGAAAGCTCCACGCGACGACTGATGAAGTTAATCTTCAATGTTGGTTGGTCGTCTGTAACGTCATCGTTAATGGCGTGAGTCCTAGTATTAAGCACGTAGTCGCGAAAACTACTATTTTAGAGAATATAGATGGTTGGCTGGACTTTGACAGTCGTTTGATGAGTTTATCCATGAATGGCAGAGATCGTCTTCATTGTTATTGTGATTGGTTTTTTTTTTTTTTTATCGAACTCAATATCTTCATGAGTAAATAGTCTTGACGATTATAGAGTTGAGAATGAAATGAGTATTGGTCACTAAAAATATCTTTATAAATAGCTACCAGTTATTTGATTGTGCTTCAATTTCTAATAAAAGCGATCGAAAACACAGGTTTTTCTATTATAATCTTTCTAAAGTATAGATATTTTTAATTGATTTGTAAATATATTGCATACATAATAGATTACTTATTGTATGTGTATATATATATAAATATTTAAAGCAAAAACTAAAATGAATATTTTGAAAAAGAATACTAAAGAGATCAGTAAAAAGACATAATTTAGTTGGGTTAACCGTTCTCAAAAATAATTGATTTATCGTCTATCTATTTAGGGTTTTTAAATATTAGTATAATATGCTATACGAAATAACATCGAATCAGATACTATTATTTTATTTAAACTGCCAATACATAATGTACTTTCTTTTAGGATTACATTTTTACAACTTATTGAAAGTATAATAAATAAATTATAAATTATATTAAATGCATTAATTATATTTATAAATCTATTGATATAAATAGAAAATAATATGTATTACTTGTTAATTCTGTATTTTTATACATTTATTATTAAAAATAAAAATAATATATTGTATCGAAGACGCCATTTTTATATACCTACTTAATTCTTAAGCAGGCCGTCATGCATATAAATTTGTTCGTTCCTGCAAAGTCGGTTTATCCTACAAAAAGTTATAATAATTAGAATAGTTAAATAATAAATATTTAACATTCGATTTTATTAAATTTTAGTGAAAGATGATGATTTCTAGTTAAGTTTTTATTTTTTTTTAAATTTGAAAATTCTTTTCGTTCAAAGATAATATAATGGGTAATGATAAAAAGATATATATATATATATATTAAGAGATATTGTTATATCTTTAGACCGATCATAATAGAAAATTAACAAATTAATTCTATGTTTAGATATATTGCAATTAAGTCCTAAAATTCGTAATTGAATATTATCATTATTTAAATATTTATATATTATATTATTGTAAATTTCCAAACCTGCTTTACCACGATAAGATAATTTTTACGTACAGTAAACATACATTGACATATTACGCAGGAACTTATAAATATTCAAAATTATTATACTTTTAGAGTTAATAATAATTTTAAATTAATATAGGTATTAATATTTATATTAAAATAGATCATTTATGGTTACATTTGAGTACCTAAATGCATACACTTTATATTATTATATTAAATAAAAAATGTTTTATTTATAATAATTATAAGTACGGATTTAAGGTTAGCCCTATTTAACATTTTTACTTACAATACTTACACTAAACTAAATTTATGGTGAGCCCGTAGACTTAATAATTTATAAAAATACAAATAAAAATACAGCTTTGATTAACTTTATTATCATATAATTAATACGTGATATTGATTAGGTAGTTATACGTTTTCATTTAAATATTTTATTAAACAAATTGTATTATATTTGAACTACTTATTTAAGTATTAACACATTTAAAATGTCATAATTACACAATAATGATCAGCAATTTTTTAAATATTTTTTGTATACCAATATTACTGAAAAGATTTTAATTAAAAAAAAAAGAAATAATAATTATTAGAAATAACCAAATAAAAAATTATAGTTTAAAAAATATTACATCATTTTTTTTTTAATATACGACTATCAAATAAATTATCGGTATAGTTTAATACGAATTAATTTGTTTAATTTATCATTGCGTACTTAAACTATTCATAATATCTCCTTCAATCTGTTCAGTATTGTTTTCAATTGATTTGAGTATAGATAACTTTAAACTATCAATAAATGTTGAATACCCAAATCAATTAAATTCTACGTTAAATAACTTGTGTCATATATAATTATTGATGTATTGATGAATGTCGAATTATGCAAATTAAACACATTATAACGATTAGATAGGTAAACAACTTCTCACACAAGAACTATCAGATAAACTATAGGAAGACAACTAAAACCTAAACTAAAATAAATCTCTTATTCTAAGTTTAGGAAAATATTTATCAAGCATCTAACAAGATAATACGCAAAACAAAACCAACAAAGACAATAGTTTATTTAATTAGTTAATTTCAATGTATACAGAAAGATAACATAATGAGTGATTGTAATATTGTGCGTAATGTGGGTTATATTGTAAGAAGAAAAGATTGTTATCAAATACTTAAAGTTTTATCATATGCATTCGTATACCGAGTTCACAGTTATGATGTAATGATTTTTAAGTAGTGTAGTGGTGAATTTTCTGTTGTCTAAATTACTTAAAAATCGAAACAATCAAAGTTGTGGTGAATTTTTGCTTTATTTTAAAATTTGATAAACTTGTGAAAAATGTAGATACTAAATAAGCAGTAAGCACGATAAAAATTATAAACATGTATCACATACTCACATACGAATATTCAACAAAATAAATTATAATTTAAAGCAGGGGTCGACAACCTTTTTACCTATACGGGCCATAATTTTTTTCAGTTTTTTATCGAGGGCCGCATACAAAATTAAAATATGTTTATAATTAATATTTTGTTCAAGATATTAAAACATGGTATTTTGAAACAGATAATACTGAATGAAAATAATATACATATATTCATAGAATTAAATAAGTTCCATCAGAAAATTTAAACTATAATTACGACTCAATTTGACTCAACAGTTATTTGTATAAAGACAATATTATTGTTAAATATAAGTCAGACTCTGTTATTGCTGAATACAACTTTCCAATTTCCACGTGGCTTTCTTAAATAGTTTTACCGACTTCAATAAGATGAAACTTTCATCAAGTGGCATACAATATTCTTAATTTGTATTAAAATGATATTTTACTTAAACAAACCAAATGTGGATTATAAATAGGTTATCAATTTTAATTATTCAGTGATTAAAGTTATAGATAAAATAACTTTTTTTCATTGTCAATAAAAGTTAGTATCACTACTGTATTATTTCACTCTTCATCCAACAAGATTCTTACCATTTTAAAATTTAACAGTGATTAAATCTCTAGGTCAACAAGCATACAATATCTTGGAATTATTCTGGACAAAAAAATAATCAGGAACTCACATACTTTTTCAAAATTAAAGGAAAGCTATCAGAGAATTAAAATTTGTTTTTGCTTGATAAATCGGTAAACTAGCTTTCTTAACTGAAAATACCCTTATACTAAACAATTATTGTTCGTTTCTTTATAAAGCTTTTGTTTGGGATTATTGTACGAAAATACACACAAATAAAATTCAATCGCTTCTTGGTTTGTACGGAATCACACTGACTTCAAGGTAGCTACGAATAATTAATATACTTTCAATAAAATTCTTCAACCAAATAATATTTAATACGTAGCTACGTGAAATAGTATCATTTAAACGACAAGCTTACCACTAAAACGTAAATGGACTATGTTTTCAGATTATTATAATAATAAGAAAATAAAAGTTCGTTATTATTATTATTATTATTAGTTGTATAAGCAATGTAACTTATGTATAGTAATTTTTACTTATGATAACATTTTTAAAATATTTCAACTAATTTTAAGCAACTTATACCACAAATCTGTTCACACAATTGACTATTCTACGCAAAGCACGATAGGATCGACTTACAAGTTAGTAAAAATAATTTATGATATAATATTACCTAATAATATAATGTATGTAGTGATTTTTTCAACAATTAGTTTCACCTATCTAATTATTAATAAATAAATAAATAAATTAGGTAGTACTTTTTTTAAATATACTGTTAAATATGTTAATATATGCTGACATACCGTCTCTCAGAACTATATTTTGCATCTAATCAATAATATATTATTGAATTCAAATTGAACACAAATATTACAGTAACTTAGTAATGATAAAGTACATTTGAATTTTTAAATGTACAGTTGGTAATGTGAGTTCCTCAGTTTTTTTTTTATTTCTCTTTAATTTGATAAATTTATTTATTTAAATTTTTTTAGTGCAAAATTTAAAATACAGTATTAATGAAATTACTAATTATTAATAAGTTATTTTTGATCTGTATAATTGATAAGTTTTTTAAAATATTTTCTATAAATTTAAATTGTGTTGTTGTAAAACAATTTTTTGTAAAATATGTACAATCAAAACGATATTTTATTAATAATAATATTAATTTATTACGTTCTTTTCTTTTTTGATTTAAATTTAAATTACTCTATAAGATTTAATCAATTTGAATTAATATATATTTTTTTTTATTTTTACTGTTGATTATTTAACATTAAATTATATAATTAAAATATCGTAGAAAACATTTTTGTTTCTAGATGAAAATTAAATTTTTTTTGTGGTTTGTTTATTTCACAAACAAAGCTTTCGTTTGGATGATTGTAGGTTTTGTTGGGTGTTCTTTGATTTTCTTTTTATTACCTTTCGGTTGATGGCTACATTTTTTACAATTATACTATACGATCCAACGCGTGTCACATTTAAATTTTAAATCGTACCATTTTCGTTACAAACATTGGATATCTCTATAGATTACGTAGGTGGGACCCTATTTTCAATATTATATTGATCCTTATTTCAACCTTTTTTGACATTATTACATGTCAACTGTATATTTGTTTTCATTAAGTACGGCAACTTAATTATTCTTCATTTTTTTGTGGTGCTTGACATAGGTATGGTACTTGGTTTTTGCAATTTTCTCAATGTACTTTGTTCTGTATTGTTTTGACTTTGGTTATCTATAGGCTATAGGTTTATCATTTAGATAATATTAGTTTATTGTTTGCAATAATTTTGGTCTTGGGTTCACCTCGTAAATTTTTAAATCGTGTTGTCTACGGTCCACACATTTCTTATAATTTATTTCTTTGTTCATATATTATATATCTTGTACTTTTAGAATTATACTAACAGAAAATATTGCATATGATTAGATAATCAAAAAAGTCTAAGAAATTTAAATGTACGACATCGTACCAAAAATTGTATTATTTAAAATACTCTAAAACTCTTTGAAGGCACAATATAATATTATTAAATTATTTTATTGATTACCTGGGTAAAATAGAATATTCTTTGCAATATAATTAATAGTGAATTTGAAATTTTGGGCCATATTCATTTATTGTTGTATATATTAATGTATGTGTGTACCATTTATACATTTAATAGACATTATTATTAATATTTAACATTTATAGGATAATTGTACTACCTTTTTGAATAATTAATTATTTTGATTGAAATTGTTTTCCCCAAAACGTAAAAAAACGTGTTTTCTACCTCATATGATAATTTTCTCTTAGTAGTTCAATTAGTTGAAAATGTTTTAGTGACCTGCGGTTAAATTGTTCAGTCAAGTTTCCAACTAAGTAAAACAACTTACAAGTACATAGTATAGTTTGATATCCATTTCTGTTATATCATTTTCCTGTCATGTACAACTATTTTATATGTCAGTCAAAATCATCCGGGATATAGATAAAAAAAAATATAATTAACTGAAAAAAAAGAATTTTCCATTGTTGTTTTTATTGTATAAAATGTCAAAATATTAAACGATTCTCCTAACCCTTAATTGAAGGGGAAATGTTTTAATAGACCTTATTACAGATGTCATATTGGTTTCAAATTGGACTTGTCAACTAAGTTATACGATGTATATACTTACCATTAGTAGACTACCCACTAATATTATGAAAATATACTAAGAGGATGCCTTTATCACTTGCATTCTCTCTGTTTTATACACATGTAACATATAATAAATCTACATACTGGATTATTACTACAGTTTGTTCAAAGTTAATATAAGAGAATCTTTTTTTATAGCCAACAGATCTTGTTTCTTAAGCGAAAAGTTAAGATTATTCAAACCCGTGCAATATTTGATTTATTTATTTTTATTTGCAAAAATATTTACTATTGTATTAAATTTAAAATATCTTGTTAAAAACAAATAAATATTTTTGTTGACAACATTTTTTTATAAGTTGCTTATTTAAAATTTGTATTAAGATAAATTTTCTTAGAAATATATATATGTATATATAAATTAAAAATTACGAAATAATTCTATATAAGGTCATGCCAGTAAAAATGTTCAGTAAAAGTACATGATATATGAATGGATCTTACTTGGTACAACTTATTTTATTACAAAAACAGTAAAACATAAAATTATTTTAAAGTCAGCAGAATTTAAAAATATTCAAGAATAAAAAATAATTGTTATACAATTTGTGTTCAAAAAAACTTGAAATGGAATTTTTTAAAGTAAAATAATTTTATTATCAACCTGTATAATGCTATAATATAATACGTATAAAGTTGATCATAGCTTAAAAACATTGTAACACATAACTTTATTTTTTGTTGAACTTTAATATGAGGTATATTTTATTAAAAATTAAAATATTTACAATAAAATGAAAATGATGAATATTATGTATTATAATAGTTTTTATATTTTACTTAATCTAAATTATTGTTATGTATTTGATTTAAACGTGTAATAGGTACTCATAAAGTATCTAATATAGTTTTGTAGAATTATATATTTAGATTTATGCAGTATGTAATAAATTCAATATTCATGTAAAATGTTCATTAAAAAAAGTACATGTCTTAAAATTGTAATTTAATTTATGTTAGTGGATAGGTAAATTTTAAATGCACAATTTTTTTATTATAAAAAAATGTAATAGTTTTTACAAATATGAACGTGTTATTTTTATGCTTTACTTTATTTTTCATATTATATGTTATTTTATGTGTATATTATATAAGTTTTAAATTTAGATTTTTATTATTTTCTAATCTAATTTCGACGAGGATATATAATGTAATAAAAAAGGGTTATGTGAACCATCTAATACAACTGGAGAAGTGGAGAGATTCGATGCAATTTGTTCGGGGTACTCATCAATCAGTAGTGATTGATGATAAATGTTTCCTATTTATTCATGGAAAAAGAATGGACTATTGTGGTCGCTTTTGAACCGGATATATTAGTACGTGTGAGGCATCTACAGGATTAGTATAGATAGGAAATTACACAAGAAACTAATATACAATAATACAATAAAAATAAAACTAATTATTGTTTTAAACGTTATTACTAAAGTTCTATGTGTTATAATTTTATAGTTTCTACTTCTGATTTTTTAATAATATTAAATCAATTTAAAGTAAGTATATATATTTGAAAATTGTATAAAAGAAATTAAATTTAATGTGATCCAAACCTAATAGAATGGCACGTCTCCATGTGTTGACCCTATCTTATAAACGTATGACATAATAAATATTTATGTTCAACAGTTCCAATTTCGCTTAGTAACCTTATTTTTAATAATAGAGTGAATTGATCTATTATAAGACTTCAAGGTAAGAATAATTATCTTTATCTTATCGTGGAATTTTAATGATATTTTAATTTTTAAGTGGATTTCAATAATTTTTAAATTGTATTATTATACATAGGTACTCAATACTCATAATTTGCTTAAAAATGAAAATATAAATTCCTTAAAAAATATATGAGGAAACATAGATAATATTCTTACCATAAAGTAAATATACGATCTATAACTTTAAACACGTGTATAAAAACAACAAAACATTAATTTTTCATCCGTCTACATTAATGTATAAATTTAAAAAAAAATAGTTCGCAAAAACACATTGGTACCTATGTATCATACTTTAAACTTTAAACGAAGCGATGAATGTATTAGTTTTACTATAATAATTGTTTTTTTTTGTATCTATCATTACTTGTTGGAGCAACAAAAATGTTTATGCACAAAAATACTCCGAAAATATTATGATTTGAAATATGAAATATGAAATTATAAATGAATATAGTTATTTAAAAAAGTAAAAATTTAAAAATGGTAGAGCTAAAAATTGTAAAGAATATAATTTTTCAAAAAGGTGATATCGCAGTAGTAAAAACAAATTTATTAAAAAAAATATTTTCAAAAAAATAGAAACTTATTAAAATAATAATGGATATAGAAATTTAAATAGATCAATAGCTTGCAGTGTGACAAAATTCCGACCATGAACCTCGATCGATAACCGACTGTTTGCGCATCGCGGCTCGCAAGTTTGTATTATTGTTACAATAATGGTAAGATATGCAATGGTGAACCAGTCTTTATCATATCCGACCTGACGACACGTGCAGCCGCCTGATTTCCGAGGATTATATATCCAAGGTGTCACGTCTTAGTAGGATGAATAGTCAAATGCTAAAATTTCTATATTGTGTTGTTTACAAATGGTAAAAAATGTTTCAAATAGGTTTATACTATAATATTTTTTGTTCATGTAAAAATGTGTTTCCAGAATATAGTTAATTTTGCATAGAAATAATGAATAATTATTAATAATTAATACAATTATTATTTTCATGATTTTTATGATTTTGATTTCAAAATTAACTATTTCCTCAAAATATACTATTAAAATTACTGATAATATTGTAAACGAGTATTTTTATGTAAAACCGGTTCTTGGTAAAATTAATTTTGGTTATTTTAATTGAAAATTTAAAATGAATAATCGTAGAGATCTAAAATTTAAAAAAAAAATATTAGCACTATTGTTTTTTATATTTGATATAATTTTCATAAAATTTTGTGCCTTTTTTGTTTTATTTATAAATATTTTAAATTTTCAAATTTTTGATTTATTTTGGTATAATTTTTATTCGTGTATAAAAAAACTTAACAATTTAATACAAGGCTACTAACAAATGATTCTTATAGTAATTTAAAATTTACAAAAACAATCATTTTTTAAAAGTTTTGAAAGATCAAATCTTTCCACACATTTTGTTTGTGTAAATAATATTATTTTTTTTTCTAAACTCTATCTTAATTTCTGACAAACCAACTTTTTTCATTTAGTCGTATGAAAAGATTCTTTATTACGTAAATCTTTTTTTTTCATATATATCATCACATTAACATTTAACGTAGTTTTTTTTTGATATGTTTATGAACAGATGGTACAAAATAAAAACTAAAATTGTATATAAGTTGCATAAAGTTAGTAAAATTTGTCACAACTAAGTACCTACTTTCTTTTCCGTTTAGGATAGGTGAGGGTCGTGCTAGACGACTCATGGAAAGGCGCCTTAAATGAAACTGGGTACTATCCCTATCGCAATGCTATTGTAGGTACTACCAACTAAGTCTCTCATCCCTTCTTCTATGGTACCACAGGTGGGACGAAGATAACAGCAGATCCACTTTTTTTTATGTTGTTACAAAGGACTCATCATGTATTGTTATAAAGACGATTTTGTATTATTTGTCTGTTGTTGTTGTTATTGTTATTATTGTTATTATTATACAATACACAATATGACTGAGGTGGAAAGTAAACATATACTATCATGGTTCCCACCTCAGTTGTGATACCACAGGAATAATGAAAGTACCTACTCTTGAATTTGTCTAATCAATAGATTTGAATATTATGTTTATATATTTATCGAAATGACAACTATATCGTAAGTTCTATTCATCCATCTACTACATATACTTCAATTATATTGTGTGTAGGTGTTAGGATAAAATGATAAAAAAATCTATTCTTAAATATATATTTGAACGAATATTCAAAAACTATTAATGATAGTTATTACATTGCTCTTATAGTATAATTAAAATAAAACAGAATAAATCAGAATTATACCAAAAAAATTAGCTTATACTATTGTTAAAGGGTAGTTATTAGATTTTGGGGTAAATTAGATGTTAAATATTTGTAGTCCAACAATAAAATATACAATCATTTTTAACTTAAAAGAGGCTGATGAGTTTATAGTTATTAAATTAAAAAAAATATATGTAATATTATACATGGTATTATAGTGTTCTAAATATAACAAATAACAAGGCAATTAACAAATAACAGTATTGCTCTATGTTCGCAAAATGCATTATTACTTATTGCATAGTCTAAAAACCAACGTTTATTATTGACGTTTATTATTTGGCTGACTTATATAATAATATTAAATTAAGTATTAATTTTTAATAATGTATTAAAAGTTTCTTTAATTTGAATATACATATATAAAATAATTATATGAATGTGTTTTAAAAGATATTAAGTGTACAACAATGTTTATCAAGATTAATTACAAAATTATACTTTGAGAAATAGTTTATCAAATATTGTATTCAAGTTGTTTTATTAAGTTTTAAACTATTTATTTTTTTATTTTAAGTATTACTTGGAGGCTAAACTGTTTGCATATGACTTGGCCCTCATGTATCATTGTTTATTAACAACAACAAAATATAGCGATCACCGATCTATTAAGAAGATTAGAGAATGCTTTCCTCAGCACTTGGATAGTATGTATTTGCAGTCACTAGGGACCAGCGAATGATTTTTATGACTTTTATAGATGTTAGGGGATATAGTCTCCTTTTTATCAAAATGTATTAATCAACTTTCGTTATAATATAATATAGTTATTTGTCAGCCTGGAAACATGTTTTTTCCTCGTCTCTTTTCAAGCCGATTTTACTCCGTTACTCAAGATTTGACGTTCTGTATGTCCTTTTTTCGAGTTAGCTTCCATCGAATTAAAGGCCATGTCTTTTCTTTCACCTGTCTATTACAATATTTTATAGAAGATCCTGAACGATTCTTCAGCTTATATCAGCCCTGTCTTCATGATTTGATGATAGATCCTCAAAGATCGGGCCACACGTCGACACAGTAAATGGATAACGTTAACGTGCTTTGGCTGACAGCCCAGACAGACGATGAGGTTCACTCTTAACCTGTCAGAGTATGGGAAAACAAACAGGGTATGCTCTGCCGTGTCCACTATATAGGCAGTGCACGCAAAATGTACTGGGCTCGGCAGTCGTGTCTGTGTGGTGGAGATAGTGCTGAAAACACCTATACTCTGTGAGCATCTGTGTCATAGAGTATGATATCGATATGGGGGTTTTCATAACCGTCCTCTCAATCTATCAACCAACGTCGATAATCAAATGATGAGTTCAAGTTGCTTTGGAAATTTGAAACTATTTAGATATATATTATTTGTAATCAGAATAGTCGCTACGTTACTTATGTATTTCAATTTCATTGAATAGTTGAATACTGAACAGATTTTAAATAGTATATTAAATTATTTCAGATAGTTAATACGAATTTTCACATTATATAAGTTTATTCGTAAATTGTATGAAATAGTTTTTACTACTACCTAGTAAATTACTATAAATAATAGGAGTAATAGAACTAATATTAGCTATTAAAAAGATGTGAAGTATTATATTATGCTATCTACTTATTTTTCAAGTTCTAAGCAACTTCGATAACAACAAATTGAAAAATGTTCCTATTTTAGTACATAAAATTAATACATTATAATATTATCAGTGTTTAATTATACTAATGTACCTTAACTTTCAGTGCTTTTAAATAAGTTATATTAAAATATTTCAGGATTATAATTATCTATGATGTTTAATTTTTTAGGATATTATATTATTAAATAAAATTAAAATTAAAAATATAAAATTGTAATAATAATTAGAATAAATGGATATATAAGTTAATAAAAATATATATATAAATTAAAAAAATTTAATATATTAATTAATAAAAACAAACAAAATAATATATTAAATTATAATAAAATAAATTAAATGAGATTAACAAGTTAGGATAGTTTGTTATACTAGTAATTAATATTTTTAAATACTTCATAAATTAATATAAATTATTAATTATAATAATAATATTAATTTACATTGTTATTTCAATTTTCTTAGTTATATTTATTTATATCATATTTAATATTTGAAATAATATGTTTAGAAAAAAATATTTAAACCAATTTTTTTTTATTTTTATTTAAAATAATGATACAAAATGGTAAAAAAAAAAATCCCAAGTATATTTTTATGCTAAATAGTATGGAAATTTGTTAGTTGTTTTTATCTCTATTCAATTAAAAAAATTACTTAATCACCATACAAGAATAATTTTGTACCGAAATAAAAAAAACATGTAGCTATTGAATACATTTATAATTAAATACTCATAAAAAAATATATGTAAGTACTTTTTCATTCGACTATTTAAATGATTATTTGAAACACCTATACAAAAAATGTATATTTAATAAGTATGTTTTATATTTATATAATAAAATTCTTTCTTTATAATATAGCTCATACAAATTCTGGAATTTAAGTTTTGATTTTTTTTATGTTATGATATATGTTATTATTATTCTGTTTTCTGAAATAATATTAGAATATTTTATAAAAACATAAAACTAGTATTGTTACTTTTGTCTGTTGTATTTATATGGTTGTTCAGTAGTATTTACAGATACAATTGTATATCTTTGTAAAGTAGGGAATATGGATTAATTAATATTATTTATTAGAGTAGAATATATTTTTAAAAAATCATATTTATCTATTGATATATTCAAAAAAAAATTACATATTATTCCTCTTTTTAAAATTGTGGATCGAATATAATTTTCACATTTATTGCTAATATGTACTGTGTAGTGAATCGAGGAATGACGGATTATTGACCCGCAGTTAATATAAATTTATGTAACATGTCTTATTATTAATACGTAATCAATCTTAGGCATCAATAACCTAACTAAATATCCATACAAAAAATAATCCCTTTATTGAATATAAATGGAATGATTTAATACGGCCTACCTATTTAGATAAATTTTAGGAATCTGTGTTGATAAAAAAAAAATAGAGTAAATCATTTTCCTCATTATAATCAAATTTTTGAATGCAAAACATATAATTCTTCGAAATTAGAAGATAATATTAAGTTTTGAACATATTATAATACCAATAATCATATTCATTTTAGTTGAATATTATTTTTTATGAGTTATGATTCTGAATAATATTTCGTATTTTGCAATTAATAGGTTATAAAAATCTGATATAATATATTAAAAACTAAACTAAATTTTTCAACTATTTTCATAAAACAACAAAACGATCTATTTCACATAGCAATTTAAAAAACTAGGAAAATATATTTTATTCAAAATTTGCGTATAGTATATATTTTAAATAATATATAAGCTATAATTAAAATGTATATATTATAAACTGTTATAAAAATATCAAATCTCTAAACAATTTAATATTTTAAAATAATCTGTTTTATAAAATGCGCCATTTCCATCCTACTTAAACTTAATTTATATTTATGTTTTATTATGCTGCACAAAATTAAATAATATCTGGACGGCATATTAAAATTAGTTCTAATTTTACAATTTTTAGTTTATGTGACCTTCAAAAAACAAAATGAAAAAATCATTCTACTGTATACCTCGTCATTAATGTAATTAATTGTAATGTATGTGTTAAATTTGAATAAATTAATAAGATAATGGGATATAAAAAAAATGATTCTGAGCGCCGACGAAGTGCCATTCTTAAGATATTTTAAAAACCATATAATATATTATATTAAATATAATATTAGTAATTTATATTTGTATTAATATGGTATAATATATTGAATACTATTGCCAAAAAATGCATATATTTATACTACATTAATTTGTTATCAAAATTTAAAATATTGAATTTTTTGAAATTATTTCCCAATTTATATGATTTTGATGAATATTTCAAGTTTTGAATTTCAAACGTTTATAAAAATAAAATAATCTATGTACCTACACAGGTGTTTTTAAATTTCTATATATACAATTTATAAGGTGTCTTATTGCATTATTTATCTAAGATTGTAGACCGAACAAACGATTTTTTATTAGTGACACAGTGACATCCCATAAAATGTTGGTCAATTATTACTATGTTTATCTTCAACTTTCAAGTATAATCGATATTCATTGATACTAATTAACTTACTATACTTGCTTGAAAATCGATTTTTTTTATATCAAATACGTCGAAAAATTTTATACCTCGGAAAATGAGATTAAACGTATATGTTGTTATTCAAAAAGAATAACAACTTAAAAAGTGATTACGATTATAATTCATAAATATTATATCTTGAAAATTAACTATTTTCAAATAAGTACCTTATACATACTCAACACGCCGAGCAGTTTGTATAGAAAGGATGCATTTAGTTACATATTGGATGACCTATATCATAATATGATGACAATATGATATCATGCCGTTGTAAGTTCTAGGAATTGCTACAATTGCATGCGCCTTTATGACGTTTATATATAATTTATCGTGTCTGTATTTACCTAACCTGTATATAATTATGTACTGTTGTAGGTTTGTAAAATCTAAGTAAAACTTGGTTAAATAGTCGTGCGACATACAAGAATTGTTCTGCATTATTTGTATACTAGATTTGCATTGTATATATTATTATATTGTGTCCGACAAGGGTTACGGTATTATTTGGTAAGGTGCGAATTAGGTGGGGTGAAAGACAAAAGCACCACGAATAATGTGCGGGATTTTAATCTTTAGATTATGGTGTATATAGTATATTATGTAATATACCTACCAACCACATAATATTATTTGATGGAGTGTTACAGGCATTTAAAATATATATATATATTAATTGCAATAAAAATATTACAATTCCATGTTAGTGATGTACTTCACTTAAATATATTGCATAAAATTAATATTTGATAACAAGGATTTACACAAAGCAAATGAACGAATAATATAATATTATTAACGACTCATTATTTGTCAATACGGTTATTAAATATTATATTATTGTATAGTTCGAAATACTCTTTATTAATGGTTTGTATAAATCCTATCTTGATTCATAAATGAATGTACAATATGTATCGTATTTTAGAAAAAAAAATTAATTTAAAACTTCATAAAATTTTTAAATAAGGTTATCTGCATACATGTTGATTGACTAAAAAGTTTCTAACACTATTGAAAGATAGAAATAATTATTTATTATAATTTTAGTATAATACGAATTCGATACTATAAATTAGTATAAAATCTATTAAGAATTAATTAAACTTATAATAACTTACCAATATAGGTTTATTATTTATATAGTTAGATAGGTATATGAGTGTACACATAATATGTATCACTTGTGAAACGGTACTACTTCTTGATAAATACATGAATTTATGATTATCGATTGTTTATTAATATTACAAGTTTCCTGGACGTATATTTATTACTTCAAATAAATAATTTACAGCGCACACTCACCAAGTATATAAATTCGATTAAGAGAGGGTTTATTTATGGTTTTAGAATTCCGTTATAAACGTTTTGATTGTTTTAAAACTAGCTCAAGCTTATTATATCGCAAAAGTTTAGACAAAAAGTGAATGAAAGAAAAAATTGAAATTTATTATAGTCTCGGGGACGTTGACGGAAAAAGATAATAAAATAAATTCTCATCTAATTACGTTTTTTTTTTGCAGACAAATTGACTCTTGTGTGGTTTTTTTTAGTATCCCATACAACTATTATCAACAACAATCGGAGCCCAGCTCTGTTTGTAATGGACCAGTCAGCCGCAGTTATTATCGATAAGCACACATGTGTTAATTAACACATTAATGGGGCGGATATTTGAGTATGGTCTAAGTAATAGGAAGTTCATCTTCAGGTAAAAATATTTTTTTAATTAAAGCGAGGAACCGTGTATGGTTTAGTTGTTATGTATTATTCTATTAATAATACAAGTTATAACATTATTACAGAGGTGTTCGTTATTAGAGCATAAATACGCTTCAATTCATTAGTTTACACGTTTGTAAGTTCGGGACATTGGTCATACATTTATAACAGTTATAAGTTACTTTTAATACACCGCAGTGTTGTTGTAAAACCTTGGACGTTTTATAGGAAGTATATAATTTAGATACATACGATTTGTAAAATAAAAAAATATACCATATACAAAAAAAAACTTTAGCTATAGCTAAATGTATCGAAATTGCTCATAATTACTAACTTAACCACATTTATTTTTATTACCGATTTAAATATATTTTGTAATTTATGTCTTTGAAATTGACTAAACTTGTATTAAATATAAAGTTATTATTTGTAAGTTCCGAGTGGCAAATTTCTCAAAAAAGTGGAAGGAGGTGAAAATAATGAAGCAAACGTATAATTCTAAATATATAGTGGAATTATAAATGATAAACACTATAAGTATATAATCGTTACACGTGGTCGAGGTAATTTTTGGAGAAGTGATGTTCACAGTTTTTGCTTTTTGTTGAAAAGAGACTGATAATTTGGAGCTTGGCTATGACACAATAATTAAGTATAAAATACCTTTTTTATGACACAATTGAGCAAATGTGTTCATTTATTAAAGAATTTACAAATACTAAAAAAATGGATAAATAACTTTTCGATATGGCGATTTGAAATTTTGAATAAAATATATTAATTTAAAATAAATAATAAATTACAGTAATACAAGTACAAAATATATGATACGAGTTAAAAAATGACCGATTTTATGGCCATATGCAATGTATTGTTGATATGTTAATTTATTTGTTTGATAATAATAATAACATATTCAGGCTGACTGGTTACTGACTAGCGTGAATTGTTAATTAATTAATTAATTAATTATATTTTCACATATAATATTATAACATTGTCGATAAAGCTCATATAAATTTGGTATCATAATAATTGGTGTAACAATGCGTGAAAATAATAAATTACAAAATGTCGGCAACGCGAATATGGTAATATTCTATGTTCAATCGGGTTGCTAAAAATGCATATACTTAATCGTGTTTTACCACGGAGCATTGTGATGTTATATATACAAAAACAATGAAAATAATGAGCTGCATAGATACTCTTAAGAGCTTTTCACTAAATTCTCCTGTGACAAGCATTGATATCCTGTTTATTCTTTTATTATTTATGCATGAGATATAAATAGCAAGACAAAATTATTTTTTCGTGTGCATCTCCTCACAAGTCGTATCACTAGCGGAGTAAGTGAGTTGATTCTCGAGATCTTCTTTATTACGAGTTAATTCCCAGGTTATTAAGAAGTGTGTACGAGTTGATTTCCTATTGTTGTATATCAATAATAAAACTTATATAAAATGCAGGAGCAATAGGACTAGAAAATCTAAGAAAAACAAAGAAAAAAACAATTTTTTAAGAGAAGTGATGTCGAGATATACTGGTAATCTCATTACCAAATACCAATTTTTAAAAACAATGTATTATACATTTTTACCAAATTGCTAAGTTTTTTTAATAAATAATAAATATAATATCATACAATAAATAATTAATAAATACAAATATGAAAAAACTAAAAAGAACAATATTTTTGAGAAATTTGTCAGCCAACCTCCTCGAGGTGTTTCTTGGGTTACGCTAATAGGCTGAATACTTAATAAATGTTGAAAAAAATACATAATGATCCGGGAATCAACTCAACGGTATCGGTGTAGGTAAACAGGTACCAGGAATCAACTCGTACGAAGCCATCACTGGAACAGGCGGCTGGGTTGTATCGCAAAAAGGTATAACACACTGCGTAATTCGAAATGGAATTTCTTATCTAGTTGAACTTTCTACGTAAACCACATACCGCGTGGGGTATATCGCTATCGTTATACGTCAGTAATTTTTATTGCACTTAATTACTATAAAAATATTAATTATTTTACAACTATTTTATAAATATATATTTTGTTACATAAACGGTGACAATGTTTACAAGAAATACTATGTGGGACGCCCAGACATACTAGGGGGAATTGAGACAACGGAAGATTCTTACCCTATTTTCATTACTGATTCTCTGAATTGTAAACGACTGTCAACTATGATATATTTATTAGTTGTATAAAATATTCAGTATTCAATTTAGAAATTGTAATCATATATTATCATAAATTTGTAAATAAATTAGTCACTTAACTTCCAACTAGAGTTAAATGTTGAGAATTTTAAAGCTTTTGTAGAAATTAATATTATCTAACCTAACCCTGTAGAGTCTATCACACCAAATAGGATTGTTACCATCATATATCAATACATTGGCCAAAACATTATGCATGCTTATATTTTTCAATATTTAGGAATTAGACATATTTATCATGGAACTTAATTCTCATATAATCTCCGATTTTTTACTTAAACAATGAATTTATTCAAATTTTGATTTTAGAATTTTTAAAGACCTCATTTTAAAATTGTTGAGATTTTTTTATACTACTTAAAAGGAGTGTCATAGATTTATATTAAGCTAAAATTTTCATACCACCATAAAGTTCTCATATCTTCCCAAATTAAGTATAGATTTACATTATATTTAATACATTTATTAAGTGAACTAATTCAAAAACTATTCGTTTGAATTTTTATTTCGATTTGTCTTAAAGTATATTTTAAAATTTCAAAAATCATATTTTGTATAACTATACCTATTATTAAAGAAAAAAATACCGCGAACATAATGTTTGGTGAATCGTCGTGTGTTTATAGTTATATTCAATATAGAAAAAAAAAATGTTATAAAAACATGGGAATTTGTTTTGGTATTAATTTCATCGTCGGAAGGTGTGCGGTAGGTGGGGGAAAAGTTAATTGTCCTAATCAAATGTTTGCAGCCCCTCGTGAAAAAATTGAAATAACGTCGGCAATAAAAAAAATATTATAAAAATACCATGGGCATTGGGCAGCGTGTGATTTTTGTTTTCGCGCGACATACTGCAGCAGCGACAGTGCGACCGCCCACGAACGAACGACTACGCGATGAACGCGCCGACACCGTCGTCGGAGCTTGCGCGCGTCAACCGCCGCCGCGCGACTCGCGAGCAGATGGTGTGACCGCCGCGCCGCGAGTATAACAACAATAATAATAATAATAATAATAATAATAATAATAATATACTCTCTGCCGGAAAGGTTTCACGCGCGCACGCCGACCACTGTTGTGCACGTTGTAACAGTGCGACGTCGTCGTACCGACCACCGGGGCTGTTGTCGCGATCGGCAGTCGTGTGATTTTCCGGCGCGTCACTTATATACTTCAGCCGACTCGCGCCCGTCGAGTAATCTCTGTCACGCGATACTAATAATATTACAAACATAATAATATCGTCGTACACAGTAATATTCGCCATACGGTAACATTGCGCGGACGGTCGTCTGTATATTTCAACATAAATAGTTTCGATTAAACGATTTGTTCAACTAGAACATTGCTATAATATCATTAAATCGTATTATATTTTATTATTATTATTATTATTATTTTCATCCACACGTCGCCTTCGGACAGCACAATGCCACGGATATTCTTCCGGCCCCCGTAACAAAACGTGAGTATTTACGCGCGCACGGAATATAATATTTTTCTATTCGATGTGTACAGAGATACGTGCCTGCCGTGGTCATTCTATTTAGGGTGTATCTAAATACAGGACGATTCGTCGAACGTGTATGCTCGTCCCCGTTTTTTCACTTTAATAACACGCGAGTCTGTTCAAATTCTAATTATTGAAATTTTTTAGTACATAATATCTGCCCAAGCGCCATACTCTTGTTTAAATACATTTTTGCATAATTTAAGGAGTGTTTAGGGATAATTTTTTTTTCAAACAATATCTATTACATGTTTTTATTGTAAGTTATTAAACACATGATTTTTTTCTGCAATGTCGTTGTATGTCTAAATCAAAATTCAGACGAATATAGTTTCTGAGTTATTAAGACCTATAAACTAGTAGGATAATGGTTCTTAACATTGGTTTTATAAAATTATAAAGTATATGTCATACCTATTAGATATTATAATATTAATTATACTCAGATAATTTTTACGAATTACGAAATGTATTTGATATATTTACATTAATTCTAAAATGATTAAATAATCATCATAGACAAGCTATATCTATTGTGATGGAACTATTGTCCTTGGAACATAAAATAAAATAAATTGTACTCGTTTGAATTTTGATTTTTATACCTACATCAATATTTTCAAAAAAGTCGTTGGATTAACGATTTACAGAAAACACGTGATTGTTATTTTAGAATAATAAATTGGTATTGCTACATGCATGACACTCTTTAAATAGTATGGAAATCTTAGTATTTTAAAATATAACCTCTGAATATATTTAAAATATTTAATAATTTCGGAAAATTTTAGTTTTAATTTATTTAGTAATTTATTATTATAGAAATAAATGGGAGTGAGCGTACTTGGCCAGTCACTCTGTATAAATACATGCGTGTGTGTGGACCAGAACTTTCTATTATGTTATTATTGTATTTTAACAAACGCAAAATAAAAGCAATTAAAATGTGTTTTGATTTGTTTGCTTCGTTGTATTCTTGAACGTTACAAAAAACTCGTATATTGGGATATTGTCTATATACTTTATTAGGCATAAACAATTAGTCGAACGTATGCGTAAGGTATTCTGCTATACTAAAATGAAAAATAATCGTTGTGATTCGACATAAAATTTATTAAAATGTACGTATATAACTAATTATATATTAAAGTTAAAAAAATAGAACAAGATAAATTATTATATTTTGAACTTTATTATACATCGTTTTTATTTTTACTTAAAATTAGCATTGACATAACATTTTAGTCAAAAGGCGACTGTCATTGTAAATGTGACGATTTTAATGAAATAAGATAATTAGTTTTTATTAGATTTGGATTTCAAACTAATTTTATTTTTATATATTTTTAAAACAGTAAAATATTATTTTATTATAAAAGAACATGAAAATTAAATTGTTAAAAAAATGGTGATCGTTTTAATATAAGAAATAGCATTTTCTCAATCAATGGATTTAAAATGACAATTTTTATTTAATATAAAATATATTTTAAAAATAATACGTATACTTACTATTTGAACAATAATTTTAGTATCAATAATTTAGTTTATATAATTATATAGGTACCTAACTAAAAATTATTAGAACAATTATTTTAAACTATGTCGCAGTCATGCAGACTTAATTGAAAACTTATTGTATAGGTACTCGTACATTCAAATAATATTTTAATTCTTTTTTAATATTTTACATATCATGTTTTATTAACGGAATATTGTGTTTTAAACTTAATTTGTATAATATAAGGACAACATTTTATATTAATAAATGTTACCATTTATTTTAACAGGAATTTATATACGGGCTTCTAATTTTGTATTATATTTTCAAATTAATTTTTATACATTTTAATGATTTAAGATAATATATACAATTTTTATAAAATACTTTAAATTGTTTTTTGTTTATAAAATGCACATCTAATAACAAATAACCATTTAGTCTAAAAATGCAAATAGATTTCGCGTTTATATTTTGTTCTAGGGTCATAACTAACTTACAACGAAAAGATTTTGTAAAAGGTATGTTACGTTTATTTATAAGTTTTCCATGAGACACTTCTTATATTTTTACCGAGTAACGTTTCAATCTTAAATCCGTTACTGATTTCGTTAATTTTTTTTTATTTATAATTATTGTTTACCATTAATGTCAATAACATTAATAATAGTGTTGATTTTTTTATTAATGGTGTTTTTTTTAATTCAAACACTTAAAATTTTTATTTATAGGTAGTCTATATTAAGACCCGTATAGTGATAGTTTTGTGATTTAAGACTTTTAAACTTTTTTCAATTCAAATGTGCATATATAATATTTAACTTTTAAAGTAAACATATTATTATTATTATTATTAGTTAAATGTTTTAAATTAAAAATACACTAATAAAATATTGTCTTGAATATTTAGAAATGTTGAAAGTTTTTCTTAGAAATATACTAATACGGTTAGAGCTTTAATCATTAACTACCCTTATTTTACCTAGAACTTTTAAATTAAATTATTTATCGCTAAAAATGATAATTGATAACTTAAGATGGTTAAAATATAATAAATAAATTAAAATTAATTATGAATTATTATACCTACCTTTAAATAATAAAATATTACTTATATTATATTTCATTTATTAATTTGACGAAACTCAGGCTGTGGTTGAGAGGTAGACAATTGAATCTAGTGAATCCACATTATATATGTGTGCAAAACTTTTATGAATTATAAACAATTGTAATTATTTTTATTTTAACTATCCTAATATATATAACAGGAATAACACAATTAGTAGCTTATATTATCTTTAATATATCATAATTCAACACCGTAAAGAAACATTTAATGAATTAAATAATACTTTGATTTAGAGCTTTGGATTTGTATAAATTTTATTATTTTTATTACACGTGCTTTAAATATATTGTATAGACTCTATACAATCGGTTTCTATGTGATGATATTATATTTACTATTCACAATGATATATTAATTTAACATTTTTCAATTATTTTCTAGAATATTGCAAAAATCTGTATCATTTAGAAAAACTATGAATTAATAAAAAGTTATGAAAGAAAAATGTATTTAATTAGCAATTTATTTATAACTATAGCAAAAAAAATTTAAAAAAATATTGACATCAATATTAATCGTAAAATATTGGGTATAAGGAAAATTTTGTAAATCAATAACTGCGTTTAAAATTAATCGCTTTACTTTAAAATACATTTTATTGTTGCTATTATATATATTAAAAAAAAAAATCTTCTGATCCTGACATTAAAAAACTTTGATGTTGAGAGTTTTTAATATTAGCATCTATTCTGTTATTTGTTACGTGTCGTAAACATACAAAATGGTTATTCGCATTATCGGATATTTCTAACAGAAATGCCCAAACCCTATCTCCCTAAGGCGGGACGAAAAAAAGTTTCATTCTATTATTATACGTCTTTAGATCGATTGTGCTCAGAAACAGTCTTTAATTATTTTATATATAACAGGCTCTCTGAGGTTCGTTAACGACTGTTTCATAATATGGTATTTTTTGGACGTTGTTTCAACCGGTATATACCACGTGTGCTAGTGACAACCACAAATACCGTGGTGGCAATCTTTAAGTCATCGGTTACTCGTAAATTTTCGAACTAGCTCTCAAAAACACCCGTTGGGCCACTTGTATGTGTGAGTGGAACATGTTTGTGTAAAACAATAACAAGGATTATCGGTTTAACTTTGACATTTTTTTCATTTTCACATGGAAAATAATGAAATTCGCCAACAACTATTGATTCATTGAATTGACTAAAATGTATTACTTGCATGGTGTCGACGCTGTATATGATTTACTATGGTAAATGGAAATTGTATAGGCCATTTAACATTCATTAATGTACTAATCTTGATGTAAACGGTTTTGGTTAAATCATTAAATGTACAAGACAGCCTACCCGAGTAAAATACTGAGTAGTAAAACAATACAGACATGATTCTTCTTTGTCTTCGTATTATTTTTATTGTAAAACAAAATAAACCTCGAGAATCGAAATTTTCTTTGTGATCTTATATAACACTATATCTGGATCTTTTTACAATGGTGGATACGAAACATAAAAATCAAGTTTAAAGTTGTCAACTACTATAAAATTATAGTTATCTACCATACCATACCATCACACACACACACATAAAATAAATAGTGCCTATGCTATTTTTTTATGACGAGTTATTGAAAAACAATTTTATCCACGGCGTAAATATTATGTTATACTAACAGCATGCATTATATATTTCCAAAATGCTCTGTAATAATAGTACGTCAAGTTAATCTGATTATTGATCAGACCACACAAATTAATTATTTAAACTTCATTTCATAAAAGGACTTTTTTTTATTAGCTATTAGAAAATACTTTTTGGCTTTCAAACTTATTACACATTTTTGCACTTTATCCTTTACATCGCTTGCATGAGAAGTATATTTTTCTTTTTTATAAAATAATTTAATACGCAAGTCTACCAATCACACATGTCCTATATTTGAAATATTCTAAGTTATCTTTTTTTCTTCTTCTCTATTTCGTCTCTCTCTCTCTCTCTTATTTTTTTTACAACATTTCCTTTCTTTTAGAGATGGAGGTATCCTAAAAAAATATTATTTTATGGATATAATTTACGCATAATAGTATTATATATTTTAAAAGAGACAAATAAATATTTTTTAAATATTAACTTAAAGATGTTCTTAACTTATTCAAGTTTTAAAGGAAATCACTTAATACCTTAATCCATAAATTCAGAGTATTCATTTTAAATATTTTTCATCTTAAGTATCTTGTAAAATTATGTAAAACAAGATTTTTATGAATGCTTATATATGATAATTATGGTTTAATAAAGTTTGATAGATTGTAGTCATCATACTTTCAAACCATTTTTTTTTTTATTCATTCAAATATTTATCGTTAGTATATTTATCTAAATTTATAAGTGAAAATATAATATACATTTTAAAATAAACACCTTGAGTTTAATAAGTTATTAGTTAAATAAAATAATAAAATGTTTAAATAAACGTTCGAATGAAATTAAACATAACTTTATTATTAAATTTGAATTTATTGTTCTTAAATGTATACTTATATTATTTAATTAAATGTACATATTTATGGTAAACGTTTTATTATAAGTATTTAGAAAAAAGTACATACAATTATTAGATTAAAAAAATATTAATTTAACTTAAATATTAGTTGTCTATATTATTTTATGCTAAAAGTTATTCTACGTGTAAACACTACTTACACTAAGGGAGAATTAAGTTGACTGGAATGACAATTTTCAAAAACGATAGAATATAATCTTGGAATGAACATGCTGACCTATTGTACCTGCTCTTCGCTGTAAATTAAATGTGCATCACTGAATACGATAACAGCAAATACGATTATGTTATACCCAGTGGAAGGGTGATAAGTCTATTCATAATGGACATAAATATAGAAGTTCCAATAAATGGAAACTGGTAGATTTTCATAATAACAATTGATTTGTATATATTTTAAAATATAAAATAGATTTTATCTAAATATATTATGTATATATGTGTATAATAATAAATCTATTATATATATATATATATTATAAATATAAATAGTTGTATATAATTAAACTTTAAAATTTGTACACTGTACTTAGGTTTATACATCAATATAATTTTAAATCCATAATAACTGTTAAGTGCTGTTTTATATATTTAAAATGTTTTATTATACCAATGTGTATATTAAGGAGTTATAATTTATTTTAAAATATTATTACTAAACTATTAAATATAATACTAAAATACTTAAATCAATAAATATATATAGTGTATACGTACACTATACAATTATCACCATACACAGATGATATGAATATTAATAAAAAAATATTATTTTAAATATAAAATAATATAGATAACACACACAATAACATTAATATAAGGTTTAATTAGTATCAATATTAATATTTAATTGTAATTCGTATATGATATTATAAAATTGCGTAAATATAAATCCTCAAAGTTTATCTGTCATTTGGTATACTAGTGTAATGTCATATCAAGTTAGAAAAATCAAACCAAATAAATAGACCAAAATTCCGAGGCCCAGTCATAAAGTTTTATCATCTTATGATAACGACAAAAAATAATATAAATGTATTTAATTTAAGTATTTTTTGTTCTTATATTGTACAATATTAACTATAAAAATAATAAAAATGTAAAAAAATGTAACCCTAATGTCTAAGATGTCGAAGCGTATGTGATAGATTGATATCAAAGTGGGTGAAAAATAACACCACACTAGTGACTGTATCAGTTAATTATATGTTTATGGATAAGAAAGCTATGAAATAAATATTATTTTTAAACAAATATTTTTATAACAAAAGTATACAAAAGGTGTTAGTATTGAAAACATATAATATCAAATTTTTAACTAAATTGCAAAAGTAAAATAACTAAATTTACCATATAGTAATAATATTAATATATTATAAAATCAAGTCAACGTAATTATCAAACGAGTATTTTGTGATTTATATATTTTTCTAAAACATAAAATAGTAAACGTGTAAGTACTAAACAGAATATGATAAATTATTAAAAGTAAGGTAAATATATATGTGTTTTCTCATTGTAAAAATTAATTAGATTTTTAAAATAAATAAAAATTTCATCATATCGTTAATATATATTATATATGTATAAGTACTGAATATGTCTATTAAAATCTTTATATCTCCCCTCCTTGAAAAATCCTAGATACGCTACTAATATATAATATATTTCATTCAATATCTATAAAGGATCAATATTATTATCATTAATTGTATAATTTTTCCTCTAGTAGTTAAAAATCACGTATAATGAATCACGTAAAATTGATACAAAAAAAAAAAAAAAAAATTGGACACGATTTTTTTTTCACACATTTGTTTAACTAATTCAAGTAAGTTATAGATAATTCTCAGACTATTAAAAATGAAAGAGAAATGTTTGTTTAAATTAATTAATTTGAGCTCATTAAAAAAATGAACCCAAACACTTTGTTTTTTGTGAAAATTAACCCAAACGGAATCATAATGGATCTAACGTAATAAATAGAAAAAAAAGATTTTTATCCATTGGGCCGATACGTTTATATTCACAAATGGTATAGTTTGATGATTATTAATTATAGTAAAAAAATTTAACTATAAAATTATATTCTAAACCGATATTTCTGTCCGTATTGCTTATTTGTGTTTTAATTAACTGCATTATATATTCTATAAGGAGTTATTATTTTGATTTAAACTCAATGATCACTCAAATAATTTTTTTTTCTTTTTATTTACTGTTTACACTTTTATCTATTTCTTTATGGAAGAAAATACATAATTTAGGTTTATGATGATATTTTTAAAAGATTTAATTTAATTTTTTACAACTTCGAATACGAATGATAATATTCTTTGACAAATTTGATGAGTTTTACGTAATACCATTAAGTATATCATACCGTAATACAAAAACGATCATTTGTTTTAATAAATTCACATTTTAAAACAATTATTCTAATTAATTGAATATATATTATCATGGCGATAACATTTTCTAAAAACAGTTTGTACTCTTTTTCATTATTTTATTTGACATTTGATAAATCACATTATCGATCTAATTAGTAAATGATTATATTATGAATGTCAGGTATTATTAATACTAAACTATACTAAATATATTTTATTAATCCCGTGGAGATAAACTCTATAAAAAATTATTAAATAGGTATTAAAATGTTATTTTTTCAATAATTATATAATAACAATAAGTCAACAAAATATAAAACGAATTTTCCTTCAACTATATTACTATAAATAAATGATACAAATTAAATTATATTTTTGAGTAGGCATAAACACGATAAATTAACTGTATTATATTAAAACCAAAAAAAAAAAAAATGTGAAAAAAAATAATAATTAATTAAAAATAAAACTGATCTATATTGATATTGATATTCTAGATATTATGTTCTTAATATATTTAAGTTAAGCTTATTAGCGCAAATACTAGTATGGAACAAAAATTGTTTTTATGTGCATTTTGTAGTTTTATTTATATATTTTATTTTTTTACATTAATTATTGTTTGAAAATTAACTCATGGTGGTATCTTCTACTTTCCATTGAATAATACCAAACAATAAATATTTGTTTTATTCTTTCTGGTATAAGTCGGGTAAATTTGAACGCTATTTTTATCACTATTTCAAAATTTTACATTTCTTTTCATCGCGACATCAAAATTGCTTTAATAGTTATTTTTTAAATATTACTATTAAACTTATATTTTGGTCATATATGAATTAATATAATATAAATAATTTGAACCACTAATAATTATTTACGTATTACAGTTTCTATATAGAAAATAATAAAAATATATAATATGTGGTATAATATAAGTTTAAAGAATATTATAATTTTATCTAACCTGTCCAGTAGATTGTAAAATATATCCAAATCCTTTGGGACATCAGGATGATAGGTACTATAACCTCCTTATTCCATT
Organism: Rhopalosiphum nymphaeae; assembly: GCA_036289425.1. Taxonomy (NCBI): domain Eukaryota; kingdom Metazoa; phylum Arthropoda; class Insecta; order Hemiptera; family Aphididae; genus Rhopalosiphum; species Rhopalosiphum nymphaeae. Next base: position 8,620,014 of record JAZAQC010000004.1, read on the forward strand.
CACACCAGAAATATCAATAAATATAAAATATGCAATTAATCCACGTTTAATGTTTATTTTACACAAGTATTGTATAAACGACTATGTTCAAAAGTATAACATAGGAAATAATAGGTATTTAATCGAATATACATCATGTTACATATTGTTTATTTTTCTTCACATTTAAATTTCACAACTATCATTAAATTTGTACAATATCATAATATTATAATTTAAAATAATATATATCACCAATTATTTAATTGTTTTTATAAACAATCAATAATAACTGACAATTTTATTGTAATAATAGTGCATGCAATATAAAAATAGTTTTATAGACACTCGTTATTATATTGTTGGACTTCTCACAAAGTTCATTTAGGCATACATACAAATTTTTGCCATAAAAAAATCTGTATTGATCCTTGAATTGAATGAGAAATATTAAAGTTGTACGCAACTATTATTATACAAATTTTGGGCAATTGGGTACCGCTATGCTGTACTTATAACACCTAGTTGAATAAAGTTATATTGTAACGGGTGTATTAAATTTGAGTTCAAAGATATATACGAAAAGCAATTCAGAACGAAGATAGTTTATCAGCCTATACACATATATAACATTACATGTTATATTTATTAGTATTATATTTATACATGCTATTAGGTAAAGCAATTTATTTTACTATTAGTAGCATAGACACATTGTAGATTGTTTATTCATAGCTAAAATATGTAATTTCGTCTTAATCTAAACTTAAAATGTTTAAATGTCTCTCTTTCTATATATATAAATATACTTATTATGCATATTTATTATGCTTATATATATTTTAGATTTTTTTTATTTCAGTATGAATTGCTTACAAGAAACTTTTTAATCGATTTTCAAGCGTTAGCTATAAAATTGTACATTTTATAAATTTTCAATTGCAAAACGATTTGCAAATATTCGCGATTTTGACAAATATAGTTAACATTTGAACTTTAAAAGCTTATAAAAATAAATAATGATCCAATATAAAAAATATTTTTACATAGTTAAAAAAATAATTTATGTAGGATTTTACATTAAATGTTCAATGATTTTTAATTTACTATTTTTATTGAAATTTATAAAGAAAAAAAAACGAAAAAATGGGAAAAATGGGAAAATTCAAATGTCTATATAGCCAAAAAAAAAAATAAAAATATTTTTAAAATTATACCATTTTATTTAAAAAATGCTAAAGGGTTACACTAAAGAACAAAATTGATTTTGTTAAATACTGGTTTTTCCAAATAAAATTTTTAATTTTTACCTCTTTAAATATAAGCTATATCAAATGTTATATCATAAACCACCTTTAAAGTTGAAAATCAAAGCATTTTTCGACTACTTATCGTTTATGCATACACACAAAATGAAAACCACACAGACTAAATCAATATCTTCATTACTCAGCTCAGAATTTAAAATGAATTTTTATAAAAATATTACGATTACAACATAAATTCGGGAAAAACTACAAAGGCTATGATCCATTTAACTACATAATATTGTAGTTATATTTTATGGCTATATATAATAACATTAAATATTCCAAATATTAATAAGTCAATTAATATTGATTTTTCAAATTATCCACAATTTTATACAATTTGAAATATGATAGTTCTATATTTTTAATTATAATTAATTATAATATTTCTTCAATAATATATTTCCCTATATCTAATGAGAGTATGAGGAGGTCAGTATAGTGTATTTTATTAATAAAAATTAGTTTACAGAAAAAACCTTCAATCCTTTTGTATAATTGTTAGATAATAATGTTAGATTGATAACTGTTTTTTTTTTATCCGAAGAAGAATTTTTATAGCCCACATATTTTAACTTCAATGTTTTAATTTTATTTCAAATAATGGTATAAATTAATATATTACATATTATACATCATATTTTATTATATATTGCGTATAAAATTTGAGATAAAATATTTAAAAACGGAGTTCGATGTAGGCTGTAGAATATTTTCCTTTATAAATTAAAATTAAAAAAAATTAAGATAATAATTAAATTTAATTGATTCTAGAGAACAGGATCATTATTCACATAGTGTATTTTCGTGGACAAAATGATATTAGTGCCGGGCACCTTAACTGCATCTCGCACGTGTCTCAATTATCGTGCTACACAATTATTCAACATCGTAGTTATAATATTATATACGCACGAAAACCGTATCCAATCGCATGTCTGAAAATCTCTAGACATTAATATTGATATTATGACACGCCTATAAAACGGTAAACAGGTGCATGGAGTGCGAGTTTCGTAGACGCAAAGGGCGGGTGTTGAGTGCCTATTAGTAAATACATTTTGGAATTGTCAGAGGTAATAGCGAGGGCACACATTCGTGAGATATCGTATTGATAATATTATACCGACTCGACACCCGCCAAGTTCAGTGATCGGCGTGCACATTAATGCCTACACCACCTATATAAAATGCGAATAATATGCGATACGCGCGCTTCAGCAGTGTGCATAATAATATATTATGTGCGCCATACTAATGTAATAACGCACAATGTGTTATGTAAAATATAATATAATATTAAAGTGGAGATTTGAAATATAATATTATAAAATACAAATAATATATTGGTAGAGATTTATAGTTAATTTAACGTCATTAATATTGTGCAATAGGTATTATATCTTGTAAATCAGTGGCATATCTACGGATTTTTATTGAAAACAGATGAAGAATTTGAAACGATTTACGTTGTATTATTATTATTATTTTATTTATACGAGCTTTTTGGGTTAATTTTTGACTAAAATAGTAAAATAAGTATATACTTATAACAGAACTGAAAAAAATTTTAAAAGAAAAATAACATGTTGAGGTATCATACAATACTAGTCAAGTATATAAGAACAATATTTAGACTAAAAATATTAGTTTCGTTATGTAGGTAATGATGAAGTTTTCATCCTGAAATATTATCAAAATCAATGAAATGAGATCCTGTGTTTTGAATTCTAAAACATTGTAATCAATGTCAAACAACTAAAATACATTAGGAATCGTTATTTTAATTATTTTGCTATACACTGTATAATTTATAACGAATTGAAATATGATATATATATTTGTAAGTTCACTTTCAAAATTGCATCGACCCTATAAGCGTCCATTTTATGATTAGTACTTGTTTTTTTAAATCAAAAATGTGTTAAATAATATAATGAAAATACTTTTATTGATTTAGAAATAAAAAAAAAATGCAAAGTATGGAGACATTAATGGAAAATCAACTGTTTAGAATGAAATACGTGTTTATTCAAACCAGCCATAGTTTATTTTTCAATATTACTAATACAAAATTGCTTCCATGTCGCTCACCAACGAGTAAAGACAACCTTCGTTTGCTGAACAACATCAGCTCATCGTTTTTTAATGTAACATATAAGTAGTTGTATCCTTTATAAATGCTATTTTAATAATCATAATCTTATATTGATCACTACCAATTAGTTAGTTTATATTAATTTATTCTGATCTAAAGCATATTCTAACAAATAGTGTTTTTGCTTACCAATATTCACGAAGCAGCTATTGTACGGTTCTGTTCTTACATTTCACAAAAGGGGCATAGTATTTTATAGTTAAGTTTAAATTTAAAATAGTGTATGACTAAAAGTTTGTAAAAAAAATTCTTTGAAATAGTGTAAATATTAATGGTGATTGGTGACTCGTCAAAAAAATGTCCAGTATAGTGTATTCGCGGCTTTATGTGTATGTGTGAGCGTATGTGGCGTGTGTGTATTGACGTTTATTATGCCATTGTAGAATAATTGAAAATTTGTTTTTACTGGTTTGCTTGTTTATGCTTGGTCGTGTTTGATGTGTATACCCACGGGATGTTAGTATACATTGAAGGGAGCCAGGATATAAACCGAATTATGATGGTGGTTCATAATAAACATGTATCCTGAGGGGTTTTTGGTAACCAAATATTCCTTTTAGATATTATATCGAACATATTTAATATGAAATAAATTATTTAATAGAAAACAATTTGATTTATTTATCATATATTATATGAGTTTTATAACTATAATAATTGCTATTTAATTATGACAAAATTTTGACTAACGGTTGTGATTTAAAACACAAATTATTGCTTTATTTATATATTATTTAAACAATTTTTAATACATATTTATCTTTAACTCTTAGGTTTTTATCATTGTGGTATCTTCAAAATTGAATATTATAAAAATAATACATTTGTCCATCCTATATATATATATATATTTTTTTTTTTTATGTATTTCGTTAAAAACAGTGAAGCTGTTAAGCTGTATATTATATAAATGATGAGTTTGAAAACTTATACAATTTAAACTATATAAAAATCAGTACCTATAAAACTTTCCAAATTTTCTTTAGTCATAAATGTTAATCATGGTAGGTATTGATATGTATTATTATAATATATTTTAAAACAATAATAAACTATCATATTCAAAGTAATTATTTTTAAAGATATAATAAATAAATTAATAATTTAAATACTAATTAATAAAGACTAAATATTTTAAATACTAAAACTAATATTTTAAAATGTATAATACAATTAAATTTTTCATAAATTTTAGATAACCTATAATAGGTACCTAATAATTATTAAATAAGGCCCAAAAGTACAACATCATGCAATTTCAAAAAAATCTACTTGAAATTCTCGCACGTTTAACAAAAGCAATCAATACACTTATCAAATGTATAAATGAAACTGATTTTTATCGAATAAACTAATATAATTTTAAATAATCTAAAAAATATGGTTCATAACTGTATTGGATTTGTAATCTTGCAGATGATGCTTAAAAATATAAAAGTAAATAAATAATATATTTTTAATTTATTTTAGATATATTATATTATCATAATAATTTATTTATATTAAATTACAAAATTTTAAAATGTTTAATTTTTGTAGGTAAATTTTAATATTTAAAATTAATTTGAGAATGCATTTAAATTAATACACATACTGGCAAACAACTAAACAGTGAGTTTACAGTTTACACATAGTGTCATAATACTATTATAGATATTTTAATGTTGTTTTTAATAAAAAGATAATATAATATTCCAGACTTTAGATATGATCATTGACATTTTTTCTTGTAAAACGTATCAAATATCTTGTAGCTTGCATTGTACTGGCTGTAAAAATACGATAGAAGCTATAGAAAATAATAATTGAATATCGTTAAAAACATTATTTTATAAGCTTTAAAAGTTTTAAACACAAAATATGATTTATCATTTATTCATCAGTTAATGTATCCCACCTGTTTTATTTTTTTTAAATACAGTTGATCGATGATAGTTTTTAAGTTTAAAATTCTGTGTTATGCCTATTCATGTAAACGAACAGTGTAAAATAGCGAGACTTGAGCGTGTGAACTATTGTTTTTAACTTTTTAATTTATTTTAAAACAATTATTATAATAATTGTTTTTCACTCAAATATACATGTTAAAACTATTGGATATTAAATAAATAAATACATTTTCTAAAGTTTCTTTTAGCATTTAAAACGTAAATTTCATAAAAATTGATCTATTGTATGAACTATGAAGATCTTTAAAAACATTTTATATAGCTTATTAAAAATTCTAATTTTTCTTGAACAGAAATAAAACATAAGATATTTCCATATACTCTAATGCATTCTTATGAAAAGCCACCTAATAAAGTTTTTTTTAGAGAATTTTATTTTTTACGTTTTTTAACTATCTGTTTCATTAACAGCCTGATACTACGAAAAAAGCCATGTAAACACGTACTTAAAGCCACATAAATAACTGATTTTGTAAATAAATTATTGCATTGATGTGTCGCTAACAGTAAAATAATGTTTTCTTTGTCGGTGACATATTTTCTTCTTTTCTTGATTTATATGTTTTGAAAACATCATATTATATAATTTAAATAAGTTAAAAAACAGTAAGAAATTATTATACACGTAAAAACTAGGTGATTTTTGATGAATAATAAGGAAAATTATTTTTATACAAATTTAAATAAATGATATTTTATGAGTTAAAAATTAAAATATCACGCAAAACCAATATATTCCTCACTTCATTAGGGATTAAAAAGTTTGAAATATTTTCTGTAATTTAAACTTTAAGTCTGTATAAATAAAAATGTTTGAACTATAACGATAAATATGTATGGTTGACTTTGTGTGAAATTAGATTAGATTAAGTTTATGATTATCATAATATCTTGTATATTGTAACACATATTATATATCATGTATAAAATAAATCTAATTACCTATTAATATTATGTTATGTTAATATATTTTATAATGTTATATATTTTAAATATATATATATTTGTATGATAAAACTGCTGATGTCGACCATATTGTATATTAGAAAGTTCTGTTCTTGCCAAGATTTAATAATAATTTATCTATTTTTTAAGATCCTTAATAGATATCTATAAACCAAAAAAAAAAAAAAAAACCACGAGGATATAACGATAGTATAGGTTGAACTGAAGTATAAGTAATTTTTTATTTACTGGAACTGCTATTGTTGCCAAGTTTTAGTCTAACCATTATTTGTAACTAAATATTTGGTAAACATTTTAAAAACTAACATAAATTTTATATTTTTGAAAAGGTATTTTAAATATTTTCATATTAACAGATTAGTAAACAATATATAATTATACAAAGAAATAAAGATAATAATTTTAAAAATTTATATTAATCAAAATAAATTTTTGTTTTGAACACTTAAACAATGTTTTATGATATGGTTGAATTGTATGGAGATTATGCGCACTTACGTAAATAATATAGCGATTTCACTTAGTGTAAGTGATTTATTATTCATAAATTAACATGAAAATAATTTCAAATGAACTGTACTTAAAATCGTTTATTTCATGAATTCTAACTGATAAATGATAATGTTTGTCTCGTGTTTTTAATTAAAAATAAATTTAAAAGTGATTTTCTAAATCAGCAAAAACTTAACTATCTAAATATTTTAGTTTAAGCTTTATTATTACTATTTAATTTATTTACATACTTAAAACACAAATTTGTTTTGAAATATAATATAAATAATTATCTTCTAAGGTCTAAATTTGTAAAGTAGATAATATTTCATATCAAAAGATTTTTTTTCATATTTATTTATAAAAGCATATCATCTAATTTTATCGTCAATCAATATATAAACAAATTCCTAATATAAAATACTTATAAATTAAATAATTAATATATTTATAATAAACAACAATATGAATTATATAATAGATTGGTATAATAGTTGTTGATTATATGGAAAGCTTTATCAAATACTTAACAATAATTCTTGTTTTAAACAGATTTAACAGTATTGTTTATATATTTCACATATATTATCTTATCGTTATGTATGTGTTAGGAATGTTTTATTATAATTAAAGTTTTAAGTGATCAAACATCACATATCACAAATTTAAGTAAGCAAAAACAATATATGTGGTAGTAGATTACTATTGTTTAGTATTAATTAGAATTATATTGCTAGTCAAGTTTATTTTATATCAATCAGTTTATTTGTGACATTTTTTTTAATTTATGACAATTGTAGTTTTCAGAGTATTGCTATAAAATCAAAAACGTCCTAATTAATTCAAATATTTTAAGAGAACGTTAACTTCATCGAAGAAAATGGGAAACTTTAATATTTTCTAATTCTGACCCATTTTTGTTTTATAGAATTATAAATGATCAATATTCCTCAACTGTATAATTTTATACAAAATAAATAAGTTCTTAGTTACGATTATTTTTTATCTAAGATTCATGTAAATTATATTAAGTAATTAACTTTTTTTATATTGTTTTTAGAGTTTATACTTTTTTATAGATAGTTTTGTATGTTTATTTTATCAGCAAATGTAAGGAATAGTATATAGTAAGTTCCTGAATGAAAAAAGATTCATATTTTTAATTTCAATATTGTACGTATCTTCTACACTGGAAATATAATCTACAATTTTTTTTATTAAAATTGATTTAATCTTAGCTATATTTTTTTAAAACGTAGAGATAAAATTAAAAAAACGGCCAAAAATATTTGTAAAATTGATAGTTCTTAGCTATAAAATTTAAAATTTGTAAAATTTGAGGTCATTTTCATTCATATATTGCTGTCATTTTAAATAAAAATATAAAAAAACCATAACAGATAAAATTTGCTTAAAATATATAAATCTATAGTTTTAACCAAAGCAAAATTTTCTGAACTTTCTTTAATTTATCAATTGAGGATATGGAGGGTTATAATATATTTTATAAAAATGTCTAAATAATCTAACAAAAACACATATTCGCAGTCAAGCTAATGACCATTGATATCGTCACGTTTTCATTTTCTGTATATGGTTTTAACAACAAATGAATTTTCCCAAAAACCATTTTCAAACTATTGGTATTATATTGTTATTATTTTGCTTGGGGGCGTTAAATTATTTGTTGTTTTGTTGGCCCAAGTTGCTTGAAGTTCAGAATTACTACTGGAATTAATAATACGAAAGAAAAATCACCCCGATTAAATATATTCTATTATGTATGTATGAAATATTAACACATATTATACAAATTATATAGACATTTATAGATAAATTGCATTACACATGACATCAAAATTGCATTTTATTTAAACAAAAATAATTCATAAAATAGGTATATTTAAAATTACAAATGTATGTAAAATAATTTAGTTAGAATCGTATCAAAATAATTATTTTTAAAATAATAAAATATTACCAAATAAATGTTAGTAATATTTTAAAAGCAAAACTATTGTTAGATAAGTAATATTGATTAAATACATTTTAGATTCTAAGCAGAGCGATAAATATATTGGTCTAACATCTCGTTTTGACGTAGTAAAAATGTTCAGATTTCCAACTTGTAGGGAGGTGGGTATTTTGTAACGAATTGGATTTAGTTGGTACTTTGGGGGATCAAAAGTAAACAATTTCTAGAACTTTTCATAATAATAGGGAAGAACAAAAAGTAGTTAAGGTAAAACGGACATTTTTACACTTACCAGTTTTCGACAAAATTGATTTTTTTTTTTTTATTATTATTCAAAAATAAATAATCATAGAAACTTGAAATTTATTTTTCTCAGATATTTATTTTATCATTTTACCATACTTTTTTATTTACAAATATACTTTTTAGAATGTATACAATTATGTAAGGTGAAATCTAGAACACTTTTTATTTTATTTTTATTTTCATGTAGCATTGTAGTGCATTGTATAAAATATTATGTATGTTGAATTAAGACATTTGCATTAGAAAATTGATACTTAGGGAAAACAATTCAGACCTATAAAGTTTTAAATAAGGTCCAGCTATTTCCACTTTGTCATTTTATTTAACTAGTTTTAAAATATTTATGATAATATATTTAAATGGTATATTAGGTTCCAGAAATTTTATATAAGAACCGTGAAATTGAACACGTTTTATGTTATTCAGTAATCATGGCGATTTCAGATATGATTAGATTTAATCTACAAAGTGACTTGCCAATATGCCACTAGAGAAATCACTAGAGGATAATAGTGTTTTTAACTTAGTATATAATATGTAATTATTTGAATAAATAATATATTTTCAAACTGGTTAATATAATAATATCATTACTAAATAACGCAACTTATGGTTACGCCATTAAATCCGCCAATAATATCATTTAATATCTATTAGAATATATTGTACGATATGGTACATGTAACTATGATTTAAGATTATTTAATTGAAATTCAATGAAATGGGATTTAAATTTTAATTAGTATGATATAATTCATAGATGGTTTTGAATGTTTTTGAATTATTTTAGGATTGTATAGAAAAATAAGGACCTTAACTATTTTCTGACTCAGTCTATTCTAAGCTAATAACACGTTTCACTATGTATCTTTAGTATTTCATAATGCATATAAATTGTATTAATATATTATTTACATTGTGTTTTTAAATATTAAACGTTATGACATTTTTGTTTTCATACAACAATAAATAACAAAAAATAAATAAATTTTTAAAACCAACACGAGTAATACCAAACGTACTAGAGCACCTATAGACTATAATAACATTATTTCATATTTGTATTCAATGTATTCGAGTGACTTTTATACAATTAATAATTTAAACTTATGATCCTGATACTATGTTAAAGTGTAAAATATACTTCAATTATAAATAAAACGAATAAAATAATTAAATATATATATTATTTCACTTTAAAAATTTTAGCTATAACAACAAAAACAAAACTAAGTATGTACAAAAATTGAATAAAATAATTACAATCTTTATCATCTTTATCATCTTAAGGTAATCCAATTTCTACTCTTAATAACTGTTTTATTAGCAATGATTTATCAGTGCTTTTATCTTCAGAAACACTTTCTAATGGTGCTAGTTGTTAAATATTAAACTGTATAATTTATACAATATTTTATAAAGTACAAATATTTATAATATATGTTTTTAGTTCAAAATATAATGTATAATTCATTTCTGTAAAAATAAAAATGTTTTTCGACATCTAGAAAGTTTTTTGGAAAAAATTCAATTTTATTACATAAATAAATGTAAATGTAATTATTTTTTTTTTTTACTTTTTACTTACAAAATTAATTTAACTAACATTTTTGATATTATTATTTAAGCTTTACATTGTCATAACTTAAATTAGGTAATAGTTTGATTTGGGAGATAAATGTCACCATATATTTTGATATATTATTTTTATAGGATGTTGAAAATCAATATTTAAAAGTTAGCAATTATACCACATTAAGGTAATATCTAAATTCAAATATATATATATATATTTGTAAAGTATAAGAAATCAAATAAGAAAGCTTTTTCTCAAACCCGATTTTGTTCATTCACACAATCAATCTGAACATTTTTCTTGCACCATAAAGCTATCCTTTTTAGTTGTTTCAGTTGAACGAACATTTGACCAACCGATAATGGTCATTTGTGATATTAAATTCTTACTTGCTTTATCAACTGATCAGCGAAATTGAACTAAAAGTTATAATTTACGGCCTTTATCGGTGTTAAACAATATAATGTACCTATATCCGGTTATATTAAAATGTTTTTAATGTTTTTTAATTTCTATATCTATTTCTATGGAAAATATATCATGTAAACTTAAAATAATGTAAGTCTAAAGATATGTATAACATATGGATACTTGTTATAAAAAATAAGTTTACTATGTATATATAATTTAAAAATAACTATAGTTCGTAGTTTTTATTACTGTAAATATCTTTTATAATATTACGTAGAAAGAAAAGCTTAAAGCTATGGAAGATTATCTTAGCAAAATAATATGATTTTGTGATGGGTGCTAAAGATAAATAGAATGTTAACAATTGTACATTGAGTACACTAGGCACGTACAAATAATATGAAATATAAATCATAAAAATATTATAAAAAAACAACATAAATAAATCAATAAGATAATCGATACATTTTGGTGTTCAATCCACGAGTGTCTTTAGTTTGATTAGTAAGAGCAGTAAATTGAACTTCTATAAAATGATAGTCCTAAAAATATTTTTGAAAAATAAAATAGTACTTATACTAAAAACATAGTTTTACATATTAATAGTGATACAAATGAAGTATGTATTGTGTGAATAAATATTTAATAAATTATCTATATTAACAAAAATGTTTCTATTGCCATATAAATTCTAAGCTTTTTTGTTCTCAATTTAAATTTAAATAGTACGCAAAGATAATTATTATACTATATCAATTAGTAGAATTTTTGTAACTGTGGGTTTCAGTTTAAAATGTGTTCTAATATTATGATGTCAATTTCACTGTGCAATAAAATACGAGTATCATTTGTCTAAAGCCTAATTTTTTAACATTTTAAAAACTTTTAAATATTATGATCCTAATATATGCATTACAAAAAAATTTAAATGTTCTATTATTATTTAAAAAATATATATAAATATGTTTTTTATGCTAAAATACTCCCTGGCCCAAAAAATATGCTTTTATATGTAAAATAATTTCCTCTTTAAATTCTATGGCTTATGATCAGTACACATTTATTATCCGTGCTCTGTGTAGACATAGATAAATATAATTATATAACGTTTCAACAAAAGTGAAAATGTATGTTTATTTATGTTTGCTTAACATGTTATTGATTAATATTGTGATAATATGTTCGTATTTGTATGTTCATATAGAGTGAAATCAAAATTAATATTTTCGACAAATAAATTATAAAAATACATAAATTGGTTATTATATATATAAAAAAAAATAATGATTAAAATTTGTCAGATTCCAAACAGAGTTAGTAATGAATCATTGGTTGTTTAGTGATATGTGGCTTTTTTATTTTTTTAATCTGTTTTTGTCTTATTATTTATTTATATCATAGTAGGTAATGTGAATGATTTATTAAAATAAAATATTACCTATATGATATAGTATATCAATATTAATAGTGAAATGTACCACACTTTTAACTACTTACTCATGATAAAAATACAAAATTAATGATAATAAATAAATACCTAATGAATATTTTTAAATAAAATTTTTCAACTAAAACACAGCGTATTTTAAGATAAAACTAAACTATATTACATAGTTAAATAATGGATATAAAAAGTTAATATAATTGTTATATTAAATAAAAAAATACCAAAGAATCAATTATGATTTTTTTATCCATATTTAACAAAATATATTTTAAGTTTTCTTACAGAATCAATATTCTATTATTTTTTAAATATTTAAATTAAATTTTTCCATGATTTTTGTGTCGTACAAAAATTTTGTATTTGTTCCACAAATCGAATATAGTATAATAAAACTTATAGTGTGTGCGTGGAAAATATATATGCTTATTTAAAAACAAAACCCGGACCCGAATCATTACTAAAAGCATACTCGAGAAGACGTCACATACGCCACGACCAAAATTAACAATATGAATTTATATTTCAACAATACATAGTACTGTTATTACTGAGTGCTTTTTAAAGTGAAGAATGATAATTGATAACTCCTTTAACAATTGCTGTATGTGAAAATTGTAATAATATGTCACATGGGGGAATATATTTAATCCATATTAATTTGAAATCTTACTAAAATAGTGATGTCATTAGTTATAATATTTTGATGTCGAAATAACAATAATTATTATACTTATGAATAATATTAATTGTAAAGTCAGCATAAAAAAGTATATAATAAAGTTATTTTAGTTAATTTTAGAATATTTTAGCTTATTGAAATCTCTGATATAAATAACTCACATTTAGAGTTTTAAAATAAATATAACTTTACAAAAATAATAATCGCAATGAAAAAAGTCATTGAAATTCTATAATTTTACAATTAAATTAATTACAGAACATAACAGAACATAGTTATATGTATGAAATGATATTAAAATTAAACACAAAAATAAAATATTTTATTCAACTATGCCTTTCTCGGTGACTACATTATTAATAAAATTGTAATAAAAACTTATATACATATATATTATATATTAATTGTTTTCGATGATATTATATTAAATATTAAAACATAGTTAATGTAATATATACATGTATGAAGCTTGGTGTAATAAATAATTCTATAATTCTATAAGTCATTATATTTCAAAAGGTTATTTTAGAGAGTTGCATTATATTTTTTACGTTTTTTAATTTTTATATATTATATATAATTTTTTTCTCTATTATTTAAAATATTTTATTGTTATCTGAGAGGGATTTTAAACGTATTCAGTTAAAAGTTTGAAACAATACAAAAACAAAAAATGCGATAATAAATCCACATTGTATTTGGATACTTAACAGTTGACGTATATATTTTGACTTTGTATATAATGCTCGCAGTAAAATCCGTAGATTGGTGCTCTTGTGATCAATTTAAATAGCATAAGTGAAAAAATGATGTGTTGATTTGACCCGTTGAATTTAATGTAGCTAAAGAGTATATAACAATAATTAATATCCTATCATGTGTATAGGTAAGTTTTAATAAATTCACTAAAATAATTTTCACCTTAATTAATTACTTATTGTTTCTGAAAAATAAAAAATATATCTTGTATTTATAAATGTAGACTATCAATAATCGTGAAAATAAACGGTTTACATTTAAATGTCAAATTTATAAAAAATGTTTAAAATGAAACAATTATAATTTTTTATTATTATTTTAAGTTTATTGTAATAAATACGATAAGTACTTACATTAAATTTAAAGAGCAATGCATAAAAAAAAATCGAAATCACTCCATCACAGGAAAAAAGTCTAATTTTTATATTGACTGTGATGGTTCTTTTTTATTTTTTCCGGATAATTTAAGATAAAAAAATTATATAATATTTAATATTTTTACAAAAGTAATCATCGAAAAATGTTCAAATTAACTAATTCTCATTTTTCTTGAGGAGTGCACACTGTGTTGAATAGGCGACAAAATTGATTAAAGAAACTAAAGATAAACATCTTTTGACATTAATTAATTTAAACATTTCTAAATTATATTTTTTCATAAAGAAACCGATCAAAAATGAGTTATAACAAATATCAATATTGAAATAGTTTTTTTTTTTATTAATATAATATAATGTTTATAGAATTATTATTATAAAATATGTATTATTTTAACGTAATAAATTATTTTATAATTGGTGGGAGGAACAGTTGATACGGTCAATACGGGTCGTTGATCGCTGTAAAATAATTAGATCATTGTAATTATAAGTACGCTGTATTAGGTATATACATATCTAATTTATTATGTATCTTCGATAAGCTATGTTTTGCATTGTACACATGCATTTCACGTAAGAATCATATTTTATTTAAACGAAATACTACCTATGCGGGCAATTACTCGAAGACTTCCCGCTGATCGCTATACTGTGTAAGCACTGAAGCAGGCATACTGTGATAAAAAATAAACGGGTTCCATCGACATATACCCAAATTAGTACTCAATATGTATAAATAATGTGCGCGTAGTATGTAGAATTATATGTAGGTACCTTGCAGGTGTACATATAATAATAATAGATAAACAAATGATATAATTCAGAATAAACTATTTTATATTAATATACGTATATTGGTAATATATTGGATATACCATAAAATCAACATTTAAAATAGAATATGTATTGGTAGTTACATTGAAAATTAAAATTTAGCAGTTAATATGAGTGCAGAAATCTGCAGTCAAAATTATAACCCAGTTAATAACTTATTCACTTAAGTTATTTTATGAATTCACGAGTACTAGCTATCTAATATATATATTTTAAGTAATACAGGGTTTTCCATATTAGTTTTTCATTAACATTTAAAAAGTTAAAATTTTGACAAAATTCGTCTAAACAGCGAAAAATGTACAAAATATTTTGAAGTGAATTCTTTTAAAAATCGTATTATTGTTATCGAGATAAATTGTACTTTTTAATTTAAAAACAGTAAATGAATGCGACCCTTCAGGCAATACCATAGCACTGTTCCTATCCAATGTATTCATTAGTTACCTTCCTCCAAACAACAACACACTTGTAGGCACATTTGTCAATGACACAACTATTTTCGCTATAGATACTGACCCTATTCAAGCAACTTAAAAGCTCTAAAACAACCTAGAAATACTAGTCACTCGGTTCAAAAACTATATCAACTTCTTAAAATTAATCCAGATCATCTCCAGTCTGCGCTCAATCGAATTTCTTTCTACCTACATTGACAACACCTAAATCCCTATTTTCAACCAAACAAAATACTTAGGATTTATTCTCAAAAAACACCTCACCTGAAGTCCCTATATAAAGGTTAAGTGCCTACAAATGACTTCATCTATCAAGACCCATTTTATTTAAATCTCTTTCTGAAAACAAAACATGTAGTATACACAGCATTTTTACGACTTATCTGGTATTACGGCATAGAATTATACTGGCCTATTCTAAGTGCTCAAGTATAAAAACCATACAGGTATTCCAATCAATATATTTAAGCGGGCGCATGTAAACTCCGCCACAAGTACTTTTTTTTACTGTAAATTCCGCCAGAAAAATAAACAGGTAAAATTGAGTTCATATAAACTCCACCATTGAAAAAAATCAGGTAAAATTAAGTTCATGTAAACTCCGCTTGTGAAGACAATTAAGTAGTAGTATAGAATTAATATGATATATTATTAAAAAAAAAATATAATAAAATATAATATCATATCGTTCACATTAAATATTTACATCATAGTAAAAAAATCATAATAAATAATCGTTATACCTAATAATATAAAATCATATTTTTCATAATAACAATTAATAATCGTCCACATTAAATATTTAAATTATAGTAAATAATCGTTATATCTACCTAATAATCTAAAAATAATATTTAGTTATGTTATGTATGTAAACTAAAACGATGTGATAAAATTTGTAGATATTCTAAGTCTTGTATTACTCCATTAGTGTAAAAACAACTGGCTGGTTTACATTGGACCTTTTATTACCTTTTTATCTTAACCGAGTTTACAATCGCCCATTTAAGCCAAATAACTTCAACATTCTGGTGCATCATAAATGACCACCTTTATAAAAAACTTGACATTTTAACGTTATAACCACACTTGTATTTCTTACTTACAAAAAACCTACAAAAGATTCAGAAACCAGTCAAACTCATTTATCAATATTCTCGTCTCTAAACAAATTCTAAGTAATTTACCCAGACGTCTAAAAAGGAACAGTTGTAGTGTCCTAGTCTCTCTTTAAAAATCTCATTTGGAGTGCCGCCACTAGACGACTTACATACTCTTGATTAATTTCCATATATATTTGTTAATTATTGTGCATATTCTATTTATTTTGTAAATATTATAAATGAACATATTTAAAAAATATATATATAATTATTATTTTATAAGATATTATAAAAATACATGAAATAGGTATTAATTATATAATAATTTGTCTCAAAAAGCAAGCTTGAGTGGGAGACAAGAGTTCTAATTTAAGTAAATCTATATGTACATTGTATGTATATACCTATATAAGATTACAATATTTTAGGTATCATATAAATAAAAATCTAATAACTAATATTTGAAAATTTAATTAAAGGCTTTTTAAAAATTATTTGAAATTAAAAAAAAATTAAAGATAATAAATTTCAGAAATATTTGAATTTTGTCAAAATTGGATATTCATATGTAATAAATAATGATTTCTTATCAAACAATTTTATTATTTTGTTGTAATCTGAAAACAAGTAACCATTGATACTTGAAATTTTTACCAAATATATTAATTATTGGGTTTTATATGTGAGATGTAATTTTTATTGAGCTACTTATTTAGAAATTTGGCATTTATGACTTTTTTTTTTTTTAGTTATTTTTCTATTAATATTAATAAAAAATCTTTCATGTGGTATTTAAAGTTCTATATATATATATATATATATATAATTAATATTATAACTATAAAATATATTTAAATTATAAGAACACAATAGATATTTTAAGTTAAGTTTAAACAAAATTAAATTAAAAATAGGGATTTTAGTTATTTTTTTGAAATTCAAAAATATTTTTTATTGGTACTTGAAACTTTTGATGTATATTATTAAATTATATAGACATAATGACATTTTAAAATGCAATGTTTTTAGCAAATAATATAAATACATACCTATATCATAAAATATATGTAGTAAAATAGGCTCAAAATCGTTATTTATATGTAATAATTTTTTATTAAGTTCAAATTTAACACATACAAACAACGACTTACCTCTCAAATAAATAACGAAATCCAATTGATGCCTACTATACATAAATGTGTCTGAACTTAAGGTAACTTAAATGTCCATCTTTTTTGAGGAGATTGCACCTATAGCATATTGTTTTCGAAAATTTTAACTTAATGAATCTGTGGAAGGTATCATAAAATGCTTACTACAGAAGCCTACTGTACGTATCCAGTCTCTACTTAAATATCCAATTATAGGAAAATGATAGTTTATGCAACGCGTACGGCCGCCGTGATGTGTCGAAAAAAGTCGTCGTTTTCGGTCTTTGCGCAACATGATTATATTATAATTTATAATACTCAAACAAAAACCATGCATTGTACACTTCGGGTATGCCGCGAAGACTTACTACAATTTAAATCAAGTAATTGAATATTATCCTATTTTAATTATTCAACCCTGGTAGGATGCTCTGAATTTAATTATTACGGTTCCTATTCGGCGACCAACCGCGACGCCTGTATTCAGGCTCATTAGTACAAAATGTTAAACAAAAATTATACATCTAAGATATTAACATTATTGTGTCATGTATATGATATATATAAATTATTAAACATGCTAAATACAGACACGTGTACAAAGATGGGTTTTATCACTCTCCGATATTAGTAGGCCACAACCGAAATTCACAGTAAATACGATTTTGTATAGGTATATAATAATATGTATAATTGTATATTATTAGATTACTAATATATAATTATGACGGGAAACGATGCTCATCAAACATAGAAAACAATCCAAGAAAAGCTTTAAACTTTTATCAAATTTAATTCGATTCTTCAACGACGATCAATTACTATAGTTTTTGTTATATTTTATAAGAATTATGGTTATAGCATAATTTATACATCTATTAAAATATTTAGGGATTTAAGAGGAAGTCTGAACTCGCCTATATTATACTTATAAGTTATAATATAATATTTATATCAATTTGACTTAAAGTTCTTCCTGTTTAGTTTTCTTAGAGAAACACATTAGAAATATAAAATTAATACTTTAAAATAAATGTTACTTTTCTATTTAAAACGGTTCTTTTTAATAGTAAACTTTAAACTAGACAAGTTAATACTTTATCTCTTGAAAATTGAAATTAGTATATATTTTACATATATATATACATTTTACATATATATTTTTTTATTATTTTTATCATATTTATAATAATAATATCTATATAATGTATTGCAATAATTTGTTAATTAACATTATGAATTCCGTTTATTAATTACAACCTAGAACAATATGGTGTCATCGAAATAATTGAGTGCCCCAAGGATTGGAGAATCAACTCCGTTCTACTTAGTCTCAATTGGGCAATGTAGACTTGAACATTACCTAAATTCAATATTAATTGCTAAGATTAATTTCAGTATTTTAATTTAAATTAAATTTAGATTATAATATTTAAAAATAATTCATAGGATTGTGCACTTTAATAGTTTTGTTGATAAATTAACTTAAGTTTATTTATTTTTATCATACTTTATAAATATTAATGTAATAATATTAAATATAAATAATATATGACCATTAAAAAATAAATAAGATACACTATTCGTGTAAGTTTTAATTATAAATCTCTTCTTCTAATATTTAGGATGTGTTACAAGTTATAATCCCGCTTAAATAACACAGTTAATTTATTGATAGTAATGAATCAAAATAAATTATGCAAAATTGTAAAAAAAAAAAAAAATGAAAAATATTTGACTTTTAAATAAATTTAAAGTACAAAAATTATGGTTTTGCAGAATTTTGTACTTAGTTGATGTTATTATACCATAATTATTATATTCAAACACAAGTTAGGGTCAACTAAGTATTAATAATGAAAAATTTTGTTAATATGGGAAAACACCTAAGTAATAAAAAGTTAAGAACGTACATACTACAATATTAAAATCATTGTAATTACATTATAGTACAACATTTTAAAGTAGTAATTATGTATTTTAAATATTTAAAAAAATATATAAAAATAATGCAAAAAATTATATTTTACAAAATGTGTTTTACAACCTCACTAAAATAATATTAATCAACATATAGTGAAATAAGTAGTATAGGTTAATCTGGTAAACAAAAGAAATATTTATAAAGTGTTTCATAAAACATAAATAATTGTTATACATATTTTTTAAATTTAATTTACATGAACAGATTATGATGTAATGTATCTATTTTAACTATGTTTTTTTCCGTGTAATAAGATATGTAAAAAATTAAAAGAAACTAACTAACTCGTTTTATTTCTTTCAAAACGCTATTGGTTGTATTTACTCAAAGTTAAGTTCATAATAATAAAATATATTGATTTTAAATAATTCTAAGTTGAAAAGTTAAAATAAATGAAAAATATATAATATATATATATATATATATATATATATATACATATATTAACTAAACGTAATTAAAGTTTTTTTTAATCAAAGTATTCAACATTTTCTGAATTAAAATTAAACGATGTTTAGTACTTATGAGTGCACTAAAATAGTGTTAACTTATTTTTTTTGTGATTTCTCGGAATTTTTCTCAGTTGGTTTAGGAAAACTGAAGTGAAAAACGAAATATTACTTAAATTAAAATTATATTTTACATTTAAAAAATGTTAAAATTTTTAGAGAACTTATTTTAATATAAATAACAGTCATATCCAAATAAAACCATATGTACATTCCATACTCTATTCGAAGTCTGAAGTTTCACTAAAGAATTCAATCAGCACTTATATTACAAAAATAAAAAATAAATAGATTTAACGTATAACATTTAATAAAATGATGATATGATGAATTTTAAATAGATATTTAAAAACAAACAATTGCGTTTAACATAACGTTTGAGCACCTATTTTATTTCTACGAATTTCGATGGAAATTTTCAAATTATATTAATTTAATTAGTTTAGTTTATTAATTATTACCTATATACTGTTCAATTCATTATTCTTATGTGGATTAATGTGTATAATAAACTAACTTAAAATAAAAGAATACCATTCAAATAAAATATATTAATGATATTTGATATTAAGTTACTTATATTATTAGAAGATGAAACGTTAATTTTATTGAAAATAATTAAAAAGAATCGAGTATATTGTAAAAATGTGTATATTACCACTTATTATTAGTATAAATAATTAAAATAAAAAAATAAAACTTAAAAAAAAATATCATAGTTTTATAATATTACGTGACAGATTTGTTGAGAAGACCAAATAATTTTTAACCTTTTAGTAGGCCAAAATAAAGTTTTCTGACAAAAGGTTGAAAAATCATACATTTTAAACATTCAGTTTAGAAATGTTTTCTCGGAGTTTCTGCACAGTTTCGGAAATATCACTAAACATGGATTCAGATCTAATTTTTACTTTGTATGGCGCTTGTTTATAAAGTATAAACAAACTAAAACTTTATTTGTTTTGAACTAAAACAAAAAATATATATTTTAATAATTAAAAACAAATACATTACAAGAATATATTGATTGAAGCTATTGTTTAAAAAAATGAACTACTTACATAATATTATACTAATGCATAAAAAATATACGTTTTATAAACAATAAATATAATATATTTAAACCATGTTCAATGTATTATATATAATTTAATTTAATTAACTAATTAATAAATAAATGGGACTAATTTTACCAATTGTATCTATAAATAATACATAATATTTATTACAGTGAAGAACTTAATTATTATAAGATGATGCATGAAAAAATTAGAAGACCCCGGTGTAATATTGCTATTTTAATTTGTTATCGGTAATATTTTGTTCACTAGTTTTTTTTTAGATTTTATAATTTAAAGAGCTTATACGTAATCAATACGTAACTTAAAGATTTGTCTTAGAAAATACTATTAATAACATTTGATTAATACACTTAAATGGTCTCGTCCCTAAGTAAATTAAATAAGAGATGATCACTACTTATATTATTTTATTTTTCTAAGATATTTTTACTGTGATCAACCATTAATCAATTATAAAATCGATAACACTAGTAAGTAAATTATAAATATTATTCATAAAGAACAAATAATAATAAAAAAATTATTTCGAATTGCATAATGTTGTCGCGTGTACTAAGCACACTATACTTATAATTACAACCAAAAAGCATGAACTTTAAGTCCTAATCATTAAATCGTAATAATAGGAAATCACAAAAATTTATATTTTTTATCAAATAAAAAGGAAAATGTAATTTAAAATTGTATTATTACTTATTTCCATTTAAAATCCTACGTATTACAAATATATATAATATTTTGTAACAAAAATTATATACTCTCAGAAATTCACTTGAAAATTACTATAGATAATATAATATAATTTCATAAAAATAAAGTATAAATAATATAGTGCCCAATGTTATCAAGTGTTGTAGTGGAACAGTAAAAGATATTATTTCATAAGAACCATTGAAAATAATACTGCTATAACAATAAGGGTGTTTTTTTTTTAACGACTTATACTCTACTACTATAGCTGTAGTGATATATGTACATTAACTTTTGAAATTAGAGCTATAACAGTACCTATTCCAAAATGTGTTAAAATGGTTTGCCGACACTCTGATACCAACAATTAAAAAAAGTAAAATAACACAACTTTAAAAAATTATTAGAGTTTTGAGTTTAAATTTATTTTGTTGCGAATTTTGTATCAAATTATATATTTAAAGTGTAAATGATGTATAACTATACAATATAAATATGTAAAGTTTTATTACTTTTTTAAGTGCTTATAAAATCAAAATTTGATGGTAAATCAAGCAATATTTTTTAAGTCTTTTGCAATATTCATACGACTACTTAAGATTTACGAAAATATCTTTTCTAAAGTGCCACCAGTGATCACTTTGAAACTCGACAATGGAGCCATATAAAACTTTTGAAACACTTAACCACTTAAGCTGACCAAAAAAGTATTTTTCGGTTAAGAAAATGCATTATTTTTTAACAAATATATTCTGAGATAAGCAAAAAATAAAATTATAATGAAATAATAATTATAACAGTGTAACTTACTCGTTTAGTTTAAAATGTTAACTGAATACTTATCTTATAGAACTAATTAGAAAATATAATATATTCATACATGAGGAAATATAATTGTTCTAATGTCTTATATTAAAAATATTTTTTATAGATAGCAGATATTATTCATCCAATAATTTATTTAAGATATATACACATCAATATAATTATATGAAAGATAAAATAAAATAATATAATACCTTAATGGTTATTATTTGAACAGAAGTTACACATTTCTTTAGTTTTTTTTTACTATTTATATAGGTACTTTTTATAATTTTTTGTTTCAGTAATAAATTTATAACAGTAAATTTTTATCAAAAATGTATATTGTTTTGAATAGTTTGAAAAATTATATTTCTAGCAAACTATTATATTTTCAAAAAACTTTAATAACTAGTCTAAGGTTATAATTTAAATAACATTACTTTTCTTAGTGTTAACTCAATTAAATGTCTCAGCATTCTCTTTGATGCTAATTTTTTATTAATTCTTTGTATTATTAAAATTAAGGCACTTTTTTTTCATGTATAGTTGATCGCCCTTTAATGTACCTCTTACCTTTTAATAGCTTTTAACCTCTCTTGTTGGGAATCGTTTGGAATATTCTACAATTATCTGGGACTCGAATAATAATTATATTATCAGCCAAACTGAAGTTTTTCAAAACAAATTTCTTCATTTTATTACTTTTTAATTTAACATTAAAATATCTCCTCATTTTGTGTAATAACATTGTTATACCATCATAAAGTTATAGATTCACTTAAGTAGATCAAAGAAATTATTCAAAAGTAACTTTTTTGAAAAAATAAAATTAGGTAATTAATGAAATAGATTAATTTCAAAGGTAATAATTTTTATTGTATTTGGGGTTCCTGTTTATTTTATATTCCTGTTACATCCCGTTACATCCCATATTACTCTCCAATTAAAAATCTTTTATTTATTAATGATTCCGTTAGTAATTATTTTAGTTTCTTTATTCGAAAATCTTTATTATTCATTACTACTACTCTTCTATTTTTGCTGTTTATTTTGATAGTAATTGTTGGTTATTAAATTACTGTGTAATTACTTATTTATACCTATATTTGTAAATTCATATAATATATGTTACTATATGTAATTTGACTTATATTTATATCACCAAATAAATAAATATAACTAGTAATACCTTAATTAACCTAACTAACCTAATATAAAATTAATTGTCATATGATTTTGTAATTTATTTGCAACCAACTTTATAACAATTATTACGAATTGATGATTTCTCTAAGAAAAACTTGTTAGTACATCTAGCCACCAGATATTGTGTCCTTAAACTCATTACTAATATTATTTTAAACTATTTTAAACTACGCATTATCATATTATTTAATATTACCGATTTGAAAAGCAAGAAATACTATTTTTTTTATCATACTTTACAATAAAAATTTAAATATTTTATTATTATCACAAAATTAAATGAATTAATTATTTTCTTTCGTACAATTATATAATATTAATGTATGTACCAATGGTTATGTTTAAAAATAACAATGTGTAATACACGTGGAACTGTTTTAAATGTTTTAACCCTGGTTCAAAAAAAAAAAAAAAATACCTTTAAAAATACTGATCTATATTTAAATGACTTATAATAAGATTTTAAATTTATATATAGTATGTGTAAATAATTTTACTCAATGTTGCTTAAAATTAGTTTAAAAAAATTCAAAGATTACGTATGAACTATAAATATTTTCTAAATGTATCCAAATTAATGTTTATGTTATCATTATGTTTTTTTTCAGCAGTAAACACTCTCTGGTCATTTATTTTCTGCAAAGAATACATTGTCTGCGAACAAATTATTTGTAAGTATACTTGTTTTTTTAACATAGTAAAAAAACTTTAACTTATTTTAAAAATATACAAATATATTGTTCATTGCACCAAAAACAAAGTTCATATTACTTTGGTATAATAATAGTTGCACCACGATAAGTAAATCAATTTTACTTGGGAAGTGTCGATAGAGTTCTATACGATATGATGGATGTTCAATAATTTGTCAATTGATTGATTTAATAATGTATATATATCTAATATTTATACAAAAGTATCAAATGTAAATCAGACTTTTTATCTTCATAGTACCAGTGTGCCACCTTTAGCTATGAACACTTGTATTCACAAAATATATAATTATAAATACATTTTTAAAAACAAACAAATCGTAAACTCAATATATTTGTTGCTTTGTCCAGAATCTAAAACCATTATACAACTTAATGGAAATAAAGTAAATGTGATAAAATTAAAATCAATTGAAGGGTAAAACTATACTGTGAGAGCCGATAGCGACAAGTAAACGTTTTAGGCGTAACAATAGACCGGCGAAGATGAATGAGAACAATAATACACTATATATGGATGAAAGGTATGGACATGAAGTTCCAGGAAAAGCTGAACAAATATTGTTTTATAGATAATACCATTTTATTCAATTATATGATTGAGTTAAATGAAATGTGCCTAGGTTATTATTTTTGTTGTTAAATCCGATTTGGGATAATTTTTAAGTTATATAACTAACACGACTTTACATACATAAAAATAAAAATAAAAATAAAAACAATAAGGTTGATGTTTTATATTTTTTCATAAATTTAAATATTCAAAATATTTTTAATATTTTATTTCCATACTACTAAATGTACTTATATACGTACATATATGTTTGATCAAGACGTAATTGCACCTGATACAAACGTACTTACGACAATAAAATTATAACCTCCAATGGGTAATAAATTACTACTAAAAAAATTATGCAGCGATATTATATTATTATAGTGTTTCCCGCGAAAGAGCAATGTACGTTAAACAATATGTATGACGACAATTAAACTACATGACTGTGAATTCTACTGCAGTGTTCTAGTATTTATATGTAGGTGCGTTTCGGCCGGTGGTTTTTGTATTACTACCGTACGTTTGTGGAATTTTTTATGTTTTTCTAGACTCTATAGTCAAATGTTGCGGAAAGGCACTTAGTTATATGTATGTTCGTACTTGTTAAAATTATGAAAGGTTCTGTAGTAATATTAAATAAAAACTCGTGTTATTTGCCTCGTGTTTCGGCCACAAATTTTTCACGCAACAAAACATTCGAAATAAAATACGCCATAAACATTAAACAATACTGTACGTAGGATTTCCATCCCATGACGAACGTGCCTTTCATATTTACTGTTTTGGTGAGATAATATTACACTTTAAATGTCTCTGTTTTGAATAATATGAATTAATTTTAAGAAATTACGCAAAATTATATGACATTCAAATAATAATATTATCTCGTTTTAAGTTTAAATTTGCAAAAAACTATTTGTCAATACTTATCGTAATCTATAATTTATAATTATTGAAACTAAATACATAACATATATGTATAAGAGAGGAATTATTTAATATTAAATACATTTAACTATCTGGTGCTTGTGATATGATCCTACTTCTTATGACTTACATTTTAAAAGCATTAACAAGAATGCACACTGGTATAATTTCTTCTTCATCTCACACAAGTATATTATAATAAAAATCTCTCCGTTTTCACGTATTGTAATTACGTTGTTGAAATTAAAGAAGTGTAGTCTATAATAACAACAGTTTATTATCAGTAATATTGTCTATACTTTGTCAGAAACTTTTTTAGTATTTATATTTTTAAAAGAATGATTAAATTATATAAATAATTATAATCTATATTTCTATAATATAATATAACTACATATGACTAGAAATAAAATTACAAAATAATTAAGAAAATCAAAAAAAATCTTCTAAACAAAACACAAATAAATACCTACTCTTTTTAAATATGACAGATAGGTAATCATAATGAGTGAAATACGGAAAGAAGTGTTTACTATTTTCTACGGGTTTAAGATCAAAATACAAATATTTACTGATCTGTCATTCCAAATAAAAATACACACATTTCAATATATACCTCCGTTTGTAAAATCTACAAAAGTAAATACATTATTTAAATTATTATGCAAACCAAATGTTCAGATAAAAGTATTTATTTTAAATAAGATAGTAAACTATATTTTCAGCAACAATGATTTTAAATATTCAAACAAATTTATAGAATATTGGAATACAGGTTTTGATATAATTTCTAAGTTTTCCATGGACCAATAATAATTATATTAGTCTATATCAGTCGTCTTTTTATAACAAATATTTTACTTTCATTTAATATACTAAGTACCTACGATAAATAATAAATTTATTTGAAGTAGATAATTTATCAATTAGTCATAATATATAATATTTATTATTTTATTTTAATTTTTTAATGAATTTAAAAAGCTAAATCTGTCATCAGACATTTTTAACTTTATAATTGTTTACAGTTATGAGTTAAAAATAGCGTTGAATAAAATTTTCAGTCCATTTAATATTAATATCGTTGAGTTAATTTAAAATGTTATAATAGGAATATTTTAAAGATCACTTTATACAATGTAATAATTTATTACTTAAATATTATAATAGATTAAATTAAACACAACGAAATTTCAACTATTTTGATGAAAATTAATTAAAAACATTTTATGCAGCGTTTATATATATTACGGGGTGTGTTAAAATGGTGTGTCGAATCATAAAATTGTGCGGCGTGGCGAAATCGTCTAAATTATAAACGCAGAGCTCTAATTTCCTGAAATATACAAACCGGTAAACAATATGATGTTAACTGGACATAAATACACAGTATAATATATATATATATTGATGGAAATAACATATAACTTATGAGCAATGCATTTGATTAGTGTAAATTTATATTGTACAATAAGTAATATCTAACAAATAATAGTATATACCCCAAGAGATTAAATAATGTAACCTGTGCCACGGCTTTCGAGTGACCTAGAAGTTATTATTATTTTATAATATTGTGTAGTGTTGCACTAATTCCCAAACGTCACATTGTACATTTATCATTTCTCTGTATGGCCGCGGAACGTCGTTAATATATTGACACACCACTCGTACAAGCATGTTCAATGAAGAAGTAGTATTTTAGTATTCACACATTCATAAAACATAGCCACCAAGTTTACAAAAATATTTACGGGTGCCAAAAGAAAAAAAAATAGGTTATCATTCAAAAACAAATTGTTTTCCTTCATAACTTTACGCAACGTGTAAAAGCATATTATATAACATTTTACATTTAAAATTTAGATTTGTTCATTACGTCATGATGCATATTATGATATTTTCATTTTTAAATAATATTTGTATTTTATTTATGTATATTACATTTTTCAACTGGAGTAAAATTTAATAAATTTAATTCAATGACCTTACTTTTGTATCCAAAACTTCATAAATGAATGATATAATAATTTAGTTATCATATTATGACTGATTGAGCAGTGAAAAAAATTTAAATATATACCTAATAATTATTAGGTATATAAGGTATATATTTAAAAAAAAATAAAATTTCTAAATTTCTTTTAAATGATGTATAATTTATTTTTATTGTGCATTTAGAAAATATTTCTGATTTTATAAACTCGTACATATTTAAAATAATATACAAAACAGCAAGTTACCAAAATTCTATGGTCAACGAATACGTCCTGTCAGAATTCTTTTGATAATAATTTATTGTCTGTATAACATTACCTTAAAACATAATTTCCACTATATATTTTATTACACTTGAACATCAAATAGCATATTTTAGAAAAAAAGGATATCATTTTGTAATACGGAAGGAACAGAAATCCACTGAATAAACATCCCAAGTATTAGCAATCAACATAAAGTCTTCTCTAATAAAAATTTCTGTAGTCAAAATAGTTTCCCGTTCAGATCTCCTAATGGGGACTATGAGAGAGGAAAGAAATATCTAAGAGGATAAACGTATAGTAACTTGGAAAGTAATAACAATATTATAATGTAGAAAGTTGGAAAATCTGAAAATGTAGATGAATAAAGTGAAAATTGATATCCTAGAAATACAGAAATAAGATGGTCAAAGTCCAGAGACTATTAGAGTAGAAATACTAAAAATTATAAAATAATACATACATCCTGGCCTAGAAAAAATAGGAATCGTGATGAAAAAAATCCTAGAAAAGAAAGCAAAAATTTATATATAACATGATGGTAGAATTATACTAGTTAAATTTTAATCGAAACCGAAAGATACAATAATAGTTTAAGTGTATATGCCGATAATAAATAGTAATGATGAAAAAATAGAATAAACAATTAAAAATATATAAACATTAATCGAAAAACGGAAGGAGAGAAAATCTAATATTTACGTGTAGTTGGAATATGGTGGTGGAGAAGCAAAATATTTAGTAGGAATTTCTTTGATTTATCAAGCATAAAACTATGAGGAAAGCAAACAGAATAAGTTAATAAATTTTAATACTTAAGAACTGACATCAGCAGTCATGAAAAAAATTAAGGTGGGATAGTAAAACTAAACCAAAATAATTTTTAACGTTAAAAAACTCTTTTTACTTCAATGTACATCATTGTCGAAATCAGAAAAAAATTATTGATAACATATATATATATATAATACAAAGAGAGTATATCCTTGTATGGGTATGAAAACTGAAAAATATTAGTAGAAAAACGAAGAAGACTAGACAGGGAAGGGAAAGCTATTATGGAAAAATATAGTAGAAAAGTAGAAATGAATGGATAACCAATATCCCAAAGGACTGTTAAAACTAATTATAAAAAGAAGAGTGGAAGGGAAAAGTCGTAAAGAAAAGTCAAGAATGGAATACATTCAATAGTTAGTAAAGAACTAAGGACGCAACTAAATCGTACAAATGAAAAGGATAGCAAAAGATGACTTCAAACTAATCTAAGAATAGAAATCAGAGAAAGAGATAATAATTAATCAAATATCTAATCAATGGAATATAAAAGTTTCTAGGTCTCTTATTTTTTTTATTATCATCGAATAATTGAATTTTATTTCGTTGAAAACCGATTATCGACTATTATATCTGTACATATTATATTTCATCATGACGTATTTTAGTATTCATAATTTTATAAGAGTGTTTCATTGCACCTACTGATAGGGAAGTTATTGTAAAATACGTATTATTTATTTATTTACCTTCCAAAATATCCACAAGATAATAAGAATTCTTTTGAAATTGAAAAAGGTGATGTATCTATTCTCTAAAGTCTAAATTATAATACTATATGTTAAAATAAGTTTTCATTTGTGTATGATTACACACAATTTACTGTTATTTTATAACTGCTCTAGAACACTGGAATAAATCATTTTTTAAACCAATACAGCACTGCATATAATCTAAAACGCGTGCCGTGTATAATTCACTATATTATTTAACTTATTTTTAATACCGTTGTGTGCGGATCGTTTTATCAATACTTAATGCTAATGTAAATTCAAGAGGCAGAATTTGTCTTTTCGACGAAATCCACCCAAAGCTAAAATAAGTTATCAGATCTAAAACGTTAAACGACTTTGAAGCTTTTTACCCTCTGGTGCACATTAATATTCGACCGTTTTGATTGTCTGTACTTATACATATAATCTTGCACAGTAATTAATTCCTAAACTTCTTGTGATTGTTAAAATTGAGTTAAACAATTATTCAACAAATCAGATTGTAAATCGTTTAACCGTATCTACCTACTCTACGCTGATAAATTATAATAAATAAATTGTGTTTAGTAAATAGATAATTAGGAATAGTAGAGTCTCGTGTTATTATATATGGTTAGGTACTCGAGTATATTATGATTTATAATGTATAATAGTGCAACGTGTTTCCAATTTTCACTCTCGATACAAATTAATTACCTAATTAATCGATTAGATTTCTGAAAATGATTAAAAGTTAAACACAATAATAGTACTTAATATAATGTTCTGAGTTTAAAATATTATTAAGATACATATTAATATTATTGTAATAAAAATAATATTTAACGATTTTTTTTCGCTTCATATTTTATCGATTTTTATATAAAAACATCACTGATAAATGTGTTCTTTTTACGTACAATTGCAAAGTGACAGACTCGATACAATATTATTTTATTTTTTTACCAAAGTAATAACGCAACTACTACAACAATACGGGAAACATAATGTATATGCCTGTTCATTATACGCTGAACGTACATACCCTACGGGAGATTTACGACGTGTAGTTCGGTGATTCGTTAATGGACTTCCCATAAACCCTATACTTATAATAAGGAACTCTAGTTCTTGATTCTTCCCGTTCAAGAAATAAACGGTGATGTTATAGAAGTAGTGATTATTATTTTTAAGAAGATTTCATTAGTCTTGTAATTTCGATAAACGTTTAATATCGTCATGTTAATTAAATTATATAAATAATATAAATATTATAATAATTTAAAATCACTGAAGTATTATAATATCCCGTGGAATATGATCTTACGGTGAATAAAAAAAAAAAAGAAAAAAAAATACTACCCACGTTCTATTAATTTAGTTTGTTCACAAAGGTATACTAAACTAATTCTTATATACCTGTGCAGATTGAATTTGAATTTAATAAGAATTAAAATACTATATAAATCTGTTTTAATACATTTAAGCAAATTACTGAAAATATAATTTAATTTCAAAGATTTTTTTTAATTCAATTTCTGAAAAAAATTTAATTAAAAAAAAAGTTTTGATGAATATACATATTAATATATTGCTGAAGGACATTCGTTTCAATTCATTCACCTCGGTCAAGGATAGTGGTGACACATTTATAATATTGTATTTTTAACTTTAAGGGAGGGTATTAAGCCGGATAGCTATATTTAAAAACTATACTGGACCTTCTGTAATAGCCAATAGTGGTGCAGCATTCAATATACAAACTGATATATATTTAAAGGTATATACCTATATAAATATTTTTTATTTCCATTCGTCATTTGAAATTTAATCTATCATTCCGTTAGATACAAGTTAATAGATTAAATCTATAAAATTGTATATAATTAATATAGTTTTCATAGAAGGATATTATAATAAATATTATTTCAATAACGAACATTTTTAGATTCTTAACGAAGTGAAGAATGTATTGATTTTATAAAGATGTGTGTATGTGTGTGTGTTAATTATTTGTTTTCCTTTTTGTTTATAATTTTTTTGGGCGGTAAAAGTTACAAAAAATTTAAAATTATTTTTTAATTAAAAATGTTAAATTCTTATAGCTAAGAATAGCAAATGCAATACAAGTTTTCTGATAAGTAGTTCATACTGTAACCAACATTTCCTTAAAATATCTATAAATGTATCAGACAAAAATAGATATTATATGATGAAAAACTAGTTAAGTTATTTCGTTGTAATTCAAAATATTATTCATTATGGGAACTTGCATCTTTAATGTATATTATTATATTTACACAATGGAATTTTCGAATGCAATGTTTTCGGCAAATTTAATTCAACCTACCACATTACTTATAACAAAATAAATTAACTTAATACCATAAAATAAACTTATAAATATAGAATGACAAACCGTTTTCATCTAGATTTTTTATATGCAAAGATTTATCGTTGAATTCAAAATTAACACATATATTACAGTTTACTTATCCCTCGATGACGAGGCACACTTGACACCTGTTGTATAGAAGAACGGTTGTCTTCTTCCACTTTTTATTTTTCAGTTAGCTTGTTGATTGTATTTTACCACCCATAACTCAATATAATACATCATATAAATTATGGATATTATAACGTATCCTAACCACTCCATCTCACCTAGAGAATCGTCCATCGATATTTGCATAAAAATCAAATTTGTGCGTGGCAAAAGTTTGCGTTAAAATATAAACATGCCGATACTCTGAAATGTGAATTGATTTTATTGACTGTGATGGGATTTTGATTGATTTCGGCAGCTAGGCGTTATTTATATATATGCGCAAGTGTGTATGGTGATGGCGTATGCATATATGGGCGGTGGATTTACGTATTTGTATGCAAAATGACAGTGTACCTCATTAATAATAATAATAATAATATATCTCGGTAAAATGAAATCTCTCGAGTCTCGATTGGCCAAATGGCGTGCCATTGTACTTTTCCCTTGTCGCGTACAACACAAATGACCAAATCGAATTACCGATCACTTGCCTATAGTCGTCCTACACAAGGACAACCGGGAGAACATTTAATGATTTATGAGACATTTGAATTCGACAGTCAGTAATTAAATCAATTTGCTATTTTGTGGGGTACATTTTTCATAATAAACGTGTCACATTATTGTATTTCTAAGAAACATTTTATCGAATTGATGAAATGTTTACATTTATGATTTATATGTGTGACTTGGTAATATCACAATTCTGCCTAAACTACTTTTATACTTCGATAATTGTCATACAAATTGAACACTATGTTGACAATAATTTATGTATGCCAATCAACCAAAATTCAAATATATTTAGTATTAATAATATAATATACATATATACAATACATAGTACATACATTACTTTTAAATGCGTACACACGCTCAGGTTAGGTCATTATGTTTATATGAAATCTCATAGAAAATAAACTTTACATAAATTATGTTTATTGATAAATATCAATTTACTATTTTTACATTAAATGAGTATCTACAGAGAGTTACAATTTATACCAATGAATATAATATGTGACCATTATTATTGGTATAAGTTTAGTTGTTAAATGTATCTGTCTGGTATATAAAATAAAAAAAAAACATTTTAATTACAAATATTCAAGCGTATCTTTTTTGTCACAATTCATAGTCTTTTTAATTGCATTAAAAAATGGTGAACATAAACTAAAAGTAAATACTTTTTATTAGTTGTGGACAATTTTTCAACTTTTGCAGTTATGGAGTTTATTTTTTTGTTCTATGCTTTAATCTAATTTTATAAAACTCAAGTTGGATTAAATAATATTATTTTGTTAAAAGATTTATTTTAACTTCAGTAAAATATAGTTATTTTTAACAGAAAATGTACCTTTAAAGATTATTTTCGTCATATTAAAAAAAAAATTTGTTTATTTGGCGAATTTAAATGTTTTATTTTTGGTCTTTTCCGCTTTATAAATATAGAGATTAATACTTGAAAAACACGAATATACTTTTATGGGAATATAAAGTATACTAAAGAAAATTATATTAGCTTTTCCTCAAACAAATTATATTTTCTCGACAAAACAATTGTATTAAGTTTGATTTAGTTGTGTTATTATTACGAAATATTAACGAGTAATGACTAATATTTCTATATGAACTTCACCGAAGAAGTCGCTTTGCTATTATATAGTAGGTTTTAAGTATAGGTCACTATAATGGATGTTTTAAATGTATTCGATACAAAAAAGTATACCAACTTAGACAACCTGTCTTTGACTATCATCAGTCTACATTTTTAAGTATCCTTAATTTAGTATTTATATTGCTATTAAACGTTAGTATAATAAAATATTGTATATTACATCGTTATTATAATATTATTTCAAATAATATAACTAGCTATTATTTTAACATATAAGTAAATTATACCGATATACCAAAGAACGGTGTTAATATAAATTCGTAGTATAATTGTATAAATAGCTTAAAATACACCAATCTAAATGTTTTAAAATATAACTATACATATGAATGTATGTGACTAAAATATAATTTACAGATTTTCATGATTTTGTTGAGTTTCATAAATATGTAAACTAATATTGAATAAAAAAAAATTGTGACTATTCTTTTAATAGTCATAATAATGATTTGAGTGATACTTGTATTAAATTGACAAACTTTTAATTGAGAATCAACAATTATCACTTACTACACAAAAAAAAATGTAATAAAATTCTAAAATTTAAATTATCCATTAAAAGCATAACAATATTCAAAATATTTAAAACTATAATATTATGTTTCACACATCTATCCCTTAATGAAAAATAGTACAATGAGTGAGAATTGAAAATAAATGAGTCTAAATCTATATACTGTACCTTCACTCTTTGTAAAAGAATTTTCCGCCTATCACACTAAATAAGCAAACTTTGCTAACTGTACAATGCATTTGCTAGGTACCTTATTGATAAACGGCTTACATGGTCTTCTCGTCATCGCAACAAACTTCTATCTATAAACGATAGATTTCGTCTTCTTCGCCTTATCCTAACCTCAAGCCACGTAAAATTACCAACAAAATAACTAATATATACACTCTATCTTAAACAAACATGGACTTACGGAATCTAATTATAGGACTCTGTAAACATTTCAAACATCGATATTATTCACCGTTTTCAATCCAAAAACTCTCCAAGCTATAATTAAAATACACTTTTACGCTTCCAACCAGTTCTTAAACAATGGTCTTGCCATCTTGTCCGTTCACGACGTAGCAAGAACTATTTACAGACGATTCAACTTAAATGTTCAAAACCACGCAAATCCTTTAATCAAAAGACTTGTGTCAGCAAATATACCCGCTAATCCAAAAAGTGACGATGTCAGGACCTATCAACCTAACTAATGCCCATATTATATTTAGAATATTATAAATGTAAATAAATGTATATAAATAAATGACAAAATGTCTTCACTAAAAGTCTTGCTATTCTAGCTGTAAATCGTTCATTACTTTTACTTATTGTTCTATTGGTAACAGATTGTAGATTAAAATATGAAAAAAAAAATAATGATATTATGTCAAGTATTAACTGATATGAATATTTGAAGAAAATTTTAAGTCTCTAATCATGTCTGAATTATAACAAAAACTAAAATCGATTTTGTCTAAGTTCTGAATTGAAATTCCTATTTTCTCCGATTATTTTGTGAGGTACTATAGATTTATAATTTTAGGATCGTTATAGATCACGTAAAGAAGTACTATTTTATTTACACCATTACTATACATCACATTTATAAAATATAAACAAAATATAGCTATAGTATTAATTTTAAATACCAAATTAAATAGTTATTTAAATTTGTAATTTAAAAAATATACATTGTATATCTAAGTCACCAGAATGATTTTTAAAAAGTCTGATAAAATTAACTTGGTGTTTTAATAAAAGTAGGAAAAAGTGGTAAGCTTTAATAAATTTGAAAGCAATGATAATTGATAAATCAACGCATTCGAAAAACGATTTTGGTTCAAATTACGCTCGCTCAAATAATTTCTTAATGTCTTTAATACTTAT
The DNA here is from genome assembly GCA_036289425.1 of Rhopalosiphum nymphaeae. NCBI lineage: Eukaryota > Metazoa > Arthropoda > Insecta > Hemiptera > Aphididae > Rhopalosiphum > Rhopalosiphum nymphaeae. The sequence continues at coordinate 8,656,325 of JAZAQC010000004.1, forward strand.
CTGTAATTTTTTTCTTATGGTCAGGAAAACTACAGATATAGTAAAAAAAAAAAAATACTTTTTCAAACTACCGCCTAGATTTAATTTTCACTTGATTAACAATGATACATTTATACTTATAACTTTTGAAACACTTCTCTTGCCAAAAAAAGTGTTAAGAAGAAGAAATAAAATGTAAAAACGTGTAAAGTTAAAGAAAAAAACTTTATTTATAAAATTACCAAATCAAATTAAATTTCTGAATATTAGAAAAAATATATAATACATTGTAAAACTTTTAATAAAACTGGCATAGACTATTATTGCAAGTATTCAAAATAACGTAGTTTGTTTAGACATTTTTTTAAAAACACTTCAATATTCAAAAATGTCATTAATATTGACATGTTGTGTTGTGAACGCATGTAATTATAACACATTGCGTCCTTAAAAATAACATTCTGTCATTTGAATTAGTAAAAAAAAAAAAAAAAACAATATAGTTTATTCATCAATTAAATTAAATACATTATAAATATTAGTACATCATTAAAACCATAATTTATAATCTACATTAATTGATAAATACGTATTTTAACGAAAGATTATTATAACTAATGTCAAACATAGTTAACACTATATATTGTACCAAACATTGCTTATTTGGTTCATTTACTTGATATTTAAAGTTTTTATTTTATTTATGAGTTCAAAAAAACAAAAAATCCTACATACAAAAAATAATTTTTCATGATAAATTCTTAAACCACGATTTATCATCAGTTCTTTAAAGTACATACAACCAAAAATGACATAATTTGTAAGATTTTTTTTTTTTAATTTTTTTTATTTACACAATATATATATACAATCTGTATAATTTGCACAATAAATATATTTGATAAGGGTTATAATAATATGAGTACGTGATTTAAGAAGCCACCCACTAGTGGCACTAGACTGGGAGGATTTGTAAGATAAAATGTAATAATTAATTACCTAAACTTGTTATATGAAAATAAAGTATACACTAAACATACTAACCTATATTTATTATACCTATATATATTTAAGTCAACAATACAAATATTAAATTAAGTTAATTCAATTGCCTAATGTCTAACACAAAGTTATGTTTTGTTTACTTGTTTTTTTTATAGTATGGTCATCGGAAATAGGTGAGTGCTATGACAGTGTTAACCTTTTTTTTTTTATTATTATTATTTTTAGATTCGAAGTGAAGCATAAAATATGTTGGTGTTTTGATATAAACATTTTCCTTTATAATAAAAAGGTAAACACGAGAGATTACTGAAGTTGATATTATAAATGTGAATTGTATAAGAAAGTTAGAATTTTCCTCAAATGAAAAGAAAATACTAGTTAATTGGTAGCTAGTAATTTAGTATGGTTAAAATATTTGATTATTAAAAAAAAATAACAAAACATAAGATATGATTTTTTCATAAAAAAACATATTTTAATATTAATATTACCATAGAAATTAAAATAAAATTAAAAAAAAACATTAATGGATAAGCACCACTGAGGTGTACGTTAAGTGTTAAGTAGGTCACTATTATAAGTATATTAAATTTGAATTCAGCGAAGACCGTCTCTCAGCCTATATTACTAAGTTTATTTTTTGATATGTTTTTATGATATAGCTATATTAAAATCATTTGTTTTAATTTTAGTATTACAGTAGGTTAGTATAATTTTTCCAAAAATATTGCATTTTTTATATTGTTAGCAGTATTTAATTATTATCAACTTAAACATATAACTCAAAATTTGATAACATCTTTCTTTAAATATCGTAAAACAATAAAACAGATTCATATGGTATGAATAAATAATACCTTAAAAAAAATAAAAAAATTCCATAGTGCATAGTAAAGTTTATAATAATATAATATACGTAAAAATTTTGAATTCCCACGAATAATGTTTTTAAATTATAACGAAATAATTAACATTGCTATTTTGTATATTTGTTACAACTTTAACGAATTTCAACAAAATTTTAATTTAAAATTTATAAAAAAAAATTATGCCTTTGTTTTTTTAATATTTTTATCCAGATAAGAACAAATTTCTTAGGATATTTCATTAATTTTCAAAAATGTTAACTAAGTGAATAATTTTTATTGACATTTATAGAATAAAAACTAAAAAGAAATTTTCGTCTCTAAATAACTAAAAAGATGTTTAAATTTTATCATTTAAAAAAAAATGATAAAATAAACATTTGATGACAATTTTAAGTATTTATTGTAATTTTTTTTTTAAATGTTATAATAAAATATCAAAAACTGTTCAAAAAAAAAAATAATAATTTTACAAGTTAAATAATATCGAATGTCGCATTGGTTATAATATTATATTGTATATATAATCAATGAATTTCGTACAGATTTGAATTTTAAATAATCATACAAAATTAATTTACCTTTTCAGTAGTTTTTTTTTTCATTTACAGGTTAAAAAAGTATTAAGAATCTTGTATTAAATTTTCAAATATTAAATACAAAAATAAAATTTTCATGTATTTCTAACTAGAAAATAGTTTACTAAGCTTCGTGATTTTTATGAATTTTGTCAAAATTCTAACTTTAAAGAACGTTTATAAATATATATTTTGTGTATATAGATCTCCGATATTTTTTAATTGAAAAATTAACATTTTATTATTTTACATTCAGTTTTTAAGTATTTCTACCAAGCAAATAATTTTTAATCGACATTTTATAAAAATTCCTTATTCCTATAAATAACTCAACAATAGTCTAAATATTTAAAGTTGTAAATAGTAAATGATTTTGTGAAAATTCAAGTATTTATAGTTATTCGTTTTTGAGTTATACTAAAAAAAAAAAACAAAATAGATTTTGTCAAATATTGAATTTTTGTAAAATTTCACGTTTTATTTTTTTTTTTTTTTTGGTTTTACAAATTAAAAAAAAATATTGTGAATTTTTTAGATTGACTTCTTTAAAGCTTAAACTACATTTAATTTTCTATTCAAAACTATATCTCATTTTTGAAAATCTAAATATTTTATTGAGTACTTTACGTGGATACATACATGTTCATAAAATTACACATCATTCTAAAATCAATACATTTTCATCGTTCTGCTCAGAATCTAAAATATTGCATTTGATATTAATTTAAATTAAAAGTCTGGATGTGACTTGTCATCACCAAGATTTAAGAATTTCACATAGTATAATATAATATTAATATCGTCGGATGACATGTGATTAATTAATACCTTGCAAGTTGAATTACACTTAACTTTCGTATTAATTCTAAATTGTATAGACATTATATATATATTACAATATTAATATTCATATGATATAAAGTGTAGAGATTAATTTTGATTAAACACAAAGTGAAGGATAAAAGTAGAAAACAAATAAAACGATAGAGTTCGTTTAAAAATGTAATTTATTCGCTTTTATAACCAATTGTTATAATTAATAATTTTGTAAAATTTAAAATATTGCAAGATTCAAGCAAGAGTTAAAATTTGCATTTTTCAAGTCGTTTATGAAATAGTCAACGCATTTTGCCAACTTAAATACTAACACTAACACTATGTAGATGCATTGCACATTTGTCTTCATGGCTGAATTCCCATGTTGATACTTCCGTTGCATTGTTAAGACTGAATAGATTCTTTTTATCTCCTTGGTCTTAAGTTGTATAACTGTATAAGATATATTACGGGTACGTGCATCCCACTATCTCCCACTACGACTTAGTATTCTGACGTTATTTGTTATTTTTATGTTTCTACCGATCACCTCTGTGGGATTAATCTAATAATTGCGTTCATAGTCCGTAGGGTTTTACAACCCTATTATAATTTATTTGAATCCATAGACTCTTAACAAATGAATACAATCCACTTAATAATATTTGATTTTATTCTTATCATATTAAATTATTTTCGCATACATCGTCTACGTCCATGCTTAATAATATGTTGTTTGGGTCGATAAAAAAAAAGTCCACGTATTAATATTAAACTATTATATAATACAAATATTTTCATCTTTTCGTTTACAACTTCTATAATAATAAATTATAGCTTGTAACTTCGATAAATGTTCATCAATTAAGGTACTTATTCACGGTAAATTAATTACACTGTTTTTTTTTGCTTTGTTAATCTCGTTAGAAAGTAATTTTACACATTTTACAAAGCAAGCCAATTATGGCGTAAATATAGAAACATCAGCAGATTTAAATAAAAAGTTATATCTAATTTGTTCATGGTAAATGTTTTTTTTTTTTATATAAGAATTTTCTTGAGTGATGTGATATTTTATATATAATTATATTACGGTATATTCCCGTATATATCAAAATACGTTTGACTTATTTTATCTGTGATTGGAAATAGTTCGTTAATTGTACAAAAAACAGCAATGATCGTAGCAAACTTTTTTTTTTATCAACTAGCTGTAGTCGTAGTATTGTCATACATCACAATTAGTGTTCCATAATTGCTATTTTTAATACATAGTTTTCTCCAAACCATATTGGATCTAACAAATGTTGTCCTTGTAACTAATATGTAAAACATACTTATACTTTAATTGTATGCGCAACACTTAATTGGATGTCAATAATTAGAAAAATTAATAGGTATTATTTAGCAAATCAAATTTAAAGGCAATCACGCAATGACCACATGTTAAAAAAGTCATGCAACTTAAAGGTATATATACTATTAAGATTTAAAACCAAGTCCTAATAACATGTACTTTAGTGAACGTATACATGCGAAAACTGACGTTCCGGTGGTGTTATCGAAAAGCATAGTATTATTTTAATTACACGAATTATCGAAGTTCTACCTTCTTATTTGCTCTGGATATGTTTATATTTTTGCGGCTAAGTTATAATTTATAGGTACTTTGTAATATAGTTATTACATTTTACTTGGTCATTATTTGTATGAACAATAGAGTAGTCATACTATAAGCTTTTCCCGAACGATTTCAACTAAAAATCCTTTTCCACGTTGTGCGTGCCCGGTCTTTGTATACGCTGCTCTCGTCGTTATTGATGACGACGTTCAATTCTTCATACATACGAGTACATGCCCATTTTATTTTAACACAAACACTATGCTTATAGTACGACATAAATTTCCTACGATAGTTGCACGGACCATTTGACGGGTAATGTACTACCGTCACGACTAAGTCCTAAAAATACGCTGTGCGTTGAGCATTCTTAAGGCAATTATTTTCCTTTGTTGGCCAACCGTCAAGCGGACGATTAGCGTGGAACACCCATTTTAATAAAAAAAAAATTACAATTTTTTTCTATTTCAATTCTCATTCTTATCTCGAGAAAGCAATAAAATTACGTGACGTACAACAATGGTTGACGGGAAACAATCGAATGGCTAGGTAGTTTTTTTTGAATAAAAAAAAATTGTAAATATTACGTTTTTTCCTAACATCATGGGTTGAAATATAAATATAAACAGTAAAAAAATGAGCATTTTACTTTTTATGAAGTAAGTTTATATTTTCTCTGAGGTTTTTATTATCCGTTCGTAGAGCAATCTCACGGAGTTTTTTAAAAAAAAAAAACACATTTATTGCTGATATGAATCGTTTTTTATGTACTATTATTTAATGAACTGAAATAAGTCTTTTTAGTTCGTTTTTTTTTTATTTTACTGTTCGTATACAATTTTTAACACCGTTTTAGATAATCGTCAAAACTGCATTATGTACTTACATAAAAAAAGAAACATTTTACCTATATTTATATCATTGTTAATTGTATTTATTATAATACTCAAGACATATTTTACGGAAGACAAACGGTTTTAATTTGTTTTTGAATAATTCTATCTCAAGTATTCCATTTACATTTTATATTACTAGCTGTTTTATAAAAAAAATCTATCTTAATAAAAAATCAATATTATGCAACTTTTAAAAATTTAAGTTCTAGAACAATCAAACTTGATTAAACTACATCGTAAATTAAATAAAATATAATTTTTTTTTTGGAAAATCAAAAATACTTATCCCCTCCCGCAAATTATATCTTTCCTCATTACTTAAACTAAATCATGTATGATAAATTATGATTAACAGCAACCAAAATACATCACTGTCATTATTCTCTTTAGCCTTTGAGTACACTCAGTACCCGTTTCAACATAAACAAGAATATTAAGTATTAAAATTGTATTTAAAGTAATTTATATTGGCATATGGCTCTTGTGATATATAACTTATAAAACATATTTTATCACACAATTACGTCAAGGAGATGATTAATTATAGATGTACTAAGTATCCGCACAGGGATTATTGAGTATTCAAAACAAAAATAATTTCCAAAAAAATTTTTTTTTTTTTAATTGTTCCTCAGTGTTCAATACATTAGTCATTTTTAAAGTGTTCATTTAACTAATAATTATACGATATAAATATGTGTGTGTGTGTGTGTGTGTGTGTGTGTGTGTGTGTGTGTGTGTGTGTGTGTGTGTGTGTGTGTGTGTGTGTATGTGTGTATTATATTTATTATTAAAATAAATCTTTCTGTTAATAATTTCATAGTAATATATTTTTCATATCAATTCTCATATTGATGACATTGTCTATGCGTAATTACATTATTAAGCTTGGATGATAAATAAGACGAAATCTTAATGTTATACAACTTTTTGTTTTATATTTAATATATTGTACCATAATTTAATTTGATTTCTGGATAACAACAGTATATATTTTACTCAAAAATAAATGGGTGATCTGATTATTTTTCACTAGAGGATATTCATGACTTGTGAAAGCTTAGATACGATATTATGATATTATGTTATTTTACTGTGTTTGTCCTCCTCAAGTTAAAGAGTAAATATAAAATACATAATATAATAAGTGTTTGAACATTTCATGAAATATGAAATTTTTAAATAATTTTTCAGTATTTTTATAAAATTTATTTTCTTTTTTAAATACATTTTATTTTTACAAATATTTGTCATTCCATTTATAAATATATAATTTACCAAAAACTTATAAGGAATTATATATGATTAAAGCTACAACTTATAGACTTAATAATATAGTCTTATAGACTATATTATTATTAATTATTAAATAACTATCATCAATATTTATATTAAAAAAAATTATTCACGTCTTTGTGAAATATTTCAAACTTCAAACACTGTATATAATATAAATTATTTAATATCTATTGCTTATAATTTTGATTATATTATATATTTTAAAGCTTATTAGTAATCATGTATAATAAAATATGAATCTTGAATAAAAGGAAGACAAATTCAAAGATAAACTAAACCTACTTACAAAATACCTTTAAATCATAAATTAAAATAAATGTAATTATAAGCTAAGAATCAATTTAATAAAAAAAAAAAAACATTTAAGAGATTAGGCACGTTAAGTTATTTTTCTTTACGGATAAATAACATAGTTATACATTTTTCATGCTGACAAGTTAGATAATTTAAGTTTACTAATAAATCACGATGGTAGTAGTTCGGTCTTAATTAAACCTTTAAAAATATGATTTTATGTTAATATATTTTAATTATGATTCATAAAATAAAATATTCACAGTAAAAAAAGTTTAAACTTGGGTGTCTCGTAATACTCGTACTCTGGTTTATACTAAAAAATAATTAGGTACTTTTAGGATCCAAATCATAAAAATATTTAATATTAAGATTACGAAACTGTTAAAAATCATATGTTATGTAACTCCGTAAACTGTGTATTGCGTAATGCAATATTATTATTATTTAGATCTTTTATGAAAATAATAATTAATTATATTCCTAAAACTTTTATATTTCGTTCCAAGAAAAAAATATAAAGGCAAAAGAAATCATTTTTCTTTCATATAACTTTATTAGTATATAATAGGTATTACATATTTACACCAAAAGTATGTGTTTAAGTATTTAACATTTAGTAAATAAGATGTGGTTGGCAGACTACACACAAAATCTAAATAGAAGAACAATTAGAACATTTGTATAAACCATCATAAATTCCTAAAAATAAAACATATTTCGATGATAAAAGTAAAATTATACAGTACATGTACTAATTAAAATTAAATCACATTACCTTACGGAATTCCAAATATTTCAAATCTATACTTATATAAAATGAAATTAATTACTCGTTTAATATCAAATTTGTTTAACGTACAAAATGTAATGATTTATATACGTGTTTTAAATGATCTACCATTTTTAGGAAAAACTTACTTTATAAATATGATTAATAATTTGTTTACACAGTTATGAGATACAGTGTAACTTCCTGTATAGCGAACTTATATCTAACGAAATTTTCTATTTAATAAAATATTTTTGAGAACCATAGCCAAATTAGAACTAAATTTATATAATTCTATTCAGCGAATTTCTCTATAATACAAATTTATTTCGTTGCCTGTTGAAACTGCATAATATGGAAGTTTCACTTTATATTAAATTCTCTATGCCAAGTTCTTAAATTAGTCCTAACCTAACCTATTTTGTCATTTGAAATAGTTAGATCAATATTATTCACATTATTAGTTATTAAACTATATCATGGGTCAAACCTAAAGATTCTTCAAAATTGTTTACAGTATCAGACATCAGTATATTATGCTAATAAACTTGGGACATCATCACAAATCGTTAATGTTTTACTAGAAATTTAATTTAGTAAAGAAGGAGTTGTAGCTTCTGACATTGTATTTACGAGTATATGGAAGTTGAGAGTTGTTTAGGAGAAGTTTCTAAATTGGCTATGCATCTATCTTGCTCCGCTTGTATTATTCACGACAAGTGATGATTTGTTACTTGACAAAGCTTTTTTCTTTTTTTCAATTACAGTAAAATTATAATATATTATACTAAATTCTTAATAAAATTTTATTGGCATTAATTAATATCAACATACAAATGAACAATCAAATAAACAATGAAAATAAACATAATTAACATAATTATTATACAATCTTTTAACATCGGGTATTAAACCATAAAATCCTAAAACTTTTGAAAATGTGTTATATTTCTGTGTAAGGTCTTCTTAAATTTTATAGTTTAATAGCTAAACAGTTTTGTATTATTAAGATGATCGACTTTCCAGTTACCATTTATGAAACAAATAAACATTTTGAAACATTTGCTCGTAATTCATTGGTCAATTCGACTTAAAATAACTATCGAAGTTAGGTACTACTACTACTGCAGCTATAATATAACTTATCACTTTTATTTAGCATACTCTTTTTTATTTCTCCGACTTTGAATAAGAAATTATCATATGCTTATCTTAATATTCTTTTAACTGTATTAAAAAATTCGGTCTTAACACTAAGAATACTCCTAAATATACTTACAAATATAATTTTTATTATGAACAAAATCTTTTTTTTTTAATACCTAATAAATGACAAAAATTATATTTTGCATTTTAACTTCCGTGTAAGAGTTATGCATTAAATTAACAATTAATTAATCATAATACTCGTATGATAATATTTCATATTATGGATCATTAATGTACAAATTAAAGACCAGAGTAATTATATTTTATACTATGATAATTAAATTCAAAGAAAATATAACACATTTTAGATTATGCAATGTAATTTGTTGTATACAATACATACATAAATAATAATATATTTAACAAGTTTTATCTATGTAATAGCTATTTATATAGTAATAATTTAAATATCAGTGTTCATAAAAGGATGAAAGTGCTTAGATAAAAAATACTTTTCCAATATATTATATTTATTGATGTTCAAAGTTTTATTACCTACTTATTACAAGTTTAAAGTTTTTATTCATATTTTATTTAATAACACATTTTTGGCAGATTTATATAAACTTTTTTGTATTTCTGTAATGCTTATACCTACTGCAGAACACAGTAAAAATCATTTAATTTATACGAAGCAACGAATGATTAAGCTATAAAATGGCACGTATTTATTTATTTATTATGATTTTTATTTTTTTGTATCTATTATTGCCTTCGTCAAAATATAATAAATATGAATTGTTTAATTATACAGATTAAATTATGCTAATAAATATTTAAGTAAACATAATTTTATAATATATATCAAAAACCAATAATAAATTAAAGCTGAAACAAATTCATATTTGCTTTTTACTTTTAACATTTATAAGTAAGTTACAATTATTTTAACATTAATGCATTCATATATTTTTTGATTCTGAATAGCAAGAAATATATTAACGATATATTTTTTTTCTTATACGAGTTAGAACGTAGAAAAAATGTTTCAATTTCTGACTTTAAAAATATAGTTTCTAGTAGAAAACTTGATTTAGTTGATACTTAAGGGAATTAAAAGTAAACAATTCCGTAAAAAATGATCCAACATACAGTATTAAATAAACCATGAATTATTCTGGCACACCGTCTACACACTCAGAATCATTTTCTTAATCATAGAATTTATATTAAATACATTTAGTATATTCAGTACATCATTCTCTTATCAAATAACAAGGTAAGTACTTACACTCAAAACTTACTAAATGTTTTGTTTATTCCACAGTGTGCACATTGTTATATTAAATGTCATATAAATTATTGTAATAGTTTTCACTGTAATATCTATTAATTACACGTCTAGAAGAAAAAAAATTTATAATTCTTTAAAAATATATCTAGTTAGATACTAATTTAATACATATTTTTTTAAATAATTCGGCAACAACTCTATGTGTATGAATAATATTAAACAATTAAAATATATAGTTTTAAAACTGTGATCAAATAAAAAATAAAAACATGGTACATTTTAATATCAATAAACCAAAAATTAATTTCGATTTTACATATTTTATAACTGTTATTTTACATGTATTATACTGCAATTAATATATAATGTGAAAATGTAAAATTTTATGTTAAAAAACTCTGTACCATTTATAGTCATATTATTAATGGTTATTTTTCACTTTAGTAGTTGGTGTCGGTAAAACTGGCTAAAAAATTAATTCAAAATCGTTAAAAATATTATATAGTGCTGCAGTATATGTATATAATAATTATACAAAAATAAATAAATAAATAAAAATTTAAATGATGTTAATAAATATTTTATTTGGATGTATAAAGATAGATATATAATAATATAATATCCTCTATTGCTCGTCATCAGTGCAGAAAGGATAAAACAATTTATTATAACCCAAATCTGCTACTTAATCGTGGATGGAACTAATGTAACCAAATTTATTATAATAACGGAAAGAAAAATCCAACTATTGCTCCAGATAAAATTATAATGCTCTCGTAACCAGTTTATACGTTTAGATCCATTATACATACATAAGTACACACTACTTCTTAAAAGCAAAAGTGTGAATATTTTAACTACCCTCTTAGCTTTCAATAACATTAAAATTAAATTCTAATAAGTATAATACACTCCATTCGGTGTTTGATATTTATACTTTTTTAGTTATGCATAGAAATATTTGGAAAATTATTCTACTTCAAATTATAATAATTTAGGCCTATTTAAAACCAAAAGTTGATATAAGTGTAGAATATGTGTATATAATTCACTTTCAGCTACAAATTTAAAAGTAATATAAAAGCCATACTTACAAAAGCTATACTATTGTGAAATATAATATCTAAGATTAGTATGTACAGAGTATTTTATTTATGATTAATACAACTATAAAAATAATTAAAATGATAATATTATGCATACGTTTTAAAATTGAATTTAAAAAAAAAATGGTCTTCATACAAATTTTGAGCACCAGAGAATTCTCATAAAATAAAATATAAAAACGAAATAATTCCAACTTTTCATGTATAATATTAAATATTGAAGTCATAAGATTAACATGTTATCCTGTAGAAATATTTTCATGAGTTTACAATTAAATTCAAACAAAAACTAGGAAAAAAATTAGTAATATTAACCAAAAACTACTACGATTTTATTTATTATATTTAAATAATGGATGTAAATACATAATTATTTGATTTATTTAATTTTTTTATTCAAAAAGGAATTTGTTTTCAAAATAAATTATGATTATTTTCGTTTATTGGTGAATCTTCAGTTAAAGTAATGAATATTTAAGAAAATTGAGTATAAATCTAATAAGGTGAATGTAAGACGTTTAGGTAAGTACTGCGAACATCTGTTGAAGTGCCTTTGTTTGATATTAAAATAAAAAAAATGAACGACTTAGTCGGTTTATGAGATAGTGGAATAATGACAACGGATGGTTTATATTATTATACTAAAATCAGTGCAAAAAATGTTTTCCTTATCGCCATTATCTATTTAAACGGGCGATGCCATTTTTAAAATCCTCAGCCACAAAAGATATGCACTCGACATTTTGATTGAATGAGAAACTTTCAGTACGAAAAAAAGATAAACTATTTTACGTTCTTTATACCGTCTAATTGGTTTTTAGATAACGTGTGTTAATTATAAAGATAAACTGTTTAATTATCCGAGAGAAAAACAATTTGTTTTTTACACTTCGTCACCATTATTTTGGTGAAAAGTAACTTATATAATATATATATACGTTTAGCAGTATACAAAAATTTTTCATTTTCGTTTTTATATAATCATTCAACATATATATGCCCGCTTACAAAAAATTATATTTTAACAACATTTGGTCTTGACTAAAACACATTTAACAAAATATTTATTTCGGTTTTGTGTTATTTTTTTTCATACATAAATTTAATTTTTATAATATATTAATTATTCTATGCTTATATAAGATTCTATCGCGTTGTTAAATAGTTTTTTTATATATTTTTTAAATCAATTGATGTGATTTAATTTAACCTACTATAGCACTTTACAGCCGAAGAATAAAAATATATTGATTATTCCTGTAAACTAAATTAATAAATGACCTATCTTTGTGCGAAAAATCAATATATATTCTATCATAATACTGAACTGCAGGACGAACGGCGAATTTTTTATAAAGCTATTTTTTTAAGTTTTGGCAATTAAATAAGGGATTACAATATGTACTATACATAAAACATTAAAATATACCAATCAAACCCTCAACCTAACGCTAGATACACATACATATAGTTTTATTATAATAATATTATTGCAATCGACGATTATTTAGTGGGTATTATTGTGGCAATATATATATTTTATTCCGGGTCGGTTGGATATTTAGAAGTATGTTAGATTAACACAATATCTTCTAGACAACGAATAAAATATATTGTGGACCACCGCACTTAAATTAAAACTAATGGCCCGATAACGCCAACCGTAGTGACCGATAGACGTAGTACGTAGCCGCTGTACTCTCCTCGACTATGTATAAAATCAAGGACCAAAGTTTCGCTACTATATTAGATATTTGAATTTATTTTCTCTCTCACGAGAAGATGGATATACGCCAAGATAAAATATTTATGGCAGGTAAATAATAGTTAAAACAAGAATAAATAAATAATAATAATGTTAAGCGCTGTATAGTAGTATGAATTTTAGTTGGTAGTACCATTGTTTAAATTTTCATAATTTATTTTTATTTTTGGTTCGCATTTAAAATGTTTGTAAAATATTTTAGAAAATTTCATATTAACCATGTATACCGAAAAACTATGAAACGTTTAAAATTTACAACACTGCATAGTTCATTTTGAAAACTAATTCAAATAACTATGGTATAGGTATAAAACCTTAAAAATACGTTTACCTATTGTATAGAACTATTTCTGAGTTACTGATCTCCAATCAAGACTACCCATATTAATATATTAATAAAAAGTTATTCAACCCAAAATATTGCAGATAACGTTATTCGTAAATTAAAAACAATGTACACTCTGTTGTTATACGGTTTTTCAAATATGAATGTAAACGGTCTTGTTAAAATAACTGACGAGACATCAAGTGAAAGAGATAAAAAATTAAATACTTCGGATCAATTTTTATTATCTATTTGTTCAACTGTAAAATCATTTTCATTGAGTTTACAATATTTTGATAAAACCAAAGTTTTTTCAACATTTTAAAAGTTGGAATTGGAACAATTAAAGTGTATGTAACTACAAACATATTTGGCAAATTTTGGCTACTAAAACTAAAACCCTAAAACCAAGATACACCGATATGACGCCATACTTTATGTTTGTTCGTTTTTTTCCCAGACCAAGCAGGAATATGCAATTAGTTAGAATGTATTTATGATTTAAATACAAAATTATTTTATTTTGTTAAGTCTTATTAGTTTACCTTATTTATTTATTCGAAACAAATTTATTTTGCCTGTAATATTTACATTAATTGTTCAGATATTGTAATTTAAATTTTGAACTTTTATTTAGTTTATATATTAATATAATACACGTTATTTAGTACAGTTTACTGTTAAAATTGGTAAATAGAAACGAAACAAAAATATCTATTTTTTCATGATATCTCAAAAATCTAAATACTGTCGTTGGTGATATACCAAATTTCCATTCACATTTGACCAACAGTGAGCAACCGACAGAACACTGTCCCAACCAAATAATAAATATTCTCATGGACGATAGGTAGTCCGGTCCGTGTTGGTGCGTTGACGGTCGTATCGGTGTGAATTGACGGATTATGATATTATTATTAATATAATTATACTTTGTCGGGCCGTGTCGTGCCATGTCAGTGTGAATCAGGCTAATGATGTTGGTGTTGAAAACATACAGGGTTTCATAAAAAAAAAAATAACACAATAAATAACTGTCGTACAACCAAGCACCATTGAATAATGCTAACAAGTAACAAATATTATGTTGCCAGAAATATTAAACATTGTAATTGAGTGTACATATAGTAGACTATATGTGTTACTCTCAATGGCATTACGTATGCATGAACATAATTAAGGCCATATATAACATTGTTTACACTGACATATTGTTTATACATACTTATTATAAATATATATATTTGTGTGTGTGTGTGTGTGTGTGTGTGTGGATGTTTTCATAATGACTTATCAAAGCCGTCAGTACAATATGCATAATATTAGGTAAAACAATTTAAAATATAATTGTCTTTTTTTTCTTGATCACGTACCTAAATTTGTGAAGAAAAAAGTTTTTATATTATATTTTATGTTTTCATTAATTCAAAAAATATCTTGGCATAGTTACAATATAGACTCAAAACTTAACGTAAGATTTATTTCGAAAGTTAAAATTAATTTTCAACTCTTCCTTGACAACAAAACGTACACCTAACACATAATATTATGTAATTATAACCGATATTCTGTATACAATTTCAAACTTAATATTATATGATTTGGGATCATTTTTTGAATTTATTACACGATATTGTATAAAACCATAATATATTAGAATAACGTGTTATTAAATTTGTCGTACACAAATATGTTTCCCTCTAAAAAATATAATGTTAATCTCCCGTGCACGTAATTTATTCCAATTAAGGAAAAAAAGAAAAACCGAAACACAAAGTATTTTAAGCTTAATTTTTATGAGGGAAATAAGGCTAGCATAGAATTTAAATGAGTAACATTACATTTTATCACGATAAAAAATGGTTATTTTATCACAATTAATATAATAATATACATTTATATTATTGTTTTTTTTTTATTACTATTACCAATATTACAGTGAAATTTTACATTAAAAACTATAACTTTTAAAAGTTTGCAGTTTTTTAAGTTATATTACAATAATAATATGCATTCAACGCTTAAATAATTAAACCAGTATTACCTAGTATATTATCTATATAAAACTATTATGAACGAAAAATTGAGTGAAACAATAATGTCACATAAATAGTTATGAAGTAACAATGATTTATTTATATGATGGATTCCAGTACTTAAAAGAATAAGAAAAAGAACAGTCTGTATGATAGCATAAGCTCCTTACTTAGTGGCAAGTACAAGAAAAACATAAAAGATCTATTTTAATTTTAAGTAGTTTAGTTTACTTAAGTATTATTATTAAATAGTTAGAGTTTGTAAGGCAGTTTTTATCAAACAATACGTTACATTTTTTAATTTCACATATTTACTAAAATCAATTACTTATAATAAATAAGTGATGTTCATTGGATTTTCAATTTTAATAATTTCAATGAATATTTTTATATATTTATAACTTAAAAACTATGATTCTGCTTACACAAATTACATATTTTGAGAAAAATATAGCAATACATCACAAAATATGATATTATTTCGTTGTACGCGTTTCAATTTTTTAATGATTATAACCGATAGATCAAATGGTATCAAATGAAAATTTATTCGTTTCTTTACTTTTTAATAACAATTTTGGTACATACTGCATTCGTGTAAAAGATAGTTTAACAAAAGTACAAATACAGATGCTAATTTTTAAAAGTATTTAAAATAAGTATAACTAGAATACTCGATAAAAAATAAAATATTTAAAAATATTTTCAAATTACATGTACATTTAACATTTTTAAATGACAGTTTTTGGTAGGTATCTAATAAATCAACAAAGCAGTTTTCATCATAATATTTTTATTTCTTACATTCGTTGTATAGATAATTATACAAATAAAAATAAAACCTTGACAAATTTTCATTATTTTAAATATTGACTATAAATTAAATTATAATTTCTGCCTCAGATCACATAATATTAACCATTTCTCATTTTTTTTTTTTTTAACTTAATTTAATTGTAAATACTAAGTATAATGAACTAAAAAAATATAGAATTAAAAAATTAGAATTTGATTTTAAATACAAAGAAAGTATTTAAAATACTTTGTCCAATTACTTTTTTTGAAAATATTTAAAATACGTATTTAAGTACTTAAAAAAGTATTAAGTATTTAAATACTTTTATTCAAGTACTTTACAAGATTCACATTTCAAAAAAAAAAAACCATTTATTAATTAAAACAGAAAACAGTAGAACGTTTAGACTTAGATTTGATTTTGACTTTACAACTTTATATTTGAAATCTTATTAATCATATATTTAATATAATACATGTTTCACAAAATAATTTGGATTAATTATTTTATTTGGAGTAAAGTAATTTGTTTTTTAAATTTTTCAATATACTGGTTTTATTTATAAAAAAATATAATTTATTATTTCTTAAAATTACAGTTTATTGCTGAAATAATGTTTACTTTTTAGTATATAAAAAGTTATATCATTAACAAAATCATTGTCAACTTCTAGAAGTTTATTTGATCAATTTTTTAAATTTAAAATTATCTAATTATACTTTTTGATCGTTTTATAAAACTAACAAGTGCGTTGTTACCAAAGTAATACTTTAAGTTTATTACTTTTTAAACTTCTTTTACTTATATAAAAAATATATATACCCATGTATAATACATAAGCCCAAACACTGCGTCGTATAATTTATCTATAATTTTAGATCTCATAATTTTCTTATTAAATTTAAAATCTAAACTATTATATATTATTGAAATAAAAATCTCTCGTCGTTATTCATTATTTGTAATAAGTCAAGGTAAAATTGGTAAGCCAATTCTTAAAAGAATAATAATCATTTAACCCTCACTTGACATAAAAAATGAAATAATGATTTTTATGTACGTAGCTCAACCTCTAACAAAAGTATACTATAGTTAAGAAACGTACAATACATTTATTTTAAAATATAATAAACGTATTTTATGATTGTTTTACACACTATTATATATAATCCTAGTAAAGCAGGTAAAGTAGGTTATATACTAATAACGTCCTAATTCGCGATCATTTAAAAGAACATTTTATTATAGGCCATAAAATATAATATATAGAAATACAAGTACTTATGACTATTTGCAAATCATTATTCATTTGATTATACATTGTTAAATTAAAAATATATTTCATTTTTATTTTTGTTTTTATTATTAAGAACTGAGACTTAAATACAATAATTTAATTAGCGGCAAATCAAAAAATTGCACACTTTAAAATTTAAATTGTTTTATTTAATAAAACCGTCAAGCCGTATAATTTTTAAGGTTGTTTTTAAAAAAATTATAATAACTTAAAAATGTATACATTTTTAAATATAAAATATATTATTTATCATTTATAAATTGATATAAATTAAAAAATACATATAAAATATATTGCTGTTTACTAAGTTCTCTTCATAATAATTAAATTATAAATCTTAATTGTTTTTTATATGTGATATTACTGTAACACTTTAATCTTATATTTTGTAAACATATAAGTTATTTATTAATTTTTGAATGATAAGAATATCACAATTTAAAACAAAATTTAGTATTTCTACTTAACATATTGGTAAACTTGGTAAAAGTTTTCGACGTTCGAAATACTTTTCTAGTTTTTTAGTCTGTAGATTAAAAATAGCGTATATTTTGTTATAGTACAATGAACCGATAAAGTTTTTGTTTATTGAGTAGTCACCTTTTTATGTCAAAACTGTATGACTATTAGGTGCAACCTCGTCTATAAATTGTATGCATAATACATCCGATTTATAAGACTAAATTAAAAAGTGTTAAATAAAATATGTCGTAAGAAAATATGTGCAACAGAAATACACTTTCAAGAATATTACATGAGGATTCGATCTAAACAAAATTAATTCACCAACAACAACTCCTTTAAAGATATCATACAATTTTCAAATATCTACATTATTGTGGTTAATTGAATTTTAAAATGTTTTTGATAAAAAAAGGATTATGTAACATATTTTATTTGAAAACATTAGTTATTTTTTACGTAGAAACCTTTAACATGCTGTTCAGTTAGGGTCAAACTTGTATTTGACTGTAGGTAGTAGGCAAAATTGTTTTTTAAGTTGAAACTCTGTTTTTATTTATATAGATAGTATATATAACAGTTATAATTATTGAATATTGAAGGATAGAACGAAAACTAAACGATCGAATTGCATAGAAATTAAAATAATAATTGTTATTGACAAGTTAGATTTCTGAAAAATTTGAATTCATTAATTTTTACAATGTTACTATATACCTATATATTAATAAGATTTTTATACGTTATATTTCTTAGAAAATAGAGTTATAGTATATTGTACTTTATGTAGGTTTTTAGTGCAAAACATTATTTAAAGTTTCATGAAAGCACATGCACTGATATTAAGACAAAATAATTAATTATTAGACATAACTGTAAACTCTAGAGTAAACTAAAAACGGTATAATAAATAATAATAATAACATCATAATAGTCCTAGATTTAACTTTTTAATTTTTCAAAAATTTACGCTGCGTACTATGAAAACTGCTTTTAGCCAAAATTGTTTAGAGAAAACAAAATTTCATCCACGACGTATGAAATATATGCTACCATTAAAACATCATATTTTAAGTTATAATATTATTGTGACCACATCAGCATATTATTATTAAACGCCACTAGACATTTAGTTTTCGGGGTGTTAGTATTATAGATATTAGATTGGTTTTATTTGACATTACATATTATTATATCTAATCAAAATTAATAAATCAATTTATAAGAATATAAAGTTTGAATATTTGGAGAAAGATGAAGTATTCCTAGCCGTATGTGCAAAATGAGGGAGAGACTAACGTGGTATAATTACCCCTTGTAAAATTGACCATTTTCCATGGCCCGTATATGATAGTTAAGTAAATAATGATTCTTTAATGTATCTTAAAATTATTATAGTTATTAAATTGTTTAATTTATACATTACATAACATTAGTATACAGGGTGATACGTCATTTAACATAAACTACTTATTATTAAAAAGCGATTACCGTATTGGAAATTATATTTTTTTCTATAATTTTAAATGATACGACAAATTTTCTAAAACAAAATATTTTTTTTAAATATTTTTATATTTAATAATGAGTTTTTAGACAATTAATTTATGACTTATAAGTATTTAAAGTTGATATTTATCTGAACTTTAAATACCTACTTATGAATAATTAACTATATAGTTGACTAAAATTTCATTTTTATAAATTAAAATTCTCCGAACAGAATATGAAATTAAAAATGTATGTCATTCAGAACACTAAGAAAACTTAAAAAATTAATAATAACGATAAGAAAGAGTAAAATATATAATATTTTTTCTAAAAATGTTGTTTTTTAATGACTTATAATATTATATAAAAGAAATATTTTCGAAAACATTAATGTTTTCTGAAACGTTGATTTTCATAATATGTAAAATAATAATGAATCACTTCATATTATACCTGTATTATAATATACTATATGGTTATCTTCTAACTGTGTATACCAAACATGTGTGTTCCATATTGTTATTCTATAACAATACATTAATATGTGACTACTTTTATTTCCGCACAATGTAAACAACGATAATAAATTATATTTAAACCACATCGGTCAAAAATACATTATTTTTGTATGCATATAAATTATAAAATTATATTTTAAGTTTATCTTTTATTGAACTGTTCGATGTTAATTATTGATTTGTTAAACTAGGATATAATTTTGTTATTTTAAAATTAAAATGTATATTCTTGGTTTGAAAATATTTGACGCATTGATGTTTCATAATATTATCATTTTAAGGCTAAAATGTTGATTGAGAAGGATTTCAATGCACCAAATATTATAAACGTCCCCGTTCAAGTTTCGTCAACGGTCACGTGGAGAACTAGCGTTAAACGCGTATACCGTCATTTCGATTGTTTTTTACTTTTAACTGATCTGTATGCGGCACAGCTCGTTCACAAATATTGTACTTATCAATTATATAGTACAGTAGATTCAACGTCATTGTAAACTAGGTATGTTTGTTTGATGAAATATGTGTGTAAATTGGGTATCAACCGGCCAACGATGCAAAACGTACGGTACGCTACGTGTAGCGCCGATATGACGCGCATCGATGATGCACCTCGATGTACATGTTGTCTATTATGCCCGGAGGACTGGATGCGAAGACTTTTTTGACCGCAGTAACTCGCACAAAATAAACGTGACAACCGAACGTCACTGTTTTTTTTTTTTTTTTTTTGATGTTATCTTTTTGACCCGTCTGTACTCACTGTATACGTGCATCTGCACAGGGTGTATACTTCCACACGCGTCACATTGTAATAATATACTCGCACACATGATATTGCCACTTCTGTATCGCGTCCAATACGAACAATTATAATAATAATAGGAATAACGATGTCGTAAAAAATGTTAGAGCACTGTCATCCAAAAATTCTGATTCTAATTCGATTTACAATTTCGACGAATCTTGCAAAGAAAAATAATACCAAGGTGCATTGAAACGTGAACTTGTGTGACGACGCCGTCTAGCCCAGGGCGGTTTTCAGTAGGATAAGAGTGAATGGGTTACAGCCCAAAGGTCCCACAAAGTATTGTAAATATTTAACGGTAAATACAGAAAAAAAGAACACCTTAACATATATATATATATATTCCATCAAAGGTCCACTGCATATATTGAATATTCGAGCCTGATCTAATCTCACTTTCTAAAATTATAACTAGCCACCAATTGATGATTGTATATAATATTAATAATAATTATAATATAGAAATTCATTTTACTTATTAATTCAAGTAATTTTTATTATTTTTGAATTGATGGACTGTTAGACTCGATAAAAACGACAAATGGGATTCAATTATGATTTGGTTTTAGGTTATTCGTTTTCGGTTCCATAATTAAACGGTCGATTGTTCTTTAAACAGTGCAGAACTATAAAATGGTACTCGCCGTTATAATATAGTATTATATATTTCAATCAATGCTGTGACACGTCAACTTTAAATATAATAGGGCAATATCGTGGCATACTCGGAATATTATTAGCTGTCTAAAACGCATATGGAAAATAATTTGTCGCTCAGACGAAAGGTGTCGTCGTACGCGAAAAACTCACAGTGATATATGTACCTGTATGGCTGTATATATGCGAAATGCCGGACGCCGTAAACGGCTCAGATTTTGGTAGACCGCTTCTGTAGTACCTTTATAAAAGCAATTTATCACCATTGATGGTGAGCATCGTGTCATCGCGTAGTAATTATCGCTAGACACTTTTCGTTTAAGATAAGCCGTTTACAGCGTCCAAAAACTCTAAGGCATGTGAAACTCGTATAATTAATTCCTACATAGATGCGTTCATTTGTTAATGAATACGTATTACGAAATAATTATAGATAATAATTAAATTGGATTCGAGTATAATGCTCTCGAACGATTAAAGAGTTATTTTATCTAATAGTTGTCCGATTGGAAGATAGTTAAACAATTATGCAGAAGTAAAGGGAGAAAGCAATAATCATGGGTGATTTAAAGTTCTTCGATGCTGTTTTGTTTTATAAACCATAGTCTTTCCTTCGAGACCGCTTTTCCTCCACCGCGCAAATTTGCTTATCGTCGTGCAATATATAGCCAACTCACAAGCATATACTTGTTTAAATATATAAATAAAACAATTATGGTTACATATTTAATATGGTAATACTGCTAATTACTTATACTTAAACGATATTAATTAGTATACTAATAAATATAATATATATAATATACTAATAAAATGGCGGTAAGTTAATGACGGTGTCTTGCATAAAAAGTTTCGAATAAAAGTGTTAGAAATATAATTTTTTGAAAATTAATATTGGAAAAGGTTACATAAAAATAGTCACGCAATATATTTTACAGTAAAAAAGTAGGATAGATATATTTTTTTTTAATAATTAGAATACTATAATAAATTTTATAGATGACCATAATCATTTATCTTGATTTTAATTGATTGTTTTGATAAATTAATAAATTAGACACTTATAATATTCAGCAAATACATATGCGTACATACGGTGTGCGTAATTTATGCTCTACACACGAAAAATCTACATAATTTATGTTTTTAATTTATTAAAAAAATTACTATGAATATTAATTTCAAGTAAAATGTAATACATAAAAATATAAAACAAATTTTAAACTAAAAAAAAATAATTTTAATCAATAATTATATTGTGTGACTGTTTATATAGTTAAACGACGAATATACAGAAAGTAATTCTTATTAAAATTATTCTGCACTTTCCACGAAAAAAATATCGAGGAGAGAAAAGCTATGAATTAAAATTGCAATAGTATAAATAGTTACTATTCACTTTTAAAGTTTAAAATAATACCAATAAAAGGTTATGATATACCTTAGAGATAATATTCTCACCTTTAAGTTTGATAATAGATTCATTCACTCGAATATTAAAACTGACAAATGATTCTCTAAACACAAATTTGATAAGTTAAACTTTACATATTTTATAATAAGAAAAGCTATTATTATTATTCATGTGATTCCCATGTATTATTAATATTTTTAAATTACGCCACTTTTCTTTAAATCATTTAATTTCAATTTGCATTCATCAACATTTAACACTAATTTATGATAATTTTTTTTTAATAATTTATTTTCATACAACCCTTTTATAAAATACCGGCAGCAGTGGTAGTTAACGGTTTCAGGTTTGTCAAACTTTTCGAACAAATTATATTTGTATTATTTTTTTTATTCAAACAAATTATATTGATATTTATTCGTTTTTTTTTTTTTTGATATAAAATATAATATAATTACAAACTTAAAAGTACAGGTTTTTAACACGTTTTTTTAAATCGAAATACTTATTTTAAATATTAAAATATTGAAAACATTATCATACAGGTATACCTGCATTCAAATTATTTTATACAATTTTTTAATAACTTTTAGATAGTGAACTTTTTACAAAAATATATCAAGTCATTTTAAATTAACTTTTAGAATATTTTGAAACAACTGGATTGATTAAGTAAAAACCAAAAAAGACAAATTTTCGATTTTCAATTGAAATGTGGAATTGCAACACTCTAATGCAATTTGACATCCTTAGACACTTAGACTAATAATTCTTTGAAGATTGACAGAATTAATTTTCATAAATATTCAATTTAGTTCAATGTACTGTATTTAGTAGAAAGTGTTTTTGATAAAAAAAAATTAAAAAAAACTATTTAACTAAATATTGAACAGTTTACAACTAAAAATACGCCAGTGATAAATAGAAAAACATATTTAAATTTTAATTAAATTTTAACATTAATTATCGTATGAATCTTAAATACTATTAATTATTTGTAATTACAAAAACGGCAAGGTTAATAATTATCTTTGTGTTTATGAAATTTAATAACTATAGATTTACTGATTATTAATTTTGAGTATATTTATTTCCTTGAAAAACAATAAATTATCTATCTCATTTTATATATTTACCTTAAAGTTCAAACATTTTATGCTAGATTTATCGTATGTTAAATTATTTTTGCTGACTGTCAGTTCTTTCCATAGATTCGTTGTGTTGACATGAAACATATAGATACCGTAAGCCGGGCAATGTCAAATCTTGTCCAATTTACGTAAATCATACCTGGCCTTAATGTGACATTAGGATTTGGATCGTAGGTGTTGTGTAACTAAGAGATTCAGAGGGATTCAAAGATTTATTTTAGGGCAGCAAAGGTTCGAATTTTATGACACCAAAAAATATTGGTGTAATTTTATAAAATGAGACCTTTGCCCGCTGGTGCCGACAGAACCGTTTTTGTTATCAGAAACATTAAGTGTGTGAGCATCTTTTTTTGAACTATATTTATTATTTTATTTTATTTATTGAACGTTGTGTAGTTAGGAAAATTATACTATTAGAATGCATGGCATATTTTCCAGATTTCTATACGTTATAGAAGAACATGATATTTTAATATAGTGTTATCCAGAAATAGACAATAATAATAATACAATATATAAATAATAATTCAAATATCTTTTAATAATATGTATTGCAATAATTTCCATGGTAATTATTATTGATACGTTACTAAATTAGTAAATAAATAATACAATTTATTATTTATAGATTAAATTATTTCTACATTTTAATTTCCTACTCAATTCTTCTTTTTCCATTTCTTTTCTCATTTCATGCATAATTCTATCGACTGTTACATTACATAAATATATTTAAATCAATAAGGATAAGACATAGTTACAATTACATGTGTATATTTAAAAAAAGTTAATGTGTAGTTCTCATATAACTATCCATATACTCGATTAATCAATATTGATATCGGTAATCAAATTAACGAATTTTACATAAAAGGTTGAACACAGCGACGGGAGGCATATAATATTTCTAAACTTTATATAGAAATTTAGGATTTGATACAATTATTCCGTTAAAGCTTTTTTTAATGCGTGGGAAGCCTAAAATGGAGGGAAAATACCGCCAAAACCCTACCATCTTTCATTTTCCTAGTCGATGAAAATAAATTTATTACCTCAAATAGTTTAGAAAGTTATGCTTATGATACGGATATTATAGGGGACGATGTTTGAAATGTGTAAAATGTTTCATTAATTATTATGAATAACATTAAATAATCACTATCCTCCAAAATCCACAAACGTCACCGTCAATTATTTTACATGCCATCGTTTTAATAAATAATTTTAAACTTGTCGAAATTCCGTTAATGAAAAAATGTCTCTTTTTATTAGTGAACAAAATGGATTCACCCTTTTCTATAGACGTCTATTGCATACAATTTACATAGAACTACCTAAATATAATTCTAAAATCTAAGCAACGTAAATCACTAAATACATTATAGTACACGACAATTTTTTATTTACACAGTTTTGAATGTATAACATTGAACATAATACAAAACACGGGTAATAATGATAATAATATGTAAATAATCAATTAAACAAATACAATTTGTATTATTTGTCAACTGGCGTAATGTCTCTTATTTATTAAATTTAATGACAAAATGTGTTTACATTACTACCATTATTTTAGTTATTTAATTTATCACTTTATTATACAGTAGGTATGACAATTATTATTTCCTTTAAGTTTCATCTAAAGCAGTATCCCATTTCCTTTAGGTATATTTCCGTGTTTTTGTTTAAAGGTCGTATATTTTTGGTCTTGAACGTTGGTTTACATATCATGTATACAATTAATTCTATACACAAATATTAAAGCAATAGTATGAAATACATAAATTAAAACCTGTCAAATAATAAAACCCATATTTTATCAAATGTACAATCATAATATTATGATGTGTAATGTAAGTACCTATAAAGAATAAACTAAAATGATTGTATATTAATTAGTTTATTAATTTTGATAAAATCAATTCCCTGCATAATTATATCTACAATTTTGGTTAGTCGAATTGAAATAAAAAATTGAACAAAATGCATAATAATATAGTATATAATATGTGGTATTTAATGAATAATTATTATTTAAATGTCAAGTATGAGATTTAATTACCAAGTTTGATAATGACGTGAATAGAATAGATAAAATAATGTTATAGCTGCCATTGTGTATTCTTTTTTTATAATATACTATTAAAACTTTTAATAAACCCTGTTAATTAAAATTGAAATCTGAAATTCCAACTGAATATTTTTTATTATTCATTTTAAGTTAGAACAAAAAAAAGCAATCAGAATTTTCAAACAAGATTTTTAGTTTATATTGTTGTATATTTTTAGATTTCATCAAATACCAACTTCTTTATCTTAATATACCCGAAATACTGTTGTTGAACAGGATTCTCATCAAGTTTTAGAATGATATTGTATTACACTAATAGTTATTAAAAAATATTCTACATTTAATTTAATACCTTTTTGCAATTTATATATATTATTCTGCCATTCGAGATACTTTTGAACAATAATTATTATACAATTTATGTATTCAAAATAATACACGACTAAGAAAAAACATTGACTCCATTGCTTATTAATATTATATAATTTAATAATGGGGTCTTACGTAAATAACTAACAGTTTAAAATTTAAATTGACTGTATATTATATACTATATAAATGTATTTTATTTAACTTCCAATCATTCAAAAATACGAATACTCTCAGACGCATATAATATCTCCATAAGGTTCTCTGATAAGACTATTTTTTACTGCTTTTTACTTTTTACATAAGAAGAAAAAACATCATTTAGACAACGATGAGTTTCTTATTTTAAAACTCGACATCTTGAGATTACATTTAAGATTAACAAAAAAAAAAAAGAAGAGGAATAAAATCTCAGTAGAAATTGAAAAAAAAAATATGGATTCATCAAGATTGTATTTTGTAAATATTTCTTTGTTGAAATACCATTGTTGTTTTGTATAAAACTACATAAATAAATATTTTCATCGGTACACTTGTTAAAATAATAATTACGACAGAAGTCGTACAGAATGCAGATATTATTATGTTATGCAATTCTTCAGTGTTGTATAAAGTTAACCAAAAAATTATCTATAGGTACGATAAAAGTCGATTCATTATTAAAATTGTATCTAAATAAGATAATATAGATAACTATTAAAATAATTATTTAGATGACAGATAAAAAAATAAATAATTTATAGCTTGCAATTTTAAAATATCATCTTTTCTACGAATAAAATAATATATATTATTATATTTATATACAATGTAACATATTATGCTTAAATTTTTACATTCGTAAATATATTATGCGTTTTAATACCTTTACACATCGGGTACAACTAGCATCATCTGTTTACAGAAAATGAACAATGTTCTACAAAATAACTACAGTAAATCACAATAAAACACTAGTAAAAAATATACGTAAAAAAAATTTAAAAAAACACGAAAATCAAATCAAATATATGACCTATAAGCTAAGAAAAATTAACACCTCTACACAAAAAAAAATATATATATTATATAGAAATAAAATTGAAAATCTTGTCACAAAAAACTATACAGATAATATATCTCGAATTATTTAGACGGGCAGATAAATAGATACTTTTTATCATTTATATCTAGATAATGTACAACACTAAATTTATGCTCTATTTAAGCGGTATTTTTCATCCGTTCAAATTATGTGTGTCACAACTGACGGTATCGCGGTTTTATATTTGTTTACTGTTACATCAAATATTTAAGATATCAATGAAATGCGTTACGATGTATTTCGGATAGCGTTTCTTGTCGTGAGATAAGATTCTGACTATAAAGAGAAAACACAGCATTCGCCGTATCTTCTACATTATATTTATATTTAAATAACCGAGTTTGTTGCATTTTTTTTTCGAGCTCTTATTATTAATTAACTTTCAAACGAAAAAGTATCTCCTGTTCCGTTCTACAAATAGCAATAACGCATAATATACATAATATTACGTCGTTGCTTTGAATCGTCGTGCCATTATATAATACGTTCCTCGAAGCATAGCTAATGTTTTTCCGGCCTTGTTTGTGTGATGTAGACATGTAGGATGTTTTTAATCGATCTTTAGTGGTATGGATCGATAGCGACGACTCCCGAAAACTTTTTTTTTATCATACTCATCTCTATTTATATTTATAATTTCAATACTTTGAAATTTGAAACGACGCTGAATTCTGGACATAACCGATTTTTAAATTGCTCAAATCCGATATCCTGATGTGAATTTTGATTGTTGCTTGTTATTTGACCGAGGAACAGTCAATTGTGCATATTTTTTGTAAAAACTCATTCTTTTAATAAATAAACAAAAAAAACATAACGTAAGCGCCTAAGTGTGCTTTAAAACTAATTTTCTTCGGTATTTGTAAAATGTTGTATGTTTTTTACTTTTCAAATACGTTCTTGCTATGACTTGTCCGATGATTGGCCAACTACCGAGAAAAAACTGATATGATATAATTAAATTATATTATATACAAAACAAAAATATTCGTGTGAAATAGTCATAAAGGCCATTTTTGCATAATACAATGTTGTTTGTATAAATAAATTATAACCACAGGATAAGAACTGAAAATTATAGTCGTTTAAAGCATGTGTTATCAAGAAATCATAAAAATCAATAATTTTTCATCAAAATATAAAAAAGAAAAAGAAAAATTAAAAATTGGAATGCCAATTGTTTTTACGTATTAAAGCTCATAGTCAGCTTAATATTATACGTACAATAGGCATAATAGTATATTGCTAAAGTTCTTAACTATAGAATATTATTTAAAAATGGTCTATACAGTCTATACTTATATTATATTAAAAAACTTAAATCAAGTGACTATATTAGTGTAAAACATAACTAAGATGGTATGTGAACCAAATTTAATTAAAAAAATAAATCTATCAATAATATAAATATTATATTTAAAAAAAAATGTATATATTTATGTTTTCGTTATCATATTATACCCATTAAATTTAATTGTTTATAATCGATTATAAAATATAAATCAATGCACGTGATAATCTCTCTCTCTCACCTCAAACATGATGAAATCTAGTATACGCACACGCCGGGTTTTAGACAATTATTTTAGTAGGTATATAATAATAATATATGATCAATTGTGGAAAATTATTTATGTTTTCGCGTAATGTCTAATAAACTATACTATTAAGACGCATTTTCTTCTTCGAGTCATAATTTTTTCACCATGTATACGATAATCAACATCCCACATTGCGCATCATGGTATATAATATTCTACGGGAAGGGTTTTTGTGGTTGTTCCGTTCGAAGGTTTATACACAAGGGAACGCAAATCGTCATATTATTATATATAATATATCGTAGTCTTTCATCATACACACGAATTATGCCACGTATTATAAATAATAAATATATAATATAAGTATGGGGCCAAAATAAAAAAAAGAATTCGACGATTTCGGCGCCAACTAAAAATTGTACAGCATCGTCAGCCACACTGGCGACATACATTATAATCGCAGCGACGAAAAAAAGGGTGTCTTATCCGGCTGACTATACAGAACGTGACTGCGTAGCGAGTACGGTAGTTTCCGATTGCTAATCCCGACCGCACAAATAAAACGCCCTATATACATATAAATATATGGGTAGATGTATCGAAGCTTTTTTCAACTTTTACCGCACTACGGTAACGGGTATCTACAGAAAAAATATATAGTGATAATAATAATATAAATATATACACATTAGCATAGTACCTTTAGCCAAGCGACATAAAAAATCCGGCTTATTGGTTTTATATAGGTAAATTAGTTGAATTAACTGTTATATGGCTTATATATAATTGTGCACCATTTTCTGGAAATAGACTTAAAAATAATTCCAGTTACTACTATTTTAATTATGATACGATTTCTTAATTGGAAATATTTATGTTAAAACGAATATAAATAATTGTATATTTATCTGTTCATTTTTATTATTCTATATTTTATATTTTTATAGTAATATGCACTATGTCCCTCGTTGGTATTAAACTATTAAATAAAATAAATATATACACATAAAATGCACGCAAGTGCTATTGTAGTTTAAATACACCCGTTGCAGCATCAGCACCACGACGATGCATAATACTATATTTTATTTATCTACAGACAATAACTTCTATTACAATTTTATATTAATATTAAAAATTAGTTCCATTGATATATATACTAACAATTGCATATCAAATACTATTGTTAGCGTTAGGATGTTTATGCACTAAAAAATGTATGAATATTTATGAACTTGTGCACTAAATAACAGTTAAATATGTATTAAAAAATAAAGAAATGCAGACAAAAAAAAATGCAATAAATACAGACAAATTTAATTATTAATAGAATATAAACGAATTGGGTCGATACTATTTTTACATGCTCGTTATATTAACTATTGTCTATTACATTTTTGAATTTTCTTATTCATTATATAAAATTAAATTAAGTATGAAAAAAATATATATATTAAAAAGAATTGCGTTGAATAATTTTTGTTTGTTTTAAATTTAAAGGTTTCGTTATAATTCTTTGTCTATTTAGTGCTAATACATTTTTGAATCTATATTAGAAGAAATAAATAATCATTTATTATAATAATAACAAATAATACATTATTCGTATACTACAGGTAAACAAGTTAAACTAGTTAATTTGAAACTACAATGACATTTTCATAAACTTAAACTATAAATCTATCGTTATGTACATTACGATAATCATGCGCAGGTCCTCTTGTATAGTCAATAGTAGAAAGCAGTAGCTGGAGGTCTAGGAATTTAGACCCTTCCGCCCAGATTTATTTCCAGGTACAGCACTGAGGTGAGTCAACATTCTTTGAAATTAATCCTCACACGAAATCATGGATATGGTTATATTAAACCATAATGGCATACTACGTATTAATTTTACCGGCTATACGGTTAGGTTAAACATAACAAAAAAGGGAGAAAGTAGGTAACCGCTCTGTTGTACTTACAAAATAGGTGTCGAGTATACCTCATCATTAAGTAAGTTACTGTAATGTATAAAGGATGTAAATTGTAAGGGTCTATCATATAATATTATGTCATTGTACGCTTGGACATTATAATGATGATTACCGATCGAATTTCAATAAAATTAAAATGTATTCGTCTCTTTATTTTTTTCTTAACAATTTAAAATATCTTAAGTATACAGTGGTTTTAATTAAAACTAAAATAAATTTTCTTAGAAACTACATAATTCTAAGTTAATGATCAAAGTATTTTTGTACTATAAAAAGTGTCTTCTGACACAAAAGTAAAAAATAAAAACAGACATCATCGTAAGATAATACATTCATTACTCCACTATGAATCTAGAATATCACAATAATAGTAATAATAATATTTTAAACATCAAGAAAACGAGAAAACATAATTTTAATATTTTTAATTTTGTGTAACGTTTTTGACACTGTATGTTTTGTCACAAAACAAACTATATAGGAACCATAGCTAAAGCTTTATTATCATTAGAAAAAATATACGTACGATAATAATAAAATGTATTTATTTTTTATTATTATTTTGAGTGCATATTTATAATATGCACTCAAAAATAAGTAAACACTTTGTTGAAGATCTACGAGGAAGGAGAAATTTCGCGGGGGAGACAGCTGTCACTCCTGCTTTTCCAGTGAGCGCACTGATATTAATTATCAGTAACATACGTTCCTATACATAACAGTTAAAATAACAACATATAAAATATATTATTTGTCGAACTTTTTTCAATATTTTTTAAAAATTGTACAATAATATTTTCCATAAGCTTATCGATACTTGTAGATATTTCATATCAAACCGTCTTTCATAGTTTAGTGAATGTTTTCCGTTTCCGCATGACGATAATTCCGTGTGTGAATTTCAATTTTCTTCTCTATTCCTCCAGGTGTTATCCACGCTCACGGATGGAACGCGGTAACGGGACTTCCGGAGCTGACGGCGATGCAGCGCACATATCGCCCTACTGCGGTGATCTGCTGGTCGACATGCACGATGTGTACGTCCATTACCACGGTTATGCCAGCCTGTTGGTGTGCGCATTCGGTTCAGTTGCGAACGTGCTCAACATCGCCGTGCTAACGCGCAAGGAAATGGTCTCGCCCACCAACGCCATACTCACCGGGCTGGCCGTGGCCGATCTGCTGGTCATGGTCGAGTATGTGCCGTTCGCTTATCACATGTACCTCCGACCGACCAACTATCCGCGTGCCGACCGCTTCTCCTACAACTGGTCACTATTCGTCTTGCTTCACTCTGACTTTTCGCAGGCTTTTCACACCATATCCATATGGCTGACGGTCACCCTGGCCGTGTGGAGGTAAGTGTGGTGCGCAATATAATCAAGGTATACGGATTTCAAAATTGTCTAATTACATTTTATACCAAATGCTTCGAAACAATGCTTTCTAAGCACACAATTTGGTATCGTCCATCAATAAGAACTTAAAAATTGAAATTTTAAATTTTAAATTTTTTTTTAGTTTTTATAATTTTTATATTTTTGTTTGTTTTATGAGGTGAAAAACATTTAACAACAATTTATTTACCATAAACCATATTCCATTAAGAATAAAAATAATAAATTAATATTATTTAACTTTTTAGCTTTGCGTGTATAAATATTTAATTTAAAGTTTTGGTTACATGGTTCATACAATCATATTTATCAATTATAAAAACCACTTACAAGTTACATGACTGATTTTATTTTTTGTCTAATATAATAGTTGTATTAAACAATCTACTACAATACTGCGGGTAATGGCACAAGACATAAGTCGTATCGTAATATATTAAACGATTTAATAATAATAAAAAGTAATACATTAGGAAGTGTTATCAATGAGTTCTGCTTTTTTAATTTGCGATACTGCTGTGATGTTATTATACTTATTATGACTAAAGACAATTAAAACAAAATAAATTAAGGAACTTTAATCAGCTTTGCTTTTTTGGTCTATGGTAGGCATAAAACTTTAGAGTCAAGTTCTGAAACCATAACTATTGATTTTCAATAGCTTAATAATACCTGAGAAAAAAATTTAATTAATATAAACGTACCTATTACTTTTAAACCATTACCCTACATTTTAAACACACCGTTAATACACTTAAAAATTAAATACCACCAATAGATTTTTTTATTTAATATTTTAAATCTAATGGTTGTATTGACGTTATTACACATTGAAATATAACTATTAGAATTCGTAACGTGTATTGTTTTACTTACTCATAGTTAAACTTTTTTGTACTAAGGTTAATTTTATAAATATTTTAAAAGTTGAACTTTTATTTTCCTTAAAGTATTTGAATAACTAGGTAAGTTTTAAAGTTAAAAGGAGGCTGGTAAAACAATATATATTTTACTCGTAAATACTAAGTGGATGTGTATGTTAGAAGACAGATTGAAACACTTCATGTGTAGTATAATATATATTATAAATAGATTTAAAGAAATACAGTCTGAATAGCAACTTAAAAAGAGAAAAAGTATGAAAATATTTCAATTATATTTTGAAAAAAAAATATGATGATTAAAAAATATATTGAAGTTCCTGACATAATTAGTTTATCACTAGGTAAATCAAGAGTATACCCTTGACATATCAGAAATTTAAAGCAATAAAAATAGAGTTCAACACATAAACAGATTTGAACCTTCTATTCATTAAATAACTATTCAAGATACAACTACAACTATAACTATTCAAGAAAATGATTATTTCACTTGAGGTAACAAAATATCAATATAATAATATTACCATTATTATGACAGTTTAGGACTTGAAGAGTCAAATATAATTATGATAGTTGTTTGAGATGTATTTACTGTTATAACGCCCAAGGTAGTTTTGATACCATCCCTTTAACAAAATGTGTCACTTCAGCTATATTTTGATAGAAAACATTAAGAAGTACTTACAAGCATTCAACATTTGAGACATACTTGTATATTATTTCAAATCATTAAGTTTATTTTGTATAAAAATATTTGTCTAATTTAGTAACTTTATAAATAACAAATTCATTTTTTAATTCATTTTTATAGGTAATTTTCTAAAAGCTTTATAACTTTACTAATTTGTATTATTTTATCATAGAAGTTTATATATGATATTATTTTTATAATATTTTATTAACCAAAGTCAAAAACAATAAATACAACAATGAATTAATATATATAAGCTACAAAAAACATAAAAATAAGACAATATAGTATAATATTAAAATAATTCACTCAGTGAAATATAATATATAATATTTGATAAATTATTAACAGTAGAAGAAAAAAAATTTAAACGTAAAAAACAAAATAGTAACTTAAATAATAAATCATAGATTAAAAAAATTAATTTACATTTTCAACTTATTTTTACTAAGTAATACAGCAACAACTAATCTGCATAAAATCTATGTATAAAATAATTGTATGGTATTATAAAACGATAATATAATATCAAATATACTTTACCAGAAATTAAATCATGATGGATTTTCCCAACAAAATAAAAAAAATACATTAAATTGGTATATGATATAAAAAAAATATCATACATTTTGATTAACGAAATAACGAATAATGATAGACGATGCATGTTAGTTGTGGACAGCCATATACTTTCGAATCTAAAACCCTGAAAAAAATGACACCCAGCGCGATTGCCCCCCTCCTATAAGTGTAAATTTTACTGGCATACTCCAGTAACTATTACGAAACAATTTATATACCTCATTTAAAGTTTTCGCGCACTCTACACAGAAATTGTAAAATACAAACAATGTACAACGAGAGTGTAGTATTCGTTAAGTCCCAAACGCTCTGGGAGGCTTACCCTATATAGGAAGCTTCGAACCCATAGTATTGTTTTTAATCACCGAATGCATTTGATTTTAGTATAGTTATAACTTTAAGCTTTTCAGAGCTGAAAAACAATAATTGAAACCCAATTGAAACCGACATACTATCTAACCTACAATATATACTACAAATATATTAAACATAGGTGTATACTTTACGCTGCAAGCGACAAACTTCCAAAGAGATAGATAAATAGAGACTTTTTTGAATTTATACCTTATACAAATCGTAACCCCCTTTACACTGATACGACTTATTATTGAATCTATATCATTTACATAACTTTTGGGCCAAAACTATTAGATTTATATCTAACCACGTCGGTTTTCAAACCCTACAATCTCATACGTTTTTAGTTTATTTATTTAGTTTTGGATATTTTTCAATATCTATTATATTTTGGAGAAAAATACGTAACTATTTCACGGTTCGCTGTATTACATAAAATAAGTAAGTTAGTTAAGATGAAATAGTTCGAGATTAAAGTACTAACGATAAATGTGTAAAAAAAATCTAATAAATTAAAGCACTTACTTAATCCGTTAAATCATATTCATTGTATGTTTTGTCGGACACTAAAACATAATACACGTTTATTTATATAGTATCGATATCTATTAAAGTTGATGACAAATTATTTTTACAGCGTAATACTATACCCTATAGAAATCGGATGAAATGCAACATTTCTATAATCCGGTAAAAAATATCGGCTATTGTTAAGTTAGCTGTACATTTTCAGTTGCCTTTAAAATTACGTTTGAATTTTTCATTTCCAAATGAATAACTTTTTAAAAGCTATATTATTTCCATAAAATTTGTTATTTTATTTATAAAAATATGATAACGTTTGGCAAAATATTTTCAAATATCGAATTGCGACTTACGAGTCGATTAAATTACACAAACCATTTAATCTAGGAATATCACCAACTTTAAGTCGATTAGCTGAACTTTATATCATATTACACAATGTTTCTAACAGACATACACGGATAAATTGTCTATCTAATTAAAAGACACAAAATATAATGTAATATATCAGGAAACCCCGTTTTCTAAATGAATTGCTGGTATAAATGTGAAAAATAAATAATCATGATTATATAACACAGTATTGCGTGGTTGGATAATGTCTCAAATATAAACTAAAAATAAAACTTTAAAATAAATTGTCATTATTACCAAACTGAAACAGTTTAAAATTATATAATTAAAATATATAATAAATCATAATCATTGTATTATATTGAGCCTTGTGAATAAAATTTCACATATTTTATGCTTACTGTTTAACTTTTTTCTATGCGAGTATTGATATTTTTTTTAGTCTTGGTAACATTATAGTTTATACAACTATATTTCTCAATTTTAAAAATAACTTACATGATTTTTTTGTTTTTTAATCGATATAGTATATATAATTTCATCTTAAATAATAATAGTATTATTTCACAGTTATAATACATGGATTTACAATAAATTGTAATAATATATACTTAAAATATAAAAACAAATGTATTAAAATAAAATTTCAAAGATAATTTAATATTATATATGTCCAAATCAAATATATAAATTAAAAATATTAATTGTATTAACTATCTAATAATAATTATCAATCCAAGGAAAGGTAGAAAAAATATATAGATTAATTCAATTAAACTATTTTTAACTTATCATAAAATTACGCGGATTAACTGCAGAAGTCAAATTACTAAAGAAGAAATTAATACGAAATGAAATAGTTCAGAACTAATTTAAGTAATTTCTTAAATATTTCAAAACACTATGGTTCATAGTTAAAATTCTAATTTAATTTAAATAATTTGCAAATATAAATAATAATATATTATACAAACGTATTACTGTTGAATTTTAATTATAGAAGAAATATAAAGTATAACAAATATTATTTACGTATTTCACGAGGATATTTATATATCTATAAGCTATATTTATTTGAAATTTAAATTCATATTCATAATAATTTATTTAATTATTCAAATAATATGAAAAATGAGTTTCTTTTATCGTTATTCCGAGAATTATTTTTATTGAACGTCTATTATATATATGAATAGTGAATACAATTTTTATTTTTTTTCTATGGAAAAAGTCAGAGTTTACTAGGATTTATGTTTGTAGAATTCTTATACTATTTTTCAACGGGGTTTAGTTTTCCACTGGCAATTTCATTAATTTTTTCGAATTCATCTAGGATTCAACGGACAATGGCCATTTTTTAAGGGTTTGCATTTAAGGTCGAGCGTATACGTGAAAATCGTGATACAACTGAAGGTGACAAGATTAAGTGTTGTATCGGTGTAGGCTATAATTAACTATACGAGTAGGTAGAGTCATTGATTGTTTCACTTTATCATTGAAGTTGGCTTGAAGTCCGATAGAATATTGCTTTTTTTTCAATGGAAAAAAAAATATACCTATACAAATATAATAACAATATTATACTACCCAAATTCGATTTATGTTTTTACGCTTAAAAATATAAAGTAAAAATCAATTATTTTTTGAATTACCACTTTATAATATTTATAATAAGTTATATTTATGTATTTGTTGTTTATATTTAGCTATATATTAGTATTTCATAAATAATACCAAGACGTTATAGTCGTATAAGGTATGATGTATTGGCTAGTTATTGTATTAATATTATGTAATAGATTCGAAAAAATATATTTCAATTAATTTAGTTTAAATGATTATTGCATATCTACTAACTAAATATTATTATAATGACGTATTGCAATGCAATTATAATTAATATTTATAATTCATTACTATGATAAAATTATTCTGTATTATAATTAAATAATAAGTAATATAAGCTATAAATTGTTACAGTCAATAACAAAAATTAAACAAAGATTTAAGAATTCTTTCTATAGTGCCTAACTAATTTTTAGTAAATATTAATTTTTGTTTATATAATACGTAAAGCTATTTATTTAGCAAAAAATGTAATATCTAAGTCTCCCAAAATCTTAGTTAATTCTATATTTTAAAAATGTATTTATGATAAATATAAAATTTATAAAATTTATTTAAAATTCTATCCTAGGTAACTGTTGTCTAAATATTAAATATAAAATATAATTTTAATAATACAACATATTGATAGTATGCTTTTAATTCTTAATTTATAATGTTTCTATATTATCATTATTGGTTATTGATCGAATCTAGTCAATGTAATTCTCCATATATACGAAATCGTATACACAGTTTAGTATACAAGCTAAAAGTACTTATCTTCTACTAAGTTTTGAGGCATATTTGGATTTTAAAAATCAGGTCAAAAGTATCCGATAACACGC
Organism: Rhopalosiphum nymphaeae; assembly: GCA_036289425.1. Lineage (NCBI taxonomy): Eukaryota > Metazoa > Arthropoda > Insecta > Hemiptera > Aphididae > Rhopalosiphum > Rhopalosiphum nymphaeae. The sequence goes on from JAZAQC010000004.1 coordinate 8,695,004, forward strand.
GTCAAATCAAACAATTTAACCTAATATTTTGTTTATGTACAACACCCTGTACACTTAGAAAAATTTATACTTTTATATTATATGAGTATTTTGTTACACGTCACATCTCAATTTTATAAAAAGTATTATATTATATTTCGAAAACCTTAAAAATGGGTTTTTTAAAATAAGAAATGAATTAATAAACAATAAATCCTTAATTTCAGTAATTCCCTTACCTACTTAATAATTTATATTATATAACTATCTACATCTTACATAACTTTTTTGGTAGGTGTATACATCTTATTTGAAAAATTTAGTAATATATAAATAATCTTTTATCAAAAAATTTCACACTTTGTATAATATATGTGCCAATTTATATAAACGATAATAATTCACAAAACCTACATTTATTTTGTACTACATTATTATGTACTTGTATATTTGTATAATATATAAGTACCAACCAAACATTCAGTTAGATACCTATTTCTATAAGTGAACATATGCGAGTTTATAACACATAACCCTGGCAAAGAAAAGAAAACACCATTTAATTCAAGTCGCGTGCATAAAATGTGAAAGCTTTTAGATTTCTTGCGAATATGTGACAGCCGTTACATCTTTAAAACATATAGAAAATACGAAAATGAAAAGGCAACATTTTATTTCATCTAAAAAAAAAAATAGATTAGGTTATAAAAAGAAGTTTTACTTTTTAAAGTGAAATAACCTACTATACGATATATTGTGTTTTTTTATAAATTAAAAAATAATTTATAGAATGTACGATATTGTATTTATTGAATAATTGCATCTATAAAATATAAATACATTGACATATTATAACTCTTGTGAGTCTTGTATAATTACTGTTGAACTTTTCACAACGTTTGGAATCTTTTTTTGAATGTATGAAACACGCACATTTGTAGGTTGTACATATTAAATTTATGATTCAACAGCGTGAATAAAAAAAAATATAAATAATGTAAAACATTTTCTACGGTTATTTAAAAATTACATAGATGTTATATACACCAAACGTAATTTTTTTTATGTATATATTCATATGTTTGTTGAAAACAAACTAAAAACAAACTATTTTAAGATTCTATATTTAAAATTCATTGAAAAACATTATAACACTATTAAATTATAACTCACAATATCAAGACATTTGTAAAATAATATCTACCGGTAAATATATAATAATTCGTCTATCCCAAATTGTCATTATTATTATTTACTTATAATATTGCAGTAATTTAAGTGTTCAAGGATTAAATGATTACATATAAGTATAATATTATGAGTGAAAATTATTAATTAATAAATAGATCATGAAAATAAATATAAACTATACTACACTAAATATTTTTTATAACGTTTATACTTCATGACATACATTTTAATTTTAATTTTTTTCTATACAAATTACAAATTATTTTGTTGATTTCTATTTTCTTTGTTTTATGTGTGTAAGTTGTATTTAACTTAAATTAACTATCAATTGTATTATGAATAATTTTTCATAATAATTTGATATTGAATTAAAATGTTATGTTATAAATTATTTGGATATAAAGGTATTCAAGTATATTATCCTACTCTTAATTCATATCAATTTAAACTTTAACTCATTCCTATTTCACTTTTTATTATTTTGAATAATGTTATGTTCAATATAAATACCATTAAATTATAATTTTTTAGAAGTAGAAATAAGTATATATAATTTTATATTTTAATCAATAAATAACTTATTGATTATATTACTATAAAATATAAATATATTAATTTAATAATTATTTAATTTTAATCTGCTATTCATTTAAATTCAATAAAAAGCTATATTTAATTTAATATGTTAAAATTAGAAATGTAAAAAATCTATTACAAGTAATATATCATGGTGTTATATGTCTAAATTTACAAAGAATAGTTATAAAAACATAATACACATTTATATTTTATTTTAGTTACACATTTTTGTATTAATTAACTATAATTGTATTAATAATGAATTAAAATTTACATAATGAAAAATAAGTAAGAAACTGCATTTGGTAGATAAATATGATTTTAAATAGTTTAATATTGTATGTAACACATTGTATAAAATATATTAATATGATCCATTACAATTATGCGTGTATGAATGAATAACATTTAAAATTTAAATAATAAGCGATTGTTGAAAATTATATTTATTAAATTTATTCTAAATTATCATATTTAAAATGTTTAAAAAATGATTCCTTTAAAATATCTTATTGATTACTTATGTTTAACAATTAATTATAAGAACTTAATTTGTCCATTTATATCTAATGAACTTGTTATAATACGTATGTAGCTTAGATTAATTTAAAACATTACAATATAGTGTAATATAATGCCTACCCTAACTGTTATGCTGTAGTAATCGATAAATTATTTTTTTCATACAAGAATTGTAAACTCACTATTTTAAAATATATTATTTTTCAAAGGAAACTGCTAAAAATCAGTTCTTAACTTAATTTCGGGTCTCTTACATCCGTTTCTCAAAAATATTGTTAAAAAAAAATGATTTCCAATCACAGTTTGCAAGTAAAAAAAAAAGCACTTTTCGAAAAAAAGAAAACTTTTACCACGAATCGTAGAATAATATATACACGATATTATACAACTCTATACAATATTATGAATGGAAAATATTGTTCGAATGAAGAAAACCCATACAATCAGATTTGTGGGTGAAATCCGTTACTGTTATAATTATACGCTGGGGAATATAAAGTTCCAATACGAGATTAACAAGTTAAAAATTACATACGCTAATTCCTGCAAATGAGATGTGTTAGTTCCTATTCGGTAAAAAATATACATAGGCATGTTAGTTCCTACGCAGTGAAAAAATAATTGATTACTAAATAACTTCAATATTCTGTTATTGCTAAATTACAAAACTAAACATTTATAAGTAAAATAACTCTTAACATTGTTATTAAATATATTAATTAATTATTTTTTTAAGTCAATTGTATGGATTTGTATTATTATTTTATCATTTGAGTATGAACTTTATATATAATATAATATTTTCCGCTATTTGTGAACTAACATACGTAATATTTTTCCATACAAGAAGTTACATACCTATAACATTTTTCCATAATGTATGTAGCAAGGAACCAATATAATATTATAATATTATTTTACCCGTCTCATGAAGGAGCATCAAAGTTTCATTCTGTAAAAAAGATATACCAACATGAAATGTGTTCTACTAGTCACTGCCTATAATGGATAGGTAATACAATTTTTTTCATTTACCGGGAAAATTTCCATGATGTATGATATATTTATAAATGTATTTATAATGAATTGCTGGACTCTGGTTTCTGATATTATATTGCGAGATATATTACAATAAATATGGATGGATTTCATTCTCAGTTTCTAGTTAATAACCAATAATAATAAAATAGTTTATGGTCAACACAATTATTAAAAACTTAACCTCTAATACTACCGATAGGGTTTTTGTATACATATTTATATAATGTACCTCATAGGTAGGTACATTTTAGTTATTTTAGTATAGGACATTTTTGGTATAATTTGCATTATTTATTGATTTTATTTTAATTATTATATTATTGACTAAATAGATTTTTTATTAGATACAATTTATATTTACTTTTATTTCACATTCAACAAACATATTTTTATTGAGGAGTATATTAGCGTTTCTCAGCATTTTTTCATCCGTATACTTCTTGACCTCTTACCATTACGTACCCCCAAATGTCAAACTGCCATATATTTTCACATATAATAAATAATAAATTACGAAATAAGTTTCATAATGAAAAAATCTAACTTAATCATTATATTTAAGTATCGTGAAAATTTTATAAAATTAAAAATAAAAATAATTACGAATATGAAACCACTGAATATTTATGCACTTATGTCGTATATGACACAGCCATTTTCAAAAAAAGCAACTAACTAATTATTAGAATAAATTATGTCGTTATTAAACTAAAACACAGAGATAGTTTCATCAGGATATAAAATAAAAATGATTTATGGATTTTTAATAAGCACATGAACGATATTGTGACGAACTACATACCTAACCTACGCTGTTGTTATGCTACCCGATCAGATAAAATCTAGAGTACACTCGTTTATTATGAAAAAACATTTTTGTGTCAAATATTATTATTAAACAATTAAATATAATATCACAAATAACAAATAACAATGATATTAAATACTTAAAATTTCATTTTTTCGATCATTACTTTATTTTCGCGAACCATCGGTTGAGAAATGCTGCACTAAATGATAATGTTAATTATTTTAATATATTATTTATTTTTTATTTATTGCCTATATTATGTTATTGACCATAATATTGACTTCTAATTAGCTTCAATACATATTTTTTATTACATCACAATAACCATATACTAAACAAATAAATTGTTTTAATATACTGCTGATTAAAAGAAAAATTAATTTAGTTATATATTTTAGCAATCGTTAGTTAGTGTATAGTGCTACTTATTTTCTCCGCTCCGCGAACAAACATTTAATTATGTAGATACCTATAAAAATTATGATTAAAAAAAATTATTTTTTAAATTCTACCTAAACTTAAACTAACTTTTCAAATAACATGTCAATTTTCCCCTTATATTATATATATATAGGTGGAACAACTCCACCAGTTATTGATACAACAAAAAAGAAATATTTACAAATTGTATATAAAGGTAAAAATTCATCGTGGTTATGAAAAAAAAATTACATACAGTCCAAAAACCAGGCTAAACCATATCTATGTTAATATATGAATTTTGTCCCGGACTAAGAACATAATTCGTGGAGTAAGGTCGAATTACACTTGAGTCAAAAACAGGTATAGACCAAATACACCAGTATAAAAATTAGGGCTCAACTAAAGTGTCTAAAAAAAAAATAAACTTAATTTAAACGTTTTAAAACACTCATTTACCACTTAAAGTATAACCATTGGAATAACAATTATTGTTGTTATGATATATTTGTTCATATATTATTCATATATAATTTAATGAAATTATAAAAAACTTTATTTATATTATAATAATATAATGTACCGTGCTAAACAGACTAATACTCTGACAATAGCAACAGTTTAGAATTTAGATTAATACGACGGTCTATAGCTTTACAACATTACAAAATTATTCCAAATGTATGTATTTGGGTACATATCTATACTACTATATAAAACGAAATCGCTTTTTGTTGTTCGGTATAAATTCAGAAACTACTTATTCAATTGTCGTGCAGTTTTTTTAAATTAAAGAGAACATCATAGAGAAGATTTATGGCATAAATTTAGTCCAATAAAATTAATTAATAATTAGTTTATTACTATTTAAAATAAACGTGTAAATTGTATACATATATATATACATATTGTGTAGCCCGCGGGTTTCCAGCTACCTGCAATCAGACCTTTTGTTCGTCAAATTATATTGTACGTTTGATATCGGTGTGTAGATATGAATTTTTCCGAGAAGTTTATCGCATATTTCGCACGTACAACAACATGTATACCGAATATTCGTTCGAGCATTAGGCAATCGAATTTAAGATGGATGCATTTTGTACGGGCAACAAAGTGCACGGATACAGCTAGTTATATATTAAAAAAACCTATTTTATAACCATATCAATGATTAAAATTCTTATCAGTCCTAAGCCTGTAAGTGAAAAAGAAAATGAGTGTTTTAAAAACGTTTAAATTAAGTTTATTTTCCAAGCATTTTTGTTGAAACTCCTTTTTTAACCAAGTGCAGTCCAAACATTAACTTTTTTTTACGCAAGCGCAATTCCATTATTCAATTTAGGTAAAAAGTGTAATTTAAACATTTCGAATTCGTCTATACCAATTTTACGAGACGTAACTCGTGTACCCACATTATATACATGCGACCTTGTTGTTGACTGCTGTTTATGTTCGGATTTCCGCAGGTACGTGGCCGTGGTACACCCACAGCTCAACCGGATATGGTGCCGAATGGAGACCACTCTGTCAGCGATCGCGTTGGGCTACGTGGTGTGCCCGATCATCTGCATACCCAGCTACCTGTCGTTCAACCTATTCTCCCGTGTGGAGACATTGGATGCGAACGGCAACCGTCCGACGGCGGTGCTGCAGTCGGCGCTGCGGCGCGCCAATAACGGCACCGACGTCCACAGCAGCCCTGGCACCGGTGGAGGTGTCGGCGGGAGCGGTGGAGGTGGCGGTGGAGGCGCAAATGGCAGCCACGGCGGTGGTGGGCCGCTGCGCAACGTCACACTATACTACGTCAACGTCAGCGACCTGGCCACGTCCACGTACCTGGCCGACATCAATTTTTGGGTGTACAGCGTCGTCATCAAGATCATACCGTGCGTGGCGCTCACCGTGCTCAGTCTGCGGCTGATATGCGCGCTGCTGGAGGCCAAACGCCGCCGGGCCAAGCTGACGGGCAGCGGCCGCAAGTCGGCCGACAAAGAGCGGCAGACGGACAGGACCACCCGGATGCTGTTGGCCGTGCTCATGTTGTTCCTGATCACCGAATTCCCACAGGGCATACTCGGCCTGCTCACGCTGTTGCTCGGCAAGCGGTTCTTCCAGGACTGCTACCAGAACATGGGCGAGGTTATGGACATGCTGGCGCTGGTCAACTCGGCCATCAACTTCATACTGTACTGCGTGATGAGCCGGCAGTTCCGCAACACGTTCAGTCTGCTCTTTCTGCCGTCCTGGATCTCCAAGGTTGAATCACAAGCACTGTCGCACGGTAACCCGACCACTACGCAAGTCACGCAAGTCTAAGGCGATTGCTCTTTCGTGGTCGTTGTCCCCCCTCGAAAGACCTGTCGTCGTCGTCGTCGTCGTCGTCATCGTCGTCGTATAGCATTTATGTGCGCCATCCACCACCCACAAACCACCGACCCTGATCATGACCGCCGACGACGAGGACGACGACGGATACGACTATATTATGATAATATTATAATAAATACAGGTGGGGTGGTTCATCGAGCATGCTTATCCTCCGCCCATACTTTTACTTAAGTATGCATTTATTCAAGCATTGATTTTTGGAATCTCAGGTACAATAAAATACCATATTTCCAATTACCTATATAGATTTATATACTATTGTTCGGAGTGTTCTGAGACGATACAAACTTTTGTTTTTAAAATAAGAATCGTCCATATTGTTAATTTATTTTTCTGACATTTTGGTGTATCTAAATATAACAATAAACTATAACCAGTATTTTGTGAACTATTAACCATTATTTACAAAGAATTATAGTCAATATAGTCAATGATAAAGGATTTAAATAAATATTGAGCTTAAGCTTAAATGTTATAAAATGTCTAGTTTCTAGTTAATACTATATAATATTCACATTTTATAAAAAATGTCCGAATATAGTGAGTAAGTACAATTTTAAATATTATATCTAATTTATAGTTTTTTAGAACCATTTTTATGGATTATTATTTATTATCATTAGTGCAAACATTTTAATAAATCAGTGAATCAGAAACTACTAGCTAACATTTTTATTTAGACAAAACAAAATAATTTATCAACCTGTCATTTGAACAACAGAAGTTTATATCGTCACAAGATACCCTCCAAGTGGTATAAAAAAACTAATTAAATGAAATATGGCTTTTGAGTGTACCTACATGAAAATTACAAAATTTAAATTTTTAATAAATTCGTTATTCAAGAAAAATTGGACAAGCATGCTCGGTGAATCACCCTGTATTTAAACATTTTCGGATAACATTTAAGCCTCTTTATGACTCTGAATTATAATATCTATATGTTAACATAAATTATAAAGCGACCACACAGGGTTATTGTTTTTAATCTACACGCTGTTTTTAGCATTGAAATATTTCACTGTTCGTGTTTCGAGCCTTTTCACTATCCCGTTGGCCGCAAGACTTAAGCTCGTATTCTTACCGTACTTTGTTCAAATGCTTTTATATACTCGTTCAAATATTATCCACTGCCGAACGTTTAAATAATAATAAACGGACGCTATAACTATAGCCTTTATGTATACATACATATATATATATATATATATATGTGTGTGTGTGTGTGTGTGTGTGTGTGTGTGTGTGTGTGTGTGTGTGTATACATATAAATAAGTAGTTTTAGTCTATTTCTGACAAGCATTTCTTTAGATTATCAAAAAATAATAATAATAATGTTTGCATTGATTCGAATAGCCAGTACAACTATTCAGTTTAGATTATCGTTATAAAATATATAGGTACCTATGTTATTATTCAACAAAAAAAAAAATCAATAATTTCATATTTTTTTTAAAAATAATATTATTTACATGTGGTATTCAAAATTATTAAATTATTCAAATGTAAAAATCAAAAGCACATTTATTTCTGTTTTAATTTTAGCCGTTAATGCAGCAGTGTAGACCGGACAAAAGAGTGCTGACCTGAAGATGTTTTTGATTCCTGAGTTTCCGCGAGGTATTATGCGTACAATAACTCTGTTGCAATTCCAAATGAAATAGATTATAACGAAAACTTTTGAAATTAAAGTGAATTTTTAAACATATTCTGTGGTTGTCAACAAGTTCAAAATATTATTATTTTTATTCGTTCAACTCGAAAGTCGAAGACATCTAAACTATTCCATTATAAAAATGACGCACACAAAGATTACATTGGTATAATGGCTTATGTAATTATTAGTAATGTCTATGGAAATGTCATTAAACTTGTATTTATTTACAAAAGTTGAATCAGCAGGATTCACTCCGTAATAATAATCATAAAAGTGACTTAACCCTACCATTTGCATAATGTAAAATGTTATATTTAATAATACCGAAATGTAATGATAAATATTATAAACATTAATGTAAACTTGAAAAAATGTAAAATTTAAAAAATCTAACCATTCAATATTATTATATTATTAATAATAAAAAATGTAGATTTTATTTTATAAACTCAAATTCTATTAAAATATTGGATTATGTGTTTACTGTTAAAAACTACAATAAATTACCCGATGTTATTATAAATTAAATTATATAAGTAAATTGTACTTTTGTATAAACATAATAAGCGTTAAGATGAAAATATTGTAATATTAAAATAAATAAAATTAGTACATTCTAATACATTTTTAGTTAAAGTATAAGATAGAAACATAAATGATAATTTAGTCTATAATAAAGGGACGACTAACTATCAAATATTATATTTTTATTTGTTCGCGTTTGATAAATGTTTTGTAACTAAAATATTATATAGCTCGGATTTTTATTGGATAATAAAACAACGTGTTGTATTTAGTAATAGCTTTTGAAAATGTTCGATCATATACATTTCTATGTTTACGCAAATTGTAGTTAATTATTCGTTTTTTTAATTATTTTTTTTTTTTTTATTGCATATATAATATACTTAATTTGATGTATTAACATTATGCATTATGTTTTGTAAATATTCAATAAAAATATTTATGTGCTTTATTTTGGACTAACTTCATTCATAAGGTTCTTCTGTATTTATTCTTCAGTTATAATCCAACTCAGTTAATATCCTTAATACTTTTTTAATAATTAAACCATGTTATAAATTAATTGTAAAAATTAACTAACATATTTTGAAGTAATGTCAATGAACATATCCTTCAATCAAGCCAGCGTATCCATATATCTTTATTATACGAAGCATTTATTGTATACAGAACATACAGACTTATAATTATTCCTTTTTTTTTAATATTATAAAATTAAAATTTTTCTTCCAACATTTTATTTTGAAAGTTACTAATCCCCCCTCCGCTCAGCCACCTATGAAAATAAATAGTGGTATTAAAATGCAAATCTTGAAATTAAATCGATTTCAAAGTGAATTTTAAATATTAATAAGAAACGTTAAAAATCTTTTAAGAAATCAAAAGTCCGATATTAAAATCAAATTTTATTTTAAGATGTATGAAAAATATTCAAAATGATAATTTATTATTTATATAAAAATAAAAATCGTTTTATATTTTTCATATACAAATATATTAAAATTTTAAATTCAATAATAGCCAACAATCCTATAATATTATTAATAAGTAAATATTACCTAAGAAATAATATTAATATTTTGTTTTCTTAGACTTGTTTTGCAACGACCAATAGAACGCCCGAACACTATCCTGCACGCATGATGTAGGTAGATGGAAATTAAAATTAAAAGTATAAAAGTAATATATTAAGTGGAAAAAAAGGAAAAATACTTATAATTATAAAACAGAAAATAATTAAATCAATATATTGTGCAAAAAAATAAAAATCATTAAATGATAAAATCAATATAGTATTTTATTGTAATTAAATTAGTAAAAACTAAAAAAAAACTATTATTAATAAGGAAAATTAAAATCGAAATCGAAATTTAGATTTCAAGTTTATATGTATTACATAATAATGCATATTATATTAATTTAACTTTGATGAAGTGTCACACAATTTAACAAGATAATATAGAATCTATTTAGAATATTGCGTATTAAATTAAATTTGTTACATAGTTGTTATTTCATGAATATATTTTGTGAACTGTAGGTTTGTTTTAGTTTATAATAAAATATAGGTCTAAGATGTATTAATCTTAATTTATGCGGCGTTTGGCAGTCGAACGCATACTGACAATGGTATATGATATATATGCTACAAAAGCGCTCCATGAGCGATAATACGCGATGACAATCTGATTTACAATTATATTCTAAATAATAAAATATACACATTAACAAAATTTTCATTTTTCACAAATAACAATAAATATATTTTAATATTACGACACAATTAAATGTAAATACTTATTTCTAATCAGCAACTCGTTAAAAAAATAAAAAAATTGTTGTAAAAGTAAAAACTCAATTATATAATAATATTATTTCTCAAAATAAGATGATTCATTAACGTTTCATTATTTGTATTACATGTATATTTGCTAAGTTTAAAAAAAAAAATCGACCAAAAAGAAACGTTTTCTTCTTTTTATCAGCTTTTACTCTTTTTAACCCCCTAAGGGCTAAATTTCGTAAAACACGTTCTTAGAAGACATTTCCTACCTATATAATACCTACCTACTAGATTTCAGCTTCATAGGTCAAACAGTTTTCGAAATTTCGTGTTCAATCGAAAATACTACTCTTTTGTAGATTAAATATAGATAACAATTAAATATTAATACAATAAATGCATTACTTTTGGGAAAAATTATGTTTATCTACCGTAATAACGAATGTAAAATAAATAACTTGAATAATATTATATTATTATAATTATAAAGATACTTGTAAAATGTACAAAGTGTGACTTCGAACTTTCATTCTCTATTTTAGTCCCTTCGAGCCATTTTTCACAACAAAAGGTATACTCTGTCCTTCTCTGAGGTTTAATCTATCTCTGTATCAGATTTCATCAAAATCGGTTGAACGGTTTAGACGTTAAAATGTAACAGACAGATGGGGTTACTTATCATAGCGATTCTGTTCATTATTTTCATCTGTGTAACAGATTATAACTAGGTGAATTATTGAGATATTATACATTGTTAAAATTTAATTGTTATAGTTTATTATTAGTTAGTAAAGTTGACATAGTTATAGAGGTCTGGTAATCTTGATAGATTTTGATCGTATTCTCTTTGTCTCTTTGTTAATTTTTTTATGCAGTTATTATTTTCGTTTGGTGGACATTTCATTATTTTTCTTTTTATACATAACGATGACACTTAGGCATAGGGTGTTTAAAACAAACATTAAGCATTCGAGTATGTATTTTGCGATACTTTATAAAAACCACTTTACAACAGCTTTAATGGGAGTGCTTTACAAAATATTTCTCATGTTTTTACTTACCGGTGACTGCTGACTGGATTCTCACAAATGATTGACCCAACGACAGTTCATACTTCACGTAATGTAAAATAAATATGAAAAACCAAAAAATTGAACTTAAAGAATTATTAAAATATATTAAATATTTGATCAGTAAATGATTTTTACTTTGAATCAGAAAAATCCTGATTTATAATATATATATAATATGTTGATATTCAATTATTAGTAGTACATGATGACGTACCAATGTTTTAAATTCATTATGTTATCGTGTCAGCGTTTTGTTAATTACAAAAATTATTAGATATATTATTATTAAATATTTATACACAGTTAATAGGTATTCAAATTGTTTCAATTGTATATGAAAACTGTTTATTATGCATTTTAATATAGTTATGACTTATGACTTACTGTATTGGTAAATAATAATAACTATAATTATAAATAAAGAACGGATTTCATTAAAATATATATATTTTTAATCTGATAAAATTGTGTTTGAACTATATGAAGTAGATAATTTCAATTGAAATGTCAATTATTTTGTAATTAGAAATTCATAAATATTATTGTTTTTATACTTATGATTTAAAAATTTAATAAAAGATTCTTTATTAGAATTCAACCTTCACTAAGTGTCTATTTTATTATTTATTAAACTAATACATTTTCAGGTCTTTTTGAGTTATTAATAGGCATGATTAATTTTCAATTTTTTTTTTTTTTTTGGTAGGAAAATAGCTTTTATAAACGTCGATCAAAAAGTATTCGCTGGATGATCAAAAATCTAGAAAAATTAATACAAGATTTTTCAAACTATTTTATATGAAACCATAAAATCTAAAGAATATATAAAGAAATTACTTTTAAGTAAAATATAAATTACTTTAATAGCTTTATCAAATAAGCATATCACTTGGTGATATAGGCTAATAGATCATTTCTGCTAAGAATCATTTTTTTCGTATACAGCGATATTATAATCATTATACACCTATAATAGTGACCAAGTCGACACCTAATGTACAACAGAATAGTACCTACTTACTTACCTTTTTCTTTATTTTTTTTTCAAGTGTTATCACATATAATGATATCTTTTTTATTACATTAAAATGAGTTCTCTAATTATAAATAATATTTCTAAGTATGACAAAAATGTAGATAAGCGTACTATTACGAAATAGTATTTTTATTTTTAAATTTATATATAGAGTGGTATTGATACATAATATTATAGTCATTATTTTATCTTTTGGATTTCCTTAGATATCCGGGTCCATAATATTATCTTTTTTTGTATATCTAGTAAAATCGAATAAGATTAATATTCTATTTGACATATTTTCATTATGTTATCGATTAGTGTCAATTTATAATGTAATAAATGTTTTGTTAATGATATACAAAGTTTTTTATAACATTCTATACAGATTATCTTTAAAACAACTTAATTATATGGTTATTATTTGTAAATCAATATTCTCATAAAAAATAACCATGAAACTCATCCACGTACACTTTGACCAAAATAACAATTTATACTCTTCCATTATCCTAATACTGTTTTAGATCCGAAAAATATTATAGGACTACATTTTTAACTTAAATGTTTGTTTAGCAGTCTGGAAGATTTGATTCAAGTTAAAGATGTTTCGAATAATCATTTTATTATAATAAGTACATGTGGATACATCCTAAAATAGAGACTGATTAACAATACTTGTCGATAAAAATAATAACTATATTTAAATATTTATAGAAAACCTTTAAACATATTATTTGCTTGAATAATAGAGCCTATAGATACAATACCCTTCAGCATGAAACAGTTGTTTTCGTGTAAATAATCGATCATGCTGAATTTGTAATTAATACTAATACTTAACAAAAACATTATACAAACTTCAATAATTTACTGCTAGATCAAACTGATTGCGTGATTTTAATTTTAACTTAAATTTGTTCCCGAGTTCTTATCGTACCTAATTTGAAAAGTTAGAATTATTTATAATTTAAAATGTGAATAATTTTTTTCCATTCGTGAATATTTTGTTAAATAAATATTTTATTACTTTAAAATATATGATGGAGTATTTTTTATTTTCAAAATTTAGCAAAAGCATACTACTAAAGTATAGATTTCACTTAACTCTTTTTAAATTAAATAAAAATTACGCTAACTTAGTTTATATTATTTTGAAAAAATTATGTAGACTTTTGTTATTCACAAAAGTGTTTGTTTTACAACTACTGTTGATTTACATAATATATGTTATGAAATGTTGAACTTTAAATGTAAAACTATTTTCGTTGTAACATATGTGAATCCACGTTAAGTTAAAATATATTGGACTGAAAGGGTTGATAATTTTGAATTGTAGGCGTGTAACTAATTATAAAGAGTCATTTCAGAAGAAAAGAATATTATTCATACAAGGTTGACCAATATCATGCAAAAATGTATGGTGTTTTTAAATAAATCCTATAATATAATACAATTAGATACTATACAAAATAAATATTTAATATTGTATTGTGATTAGGTTATTATGATAGTTCAACGATATTCTCTATGAACATTATTTAACATTATCATTTAGGTTTGGGTTAGGACAGGAAAATTACACTAAATTTAAGCTGGAATGTACCATAGTTCATTTTAAATTTTATTTCTAACAATTAAAATTAAACTGTTTGTAAAAATTGTTATAGTTGTAGTGATTGTAAATAAATATATGTATATAGTTAATTTTGAAGCATCAACTTAAGTTACTCAATTTTTTTATTTTATTATTGCAAGGACAATCATGAAATATACATATATATATTAATAAATAATAACAATATTAACAAAATACATAAACATTATAGAAGTTGATTATTTTTTTACTGAACAGATATTTTCTCGGTAAGTATGTATTTAAAACAAATAAATTTAACGTAATTTTAAATTATAAAATAATTTCGTAAAAACATTTAGTATGTAAAATCTATTAATTAATTATGCAATTATAAAATGTTACAAATAAAAATAATATAAAAAAATAAAATTAAAACTGCATAAATTAACTTAGATGGTCAATCATGTGACAATAAACTTTTATAAAAAAAAAAATTCTGAATGGAGACTATGTGACATTCACAATTTCTAAGGATATCTTATAATTTAGAATATAGCGTATAGTGCAACCACAAAAGTTCACAAACTTTTCATGGTACAATCAATTTTGGAAAGTTTTTAAATGGTAGTATATCATACATTAGTACATTAGTAGGTCATTAGACCTTTATTTTGGTTTCATAATATTGATTACTATCTTTGAAATAACTTTTGTTCTAGCATGATGTTACGTCAGTAATACTTATTATATACTTATAAATTTATAATCGACATGTATAATGATCAATGATAAAATTAAGCTCGATCATCTATATAGAATTATTACATAATGAAAAATACTGTATCATATATTTTTTTAATAATAATAATACATATATTTGCAACAATAATATACAACACATGTTTGATTATTTAATTGAATTACAATATTTCAGTATCCCCTAAAAGCTAAGCTTGTGCTGGAGGAGCTATTTTTATTGATATTCTAATATATATAAACTAAGTAAAATAGAAAAAATTAGTAATATGTATAATATATAAGCACACAATAATATCATGAAAAAATCTACGATAAAAAAAGAAAATTTACATCTAAAAATAACAAAATTAGTATAAAAATTAAATAATTTAAATATTTGAGAAATCTAAGTGTTTCACATACATTTTAAACTACTCAATAAAGTTTTTCAAATTATATTAATATTTAACCAGTTACATAATCTTAACCCGATGTGTAAAACACTATTTTGACCAAATTATGCCTTTTTAAAAACGTGATAAATTTATTTTGACATTTTAGTTTGAATTAATACACAAAATTTATCATATCTTATACATATTCTCAAATTTTATAGATATTTTTTATTAAATATTTTAAACTTTATAAAAATGTATAAATATTTACAAACTTAACCCACTTTCGGGTCGTAAACAACAGTTTAGGAACATCTGGTGTAGTGTAGTAAACAGTAATACGTAATACCACATATGAGTAATATGAGTATATTATGAAACTAACATTAAAATTCTAAAGTCAAATTTAACTAGCACAATAGTAACAAATTTTTAAAATTTAAATAATAAATATGCTTTGATTAGTAAATATTACTAAGTTTTAGACTACTTACTTATTCGAAAACGAATGTATATAATATAATGCGGTATTAAACACAGAATTCTCACTAATATAACAAAGTGAAGTCTGTAAACAGAAATGGGACAAGTATAATTCACATTATCAAGTTACGTCCAATTAATCCAAACTATAATTGATTAATACAATTATTATAGGAACCTTCCAAGATGAAAACAGTACAACCACAATTAGACTTAGAAAAGATGCATAATATCTGAGAACATTACGACAGATCTAAAAATAGGTACGTGCAATGACGTAAAATGAAAATGAAAATAATTAATAACTATTGTATAATAGTATTATAATAATTTGGCAAATGTAATAAGAGAAAATCGAAGAAGGTAATAGTGAGATATTCAACTGTCAATTATCATGTAAGTGATTTATATACTGATCATTAGTATCTTGTATAATTATGATTACAATAAATTTGATATTTATACAATCATATATAAAGAATAATATTTTCGGAAGAAATAGTGTATATGGAATAGTGACTAAAAGTATTATAATATTATAAATTACATATAAAAAATAACTGTATTTATATAACTATGACATATTCTTTCTTATGTCTTAAAAATGCAACTTTCAGGTAAATTTGTATTTGTTATTTTCTTACTATTATTATTAATTGACATTTTTAGTTTTTAAAAAATGTACACGCATAAAATTAAAAAACTAAACAAATATCATAAGGTAGTTACTAAGTTTAACTATATCGAACTTATATATTTTATTATTATAATAAAATATATATCAAGTGAAGTGAATTGCCACACCTGTTATCGTCGTTGTCTTATATTTTCACTATGCGTGTGAACGAAAAAAAACCATTAATGCCTGAAAATAATGGGTTGTGAACATTTCAAAATATTTACCACCTGTTAGTGTTTCGACCTCACCTTAACATCAGTAAGGGATTTAAGAAAGAAAACCTTTTAACGCTATTATTATTTCAAAATAAATAAATAAAACTCAAATAGTCATACATATTTTATTGTACGTCGTGATTAAAAAAATTAAAGAAAAAACAATAGTACATTATTGATATTTATTTTGCCACTTTTATAAATTAAATTTAAAATTAAAATATTTTTTATTTAACTATATTTCTTGGAACTAATTTTAATTTCACCAACATTTCACCTTAATTTACAAAAAACCGTATTTTTGTATAGTAATTTTATTTTAATACTTAATAAGAAAAAATATTTAAAAAAATACTTTTAATACGTTTATGCTACAGCTACAAACATTTGTTTTCTAAATTTGTATGAAAAAATATAATTTTTATCATTAGAGTTAACAAAATATAATGACAATTACAAATCATTTAAACTATTATGACAATTTCTTCATTAAACAATGTTTAAAACTAATGAATAAGTATGTTGTTAGTAACTCCATTTTAACAGTCCGAGAATTCATCCATTATCTTCACCCTTGTAATTCGGTTATTTGAAGGGACATTCCTTAACTTTCATTAGATTTCTTCGTATTTCGTTTTCGTTTGGTACTTTCTTTAGTTAGACTATGAAAGTGCAATACTAACCCACTTCGACTTCGGCCGAAACCCTTATACGATTTGTGTGGGCTGTCAACGGCTATCGTGTATGTATATTATAATATGTGCAACATACAACATGGATACTTACTACATTTATACAAGTTGATTGTACAAAATGAATGTACATATTACCCTAAAAGATAAATAGTACTTTTCACAGAAAACTCAAAATTTTAAATTATTTATTAGTAATTTAGTATTATTAATTAATGTAAAACTAATATATTGTGTACAGATTAGTAAAATAAAAACCATTCACTTTTTTAGCTTTTACACAATTCATCCGTGTGTGACAATTAAATTGTATATAATAAGAATAATATTTAGTATGCGATTAATTAATTTACAAGGTATACGTAAACAAACGGAGAAGACTCGTCCAACGTAACTTCTAAAATTAGCTTACATAATTATTAATTACATAAGTTACATTTTAGAGTATAACAGTACTTTGCACAAATTTCTTTACAGATGGCAAGGCAGACAATTACAGAATCTTTTATACTGTAACTACTAGCTACTACATTTATTAAAGTATAAGCTGGTGGAAGAAGAAATATGCAAAACATACATTCTAAGTGTTCGTTTTTCTTAAATAATTTCTAGCATGATCTTCAATTATCAACCGAGAGCAGAAATTATTTAAAATGTATTATGCAACTTAATATATACGAATTCCGAGTCTAACTGGTAAGTATTCACAAATTATTATACATCATACTCTCTCTTTTAATTAATATCAAGGCAACTTCACATGCTTGCTGAATTATTGGAAATAACGTGTTTCCAGGCATCACTGAGCCAATAAAGATTGTTTATGTCTTTAAATAATCTTGCAGGGTTGTAATTCCTCTTGACAGTAAATTTGGCTCTCACAATCTGTATTTCTATGTATAAATACGATATACTACTGTAATTTATCATTGATTTAAGTATTAAATTGTGAAAGTGCCTATACATTTTTTTTTTACAAATGTATTCCAGCAATATTATATTACTAGCTATACCATTTGTTAAGCTTAAAAATAGGCATGTTTAGGAATTTTTTTTTTTTTAAAAGTAACTATTTTTTAACTAAGTTAAGCCACTTTTTTTCTAATCAACTTAAAAAAGTAACAAATTAAAAAGAAAGAAAAGTAACTTTTACATTAAGCTTAACTTAAATTTTTCCATATTAATTTAATGAGTTAAAAAAATTAGTTAACTCGCCCAGCCTTTTCAAAAATTATCTCCAATGTTCAAAATTTGTCAAATGTTCACCTGCATAATGTTTTCACCACCATCACTGTACTACAGAGTTCAAACTTAAATAACTAATTTACTACAATTCACTTAACAGTTCTTAGAACTTGAAATATTTCTCATACGGCCCTAACCAATATGAGAAAACTTTTTTTGCACATATTGAACAAATATGCTAATTATATATTAATAGCATTTATTAATAAATATTTGCTTGCCAAATATTAAAGAAAATTGATTGCAAAATATTTACAAAAGTTTGTAGAAGTAAAAAAAAAGTGGTGATACCCATCTGATGCTGTTGTTATATATAAAAAAAATCGAACAAAAATTAATTTTTTTAATGTTCCAGAAGTATGATAATAATTTATAATATTGTACATTTATACGACTATACGTGGCTTGCTTATAGTGTTATCTAACATTTTATCACTTTTATCTTACATTAAATTATAGAATATAATACATATAGTTTGCTAGGTACAAACTGACAACTTAATTTTACTATGTAACAAAATAAGTTATCTTACTCGTTACTGTATTCATTAAAATGTATACCCACTACCCAGGGATAAATGATAAAAATTATTCACGTAAGTAAAAATTAAAATACCACGTAAAAAAACGAGTTATTTTTGTAAATTTAAATTCCTGGGTATTTTTATATTGTATATATTAAATAATATAATATACATTTCTTTTTATTAATATTTTATCTTTTTATCTTCAACTAACAAAAATTATTATGTATTATAATCAGTTGGTATTACTATTAAAAAATCTTTTTCAATTTAGTATTTTTACCTTTTTTAATAGTTGTTTTTAATGTTTATTTTAATTTAAATCTGTTTATTTATATAAAATAATACCCTTAGATAGTTAGATGAATGTTGTTTGTCCGGTTAGTCGAGTATATTGCGTTTCATATTATTATTTTTATTATAAAGAAATTTATAGAAACATAATATATATAATTCACTTAATTGTTATCAAGGCCGTAGCCGGAAAAATATTTTGGGGAGTTTACAGTATAAATATGTTATATTGTATAATAAAATATGAAATGAAAAAATGAAACTATTCAATCTTATTTCAAAAAAAAATTTCAGGGGAGGGATCTTAACCCTGAACCCTCCGCTGGCTACTCCCTTGATTGTTATACCTGTTATTAAAGGTTATTATATGCTTGCTCCTTCGCGTTGTATTATAAATAATTGTAAAAATCTATTTCAAAATATTTAATTCGTTATTCGTTATTTTATTATTATGTATTATACTCGTACTAGTCAGTAGTTTAAGCGTTATACATTTTATTTTATATATTAATCTAGCATATTAACTGTTTTAACAAATCATTCATTAATTACTACACGTAGTCTAGGATATTAGTAACTAACAAAAAAATTTAAAGCAAAATAGTTAATAATATTAAATACTAGAGACATAAAATTTATTTAATGGTACCTTGAAAATGAAATTGTGCTTTAACCATTATTTAAGACCCGTTATAATGTATTTTATTATATTAAAATAATAATGTAATACTAAAATAATATAATAAAACATTTCGACCACGAATTATTTTCACTGAAATTTATGATTAAATATTATACTGGATTTAAGTTTTTAATATTATTAAAACTGTCACTATTTTTTACAAAAGGACTTATATATAATACATATATATATATAAAATAAAGAATTTTAAAATAATCTTTTAGACGAAAATAATAATAACATGCATACCTTAAATTTTAATTAAATTTGTGTTTCATTTGTTTATGCATATATCTATATTCTATGTACATTTTTTAAAAATGAATAAAAAAATATAAATAGGAAATCGGCTCTGCTGTATAGTAAGCGTTGAATGTACCACGGCATTGAGTAGGTCATTATAATAATGGATGGGTCAAATTTAAATTCAATGATACGTAAATTATTATTTGTGAAAAATTATTCTAAATAGAGATGATTTTAGCATCTATTTTTAAGGAGTTTCTGTAATTTAATTTTCTATTAATACACGGCAACAGTATTTTGAACTATTTTCACCAATAAATATCATATATACCTACAAAATAGTAATATTACTGTTATCAACTGAAAAGTCAAAATAGGATAGTAAGATATTGAGATTAAAGTTAGTATTTTATTAAAATTGAATTTTGCATAGATAACGATAACATACGTAATAGTAAGAATAAGTTGCAATTCTATTATTTTAGTTAAAACAAAATAACGAAAGGTAAAATCATTATTTTTTTCATTTAAATAACTAATTTCATAAAAATTATAACTTCTAACGCTCATAAAAAGTTTATATAGTTAAACTTTGCTAAAAAAATATTTATTCTTATATTAAATTGTCAACCTTAGGTATTAAAATTTAAAACTTTTTCAAATTTTTATCTAAAAAATAATAAATAAATATTTGAGATTATATTTCCAATATATTTTTATTGCTGTAAAAAACGTTCATGAGAATCATTGTATTAAATTCTCAAACCTTGAAAAAATAATATATAAACATACGTTTGAAAAAAACTAAATACGAGACTAAAATTATCTATAAACAGCTCAAAAATCGACACAATATTCAAAAATGTATATTATTACTATATATAACTATTATTAATAGTTTTTGAAAATTTCAAGTATATAAGATTATTCCTTTTAACTACAAAATTTAAAAAAACCGATTTTATCCAACAGTAGTAATAAACTAAAACACATATTTCATTGCTCTACTCTGAATCTAAAACTTGAAACATTATAAACGGCATTTGTTTTGAAGTCTTATCGATATTAACTTATAATATGTTTGAATATTTTAATAAATTATCATTGATACAATCATTGATGAGTTAAAGAATGTTTAAAATGCATAGAAACAATACAATAATTTCATATGTTTTAAAATAAGTACCCAATAATCACATTTAATTTGATAACAATATAAAAACTAAATGAAAGTAATGATTGTTGTAGGTATAAATTATTATATGTAAACAGTTCACAAGCTAGAAAAAAATTGAAAATAAGATAAAAAGACGTACAACTCATAATATAATATTATCTAATCATTAATAAATATTATTTTACAATATATTATATACATTTGAAATACCTACTTTATTACGATTTTTAGTAATATTATTTTTTTCGTATATAAAACGATTCAATGATTTTTTTTCATAAAGAACCACTTTATTTTTAACTATTCATTTGTGAACAGTTATTTTAGATTTATTTATTTCATTATATAGGTAATATCTCATACAAAAAATACTGTGCAACCTGTCAATATTTTGCTATTATTTTTAGAATAATATATATAATATACAGACATACAGTAGATATTTATACTAGTTTCTATAATAGGTTTTTTTTTAAGAGCCTTACATAAATCATCCCAACATACTGTCATGCAAAACTTTATTATTTTGTAAAAATAAATAGAACCTATAAACACTTCACAGTATGAAAAATTTAATACCATAATATTTTTATATGATTGTAAAATTAACTATACTAATAAATTATTAAAGGTCATTTTTTAATGCTTATTAAATAATATGTTGATTACAAATTACTGTAAGTAATTTAATTTAATGTATTTGAATACAAATAATATACCTAATTATAAATCTTAATAATATATTTTCTAATAAGCTTTTTAGTTATTAGAAATCATTAACTTTTAGTTTAAACATTTTATGAAAGTATTTAATAGTACCTTATTGCTGTTTCATAAGTTGAGAAGACGCTAATATAATTACACCTGTACATGTTGTCTTCATCTTATACAAACATACAGTATACCAAATTTATATTCAGTTGAACAAATGTTATATTGTTATAACTTTAATATTAAAGTGAATTTATCTATCATAGAAATTAAATGTATGAATATTTAAATATAGAATACTACCTGTCACCTGCACTTAAACGTTGACTTTTTGGATATTTTAATTTTTAAAAGCTAGATAAGAGTATTTTTAATTTACTATACTCAGTATACTCATGCATTGCTTAAAAATTAAAATTTCGAAAAAAGTCCAACACTTAAAAACAAATAAATTTAAATGTTCTTACCTTTAGTTTTTAAAATAGCACAATTTATTTTAATATTTAAGATTTAAAGCTAATAACACAAAATCTGTTCTACTGATCGCAAATTTGCTATGTTTTAATACAAATAAGTACTTTTACTATACTTAAAGCTTTTTTTTTAATTTAATATAATTAAAATATCAACTCATTTTTATAGACTGAATTCTACAATTGTTCATATTGCAAATCGTAATACATTATAACATAGTTGAATTGTAAAATTATACTTATCTCTAATAATTATTATAAACAGAATTGTTTAATGGTGTAAGATAAAATGAATTATTTTTATAATTTTTCAATCCGTATAAGTATTTAAACTAGGTATTCATCATTTTTAATTATATTTTATTCAAAAAACTAATACTTAGTTGCTTTAATAAATTATTTTATTTTATATCAGATAAAGAAAATAATATATACTTAAACAGTTACTCTTTATGATAAAATATTTACAGTCGGGTATTATAGTTATAATCTATATACATATAGGCTAATTGTTCGCATAATCACATATATACGTACAGCAATAAATAATTATAATATAATCTTTTATATTGTATTTGTATCGGTAATAAAGTATTATGATTTAAAAACTAGTATGATTATATAGGTTTAATAAGTAAGCACCTATACTAAATCAACATTATAAAACAAAAAAAAATTTTAAATTCTTACTTCTAAATTATAATCTTTATCAAAAAGAAAAAGTGACTATTTATAGGTATGATATATACAGATAAACACATGTTACGAAGTACATCTAAGTCTCTACGGTTATGTTTGCATTCTATAGCAGTATTTCCCTAACTTTTTTTATTCTACCTCACTCCCCTATTTGATAATCTTTCGAAATCTCTGGTAATCTTAAGAAAACTTTGTAAACCGTAGAAAATGTTTGATATACCAAATTGGTGTACCAGTTATTAAAGAGTGGTTTACTCTCTAATCAATACGTAATTCTGGTATTTTTATATAATTTGAATATGACAGGATGACTTTCAAAACTAGATTTGTGAAAATTTGGAGATTTGAGTCACAAAAATTATTTTAATATTGATTAATTTTTATTTTTTTCAGTGCATCATAAAAATACTATAAATCGCCGTTTTCTTACGTAAGTAATAATTTAGATTTTTTTCAGATATTTGACGTCCTCCATAAAAAAAATAATGTACACGTCACTATAGGTAATATTAATATTGTTTCCTTAAATACAAATAATTAATAATTTGATTTTAAAATATTTTATTGGTTGATAAATATACAATCTATAAAAGTTAATTTACAATAAAAATATATGCAATAAAATATGACATGTATTAAATGATAAAAGAAGTAGCCCAACGTTTACATTTTGTATTTAATTTAATTTTAATTTTTTAGATTTAAAATATAAATTAATATTTTAATTCTAAAATAATATATGCATAGGTACAACTTAAAATAAAAAATTGTTCAATTATAGAAATATATTTTGAAATATATTTGTATGCTAATACATAAGTAGATACTTGTCCTCAACCAAAATATCAATAATAAATAATAATAATGAAAACTTCCTTTCTATATTGGTATACAAGGCAATATTTAAATATTGCTTGCATATTGAATGTATAATAACTACTAACGAAGTACCTACCTACTCAACCAATCTATTTATATTTACAATTTACCATCATGTGTCTAGGTGGATACTTAATCTATAACAATCAACCAAATATGTAAATGTTTTAAATTCAAATTTGATAAAACATATTATTTGCGCTTTGTGTAGCCAAAAATATTTTTTATGCTGTAATTAAGTTTCAACAAAAACTAAAATTATACGAACATTAAAAAAGTACACTAAAAAATATATTATAAAATAACTATATTGAAGAACATTAAACATTAAAATTTATTAATTTACAACTGGTACATTTTTAACTTATCAACTATCAAACTATCATATACTTAGGCACAAAAAACCATTTGGATAAATTAATTTAATTAGTAAATACAATTTATACTGTGTATTTATATTATGTGTACCTACAAAATCGATAATAAATAATTTATTGAAGATATGCTACCTTCATTTACAATATACATCGATATCTTTATTATATTACTTTCTATACTTTTTAATTTTAACAATTCAGCCATAGACATACAAAATTTGTTCATCATTAAAAGAAATAAGATAGAAGCAAAATAATCTTAAAGAAGTGTATATTATAAAGTATTATATGACTACATTATAATATAAAATAATAGAAGAGATTTTAAATTGCATTAAAAATATTGTGTAATGTATAGTCCGTCAACCTTGTATTTTTACACTGCGAGTATCAAATTTGATTTTAGTGTCTAGTTTCCTTCAGGCCACACAATCACTCAACAGTCCACTCTCTATATTATTCTTATTATTTTTTTTTACGTGTTTACTCAACTGATATAGATTTTAGTATCTACTTTTAAAATCATTTACAACGCCTATAAACTTTGGGATTTCAAGATGTTAATATCAAGAAATAATTAAAATTACTTGCCTAAAAAGAAAAAAAGAAGTGTTACAAACGTAGTCATATAAATGCATCGTATTATGACTTTAATGAAAGCTTTATACCAACAATATTATTCATGAACCATATGCATCATCAATATAACTTTATAAATCGATAAACGAACTTTAAGAAATAAGTAAATTAATACCTCTTGTTATATAGGTACATTCTTTAAATTGTTATTCTGGAAAATATTAGATAAAAAAATCTTTACTATCATGAATCATGACTTTTTAATAAGGTTCTCAATATTTTTTCTTGGTGCCTAAGATAAAATCATGTAAGTATTTATTTTATAGATGTAGAGTTAATTATGTATAACTACGTTTGTAATGACAATAATAATAAAAGGTGCCTAGATTATTTCTCAAAATAAATGTTTAAATTTAAACAAGATGAGAAATGAATTGTCAAAAGGTACTCCCTCCTACAAACAATACTATTCTACTATTCTGCTCGTCGAAGCTTATAACCCCTGTATTGATAAAAATATATATGTAGGTATATTAGTTCAACAATGAATATTTTATACTTGCTAGTACATTGTACATCAAAATGTTTGTTATCTCTAAATTATTGGGACCCAATACATAATCTAACTCCGATGTATGTACTACCCACGTATTATCGATAGACCGTATATCTATTAATGTTTTGTAATATACTATCGTTGGAATACCAGTATCATTATTGTGACTATCGTATTATTTATAATAATTTTAAACCACATTAAACATTTAATCAACTCCGTTAACCCAGTACCCAAAACAAATATTTTTGCTTTTTTTTTACTTTATAAAGTTACTAATAATAATTTGTAACATAAAATTCGCAATTTTTAATCTAAAATTTTACCCTTAAATTAAAATGTTGCAGTGTTAGTAGTTCTAAGGTAACATCATTATATGGAAGTTCAATACACCAAAACTAAAAAATATACTTTTCTCATATTATTTTATTAATCAATTTAAAAAATGTAAATAAGTGGGTATCGCTCTGCTGTATAGTAGGGGTGGAGAGTATGTTAGATTTAAATGCAATGATAGGTATCATTGTATACGAAAAACGATTCTTAACGGAGATGATTTGTCAGTCTAGGATATTACCTATTTTTAAATTTAAACATATAATAGTAATAATGTTACAAAAACACATGATTACTAAAATAATATCTGATTAAAATATAACAACATTTTCGCAATTTTGACATGTTATTTAAACATATTTTAACTTTTAACGCTAATAAACAAAAATATTGTAACTAACAATTTTTGATGTTTTTTTTTTTTACTACGATAACTATACCTTAACTTATAAACCTTGTATTAAATTTTAAAGATTTTTGGAATGCCAAATTTTTTTTATCAGCATTTCATAATAAAACTTAGAAAAATCAAAAATTTAAATTGTCTACAAATAACTTTAAAAAAGTCAAAATATTTTGAAAATTCAATCATAGGGAAATTTAGTTATAACTTATAGTAATTTATAAGCATAGTTTGAACAAAGTTTATATTTCATTCAGTATTTTTGAAATTTTAAAGCACGATATTTAAGTTTTTCAATACTAATTACTTATAAATGATTCATGCGTATTGATACACCATGATTAAGTATCATGTTCTAATTATTTTTACTAAAATAAACCTTTTATATTCTATAAAACTCTATACTTTATATACCTACTACATCCTATATTATCTTCTAATAATAATATGATAGCGAAATGTTGATTTTACAATCTCACATCAAATACTTACAAAATTTTTATTTTATAAAATTATTTAAAATAAAAAATAGATTTTAATTTATGTAGAATAAAATTATTAAAACTATAAATTAACGTTTTTTTTTTTTTTTGCTATTATTGAAACATAAATTTCACTAATTCAATACACTTGAGTTTCGCCCAAACACGAAATATTCTCTCCCAAAAACCTGTAAAGGCAGTTACAGTGACAATTACAGTTGAAGTATGGGTATTAAAAAATATTATATTAAAGATTTTCACGGATAAATTAAATTGTGGTCCTAAAAAATTTTTTTACTTACACATTAGGAAATTATTTATAATATTTATAAATAAAATAATTTAGTATACATTTATCAAAAATAAAAAAATCAACTAAATTAAATTAAATTAAATTCTTTACTAGAGTTTAAAAAACGGCAGAGATAAAACTATATATTAAATAAAAAATAATTTAAAAAGAAATTCTTAAATATAAGAACGATATTATTGGTTCGAACAAGGAAAAGAAGTTTTCTAAAATGTAATAAATATTTAATTGTTAAAAAATAAAAAGTTTATCCTGTGAACTCGGAATCTAAAATAAAAATATATTTGAATAAGTATTAGAAAAAAATTATCTTTTAGTTATATCAAGAACTAAAGATCATTTTTGGCAAACAATATTGCATCTAACTTAAATACAAAGTATAGTAACTCTATACGTATGCGTATAATGTATAATAAAATTGATCTTAAACACAAACTTGGGTTACTTCCATCAGATCCATCCACAAAAGCTATTAGTTATATTGTTGTAATTCATAAATATTCGCGGGTACTTGAAATGTGTACATAATACGTACCTATATAATTATATTTTACTATAATACAATGCTATTTAAAAAATATTTAAATTAATTTTAAGCTAGGTACTTTCTATTTTTATTTTATGCTGAAGTGCTATAAGTAACATTAATTACTATATTATAATAGCAATATAAACATATTATGATTATGATCAAATATACTTAATACTATATAACTGACTGCAGGCGTCTCTGTTTAGAATCGTTTTTCATATGAAATTATTTATCATTGAATTGAAATTAACAAATCCATTTCAGTGACCTACTCAAACACTCGATATTTATTATACTATAGAGTTTTAATTTTGACATATTGGGCTTCTGCTATACATGCTATCAGCTAAGAACCCCTAATAATGCATCATTAATTCAAGAATGGAATATTGGACCACAAATACCTAATTTCACATTAAAAGTTATTACAAATTGGTTTCAAATTTTCCAGAAGGAAACAACTATAAAATTTCATTGTCAGGATGCTGCGCTGAGTCACAGTGGTACAAATTTTATTTATATATCTCCAGGATTAATATTATAAAACTAACACGATTATAACTATAATAAGTACAACAGTTTAGTTAATTTAGTGTCGCTTTTGGTTGATTATAGCGAGTTATTTCTACCTGTAATATACTTATAAAATATAATCAATCTTTTAAGAAGCTTATAAAATAATTGTATAGTAGTTTATTCTTTGCTAAAGAAATCAGTTAAATTACATAGTTATAGATAATATAACTATACATATATATTTTTATTTTTTATGTATAAACCATACGAATATTAGTATATTAATATTTTAATTTTAATAGGTATACCTACCTAATAATTTCAAAAAAAAAATCACTGAATGTATTACAATTTATATTATAGACCACATAATAAACATTATTATTATTATATGTAAAATATGAAATAGAATTAAAAAATAAAATATAGTAATATATAAATAATATATCCTTATATATTTACCCATAACCTCATATATCTTATTTATTTATAATATACTAATAATATGTTTCAACAGTTATGTGTATCATTAATTTATAAAATGTGATTCAGAAACACAGAATATTAAGCTATTAGATATACCTACATAGTCAATAAATTATGGATTTTACATTTTAAAAAAATGCCAATTTACAATTTGGTCTATACTTCATAAATTCCACACCAATAATAAAGCGTTTAGAATTTCTTACTTAATCTATACGTGACAAGAAAAATAAAAATAAAGCTCTTAGGTAACAATAACCCAACTATATAAAAATGACGGTAATTTTTTCACCTCCGTTGACGATCCAATTTTATTTTTATTTTTTTGTATTGTATATTCATCTCTATATGTATCTCACGTTATTGTTATCTGTTTTCATCTTTCACACAAATCTAAAATATCTACCTATGATATTACTCTACCGTCAAATAGGTATGGAAACCTCAATCTTTTCTCATCAGTTAACAGAATAATTATTGACAAACCAACAAGATTAATCTTATCTCTCTTGAATTGCAATCTACGCCGTGCTCAACACACCTAATTAAGCACTTAGCGTTTTTATTTTTGCTTATTCAAGCGTAAGTACAATAATAATAATTGTTATGTTTTCTAGTAACAGTAGGTCGACATAAAATATCATTCATCAATAAATTAAATAAAACACAAATTTTTATTAAATTCCGTAAATATTAATTAATGTTTTTGTACATAACACCAAAACTATAATTTTAATAAAAATATTAAATTACAGACAAAATGACACTGACAGAAATTATATTTCTGAATTATATATTTTAAATTATCATTTACGCCCTTAACTTATTAACTATGGCTAGTCCGTTTTAACGCTAATATTTTTCAGTCTCTACATCAATATTTAAAATACTCTCTATTAAAAACGTCAAGTATTAAAAATATTTATTATAGAAACATCATTACATTAGTAATACACTAATCAGAGGTGGAAATTACCTAGTTAATTAATTTATTAACTTATCTAGTTTAATTTGTAAACACTGTTTTTCTATATTTTGTTATACACTGTTAAAATATCTTTTTGAAATTGATTTAAAAACCAATCAAAATCAAATTAATACTCGTAATACATTGGAAATTTTTGGTTTTAATAATTTTATAAATTAATTACTTAATGTATAGTTTTAAATAAAAAATAATCTAGTACTATAATTTCTGTTATATTTCTTTATAGCACAAAATATTTTTTTGTGTTCCGTGTACTTAAAATAGTAAATTATTTATTTTTAATTGAGTTTAATATTTTTATCCATATTAACTTTAAATTTAACGAGTTGAATTTATTATTTGTTAACTATTAACTTTAGACTTAACGACCTTGTATTCATTTAATTTAACTTGAGTTAATATTTTCAATTAACTTTCCCACCTTTTCTATTAAATTTTATAATAAACGACAAGATTAATGATAAGTTTTACGTTTATTTAAAAAGTTCTGTTAAACATTATTATCTCTTCACCACGATTGAATAGATAGCGTGGGTATAAAGTATATCAATTTTCTTAATTACTATTTTTAATAATAAACTAAATTTTATTGTTTAATTTCAAAATACTTATATTTTTAACTGTACCTATGAATTGTTTAAAAATTCAGAATTTTTTTAATTTTAATTTTAAACATAATAATATATGATCTATAAACAACATATTATTATTGTTTTTAAAATTATAGTACTGTAATAAAACTCAATATTTAACAAAAATCTAGATATAACAAACGAAACTGTCGTTCCCTTGAAAATAAAATAATATAATACGAATATAAATGTAACGAACTTTCGATATAACAAACTTTTTTCTTAGTCCCTTGAGATTCGTTATACCGGGAGTTTACCTTATAACTTCTGAATCTGTAACTTAATTTTTAAACATAGATAGGTAATATTGTGAGCAACTTCCTAAAAATTATAAGTACCATTATTTCTGTTTGCTGTTTTTACGTTTAAACCATAATCAGAATACACGGAACACAGAATTCAAGTGTTTTACTATTTGAATTGCGAAATAGGTACCTATGTATATTGCTTTATCTGAACGATAATCCTACAACGGGTAAATATGTACAGACAACAAATCTTAACTTCTGTTTTCCAAGTCCATAAACAATATTTATTGGACCCTTAAATTACAATTTCCTTAAGATACTAGACTGTAGTCATGATAAATATAGTGCCGATAAAATGGCTATAGGTACTTCACAAAAGGCAATAAAACAGAACTCACTTACCACGGAGAAAACTATTTGTTTTATTATTCATTCTAGCCATACCAATTTCAAGCTTCCAATAATAAAACAATATTAAAGAGTTATCAAGTATTTATTATTTAAATGTTGGTGATTGGTCATCGACTTTGATATAGGTATATTATCTGCAGTATCTTAAACACTTTAATACAATAATATATCTCACAAATCACGACTCGGTAAATTCAATCGGTAAATATAATATGATATATCTCAACATAGATAATTTATTATATTTAAGTACTTATAAGTAATAATTCATTGTACATAAATTATTAGTTATTAGAGGTTGTAGTTAATAGTTAGATACGTCATGAGAAATATATGGTACTATAAAATAATAAAATTCAAAACAAGAAAACTTGAAACTTATAACATAAGATTTTTATCTAGTGATGCTATTAAAAACATTTTGAATGCCGTTAGTAAACAATTATGTAAATATAATCGCATATTTATAAATATTTAGAAACTGTTGAACTGCGTGTACCTTTTATAACCATGAATATTAAATACATTTATGAAAATAACTTTTGATTATGATCCAATTATAAAAAACAAATATTTTCAAAAAATGTTATATTTTAAGAAATTGTTTTAAAACCAGAATTATACAACGTTAAAATGTAATATTGACATATTGTACTTCACACTTAGTCCACCTGGCACCTATGCATGAGCATTAAATATAATAAAGCTTTTGCAAAGCCTAAAAAAAAGATTATTTTATATCTTATATCAATTACCTATCTAGATATAGTGTCTACTTATTTTTACAATAACACGTCACGTTGAAAAATATTAGAAGCTAAAAATGTGCAATATTATTATTATATGAATGTAGTAGAAGTATTAGACACGCGTGTCAAAAAGGATAATTTATTTTTATTACAAATATTTTCTGCTTACCCGCAAAACAATATATTGTAACATCACATACTTGTTTATTTATATTGTTCGATTGACGCATTGTTTGAGATACCAAATCTGTAAACTTCAAAATATATTCAATTCAGTGATCCTATTTGATACAAAATTATTTGGCATTAGATAAATAAATACCCATGGGACAAAAATCGTAGTATTTTTTAACAAAATAAATTCAATTTTTGACTTAATTTTTAACTCTAAATTATAAACTTATTTCCCTTGATAAACTATGAAATTAATTAATAATTTTAGGTACTGCATGTTTTGATAAAAGAAATACAGAATTTTATTTAATATTTGAAAATTATACTTGAATACTAACCATTAAATTAATAATCGTTATAAATATTCCAATCACAATTGTAATAGATTAAATATTGTTAAATAAATTACTTATAATAAATTGTATTAAGAAGATATCAGCGCACTATTTGTTTCCTCTTTTTTGCCGGTGTAGGATGTACAACATTGCAGATTTGCGATCAACTCCATCGGAACCCATATATTGCATAGTTAGTTTTAATGTAAGACTTAATTAACTAATAATCAAATTTAAAGTTAAGAACATTATCTCTGATTTTTACATTGGCTTTTTTACAATATTTTATTCTGTATGCAAGTTATGAATGTGAAATATATTAAAATTTAAAATTTCGCATTGATCACGTAAATAATTTAAAATATTATTGAAAATCCAGTGTATAAACACAGATACTAACCTTGAATTTTTTTCTTACAATTTTAATAGTAGGTCAATTTAATCTAATATTCATTAATAAAGCTAGTAACACAAAATTGGTTCTTCCGAACGAAAATTTGCAATGTTATGCATAAAAAATAATCAATGAATTAACATCCTAAAAAATAAAATAGAATGTACATGTGTAAGTTTTGTGTAAGTAATAAGACGTATATATTATGTATATATATAACTAGGCAATAATATTTTTTTATTTTATATAAATTTAAATTTTTTGATTTTTTTCAATAAAGATTAATTATTTATACGTTTATTTTAACACAAAACTATAATTCACTAAAAATGTATTTAAACATAAACATACTATAGCAATTTAAATTATTAGTTTCTAATAAAATAAAGTAGATATTCAAATATTTTGAGAAGTTGTTTTATTATATTATTGCAATTATCTGTATAAAATACACATGTTTGAAACGCTCTTTAATATTCATTAAATTATATTCATCTTTAATATTAAATTGTTTTTTATTTAAATATCATGTAAGTAAATAATTAATATTTAATATCTAATTCGTGCATTAATCAATTAAGTATTTAAGTGATAATTAATAAATATGGTCAGACTTTCTAAGGTTACCAGATAATAATTTATACTGGTAACATTAGAATATAATGTAAAAGTTACATTAAAGTGATTCCTCGTGATCAGCCGAATTTATAAACATTAAAACATATGTGTCAAATACGTGAGTAGTCAATTGTTAAGCAAACTTTTCATGTATTAGCATACACCCGACATCGTACGAATTTATTAAGAATTACGTTTTAAATCGTATACGAAAGTTTACAAAACAAATTTAACTTTAAAATTAATTTAAAAACACGATTGTTTCTCACAAAAATAATTAAATACAATTAAATAATAAATAAAATTGCGCGTAACATATGTGCGCATAGTGCACTTATCCATGTATCAACATCATCGCAGTATAGTAGTTGACAGTCAGAACAATAGAACGATTCCAGTGAGCTAAAAGCCTTTTTTCGTCATGCTTAAGCGATTATGATGAGAAAAACATGTGGATATTATGGACCAGAGAGCATATCAACGCCTCTCGTTGAAATCGAGGATATTAGGCTATTATAATAAGTATACCTATATATATTTTTTATGCACAAATGCACAACGCGAGGGTAAAATAAATTTTTACCAAGATAACTCTGGATAACGCGCAGTAAATGGTTATAAGCCCATATTTCTTTGGATTTTTATAGATTCCCGCCCATTTCGTATCGACTCCACTTGCTCCTTTATTATAATCGTTATCCACATTATTTATATTAACAGAATTAATGGTAACATCTGATCACACCAGAATAAACTCACTTCTTGAGTTCAATTTTAGCGTATAGTTTCTATAAACATATGATACGCAGGTATACAGTCAACATTTATATCTATTTGGATCAGTATTTTAAGTTATTACAGTTATATATATACACACGCCTATAAGAACCTTAAAAGATGAAAAAATAAATATCCTATAATTATTTATAGGTAACATTCAAATTTTCAATTCCCAAATGATATTTAGTAGAAATTAGGTGATTACCAAAAAATATATTAAAAACCAATGATATTTTTATCTTCCTTATCCCATTTATAGTATACCTTTATTAAATTTTATCGCGATTACATCCTTTTATGGTCATTATAACAACGTCATAATATAACCGACAAAAATTAGCATATAAAACATATTATGAATTTTACAGGGAACTTTAATTTTAGATCGTTATACTTGGTGGCCGGTATGTCACCAAAAGGCTGGATACTATTATGGTATTGCATCCCAAACATAACTACGGAAAAAGGCCTAATTCGAATTGCGGGTTTTTATGTACGCGTTATAATATCTAAGTTGCTATTCGTGTTTTTTCGTTATGTCTAAGCTTCGACTCGATTAATATTAATCATTTTAAGATGAATCTATCATGTTTATAACATTACTCCTGACCATTTAGTGATAACAATTAGTATTACTATGAACTACTAATACCTATGAAACTTTTTGTTCAAAATTAAAAAATGGCATTACTGTGCATATCCAAATATTCCTGTGTTTATCAATATTTAAAAAAATACAATACAATTCCTATGTTTAACTAAGATATGGGTACTCACTTAAATAATTACAGAATAAACACAATTTATAAATAAACATTCATTAGAAATTCTATGATACTGTAAAAAGAAACAAAATAAACATACTCAAATTAAAAAAAAAAATTTCAAATAAATTTGTCATAGTAGGTACCACAATATGACATAATCGAGCACAATTTATAGCACATTAAAAAATATATACATGTAACAAATTAAAAAAGTGAGCTGCAATCGAATATTGTTCTACTGTATACTAGGGGGGCAATTATTGTAAACGCATCCAGAATACTGGTTAGATAAAAAGGTAATGAAAAGGTCTGATGTGAACTCTACCAGTGTTATGAGTTAAAACCTTCTTACATTCAATAGATTCTATTCGTTGCAATAAAATACATCAAAATTGCTAAAGTTGATATTAGTTTAGCATAACATACCTACCAACATATTTTATAATTATTTAACGTAATACACATTACAACTTCATTGATTTTTCAGACAATTATCTTTTTTTTAAGTTTTTTATTTTTATCTTTTTTTTTTTTGCATACTACGCATAACTAACTATTATTTAATGTGGGCAATTATTATTATACAAATTATTATATTATATTATATCAAATGTATACTATTAGGTTAATAATTATATATTTTTAACTAACTTTTTATTTTTAAGTTTTACATATTTATTAGTATATTATTATGTATAATTCTTTTTTTAATACGAACAATTATTATTATAAAAATGATGTTATTTTCTTAATAATAATAACCTAACCTGTATAATGAGGAGCCACTGTGTAGTGGATTTGTTAAATTTAAATTCAATGATGTATCATTGTATCTTTAGTCAAAACGAAAAACGACTCTGATCATCAGTCAGCTTCATCAGTTCAAATCATTTTTTTATTTAAATTCATATCTATAAGAATTTTAAATAATAAACTCATATAATATCATAAATAATTAAAATTCTTTAAAAATGATTACTATTTTTATTAAGCCAATGTTTAAGTGAAAGACATAGATTAATATTAAAGGTAAGTACTTATACCACACTAAAAAAATACTATCTGTATAAAGCCACCACTAGTTCTAAGTCTAAACTCCAAGCATGAAACTAAATATTATGATACAATGTTTTTCGATAAATTAGTTCAAAAATTAGTATTTAAACACAAAACATTTAAAATTTTAAATAATACCTAGGTACAATAATTGAAACACATAATGCTATTATTACAGGTAAGTATACCTACTTATATTTAATGAGTAATACCTTACCAATAAATTAGTCTTTTAAATAAACTTTTAAACGTGCATTTATGTGAAATTAAGAACTGTTCTTTTTGTACTTGAACACAATCTCTCTGAAGCTTCACACTTAAAATGAGTTGAACGCCGTAGCGTAGACCACGTTTTTCCCACTCCAATATCTACCAAAATAAATACAATTAATTTGTGAATCTAAAACCTGTCACTATAATTGCATTCGAGTTATCAAACTACTAGAAATTCGTATAGTGAATGAGTTAAACACTGACCAATTAAGCACGTACTTTTCTCAATTAAAAATGTAGGTTTACTACAGCAGGGCCACAATTCAAGTCAACATTATTTTTCCAGCATTGATAAAAATAAGTTCTTATATTGTGAAATCACATAATTAATTCATTTATTAATAGCATTTTCTCCCTTAATAACTATTTACTTAGTTAGGTATTTTCTAATATTAACAGCTTAAATTCAAATGCTTAATTTATTAGATGACTGCTGCATAGGACAGGTTAGAGTCTGTAACCTCCCCTTGTAAATTATAATAAAGCTTTAGTTGTAAAAGTTTAGGTTAACTCCAAAATACTTAAATTTATGCCAGTAATTGAGCAATATATTGAGATTTTTTTCTATAAAAATTGTTATAGTTATTGTTATAAGTAGGCAAGTTGTGCACAGTGGTTTATTATTATTATTTATAATATACATTCGAATTCATAATAATATAATATGAGAACGGTTCTAAGCATGAGCATAACTTGGAAATTTATTAGGGGGGGGGGGGAAATTTATAGTTTCATATCAGTATATTATTGATTATTATTATATTA
This sequence comes from Rhopalosiphum nymphaeae, assembly GCA_036289425.1. Taxonomy (NCBI): domain Eukaryota; kingdom Metazoa; phylum Arthropoda; class Insecta; order Hemiptera; family Aphididae; genus Rhopalosiphum; species Rhopalosiphum nymphaeae. The sequence goes on from JAZAQC010000004.1 coordinate 8,732,469, forward strand.
CTTACCTACTCTTAATTTATTCTAAGGGGCAATGGCCTCCTTGCACCCCTCCCCAGTTTACGATTTCACGCCAATGATTCTAATCAAAGAACTATAATAAAATAAAATTAATATTAATAATATTAACTATTAACTTGAATTAATTTATACTCGTAAATTCGGAAAAAATACGGTACTGACATCAGGGTTATCGTGGGACATTTGCGGTCAACACGTTTTACGTACGGTCGGTATAATTATTGGGCCACATTTTATCTACCTGTTTCATAAACAATATTTGTTTACATTTTATTACCCGGGTATTGGGCTAAACTGTATAACACAAGAATATACGATTTATAAAATTTATTAATTTTAATACCAACCTTTATAATTAATTTTTTATTTTAATTAATATACAATATAAATTCGGCAGGTACATACAATTAGTCAAATGATTGTTAATTTGTTTTTAAACAATACAACACAGATTTCACAAATTAAAATCTGGTTTTTCCCCATCTTCGTTAAATGTAATTCTTTCTACTCGTAATTGAAGTTCGTTTGCTCGGTTTTAATGATCTTACGCTTCTTTAAAATAGTGGCACAATTACCATATTATACCTTTTTGAAAAAAGGTTCACTATAGCCTAATTTCTAGGCGCCCGTTTTTCTTGTCATTTGCGGTCAATTTATTTCAATCAAACTTAATAGTACCAAACAAAAATAAGTTATTAAATTATACGTACTATATAATTAAGTAGGTACCTATACACAGTATATACTTTATCTGACGTAGGTTTGGACATATTAAAACTTTCGTTCTCAATCTTCGATGCTTAGTACTAGGTAATGGCAGTATTTTTATTTTTATTTTTGAGAAACAATAATATTTCTAAATTGACTAAATTCAATTGAACATAAACCTCAAAGGCATGGGCTGTAGTTCTATATTCATTTACTCTACGTTTTAAAGCACTAGCTGCTATCTATATAGTGCGGTATCAATGTGATGTACTTGAAATAATTTTGTGCAAACGATGTTTTTGTTACACAATTGACAAAACATTACAGAACTGTTTTTGGTAAAAATGATGTGGTCTGTTTTATTTTATAATCAGCATTTACAAATGTACGATATAGGTTACCTACTTGAAAAATTGATAAAAAACATCATACATAAAAACGTATGTAGGGAACACGGATCACGAAACGATATCTATGGGCGACTACTATTTGGCGATAATGTCCAACAACACTAGGTACGCACATATTTACGTACAAAACATAACAATAAAAATACAATTTTAAAAAAGAAATGTAAATAAAACCGTTCGGTGTAGTTGATGATAAATTGATGATCGCGTTGCAATATACAAGATAAAATTTAAACATAAATGAACCAAAAATGAATGAAATACAATTTATTTCTCCACAATAGGTACGTTATGAACTCATAAATCATAATAAAATTACTACAGTTAAATAGAAATAAAATAATTGGTTTAATAAACTTGTATACAAAATATGCATGATAATACAATAAAAAATATACAAAATTCTTTAAATATATTGTCATACTTAAAATACCTATGCATTTATGTTAATTCAAAATAAACTTTTTTCTATGCATTCTCTGCTACAAATCGTCCATATTTCTTAATCCTATCAAATTCCATACTCATTAAAAATATATAAATGCATAAAAATCCAGACCCTAAACTTTTGACCAATAAATTTTATGAGTTATGGCATTTGATAAGTTAATGACGTTTCACTCTATGCTTATAGTTAGTACTTTTAATATTCTAAAACCAGATTATGTTGTATGATCTTAGGAATTCTAGATGCAGCTCGTTTAAATTTGGTTTGTGCTCAGGTAATCACTTTTCCAGTTGAAATATTCTTTTAAAATCAATGAATAAAATATGATTCAAGAAACTAATAATAACCAAAGTAACTAATTTTACTAAAAGAAATATATGACGATTTGGATCAGTTCTACTAATAAAAATAATAATACAAAATAAAAATTATGATAAAAATGTTACTCTTTTGGGTCCTGTTTAAACCTTAAGAATATTTGACACTAACTTAGTAGTTATAATTGAAATTATTGTGTCAAAAATATTCAATAAAAGAATTTAATAATAATAAATCATTTTATTTAATAAAAACACAATTTACTAAAAAAAAGTGGATCCAAACCATTTAATAATTAATTTGTTGGTGAATACACAAAAAAAATTTCATAAAAAATAGTAAAATTTCTATTTTTTATTCTTTTTAGCAAGTTTGTTAATTTCATGAGCTTGATTTGCACCCCAACTGTAGATTTGCTTAACTTTATTACGCCTCTCCGCATCACTAAAAATTAATGACAATATTAATAAAGAAAGAATAAAATGTATTAACAATGATAATATTTAAAAATATTATTATTACCTTTTAGCTTGTTCGTGGTACTTGAGTTTAGACAAGAAACTATTATCTTTTCTAATTTCACGAACAGCAGATTTCATTTCACGTTTATATCGATGCAGAAGTTTTGATCTCTCTGCTTTTTCTTTAGATTCAGTTTTGAAAGTTCGACCATCATACCTGTTAAAAAAGAATATTAAGAACATGCTTTAATGAAGTATTATGATATTAATAATCAAAACATACACTTTTTGAATTCTAGGTTCATACAAGCGAAGTGCTTTTGGTCTAGTAGATAATGTCTGAAGTTTTTCTAATTTTTTATCAATCGTCTGTAATTGCGACTTTGTTTTATCAATTTGTGCATTGATTTCATCAGAATTAATCTAAGAAAATACATTAAATAAAAGTAAAATAATTATAAAAACATACAAATTTAAACTTAATACAAAAATAGTTATGGATATTTTGATTAAGTAAAATATAAGCATGTATAAGTTAGGTTTTGAATAATTTTTATATTTATATAAAAATATACTTTTTTTGGGTCCCATATTAAAATTTGTAAACGTTTTTTGTAGCACTTGATACATAGAAAATAGCTAATATAGAGTGTACTTAAATATGCATTATAAATTACTATTATAAGTTATAGCACATAGTAGTTTATAAACATAGTTTACATAAAACTATTATAATATTATAGTCTTAATCAAAAGGATACATTTTATTGAAAAAAAATATTAATTATACGTATCATCGAAATAAAGTACCCATCATTGTATCTTTCACAGTCATTGTTTCATTTATTATGTATCCACCCTATCTTGCTTTTCCTTAAATTATTTCTCTCCTGCGTATTAAATATCAAGGAAATTAATTGTGATATTAGTTTCATTCTTTTTTATTGTCTTTCATTTAAGTAAAGTAATTTATCCTTTTATCACGGTTTTTTATTCTTGACTACATTTTTTCTAATATCATTCTTCATAGTTTTCATTAACCTCTTGTTATTTATTACATAATTAATTTTTCATTAACACATATCATAATTAAAACTTTTTTTTTAATCATGTATGTAAATTTTTTATCTTATATGTACCAATAGACTATTAAATTGAAAATAATGTTTGAAATAGTGAAAATAATATATTTTAAATTACCTTTAATGCAGTTATAATTGACAAATGAGGTGCCCAAATTTCATTAACACTAGGTATATCTTCACATAGTTTGCTAAACCTAATTATTAAATCTAATATGATGTATAATGAAGTCAGTTTAAATGCATTATCTATGTTTTCTTCATTGAATATTTCATTTATGCTCAATTTTTTTGACCATTCAGTTTGAATTGCATTATTTTCTATCATTAGTAATTTCATATTAGGTTTGAATTGTTGTACATAACTAACGGAACAGTTGTCAGCACTAGTCATTAATAACATGCCCCGTAAGATATTTACTACTTCTGGTATGTATCTTTTAGACAACTGAACATACTAAAACATAATACATAATATTAAAATTAACTGTAAGAAACAACTTTATTATTTGATTTATTTTTTTTATGACACTTACTTCTAATAAAATTGTTGTCAACAATAAACATGATGCTATGTCTGAACGTTTTTTAATTTTAGTTTGAGATAAAATCTCACTTGCTATCATTACAGCGTACGTACAAACTGGATGGTAATAGTCAGACGATGGAAATAATAGAGGAACCAATTTAAAAAAGATTAACTATAACAAAAAATAAAAACATAATTTATACATTACAATATTTAAATCATTTTCAAATTACCATATCTGAAGTTATCTGCTTTAGTGATGAATCAATAAAATCAGTATGTTTTTCTTTTAATACTTCAATAAAACATTTAGCCGCGTGTTCTGGAAAAAACTGTGTTAGGTCATACAAATGTGGGGCTAACAAATTAAGTACCTTCCAACCATCCTAAAAATCAGAAAACTTAGTAAATAAGAGTACAATTTTTTAGTTAAAAAAACACTCACTATAGAACATGAATTATCATTTAAATGTTGCAAAAGATAAGGATACAGGCGTTGTAAATTTGACCTGTTATCATTACCTAAGCTTGGATGATTTACTTTGATCATTCGCTCAATAATTACTATTTGCTCTGTAATAGATCTGTCTTCCAATATTTCTTGGAATCCTTCATATGATTCAGCAACTAAAATTTAAAAATACATTTGATCAGGTTGTTTTATTAGTTGAAACATTCTACATATTTTTACCATTTTATTAACAAAACATATTATTGAAGTTATGATAGGGAACATTTGATAAATATATAAAAATATAAATATCATCTAGGATATCATTCTAGATACTATTTATAATTTATAATATAACCATTACCTGTAAAAGTATAAGGTAATTGTTTTCTTGCTTCATCCATTAATATTTTTTTTTCCTTCAATTTTTTAACAAATAATTTGGTTGATTTATTTTTATCTGTGTTTTTAATACATATATTTGTTTCTTCATCATTAGAACTCTCATCATCTTCTTTAAGATCACTCATATCATTATTTAAATTGTTCTCATTTTCATCATCATCATCATCATCATCATCATCATCTCCTTCTTCTTCTTCTTCATTTGATTCCATTTCATCATCAACATTTTCATCATCAACATTTTCATCAATATTTTCAGAATAATCATTGTTTAAACCTAGAAAATTATCAAACTATTTAGATATTTAATAAATTAAAAATGAATCAACATTAATTTATAATTAATAATAATGGATAATAAAAGTGTATAAAACAGAAATATTATAATAAATAATATTTATTTATGAAATTTGAGTATATATTACCATTTTGTTCTTCGTTTACAGAAATTAAATCAGAGTTTAGTGGTTTTCCTTCAGAGTTGTAAGCTAAAGGCTGTATCTCATCGTCACCAAAATCAAAACTAAACATTAAGTTTTTTTATTATTAAAATTATAATTTTTAAATTTTAAATGTCATGCAAAACATAATGCATACCCATCATCTAAATCGTCAGCACTTCGGTGTTTAACAATACCATCATCTTCAATTCCTTTCATTCTTTTTAATCTTTCAGATTCTAACTTTTCTAGTCGTTCCTTTTCTTCTTTAGCAATTTCTTCTTCAGATTTTAATTTATCACTAGCCTATTAGATAAATAAATAAACAAAATAAATTAAAATATAATTATTTAAATCTATTTAAATAAAAATTAAATAGTTTTTACCATTCCTCTACGGTCAAATTTTAACGATCTCATTAAAATATCATAAGAATTTTTATCAACTTTCTTTTTAGTAGGAGGTTCATCTTCAGTATCTATTTCACCTCGATTCTTTGTTGGTACAACAGGCATGAGTTCCTTCCAATCTTTATCTAATTGATCAGTAAGCTCATTTGTTTCTTGTTTAAGTTGTTTTTTTTCATATTTTCTCAATTTAGATTCGGCTATCAATTTATCAATCAAATCGCGATGACTAGTTTCACCATCACCAGCTCGACTTAAAACACCTCCACCAAAATGAGCTTTCTCAACAAACTCAGCTAAATAACATTAAACACTGTTTATAAAATGAAGTACAATATGCAATAAAAAAGTAAACAGTAAAAAGCAAATAAATGTATTCCAAACCTCCCAACTTTCCACCATTTCGATCATCATCTGAATCAGAATCATCATCACTCATAGGTTTTTCAAATTTTTCAATGGTAGACAATGATTGACCATGATGAGTAAGATCCTCTTCTTCACCCAAGTTATACTTCATTTTCTTTTAAAATTAATATAATTATGTATATTTAAAAATGATTATTAAAATTATAATAATAATAACAATAAATACTTTTTGAGCTTTGACTCTGCTTGCAGTAAATCGGGCAATAACACGATCATCAGCTGTCATTGCTCGATTTTTTTCACCAATTCGACGATCCACGAATTTATTCGACTTGTCTTTAAGTTTATATTCAAGCAATAATGATTTTTTTCTCTGAAATTAAAAAATAAATTAAATCTAAATAGATGTTGACACAAAAATACTTATATACCTTTTGGATAGACTTAGACCGAGCAATACCAGGTTTACCCACTTCATTTTTAGATTTACGACCTAATATGGTAAACTTCTTGTTATTTATGTGTAATTCAAATGGATTAGGTTGTTTTTCTTTATTTTTTTTAACTTTCATCTTAAAATAATAGCAAATATATATAATAACAGTAATAAACTAATAAATTAACTATTTAATTTAAAGTTGAAACGCACGTGTTATTGTATGAAGTGTTAAGAACTTATACGACTATGATTAGAAAATAATAATGATTATAAATTTGTTTATAAAGATAACAATTTTGAGATATGATAACGTGTTTTTAAATTATAGATAAGACTCATGGAAGAAATCAAGAAACCAAAGGATGATAAAATATATTATAAGATTATTTATTACAGACCCGTGATAGGCAGTGGTGGATCTAGAATTTTTTTTTTTTAGTCCCAATATTTTTCATATTAATTTTGTAAACACAATATATTTAGGATTTGATGTTAGACCTTCAAATAAAGTGTAATCTCAAATTTTTCTGATATGAAAAATTTAAAAGGAAAATTTAATTTATAAAAAATGTTTGAAACAATTATAAGATTACAAAATAAAGAAAAATAACTTAAAATATATTAATTAAGTTTACCTATATATTACTGTAAGGAAAACTGTATACGTATAGGTTGTTATTTAAAAAGTTCTAAAACGACTAATATATCTTCTAGTATTACATTGATTTCTTTGTAAATATTAAGTAATGTCAATCCATTTAAACGATTTTCCCCCACTGTACTCACTATTCCTTAAGTACTTTTTTATGCATTTTAATGAAGAAAATTATCATTCACATTTCGCATGTTGCACCTAACAAAGTTATAATACAGCTAAAATTAGTAAAAGCTGACAAATATTTGGAAAATATCCACTTGCTGGCTTGCTACAACTTCTATATAAGCTTTTTTAGCTCCAATGTGCTAATCATTGACGGGTTCTTTGGTCCAATTCATCTTCCATTATGAATTTTATCTGTATAATTATCATAATTATATTTTATATTATTATTATATAATTGTATTATTATTATATAATTATATTATTATTATATTCGTGTACCTATCTAATGCCGTTCTGATAACTATTTGGTTATTAAATACATTTGTTCACCAAACTTTTAATTCTACCAGACTGTTGTCTCTGTGTACATAAGTTGAATAAAAATCTAAAAGCTTTCATGAGTGCCTATTCAATTTCACTAATAGGTACTAGTAATACTCAGATGTGGATTTTAGAAAAAAATATATTCAAAACCTGCAGAATTTGAATTTTGAATGACTCGTAAGGTTTTTATTCAATTAATGAATTTTGATTAACTTATACTGTATAGTGTATACTGTACAACCTACCTTTGAATATATTTGTGTGTGCTAAAAATCAAACAATATTATAGAAAACTGTGCGGTAAATAAACAATAGTTATCACACATTTAATTGTTATCAATTGAACACATGAAATATTAGAAATAACACGGTAAAAAAAATAATTTTTAGAAAAATAGAAAATACTTAAAATACACTTTTGTATTTTGAACTATTTATACAATTTTTCAAGTATAGGTAAAGCATTAGAAAAAATATACTCTAAAGGGAGTATATATAACCCCTTTAACACCCTCGCTGTGAGCACGTCATTGAATTATATATAAATCTCTATAAGTAACTAGGTAATTTTTACAGTAAAAATATCAATAACTAGTGTAATAAAAATAATTTTAATAGTGAAAGTGTAGATATATGCATTTAAGTTATGCTGCAAGCATCAATATGCATTAACGTGAGTTAACTAATACAAGAATTTAAATATTAAACCTATATGTAAAACATATGTCAATACTATTATAAAATATAAAATATAAAATGAAACGTTCAAAAAATGGATTTATGGTTTATGAGAATGCAACAAAACTCAATTTATGGAAGGGCTAGGGCGGCTGTGCAGCCCCGGGCCCCGGTATTATTTTTTGAGGCTTTGGGCTCCTGTTAATGATTATAAATATTAAAATACCACTGTGAAATTGTATGACATTATTGCTTTCGTTAGACATTTACATGATGTATATCAGTGAACATTAGTTAATATGTTTCATTTGTACTGACATTATTATAACTATCTAATATATTTAAATAGTTAATAATTATATTTAAATATTATATAAGTATTAAAAATTGATTTATGTTCTGTAAATAAAAATTTTGTTCACTATACAATTATGTTATTTTAATGTTCACTATTTTTTTTTTAAATTACATTTTGACAAATATGAAATGTTCACAAAATAATTCGTAAATTGAGCTCTAGAAGTTTGGAATGTAAGCTACCTATTGTAGTGATGAATTCTTGATAAGACGTAAAACCAATCTATAATTTAAATACTTGGGTAAGTAATATAAGATTTTAAAACAACATAAATGGTACTACTACCAATAAATATTTTGAATGAATGATCTTGGATTGAAATTGGGTTTTTGAAACGTGAAAGGGAGTATTATTTACTGAAATACACATTAGACTCATTAGAATATGTTTCAAATATTTAACCAATTTGGTACACGCATAACGCATGTGCAATGCAATTTACTTTTTTTTTTTTAATAGTAATGGCAATGTTTTTTTAAAGTTTCGTATTTACTATACTTTTAATTACATTTTTTTTTTTTTTTTGTATAATAAATGTTGTCTAATAATTATAAAATGTACATAAATTATAATAGTGAGTTAAAATGTATGATTTATCTATAAATAACTTATATTTTTATCAAAATGTATGTCAATGTTATACTGGAGATAATATACTTAAATTGGAATTTTATCTTATGAAAACACTATATTTCAATTCAAATTCTAAGATAATTCATATAAAATAGTGGCTTTAGTGGCATCTTTTATAGTGTGATAATATGATATATTTACTGACATATTTATATAATATAATATATAGATACTACCTACATTACAATTTGCATGTATATTAGTTACATATTTAAAATCTGTTTTGGAACATATTTCTAATTTGTATTCTTTTATTTAAGTTACTATGCATTGTAACTCTATTGTTTATTGAATAAGTACCTAATTATAGCTATTTACTATTATTCTATATAGAATGTTTACGAATTTACAATATATATACATCGTAGTAAGTATAACAAATATCAAATTTGGTAGATATATTTAATATTTTATTTAACATTTATAAATATTGTCTCACTAGCTCACACATAATAAATAAAAAACAATTTTGATTTTTATTATATGGGTAAATAAGGTTTTAAGATAATATGATATGCGTATTTATAAATTATAATGATTCTATTTTCTATAAGGATAGAAAATGTCATATAATACGACAAATGTCAATGTATATATTATCATTTATAAATTATCCTGATTTTCACTCTTATTTCAAAATTAAGTTTATTAAAGAGAAAGTCGTAGTTTACGTATAACAATTACAAATAACTAATAATTAATAAGCAAAATTAATCTGAATGCCGTAATTATGAAAATCATAAAATAAAATGGTCCAAATATCATTAGCTCTAGACTTTCTCCCACGATTCATTTAAGAGTTATTCAATCAAATTCATCATTTACTCAACAATTAAAAAAAACTATGATAGAGATAATAACTTATATAACGATAGGTACCTATAGATTAAAATAATAATATGTTATTTTAATACAGCAATGTCCAACCTGTGGTTGATTTTTTAAAGATTTTAGTATGAAATATAATAAAGACGAGATATTGCATTGTAAAATGTAAAAGGTTAGACCTAAGTAAAAGATACAGTATATGGGCCATACAAGTAGGTACAATATAGTATTGAAATATTAAATTTATATTATTCATAGCGATATTTTTTCTAATATGGCCTAATGAAGAAAAAAAGTTGGGCATCACTGTTTAAGATTTTAATATCTGAACTGTGAATGATGAATATAATAAAATAATATAATATATTATAATGTATGTATTGGTTTTACTATGAAGTATGTTTTTTTATGTTCATTGGCACTTAATTTAAAGTGAAAAATACAAACAACTTTAAGAAAGGTTTTTAATAGTAAAAGGGATATAGTTTGTAGTTGAGGATGTTAAAAATAAATTAAAAATTTTTTAGAGCTTATCTTATTAAAATAATAGGGTAAAACAAAATTAATTTTTTATTATAATATTATTAAAACAATTGTTTGGTCATAGGCGTACGAACGGGTGGCCGAGTGGGCCGCCCCCCCCCCTGTAGCCTCTTGCTTTTTCTTTAATACATGCATAGATATCTATATTATACTAGATAACGAACATTTTTACATTTTACATGAAAAAATTGAAGCCAGTTTTAATCTAATAGTATAAATAAATGTGATAAAATTATTAACTTATCAGTTATCATCACGATTAAAGATATATTTAATTATACTAGTATTCATTAGTACAAGAATCTTTGGTTTGGACCTTTTTAAGGGCCCCTTGCGGTCAAAGTCTGTGTACGTCTATGTGTTTGGTACTATATATGGTTACAAAATTATTATAAATTCTTCATAGAATGAAAAACTAAAACGACTCAAAGAACGTGAAGATTATTTCTTTATAATTTCAATAGATATCATTTAAATTTTAATATTTTTTAAGTTTCAAACTTTTTTATTTTTATTATTATTATATTAGGTAAGTAATATAATTACATAATTTTTCATGATCATTTTTAGCAGATTAATACGCCATTATTTGAACATTTCTAGAGTAATTTTGAGATTTTTAATACATTAAATTTTGTTCCCAAATTATGAGCAATGAGCAATTATATTATTTTGAAAGTTGGTTAGGTTGGTTTAAATATTTAATTATTACGTCTTATGAGCTTTGAAAGTGATAATTAACGCAGGTATTGTTTTTGTTTAGTGCTTTTCACGCACAGTCGCAAATACAATACTGGTTCTATTACGAATTTTTCAAATTAAAGTTCATAATATATAATCAGATGTTTAATACAAAATTATATGCCTAAATTAAATTATTATAAAATAAAAAATTAAATTTTGTTGTTATAATTATAATTCATAATGATACATTGTTACCATGTAGGTATTATTAGGTATATATATTATATAATTATAGAATATAGATATGCGTATATAATACATCATATACACTGTAAATAGTATAAATATATAATATAATAATATTATTATAGTAAAAACATTTCTTCAAATACATAATATTTGTTTGTGGATATTATTATTTATAGTTTATAGCTTAATATTGTCGTAAATATTTGGTATTTTTAATATTCCCGATACTATTATATTATATCTTGTTTACGTAGTTAAAATTATTAGTGAACACCGAACAGATCTTAAAATATTGTATTTGTTTATAATATACCATTGTTGTATTTGTAGAGGAAGTAAATATGGGGATGCATCCACCGTTGACCTTTTTAAAATAGTTTTCCCATTCCGAGAAATATTTGTTTCACAGATGAGTATTTTTATAACATCGAAAATACATACACAGTACGTAGTACCTGCCTAGTTTGTGTGCAAATATTTTGACTTTTGACGACGAATGTCAAATAACAACTAACAATATAGTTGTAAAATAATAATAATAAATAGAGTATTACAAATGTGTACACCATGTATTATGTGAAATGATTATAGGTACTATAATAGGCGTCCAAATCGCTTACTAAATGTGTGATTGTACGGGTGCTCAATGGTGGTGGGTGGATGCAGTTGCGTATACGACATTCCTATACTACGAATTTCGATACTAATTATACTAAAAATAGACAGAATTCCTTCCTGATAACAATAAGATTCGTTGACGCTCGCCAACGACGGCAGTACGGCACACAAAATACGGATTAGAAATTTGGGGGGGGGGTGTTTAAATTATTAACTACACGGGGTATTGGAGAATGTTTGTACGTCACTTTAATAGACTAAAAGACAATTCATTGATTGGTGTTTGACTCGTTTGAATAGGTACCTATTCAATTTTTGGGGTAGTGCACTACCAATAACATACACAGGGACAGGGGAGATAGTTTATTTAACATTTTATAATTATAACGTGTAATTTTAATTTTCAATAAAGTGACGGTAACCACTAACCAATAATAATTGCATATAGTTGAAATTCATTTAGTTATTATTTAAAACAGTTATACCTACTTTAAACATAATTTCCTTTGAAAGATAATAAATACCTACCATATTATGTTATAAAATTATAATAGTACTTCCAGATTGCTTCTGACGAACAGAAACATGTCCATCATATATTCGACATACTTATATGCGTGTTTTTTCTAAATATATACACACCCTCGACCCACGCACACCTACTCTCATCACAACCCCACACACACCCCACATACACTCCCACACACAAATACGTACGCGCGCGTGCGTGCGCTACTATGGATACATAATGTTCAAAAGTCTATTACATTAACTCTGCACAGGGCTACAAAGGCGCAAATACTGGCCTAATGACCTACTGATTATTGCCCTTTGGATAGTATAAGTTTTTGTATTACGGGGGTTCCTTTTAGATATGATATAGGAAAGCCGACCCATTGGATTATAAGAAATGCTCTCTAGGATAATCTATAGTATGTATAGGTATACTCGTGCACACTGAATTAGTAAATTATGGTGTGGTGCACTACATACCGGAGCTGGTATTAAACATGTTCCGTTCGCAGGATGGGTGACCGTAGTCTTTGGACGACGAGGGCCACTGCACGGGAATGGAATAGCCACCGCGGCTCTTTACGATAATAATATAGTAAATAATAATAATAAAACAGGCCTCGCGGAACGCGCGTAGCGGCGGTGGTGGCGGCATCAGCGGCGGCGCCATCGAAATATCGATACGTTTGCCTGTGTTGTTACATATAGAAACGCCACTCGACTTTTGCGGATTCGCTGCCGAGCTTGCGCCTTAGCCGCCGTATATACGCAAGCGATATACACGCACACAGACAGTCGTTAACAAAACGAGCGCACGCACACTCGCGCGTAACGCCGAGCTATATTGCCCGCAGTGTATGTATAATAGTCACTCACCCCTCCGCGTCGAAAGTGCACGTCAAGCGCTGTTTTTGGTGCACCCCAAAGCACTGTCAATTCTTTATTTTTCAACACGATATTATTATCATCTATTAGCGTATATAGTGCAATAAAACCACATCAAAATCGTTTTTTGTCTTTACGTTTCGGCACGTCAACCGCTGCTTATTACACGCCAAACGCATCGTACGGGAAACACGCACAACGGTCACTGCAGCAGAAGCAGCAGCAGCAACCGACAAACTGCACGCGTCAACGACGACCACGTCGTTGCCGTCGCACGCGAACTGCTCGGACAAAAGTCAAAAGGTAAAAAGGAATAAAAACGGAAAAATTATAATCACGATAGTTGTATTATACGATGATTGTCGGTTTTGTGCGGTTATATAGTATTAAATAAAACGACTTTTCCGCGCGTTCGCCAATTATAATATTATTATTATTATTATTATTATTATCGTTGTTGGGTATTTAAGTATTTCGTACTCGATCAAATGACACGTCCGAGACACGCGTACGCGGTGGACGTCGTCGAGCTTGCAGCTTTACCCCCGATAAACGTCAGGCGCAGCGCTGTCGACGTCTTTATAACGACGTGTAATTGGGTTTTCGAGCTGGCTGCGAATTTTGCTGACAGGTGCCTTTTCCTCTCCTCCCCACGCACACAATTATTATTATTATTATTGTTATTTACGCGGATTGGCTGCCGCCGCGGTATAGAAGGTCGAGAGGGAGACGTAACCGCCGCCGTACTTTACCCGTCTCGCGACGAGTAGCGCGCACACAGCTGCGGCGTGGCACTTGCTGTCTCATTAACAACACAAAAGAGATTATACACGATCGGTATGACATTATAATGCCCGTTTGGGTATTCGCAAGCAAAAACGTCGCCCGAACTGCGGTCGTGTGCTCATAGGTATCCAATCTGTCATCGATCTGCCGAAATTAACTATATTGGTCGGTTTACGCCTGTCTATGGTGTGGGCGGGTGAATGTTTGAAATCGTTTGAATACGTCGATTCGTCTTTACCCCCATGATGGACGGGTTTTCCGGTGAAACTCGATAATGTGCACAGACGTTAAAGTTGCATCAACCGAAAAAAAAAGATAAACATATTATGTTATCATATGACACAACACGTATAACCGCTTAAGGAAAAACAATGCGGGACGTTAGGTTAAAAAATAATAATAATAAATAAACACGTCATGATATGCGCGCATGAATAATGTATATGATGATATTATAATATTATGGGGGTAATCGACCGACACTAAAATACAACGCACACGATAGTCATTTTTTTATGTTGTTATATAAAAAAAAATTTTTACAAAACTATTACATACACAAATATACGCTATACATTAAACTATTATTATTATTATATAGTTGTCGATATACTAATATACTACAATGGTTATACTGTTGACATTGTTAAACGCTAAAGATGGGTCAGCGATGTATGTATACATACTATATAGTATAATAATAATGTATATAGTCACCAACTGCGGGGAATATGAGTGGAGCGACGGTGGAGTAGAAACAGTTGGAATCGATAAAAAGTTTCGGGGGGCGTATAGGACTCGGCCGTTGTAATAAAGTCGCCAATTTTACTTATATAATATAGAGTAGCCCGATGTGGCCAACTTAATGGTGTCGACCAACGAAAATGTTTGTTCTTAGTTGACACACAATTATATTTTGTCACTCTTTATTTTTTATTATTTTTCTAAAAAATAAATAAAGCAATTTAAATCCAATATGTATTACTTACTATTACATATTTACATTGTAATTATATTGTTATCTCTTTATTTAAAATACTGATTTTATTGTCAAAAACAACGAATTTAAACATATTTCGTAGAATTGAATAAACTAAAACTTTCTATTAGGATGTATATACTATCAATTAAATTTATCACTATCACGACTCTGACTAGAATAATATTTAATTTGTTTATTTCCCTAAAAACGAATCAGAATTTAACAAACCCATTGCATTCCTTTTGCATTAATAATGGTCGTGGATATGCAAAATACTATTAGGATTATTTTCCTCACCCTGTCATATTTTCTTTTATGTCTTCTCTGAAAACGGACATTCTTCTTACTTGTAAAATTCCAAACATGCCATTGACGGCATTATTTTGTTTACGGTTAACCTACCCATCACGAGAATCTAAGATTTTATTTCTAAAATATTTGAAATCACATAAACAATTAAGCTATAAAATTACGATAATCGTTCTATCTAATTACATATCAAAATTAAATTTATATAATATACAATACGATAATGGATAAAAATATTTAAATTATACCAAACATTAAAACATTTAAAAAATTAAATTATTAGTTATAATAATTAAATATACGTAATTTTTAATTTTAAAATAGAATCAGTGGCATATTTTGGATTGTCTGTCAAAAGTTATGAAGGTGAACCAGTCTATAAGTTTAATTAAGATTTTTTATTTAAATTTAATATATTATATTATAAGTCATAAATATATTATTACTTGA
The DNA here is from genome assembly GCA_036289425.1 of Rhopalosiphum nymphaeae. NCBI lineage: Eukaryota > Metazoa > Arthropoda > Insecta > Hemiptera > Aphididae > Rhopalosiphum > Rhopalosiphum nymphaeae. The sequence continues at coordinate 8,748,617 of JAZAQC010000004.1, forward strand.
ACAAAATTCATATAATATAATATATAGCTAGTTAAATCTGTGTAATCTTTTTTTTTTTTTAAATATAATTTAATTATTATCACGTCACCAAGTATTATTGTAATGTATTCTAACACACGGTGTCATGCAAATTAGTTTAATCTATATACAAATTAGTGATGCGCAAAATTACATTTATAATTTATTAAGATAATACTTTAAAGTGATAAATATAATGTAGAACGACAATGCATTACAAAACGTTTTCATTATCGTCCTATATCAGTATTCAGTGGTGTGTTATCGGAAACCGATTCATTCCCTATTTTATGTAAATAATTAATTATTATAACAAAAAATAAATCTGTATCAAGTCCTTATTTCGATCAATTATAATTAAAACTAAAGTAACATATGAATGATCTGTAATAAGTTTTCAGATCGAAAAAGTTGAAATTTGAATATTTTTAAAACATAAACTACATATTTCAAAATTATCTCTTAATTCAAAAATTAAGAAAAAACATTAAGCAATACTAAAATTAATTGTTACCATCAATGTCGACCATCAGTAATTTTCAATAATAAAAATAATCAACAATATAAACATTATATATTTCTATGCTTTTGGTTTAAACGCAAAATGCAAAACCAAAAATTAAATGAGAGGAAATACATATCTCCTGACATCTCCTTTACACCATTAACATGAAATACATCGATTTTTAAATATTTTCCTATCAACATTTTTAGCCCATAATTAGGATGTATTTGTATGTGATTATTCTATACACAAAAAACTTTTTTTTATATTCACACATATTATTAGTCCTACTCCCTCCTAAAAGTTGTATTCTTGCCAAAATATAATATGAGTTTCATTAGCAATAAATCGTTAACCAGTTTAGACAATACTGATAAATGACATGGACTAAACTTACCAGTCAATTTAGAAAATATATATCATTTACCTATAAAAACTGGAGTTTGTCAGTATTATTGACATCACCTGTCTTATATCTATATTGTGGAATTTCCAATATTGAAAGTAACATATTATACAATATACATATAGCTATGTAGGTATAGGAATATATATGAAAAACGCTATTTCCAACATTCCAGAAACATATTTTGTTGGTATAATAAAATTGTATACATATAACATATAAGTCTTATAGTAATGTACGAAAATAAAACATAATGTTGTTATTATTGTTATTTAATTAATGATTTTAAAAATCTTATCTATTTCAATGCAGAATATTTATAAGTACTTAATAATTTTCTTAATCACTGTAAATATTTTTAAATGAATAAGTTAAAAATTTAATTTAAATTTACTTCTGAAAAATTATTATACTTAAATAAAAATTATTTTACACCCAGGTTTGGATTAAATTAT